>CAKAOJ020000262.1:462500-1062500 GCA_916701645.2 Sebastolobus alascanus | reverse complement strand
CTTATGCTACTTGTCAACCTTGAGACTTTAAAAAAAGGGAGGCTTTCAACCCCAAAGCGGGGGTCTGGGGGTAAGTACACTGCAACAGCATTTTATGTTAAACTTTTAATATTACCTTTAACTGCCAGGAAAGAAAACTGAATAATTCTCCCCTCTGGTGTGAACTTGGCTAAACTAATATTCATCTGTTTTTATTCATCTTTGCTCCTGTTTGAGTATTTCTCTCTCCTAATAATAATAAAATTATTATTATTATTATTATTAGTGGGCCTTTCAGGACACACAAGGACACCTTACGAAGATAAAATAATACTGGAACAGATAAAAACAGCCTTAAAAAACGACGAAAACAGCAGCAGTGCGAAACATAACGAGACATTTAGGCAGAGACTAAGAGAGGGAATAAAACAGTAACGCCACCACGGAGCTCTGAAACCCGATATTTCCAACATTTCGCACCACGACGGCTTTTCACTGCATCGAGCAAAGCTCAACTTCGGGCGCTACGGCGAGCAGCGCCCGAAGTTGAGCTCAAACTGTCTCATGATTCGCGAGCATAGACTGCTCTCTTCACCCGAGAAAAAACAGCTGGCGTAGCTCTATTGTCGTCCGGGTGGAAACAGTAGGGACTTTACACACTGTTCAGTTCCAGAAACAGACTACAACCTCTCCCTAACCGCTTCCACTCCGGACTTAATTTTTTTAATTTAATTTTCTTTCTTTTTTAATACATCGATGGACTTAAAGTGACAGTAGACAACAATTTTTTGGCATAATTTGGCAAAAATTCCATAATAACCTTTCAGCATATTGTAATTCAAGTGGTCTGATAGAAAACTAGACTTCTGCTCCTCCTCATGTCTCTGTTTTCAGGCTTTAGAAAAAATCTAGCCCGTGACGGCAGATTTTGATCAATCACAGGTCATTTCAGAGAGAGAGCGTTCCTATTGGCTGTGCTCTGGTTATGTGACCAGAACTTGCCTTCCTTCAACAGATTTTATATATATATACATATATATACATATATATATAGATATATATATCTATATATATATAGATATACATATATATACATATATATATATATATATATATATACATATATATATATATATATATATATATATATATATATATATATATATATATATATACACACACACAATACCGTTTTGAGGTACTTGAACTTTACTTTAGTATACAATATTCCCCTCTGAAATGTAGTGAAGTAGAAGTATGAAGTAGCATAAAATGGGAATACTCAAGTAAACTGCAAGTACCTCAAAAATTGTACTTAAGTACAGCTCACTAGTAAATGTACTTACTCACTTTCCACCGCTGCTCACAAAAAAAGAAACAAGAAATCCCCTCTTCCTCACATCTTCAACCACCTACGGTCCGTTTCTTTTAAAAGAGGACAAACAACAACCAAACCCCGCGGAGTTCTACGTTTACAGAAACAATTCAATCATCTCGGGATGACGGATGATCACATTCAGTTGATCAGATCTTTAAAGGAAAGTTCAACTTGACAAAACAGGCAATGATGTAGTTTATTTAATCATTTTAATTCCAGTTTGAATGTTAAACCAACCTCCTCCCACCGAACACGTCATTTAGTTTAACAGCAGGGTAAGTCACTGTGCAGAGGTAGTAGTTAACAGATCATATTAATGACTGTGTTGCAAGCAGTAATTTTAATATTCTAAAGTTAGTAAAGCCGCTGAGCCAGATTCGTGAGTACAGTCTTCATCGCAGCAGCATGTTTCCACAGCATGAACAGCATTATGATATACAGAGGTGTAAGCGAGGTGCACAAGGCAAAGCTGGTCCTCTTGAAACCTGGAGAGCTACACTCCACCCTGGAGCCCCGATAATACTCTAGTTCTCTGTATCCTCCTTTACCTTTAGGTGTTCCTAACTACTTGGTTCCCTTCTCCTCTCTCCTCTCGCTCAGACCTCGACAGTAACAGAGCTCCTGGTGACTCGGACTCCAAACCAGCCGTCCCAGAACTTGGCGTCTTGTCCTCCATGTTCAAAGGTGATGAAACGCATCCCAGGGCCGTAGTCAGAGAATGTGTGGTTGATCTGGAGTTCATAGAGAGAAAGAAGGAAAACCACTGTGATCTTTCAGTCTGGTGGACGAGAACAACGACAGCATCAGTCGATCCGACAAGGGCGGCCAAAAACATGTTTACGTTCAAGTGACAGTCTTTTTTCTTTCTGTATAAAGAAAAGAATACATAAATAAATAAGTTTGGGGAAATAAATAAGGGGTGAAATGCAAAGGGAATGCATACATAAATAAATAAATAAATAAATAAATATAAAATAAATTAAAAAATAAATTAAAAATTTAATAAAAAATAAATAAATAAATTTAAAGTTTAATAAACAAAAGAGTAAATAAATAAGGGAACTAATACAAAGATAAATAAAAAAAAAAAGCAAATTAATACCGAAATATCAATTTATGTCACATTTTATTAATGAATTAATGGCTACATTTATTTTTAATATTATTTTTGCTATATTTATTTATTTAGTCATTTATGTTTGATTTTGGCACGTTCCGTCCTCCATAATTTTTGGTCTGAATCCCCTACAAAGTTACGGAAATACGGACAGCGCCACTCTCCCATTGCTGACCACATTGTGGTCAAAGGGGGTCAAACTGTATACAGTATCATAAAGTCCTGTAATCAAGATTCAAGCTCTCTGCTGCCATCTTGCGTCTCTAGTTATCAAGTACAGCCCAGATAAATCCCCCCCTTTTACCGCCGCGACGTCACCCTGGTAACGCGGCGGCAATCCTGCAAAATGTAACGCATCCGATCTGTACATACAAACCATGACATTTCCGGCGTAAATCTAATCAAGTTGTGTTTTTGCCGAAAGCCTTAACGGAATAAATGTCAATGTATGTGTAAATTTATAGAATGGACATTACCATTAACAGTGTGTTTTCTGATCAAACACTGTAGAGGAAGTAATAAATGGAACCACTTAGTTTGTTTGATGTAGAATCACTCTGCCTGTCATTCATGTCCCTGTACTCCAGGATGAGCATTCGTCCTCTCTGTGTACCTGCTTCCACGAGCAGTCGTCAGAGTCGGGGTCCAGAGTCACCGGGTCCGGTTTGAACTCATGTATGACCTCCTGGTTCTCATCCAGCAGACACACCGTCATCTGGTAGGTGAAGCCGCAATCCGTCCTCCCGCAGTACCTGCAGGATGAGACGCCCGTTAATCGGTGATACTTACAGAAGCTGCGTACATGAATGTCAGTCCATCGCTGTCTTACCAGTCCTCCACTGTGACGGCAGGCTGAGCGTCCAACTGGTCGCTGGAGTAATCCTCTGCTAACAGGTCGATCACCTGTCTCTTCAGACACAACCTATGACACACGGGATTATGCATGGGATTGATAAAAAAAAAAATAGATGAGAAATAATTAAATATACTCAGATATATCTCACATTAAAATAACGGAAAATATATATTAATTTGTTTATACTTGACTTTAAAAGAAGAAGAAGTATTCAAATAATGGATAAGATGGGAAAATTATTAATTTGTAAGTGTGCATTGAATTTCTACTATTTAAATATAGTCACATGACTACACTCACTCAAAGGAGGTTGCAAAGTATTTGGTCACCCCGTCGTTGCAGAAGTCGAAGCCACAGTCTCCCGGCATGTCCTCCACCTTCCACTGACTCCCGCCGTTCTCCGTCAGCTCCCAGAATTCCAGCTGTTCTGGGAGGGAAATGCACAGTGTCAGACTGCCAATGGCAGTATTGTGTATTTTCTACTGTGTACAATATCAAGATTTTACTGAGTCAAGTTCAATTACAAGAGCAGGTTTAGTAAAGTCTGAGCAGCAACAAAAGAGGCTCGAGGACTGTCGATTCCTGACCATAGACATGTCTGTTAAATATAGGCTACAGCCAGGAGACGTTTGATCAGCGAGCTTTACAGGAGCTGGTAGGCAGATATTTTACATTTGGACAGAGCCACGCTAGCTGTTTCCCATTGTTTCCAGTCTTTGTGCTGAGCTAAGCTAACTGTCTCCTGCGGTAGCCTCGTATTCACCATACAGACTGAAAGTGGTATCAATCTTCTCATCTAAGTCTCAGCAAGAACATGAATACGTTTAGTTCCCAAAATGTTGAACTATTCCTTTAAGACTGAGCACAGATGTAGCTCTGTGTGCAGCTCAGTGTGGTTAATACAGTAAAGTCAGTCAAACCGATAAACAGTGAGTGATATTTAGATCATGGCTGAGCTATTTCCAGTCTTGGATGCAGCCTGTTTGTGTGCAGACTCATGCGCTCAGATTAGCAGCTGGATGTTTGGCCAATATATTCATTTACTAAGTTTACTCTTACCTTCCCCACTGGGATTCTTCAACAGGTTTTTGGCCATGATTACAGCGTATACAGAGAAGACAGAGCCTGCAGAAAAAAGGAAACAGCAACTTAGATCAATAATCGTCTCTGCTGCAGTTTCTATCAGGTTGTCCTGATCCCATCCACCCCATCGAGTCAGGCATTGGTTTGTTACCAGCAGCGGGAGCTACGCTGGTACTGTCTTCACCTTGTGAGTCTGTGTGTGTGTGTCATCATGGCAAAATGTGGTCCTGGAGACACCGACTGTATCATGACCCAGCACAGAGGAGGTTTGGAGTACTTTGTCAGGTGTTTATACATCTGTCTGTCTGTCTGTCTGTCTGTCTGTGTGTCTGTCTGTCTGTCTGTCTGTGGACCAGATTTTGTCACAGTCATGCAAGATGCAGTAACGAAACTTTACAGGTGTGTACTGTAGTTGAGATCAAAATGAAGGCAGAGTCCAAAAATGGGTGTGGTCTGAGCAAAGGTGCTGGAAGTACGGGGGTAGGAAGTGGGGAAGGGGCCACTTTACGCCCCTGGCCCGATTATGTGTCACAGCTGGTGTGATCCCATCGCTAGATGGTCTCTAGTTCAAAACTGCGTCCTCTCCAAGAGTATGCCTGTTTCCACACAGTTTTGTTTTGTGTCTGTAAATCTGTAAAGTATACGGATCACACCCTCTAGTGTTCAACGCTAGGAAATGCATCTCTATACGGATGGATAGAAACGCCACCGCAGATGTGGAGAAGTTAAATTTGTCTGTTTTTCGCCTTCCAGTCCAGACGAATCACATTCATACAGTGTTTTCTAAGTGAAAAGATGAACGTCATATTTAGCTAACATTGGTAGCGTGCTAGCTGTGTAACATACAGAGTGCATGCATAGTGGTTTATAAGTCTTTTCACAAAATATTTCACAAAACTGCTAAATATGCCGTCAAACTTTTCACTTCGAAAAAAAAGTGTAAATAGAACTGTATTATATTCAATAATCAGTTATTAAGTTAGCATAAAGTGCTAACATCCTGTGGGACACAGTGCTTATGGTCTGTCCGTAATCTGCCGCAAAAGTTAAAGATTTTCAACAAATTATGGACCAAAAGAAAAAAAAAAAAACTTAAGGAGTATCACAAACACATCAGAGATCATGGAGGTTCCCATAGAAATGAATGAACTTCTGGTCGACTCACATACTTAGCTATGTGGAAACGAGGTGGTATGCTGCCATATCCTCATATTTATGTCTCAAACACACACACAAGGATCATCTGACAATAAAAGCAAACAACTGACTGCTTTAGACGGACTGAAATGTTTGAGATCTTTAGTAGAATTTAAAATAAATCCCTGTGGACACAAATATGTAGGTACTGACGGACACAGTGTTGGGTCCAGCTGGGTTAAAAATAAAAGCGGCCCGTGTGAAGTTGGACTCCAGAGAATCAAACCACAACACTAATACCCTGTCTGCTGACTCACAGCACAACAGACGGGGCAAAAGCCGCCCTCTTTACATGCTGAATAGGAGGTTTCACAGAGGATCAACCGGTCATCAAACAGACATCAGTCAGCAGGAAAACAACCTGGGATGGCAGGTTGCCGTAGAAACCAGTGGCTCAAGAGCCTGTTTTGGGACATCCCGGGTGACACTGAAATGCAATTTACTTGATATCATTCAACTTAGGGAGTGTATAGAAATGACTATAGTGGTATATTCTTTTAACTTTTTCTAACCACTATTACCTCATGTATAGAAACCCCCAAATATTCCTTAATTTGTTGGGATTTTCATCATTTGATTTTTTAACTTCGCGGCTCACGTTACCGCAGTCTTACTAGCATGTCAGAGAACTACGGTGGCCTTCAGATAACGTAAAAACGCTAAAGTCTCTCTCCAGAGTCAGTGTTTGGTTTGTCCGTTCTGGGCTACTGTAGAAACATGGCGGACTCCGTGAAGAGGACCCGCTCCCTGTGTAGCTCAAGCCCCCAGGAGGAGCGCCGGGCTTTGAAACACATTTTACATAGTGGCCAAACAGTGGAATTGCAACTTCCATGTCCGTCACTAGATGAGGAAAAAAATTGATTTTTTTTTTTTACGATTTTGAAATATATTTTGAAATGACAGAATCTATATATTTGCTTCATTTGAGACTTTGTCTTTATTCTTTGATTTTTGGGTTGCTGGAAAAAAATGTATAATTCCTGACATTTTCACTGTGTCAATTTAGATATTTTCCAAAGTAAAAGTCCCTGGAAGTGTATCATTCAACTTTTCCCCATGGTCTTGTGTTAAAAAAGTTAACAAAAATCGCAATAAATCGTAATATTGAATCGCAATTCTTGTAGAATCGCAATACTTAAAAAAATCGCAATACATATTGAATCGGCACCCAAGTGTCGTGATATTATCGAATCGGGAGATATGTGTATCGTCCCAGCCCTATCCGTCATGTGATGCCATTGGGCCCAAAAATACTTTTTCCCAAAGACTTAAGACATAATTTTAATTATAAATGAACTTCCCCGTATGAACATAGCCCTTATTTAAATCATAGGTCCTAAAAGTTGTAAAATGCACTAATAGCTGAATCCAGAGTTATTTCTCTTCCTCCGTTCATGTGATTGAGACCCAGACCGAGGCTGGAGTGCCTGCTCTATGGGCCCAATGGATGCAGAGGACCGCCAGATGATCCGGGTACTTTATCACTCGTCAGTCGAGCCATTTTGGCTTCATGCACCACTGAGCAACTCTCATAGGAATGAACGCTGTATCCAGTTCTCTTTATACATCCATGATGTAGATATGAAGGGCTCATTCTAAGCTAACGAAAACACAACGATTCTTAGTTTCAGGTGAATATTATATTCCATTTCTGCTAATAGATCCCCCGAAATGTTACACACTGGTCCTTTAAAAAACAGGTCATAACACAAACAGTAATATCTATTTTAGAAAGTAAAAGTTTTGGCTCTTTTTTAGCGACGTGTCCATGGAGGTCTTTATCTGAGGCCCAGAGAACAGATCAGGTTTTATTCTACCACATTTGTGTGCATTAGAAACCACTTAGTTGCGTATTTGTCCTGCATTTCACGGCTCACTGAGGCTCCAAACACAAACAGCTGAGTCATCTGCCCCTGCAGACTCAAAGTCGCAGACATTAAAGGTGCAGTACGTGCACATTAATGTCATGCTCTACTGTACATGACACACTCTGCTCGGTCTAAATGCACAAGAGAAGCAAACATGTTACTCACAGCCAGGGGAAGGCAAGTGCAGTCTTCTGTTTCGTCTGTTTCTTTCTCTGACGAACACTTGAGCTCCTCTGCAGGGTGGCGCCCTCGTTACAGTGGAGCTTTTATAGCCGGGGAGCACACACACACACAAACACACATGCAGTGAGAGAGGGAGAGAGAGAGGGACGAAGAGGAGGAGGAGGAGGAGGAGGAGGAGAGACACAAAACACCCGATCTGCAGGTTGGGGAAAGCATCCATCCAGCAGAACCACACATACACACACTCAGCACAAATGTCAGTTAGGGTGAACACACCAACACAAACAGAGGAAGAAAACCTTCAGTGCTCTTCTTTAAAGGTCAGAGTTTATGTTGCACAAGTTAAATAAACAAATAAAGAAACAGGTAAAATGCACAGGAAGAAGCAAGAACCTAGAGGGTCTCAGGAGATGGGTTTAGGGATTTGGAGACTGACGGTGGTTCTGAGTTTGAAGGAGTAGATCCTGTAGTAGATTCAGGGGCCAGTTGCATAAAAATAGACCTAGTCTTTGTCTTAAATATAACTTTAAGTCAGACTTGCTATAAACACTTAAATTTACCTTTTGCATGAAGCTTCCATATGAGTGATAAAAATGCATTATTGGTTGAAATAAGACACTTCACCGAAGAGAAAAAATGGCGGATGCAACAGGGACACCAAACAAAGTATGGTAGAAAATAACAGAAAACGTAAACAGCATAAATCCAATGGTCGTTGTCATGGTAATCAACCTCCAAATCAGTATTCAAATGCTTCAGGGTTTTTACATTTTTTTTTTATATACAAGCATGTAATAATAAAGTATAAATCCCCAAAATAGCCCATGAAATGAGGAATAATCCCACCACATTATTCATTATTCATATTCAACATTAATGATGTAAGGGATATGGTACAATAAACCCTGACAGGGGGACGGGGCATCCCGACGCGAACCCCTTCATGGTGTCTTGAAGGGGTTTATTTCACAACAATGACCCGCTAGCTGTACATTATCCCGCTTATTACACAGCTACTTACTCAAGAAATCAATACTTTGACACAAAAGCGGTCCACCAGAGTCCAACATCAGAACTGCGGCCATAGCAACGGTCTGTTATACATAGCAACGATCTGCTTCCGAGCCACAAGGCTTCGAATACCTTCGAATATTACTCACCGAAGCTTAGAAGCCCAAAAAATGGTATTCAGGACAGTCCTCCAAGAATCCCCAAAAAGTAATGGATAAACAGTGAAATAGTTAGCTAACTGACCTTCTAACAGATTGTTGACATAGCAACAATGCTCTCACCTCAGGCTTAGCCAGCCAGGGGGAGAGGTGGCTAACTTTCTTACCTCAAATTAAGTCAGTCTTAATATTTATGCAACAGACAGGCTAAGTTAGACTAGATGGGGTTTTGAGCCCTTTTCTTATGTCCTTAGTCCATTTTGTTAAACGCTAGCTAGCTTTGTAAAGCCAGTCTGGCCATAGATATAAGAAACGTAGATACCTCATTGGCCATTACTGTGTGGCGCCGCTATGCGTCTGCACGTCCGCCATGTTGGAGCGGGTTTCAGTCGGCAGGCCAAAGGAAGAGAGCGAGAGGATGCTAAGCCCAGCCTGCTCAGGTTTTCTGCATCTCTGACCAGGTCTCAGCTCCACCCATCAACATCCTGGAGGAAAAGGGAAAACACAGCCAACAAGAGAAGGACAAGATAGGGCCAAACCTGAGGCCGTCACATACAGTACATGTTAGACTTATTTTGAATATCATTTTGGTATTGATTCCCCTGATTTTTTTTATTAATTTAAGTTGTGATGTCTGTTTTTCCCCACAAATCAAAGTATCAAAACTTGAAAAATTTGAAAATTTGGGCTTTCAAACACCACAAAACAGCCACGAAAAAAATAAAAAAAACTTTCATCAAACAGAAGTCACACAATAATAAATCACAGTTCATCACTTGATATTATTGTCGTCAGGCCATTTAACTGTCTATATTTGAGTTGAGCATAGAGATAATATCCCACCTTCCATTACTGCCAGGCTTAGTCATAATGTAATGATTCAAACTGGTCACTAGATGGAGCTGTTTAACCCGGAGAGATCAGATCCAGCTAACTTTACTAGCTTGTTTGTTGTGTATGTTGTTAGTTAGTTACCGTTGTGTGTATTTAGTTAAGTGTGTTGAATTGCATCCAAGCTGTAACTCCAGGAAGATACTTTCGGGCTTCGCTTTATGGAGAAATTAATCGGTAGAAAATTTGGATAGTTGGGGACAAATCTTGTCTTAGTAATAAAGTTAAAGAGGTTTTCTTTAAAATTTCACATCATATATTAATGACATTGGAGAGATTTAGAATTAATATTGAGTATTCTTGCCCTTTCTGTGAACTAGAAGAAGAAACAACATGTCATTTGAAGTACATTTACCCAATAGGCAAGGTACCATGGGTATTTGTACTTTTCTTGAGTATTTCTATTTTATGTATTTATTTGCAGTATTTTATAACTTTACTGGCAGCTTTAGTTACTAGTTATTTTTCAGATTACATTTATTTATTTAGAGTTGAATTGTTGTGACACACTGCAGGATTTAAGTTTTAAGGATTAAAAAAACAATTTAAAAACCCACTCGCTACAAACAGATCTATCTATCTATCTATCTATCTATCTATCTATCTATCTAAATTACTGAGGCTACTAAGGCAATAAAAGTGTATCAGTGACAATGTCCTGTTACTTTTAATTTAATTTAATTTAATTACGAGGTCTTACACTTTAGTATTCAGTCACGAATATCGAGATTTGTAGGGTTTTGTGTTGAGAGTTTTGAGAAAATGAGCCAAAAATTAAAAAAAATGTTTGACAATTTTCGAAAAACTGTAAAATACTAATATTTGTGATGGCACTTGAAGGCATCAAAAGACGGGCTCTGTTTAGTTGTAGTAACATTTACCACCTGCAGAGGGAGGTAAAGGTAGTAGAGTAGAGTAAATGCAGTTTTTTTATGGAGAACTGATAAACGCAGCTATAGATAAAATGAAATGTCGTCTCAAAAAAAAGAGATAAAAAAATCTGGGATGTTTATTCCAGACTACAAACACTATGATCTTGTTGTTAAGTGTTAAATGGTGAAACGATATCAAGTCTGAAAGAAAGAAAGATGTTACTGAATCAGTTTTCAGTGGTTATTAGGTTACTAGCACGTAGATAACATTGTGAGTGGGTATACAAAATTAGGCTTTATTCTGGGCCACAACACCAACGGGTCATTAATACAATGAACACATTACATACATCACAACATGACACAAAATACCTCCCAATATGGGAGAGGAATGATTCAAGTTAAACATTGCAGTTTCATCAGGATTGTCCTGCAGACAGTACAGTACAACATTCAACAACCGATAAGGAAGAAACACTGTGCCATAAATAAAGAGTGGTGTATAAATCATACAAAGGCAGACGGTTCAAGGAACACTGGGGCTGCAAACATGGCTTAAAACACCTTTAAGGAATGAAGAAATACTGTAGCGTTAGTGCCTTTTGTTGGAGGTGCATCTTTTCCTGGTCAACACAATACGAGGAGTATATTCCGATGAGCTTCTGATTGTACAAATTCATGTCCAAAACAGCAGTGCATATTTCAACTGCAAGACCCTTGTAGTCTTTCCTGCTTTGGCATTTTAGTGCAGGTCCAGTGATGCAGCACCCATAACTGTCCCTTCATAAATGGGTTACCTGCTTTATCATCAGCAAGTTTCCTTACTTGTTTTTGGGAATGAGATGATGATTCCAGTTCTTTGGATCAGCTGCGGGGAGGCTCCTTCCTGGAGCTAAGCTTCAGAGGACGCCTGGGGTTTGAGCTGGGCCTTCTCCATGGTCGTACCGTACGGATCCGACCTTTTAAAGAAGCCCATCTGGAGGGAAACATGGAGGGAGGACGATCAGATACAAATCAATCTGACACTAAGTCTGGACTGTAAGGGGAAGAGTATCTGTAGAAGGGAGTATTCCTAATCTCTTTTATGGTGTTTACACACTACCAATTGTTCATTTTGCTGTTTTGCTCTGACGTTGGCCCATCAGAGCATGGTTGGATTACGTTATAAAAGGCTGATTTCAGTAGAGCAGACTCAGTATATACTCAGTAAGTCCAATGCAATACGCACATCAACACACCACACACACACACACACGATACAATCACATCCATATAGTACCCTTTAAAGAAGTTTCATATTTAACTCTTTTCAAGTTCAACTTCAACTTTCAGCTTCATTTTGTCCCTGGAGGACGATTGGTTTTACAGCAAAGCATTATTAAATATGAACATCATCTCAAATCACATGGTCGAAGTATGAGACAATGGGCGGGCACAGACCTGTAAAAGGTCCTCAACCCACGCTACAAAGAGCAAGACAGCCAGCCTGGATTCGAACCTGTAACCTGTGAGGCGACAGTGCTAACCACTGCACCACTGTGCAGCCCTATTTGTGAACATTATTCATCATTATTTATCTTTCTGTCTGTGGACATTTTGTGTCTCCTTGTGATTCTTTGTGTCACTTTGTGGTCATTTTGTGTCTTCTTGTTGTGGGTTTTGTTTCTCTGTGCTCATTTGGTGTCTGTTCATGGTGGTTTTGTGTCTGTAGTCGCTATGTAATCGTTTTGTATCTCTGCCATAATTTTGCATATCTTTGTGGTGATTTTGCACCATCTCTTTCTAGTCATTTTGTGTCTCTCTGTGGTTGTTTTGCGTTTCTTTTTAGTGGTTTTGTGTGGCTTTGTAGTGATTCTGCGTCTCTTTGTAGTGGTTTTGCATCTTCTGACTTTCCAACAAGAAATGCTAACAGTCCCTTCAAACAGACGCTCTCTGCCAGGTGGACCTGTGTCATTTGCTCCCTGTAGTAACACCAACTAACCCCCATTCAAACTGTACCTGAGGTGTCCTGATATAAAATGTTAACAGATGCCAGCCAATCAGAAACTGTTATTTTCTTGTATAAGCAGGGTTACTTATCGGCTTGTTACCTTGTATAGTAGATATATGAGCAGGGAGAGTAACAGCAGCCCAGCTAGAATAGCCAGGATGATGATCCACACTGGAACAGGGAACGGAGTCTCCGGCTTGTTCCACATCACAGCCGTCACCACCTGAACAACAGGAGCATACAGGTGAGTCTCTGCACCACCTTTCACTGACATTCACATGTAAATATATAAAACACCTATCCAATAAAACAAAATCACCTTTTTGGATCCTGATGGCTTGAATTTGGGAGGAATAGAATAAGGCATCCTGTGCACCTGGTACTGAACAGAACACTCCAGAACACACTGCTTATAGGGCCTCTGTGGACAAGCAAACAGTTATATAGCAAAAGTAATATAATAACATAACGAGTAACTTAACTACTTTTGATACCAAGTAATCAGTAAAGTAATATTACTTTTTAAAGGAGTAATAAGTAAAAAGTAACTTACTTAACTTAAAATACACTAACAAGTTCTACAAAAGATAATTCATCAAACAGAATCAAATTCAATCATCCTGTCTGAGGTCCAATACTGTTTAATACATCCTACATACTAATTCTAACCTGGAAGACGGCAGTACTTTGTTGTGTGTTTTTTTTTGTTAATACTTTATAGCAGGAGTTAACATAAATTTACATTTGCTTACATATGATGTTGTTCATACTTTCATTCATCATTCCTACAATGTTTATATGTTTTATAGTGAAAAAGTAAAATTGATAGTAAATTAGAAAAAAAAATAAAGAATATAAAATATAAAATAAATATTATAAATAATAATATTTAATAATCAAGATTAAAGGACAAAAAAATACAAAAAAAAAAAATACAAAAAATACAAAACAAGAAAAATATATAATAAAATAAAAACAAGGAAAGATTAAAGAATAAAAAATAAAACAAAACACAGAAAAAAACAAGAATAAAATAAATATAAATAATAAAAAAAAATCTCTATAAATAAAGCTTTAAAAAACAAAAAACAGACGAAGTCAGTAAACAAAAAATGATGTCTTTGGGAAACCATTTTGATTTGTCCTTGTTAAGTGGTTGAAGAATCTCAGTGGACGGCTGTATTGTTTACTGGTATTATAATTGCTATGAAAATGTGTATATATAGTGTAGTAAATACTGTATAGAATTAGCATGCAGTATGGAGTAGCTGTTGTTTGATCCCCAGCCCGACAGAGGGCAGTATAGGAACACAGACTGTCTGACTTTATGCTGCTTTTCTCATCCAGTCTGACTCAAGTTTCCTGTTCTAACAGATCACATATGGAGCTGCGCTGCAGAGCAGAGAGTGCTGTAGTCTCACCTCGATAAAGGTTTCAGCCCACAGTCTGGAGCGTACGGTCAGGATAACGCTGGCACCTCTCTCCAGCAGCCCGACGTTACACTGAAGCTGCCAGCACTCCACTGTAGAGCAGGTCTGTGGAGGGACGGAGACACAGTCAGACACACAGTCAGACACACAGTAACACACAGCTAACGGAGCATCCAGCACTCCACTGTAGAGCAGGTCTGTGGAGGGACGGAGACACAGTCAGCCACACAGTAACACACAGCTAACGGAGCATCCAGCACTCCACTGTAGAGCAGGTCTGTGGAGGGACGGAGACACAGTCAGACACACAGTAACACACAGCTAACGGAGCATCCAGCACTCCACTGTAGAGCAGGTCTGTGGAGGGACGGAGACACAGTCAGACACACAGTAACACACAGCTAACGGAGCATCCAGCACTGTTGATTTTCATTAATGGACTGGCCAAGAAGTATCAAACCAAAACGATTTGTTGCAGCTTCTTCTGCAGAAATCATAAAATATAAAATAATTATTCCGATACATTTTAAAGAATAGTAGACAAGTCACTACACAATATCTATTTGAAAGCACTTCACATGCCTATCCATCTTAAAAGATAAATCCATACTGCATCTTCATTATTAAAATGTACCTTAAAGGCACAGTGTGTAGGATCTGTTGGTATCTAGCGGTGAGGTTGCAGATTGCAACCAACTGAAGCCTCTCCCGTGTGCCAAGCGTGTACGAGAGTTACAGTGGCCGACGCAAAAGCATGAATGGCCCTCTATAGGGCCAGTTGTTGTAAGAGTAGCGTAGGTAAATTGGAGCAGAGTCAGTGCTTAGAGTGTGTGTGTGTACGTGGGAAGTGAGTGGTGAAGCAAGAGAGAGAGAGCGGCGGCGACGGGAGCGAGTAACGTTATCGACTCCGGCCCAAACAGGAAAAGTTAACACAGTAATTTGTCCAATCTGAGCTACTGTAGAAACGTGGCAGCTGGCTCCGTGAAAAGGACCCACTCTGTACGTAGATATAAACGGCTCATTCTAAGGTAAGGAAATCGCAACAACTCTTAATATCAGGTGAATATACACTAAAGAAAACATACTTATTAATATTATATTTAATTTCTGCCAAAAGAACCCCCTAATTGTTACAGACTGGTCCTTTAAATACAAAGCCCGGTGTAGTATTCATTTTGAAAGAGTAGATACATGGGTAGATATTAGATAGGTGGTAGATGGATAAATGGGCCAGGCCGAGATGTCTGCCGATATTAGCTTACTGCAGATATATTGGTATCGGTGTACATGTCGGCCGATAAGTGACAAGAAATTGCAGTACAGTAATGCCAAACTAGGTATGAGGTAATTTGAGCCATAATTTTTGATACTTAAAGCTAGGGTCGGTAATGCTCAGAAACTAGCAAAAGTATACTAGATGATGATCCAACCGAAAAACAAAGCCCGGTGTTGTCAACTCTTTACCAATGAAAGAAGCTAGCAGCATTAGCTCCAAAAGTCCCTAAATCTAGAGAGAAAGTTGCCAAGTTGGCAACACTTTGACGTCTATTCAGAAGATTTTCTATTAATGGTGATTCAGCTTTTAATAGGCAGCGCTCATTTTGTTGTTTATTCAGCCCTGGTGGATATTATTAGCATATTTTGCTATTTCTTTTCACTTCATTCATTCTACACAAAACGCTGAACTAATCAATTTAAAGATCTGGAACCAGGCTAGGATATCACTCCAGTGACACATTAAAATGTTTCAAAGAAATAAACCTGAATAACTTGAATGTTTATTTTGCATATTACACTCTGGATTTAAACATGTCAAAAAAGTCAGTCAAAAGTAATTTCAATATGGGGTTTGGAAACATCTTCAACGTGTGGTTAGATTCTCCAATTTAAAAAATACCATAAGAGATGAGCTCTCAAACATTAGAGTCAGTGACGCAAGCCGCACAAAAGCAACCCAGTAAATCTCAAACCTAATTAACTTCATCTCACAAACAATTACAGCGAGCAGCAGGCGATGTTGAACAGAGCTCATTATATCTATTCCCATTTCCTCTGTTGAAAGAAATAATGTCATTACAATCCAGTGTTACCTCTTCCTACGATATGATTGGACTGTTTTGGTTTAAATGTACTACATGAATGTGCAGAGCCCGCACAAAAAAAAAAAAAGTCACATTACACTTCGGTAAAGAGCCACACACTAATGAAAACACACTCCCTTAAGGAACCCAGTTGGACTGAACACCCAACACAAGAGCCTCAGTTGTGGTGTGTTTGGAAGTGAACAGCGTCTCCATGATTCCCTCCACATGCTGAGTCAAAGAGGAAAGAGAAGGAGAAAAACAAACACCTCCTGGGGTCTTTATGGGACACATGGAGGCAACTCCTCTGTCCTGATGAGGAACAACTGTTCTCAGGAAGTTAGAGAAGAAAAGGTAAATACACCCAAAATGGGTTATTTTGTCAGTTTACACTTCTAAACTGTCTAATGCCGGGTACACACGACACGAGAATCAAGACGATTTTGGGCCTGATTCCTCCTTACGATCGTCGCCTAATTTTTTGATGGTTCTTAAGATTATCTCTCCAGATGTTCCTGTGGTGTGAGGTATGTTAAGAGTGTTTTTTTACATCCCTGATTGGCTCGGAAGTCCATCCTGGCCACACTGATCTCAAATCGCAAATATCAAACATGTTCAATATTTACGATGGGATCTCCTGTTGTGTGTGGGGGAATCCCGAGAACAGCCGATGACGCAGTCACGTGGGAAAGAACGATAGCCAATTGAGAACCAAGCTGACTGAAGAAGGAAGGACAACCACCACCGTCATGGCGGCCACGGCTAATGCATGAGCTAATGCAAAACGTGAAGCATAAAGTAAGATGGAGCTCAGAAATGGAGGACCAACTTGTTGATTTGTGGCAACAACAAGTATTTATTTAACGTGTCTACAAATAACATGAAACATGGCCAATACTAGCTGACATGAAAAATTAAAACTTGCTCAATTGAAACTAATTCCTGAAGACCTCCTCATCATTTTTCTCTCGGAAATGGTTAGACGACCAAGCCGACTTGTTTTGTTTCCAGTTCGCAACCTCTACTTCTTCTTCTACTCTGTTTACTGGCAGATTACAGCCATGCGTAGCCAATAGCGGCAACTTCTGACAAAACTACGCTGTAGCCGAGTTTATTCGCTCCAAACCAGTTGATGGAAACGCACCTAATTTACTTTTCTTTTTTCCAACATTTCAAAAATGTTCTTAAAATTCACTTGACAATTGAATGGAAACACGACTATTGTTGCCTTAGCTAAGCTAACAGCTTCACCTTGCTCCCAGTCTTATTGCTAAGCTAGGCTAAACAACCATTTACAGGTATACTACTACAATTGTATAAAGCCTTTTGAGGCTCCAGAGGGAGCTGTGTGAAGTCTGATAAATTGCCTCAAGTGATGTCACTTGAGTCAGCATCGGTTGGGGCTGAATCTGGGGGTGTGGAGTTAGAAAGACGTGAGGTTACCCGACCTCTGTAGCCCGCTCCGCATCTCTGCTCGAGGCTACATTAGCCACTACTAGCATAAAACAGCCGAATATCCGACTGAATGGTCAGATTGCATTGTGGGTAATGTTGGCCCCAGGTTTTGAAGAGGAAGAAGAATGTGTGGAATACAAAAAGACGATATCTCTGGTTCTGCCTTTTTACCTGTCCGTCACAAGTGTGACAATGTTATAGGAGTGCAATGCTAAATCAGTGGAGTGCTAGTCAATAGAAATACATTATGTACTTTATATGTGCGTGCACCTGTAAATGAACTGTGTCCATGGATAAACACGGACACGGAGAAAACATATTCTCTTTTATCTCTATAACTGGACTCCCAATTCTTTCCATGTTGTCTCACCAGGTTTCCTTGTTCAGCCAGAAGGTCTCTGTAGACCTCCCTCCTCTGGATGTGGTGCTCAGTGCTGGACGTCAGTGATGTGGATCCCTCTGCTGCCGGAGGCTGGAGCTGCATCCATAAAGACATCGACACAGTCATTAACAAACACAATCGACTGCTCAAGGCCGAGAACAGACCAAGGTTAATGGTGTCACCATGCCAACCAAGCTGTGTTTGAGTGTGTGTATCCTCACCTTGAGTTTCAGTGCATTGAAGGTGTGTTTGGAGGAGCAGCTGAGCGGCCCCTCAGTGATCACCTCCACAGGGTAGAGCAGCTCGTGGCCGTGAGCCCTCAGAGGACATCTCACCTCTAACGTGGACTGGCTGACCACACTGGGACCATTATTCACCAACTGGAAGAGACAGACTCAGGTTGAACTTTTCCTTTGTTTGCTGTTTTTGCAAAAACCTGCTTAAGAGACACAAATGGCATTTGGGGGTGATATTAATCTTAATGGGGGACAGCAGTATTGTACGTCTTGATGCAGGTTTTAAACACATTTTCTTGCAATATAATGGATTTGTGTTTGCCTACAGGACTGTACAAACGTTATTGGGGTGGGGAGGGGGGCTTAGTCTCATATTTTATTTTATATAAAAGCAATTTTATTTATTTTTGTATTATTATACATTTACTGTGATGTTGTTTTGGAACCTCCCCTTGACTTAGAAAAAAATGGCAATATCCTACAATCTCAAAACAATATATTTATTACGGAGCCCCAAAATGTTCAATATTACATGAATAAATAATTATAAAATAAATAGTCATTGGAATAAATTCTGTAAAAAAAACAATATTTTGTGAAATAATTTAAGAAACTATTAAAATTCATCTCATTGTTATGAAATGTTATATATATACTGCTTTAGTTTCATAATAATGGTTTTAAAGGGGTTAATTTTTTATTTAATATTACAAATTTTGGTTTCATAATGGTATTTTTCTTTTATTATTATTAAATGCATGCTCATGGGGGATCTCTTGTTGGGTCTAAATTATAGTATATAATATTGTGTAGTTATAAAGTTATTATAGAATATAATTATATATAATATAGAGTACGGTCTTGACTAGCTCTATATGAAAAGTGTCTAATGATAACTTCTGTTATGTTTTGGCGCTATATAAAAAATAATTGAACTGTAATTGAATTTCATTTTACTTGTTATTTCCTAATGTCTAATGGAAAATAAAGCAGTTAAATTTAAGTTAAATATAATACATCTTACAAGGGAAAGCCAAAATAAAATCTAAATATGGGGTAGGAAAAATAAATAAAAGACCCTTCCCTGTTTAGACTACCCTCCCATCAGCAAAAATAATAATTACAATAATAATAGTTATAATTTTCATACAGTCCTTTAATAATCACTCAACAGAAATGTGAGTGTACCCACCTGTTAATCTAAAACTGAAAGCAGAAATGTGAGAGCAGTAAGAAGTGTGTCGTTTTACCTCGTAGACCTGCTGAAGCTCCGGGCCGACGTCCTGCTCTTCCCTCAGACTCTGACTAACTTTCCAGTTGGGAGGAGGAAAGATGACTTTGTCTGGGCGAGAAACACTGCAACAGAAAAAAAAAGAGGATCCACATAGATAAGAATGATTATATAATGGTACAGTAATGTAATGATGTAGTGGAAGAGCTGACCGTGAAGCCTCACCCTTGCAGAATGACAACAGCCATCGCAGCCACCTCCAGCTCAAACAGCACGACCTCACTCTCGGAGTTATTCGCATTTTTACTACAACAGAAAGACAAAAAAGTTGTTTTGGAGTCAACATTTATTCATCGCCTGGCGAAACAATGTAAAACTACTGTTCAAAATACAATTTTGTCATGATGTCATTAATTTTAGTATTATTTTTACAGAAAATAACAACTATTGATACCTACAAATATCAAAATTGTTAATTTAATACTTTAATAAAGAAAAAAGAAATGGATTTTAAGACTTGAAAAATGTTGAACCAATAATGTAGGCCTAATCATTTTCTGAAAATGTAATAAAATTTGCCTTTAACCTGATCGAAAATGTTATAAAACATAATAATGCAATAACTTGACCAATAATGTAATAAAATGTCCTTACTGATAATAGTAAAGTCAAATTTCTGTGAGCGCAAAATATAAAAATGTATTGTTTTTTATTATATTATTGGGTTTTATTACATTTTTGATCTGGTTAAGAGCAAATTTTATTACATTTTCAGGAAATTATTAGGCCTACATTATTGGGTGCTACTACATTGCTTCAAAATGAAACTAAATGAAACATATACCTGGACATCAAGACATGTTCTGACATTTAAGGACTTGCAGATACCACACATGAACCTATCTCACCATACAGTACCGAATCTGAAAAGTGACCTACCTTCGTATTTGGAGCTCAAACTGAACAGTATTGTGAGTGTCCTTCAGTCTGGGCACAGTGAACCGAAGTCCAGCCCATAACTAGGAAATGACCCACAGAAAATGTAAACGATTAATCCAAGGAACACAAGAACTGAATAATATAAACAAGGAAGAGATGTCTTGCATTTGATTTACAGCTTTCAGGACTCGGAGTCTTATTCTGGCCAGAGATATTCCACAGGGGAATATTCTTTCTACATGAAAGTTTGATTAATGTCTTGTATGTTTTATCAGGTCAAATGAAAATCGTTTTGGGTTGGTGTATGAGTTACGCTCTGCCGGAACAATTTGACTTGACTTAATTGTACCGAGACACAAAAACTGTAAAAGGCCAAAGACAACATGTGGGCTTTGCGGGCTCTTACGCTGGTACCAGACTTCATGGGGTTTCCCAGATCACACACGAGATAGCGGGTCTGGTTTTCTGCCTCATAGCTGCACGTCAGCTGAGTCAAGCTCTGGAGAGGACACAAAAACATCAAATACTGTCAACTCTGATAATAACATTACTAGATAACTAAACACATATCCTAAAATAGTGTGCCTTCTGTTTTTTTTTAAACAATACGTTTTGCTGGACAGACACTTGTATGAAGGATTGTGATGGTTTCTGCCACATCATGACTCCTGTTTTGTTTTGTTTTTTCTTAAACTGTGTTTTTATTCTGCTCAGATACGGTGGGAATGTGGGTTTTCCACATCAGTTGCTTTTCAGCACTGCTTTCAAGTGATACTTTGTTGGAAACATGCTGTACATTGTTATGAAAGCCAGAGATGTGTTATTTGCACTTAAGTTGGAGAATAATAATAGTTCAGTAATAAAGAAATAATACTTATTACTGGTATAGTTGACAGTTGTCTGCCTCACCACATTGTTGCGTGCTATCCCGCTGTAGTCGGCCTCTGGGGGAAGCACCACGTAGAGCTCGGCCTCGTACGCCCCTCCCTCGCCCTCGTTCCTAGCATTGAACGTCAGGCTCAAGGTGTTTTCATCACCCAGGTAAACTTCTGCTCGGTCACTGGAAGAGGAGAACCACAAGCACAACAATGTCGTTCACAAAAAAACAAAAGAAGTATGCCCTTTTAGCATGTCCATGCATACAAGTGTGCAAATTGCAGCAACGACTGTACAATGAATGTTATTATGAGTTATAAGTTAAAAAGATGTATTACACTGTATCAGACAGCACGTCCTCGTACATAAACGACAGAATAGGTCGATTGCCAGTGACTCCTAAAACGACTTATATGACCGTTCTATTTAACGGCGCATGGTGGCAGTTTTAATCGGTTGTGTCTAGAAAGTAACCCACAAGTTGCAAAACTCTCGCAAGATGGTTAAGGTTAGGTCTTGCGAGAGTTTTTGCAAGTTTTTGCAATTTGTGGGTTACCTTCTAGAGACGACCGTTTTAAACACGTTATCGTTTTATTTAACGTTGTGAAACGGTCGCAGTTTTAAACACGTGGTTTACGTTGTGAAACGGAACAACTTGGTTAGGTTTAGGAAAAGATCACAGCTTGGGTTAAAATAAGCATGTTTGTTACATAACTTCGTCAGTACGTAACCACGTTAGTATGCAACCATCACATACTACGTCGTGACTGGAGCCAAAACATTAAAATTGAGGACCATAAAAACAAAAACAATCAGCTGAAAGTTGCTAAATGCTCCGTAGAGCGGAGGAAAACTGCAGAATCTGGTGATAATTCTATGTGGGTTCACCCCTTTCATGTTACACAGTCATTTGATCCATTGCTAATATAAAAATATTGATAAGTGCAGCTTTAAAGTACTGAAAATAGGACAAAAAGGTTCAGATGTGAAAATCAGTATATATATATTAGTAAAATCACTGAAATAAAATAAAAACGAAAGACAAGAAACATACTGATTCAAGGTTTTAGGATGGCAACGTTGGCCTGTCGGTCCAACACTTTGGTCCAGATTGAAATATCTCAACATCTACAAGACAGTTTACCATGAAATTCTGAACAGACATTCACGGTCCATCCATCAGAGAACCATCTGACATCAGCAGGTCAAACCTTTTACTTTCTCTGTGAAATACTGCGACATCTACCAGATGGATCGCCATAAAGGTTTGTACAGATATTCGTGGTTATAAATCACCTGCGATCCTCGACTATTCCTCGAGCGCCACCAAGAGGCTGGTGTCTCAAAAAATATTAGATGAATTGTCATGAAGTCGAATAGAGTGCTCCAGGGATGACGTATTTTTGTCGGTCAACCAGGAAGTTAGCATCGCTCTGGTTCCCTCGACAAAAAGCCGATGGGATTTTTCCATTGGGTTTTGGATTATTGCAGAAAATAAGCTCTGTGACAAACACACGTTTATGATACTTACACGTTTTGTTCAGCAAGATAATCTCAACAAATGAACACCACTTTTATGATTTTTGAAGCGTGAATGCAATCGCCAGAATTAAAAAGCTAACGTTAGGCTATAAACAAACTACACCACGGTCGCATGAGCGTGAGTATAAACAACGAGGCTGTAAAGGAGGACGAGTCGGCGTGATGACGTTTAGTAGTCTCATTTAGCCACTTCTTAGCAACCACCTTTTTTAAGACACATAAAAGCTTCAAAATTCATGAGTGGTACAAAACGTTACAATCTCTTAAGCTTGTGTTAACCACAGTTCTTATTTCAGGCATCCAACTAAAAACCCATTGACTTCCAGACAAAGGAACAGGAAGTGCTAAAATGCTAACTCACTTCTGGGTTTTAGGACTCATTCCTGTAGCACTCTATGGTAATACCTTTAGTGATCCCTTAACTTTTCACCATAAGTGCCACCGTCAGGTTAAAATACCTGCAAAACTAATGAGATTCCCATCAGCCTCAGCTTTACTTTGTCTTTATTGCTAAACAGCCCACTTAAGAAGGTGCACATGGTAAATATACCTGCAAAACATCAGGATGATAGCATTGTCATTGCAAGCATGTTAGCATGCTGACATTAGCATTTAGCTCATAGCAACAGTGTAGACTCGTGTTTTTTGAGGTATTTTTAAAAGTGGTATTTCCCATGAGTATCTATTACACAGCTATTATTTCTTTGTCAGTCGTCAGAAGGACATTTTTATCTACTACAATCAAAATGACTGAAAATAGCAACTTCCATATACAGCCTCTATTTGCTGGCACAGTTTAGTTAGCTTTATCTCTGCTGCTGTTGGTGCAGGCCATGACCAAAATGCCCAAGAAGTAATTGTAAAACTTAATGAAAAGCAGGGACGTGAAGTCTTTCCAGACAATGCATCTCTGTTTCAGAACAGTCCCCAAAGGCCATTTTCTCCTGCGTATCTGTCCGTGACTGACCTGGGAAATGACCCAAATCTGATCACTGTGATTTGTCTCAGGAAACCGACCCCCACCTTATTCCGCATGTTCACAGTGGACGCCCCTGTGTGCAAACACACTTTTCAGTGAGAGTGATAAATCCTCTCGACACTCTCCCGACTCCAGCCCTCCCCCCAACGGCTACACTTTGTGGTAGTAAATTCATGTTTCTATTGAGCAGAAAGAGGAGAAAGGAGTCTGGTTGAGGGTCAGAATCAGGGTTCTTTCATTCCTTGTTTCCTCCTCCCCACCCCCCTCCCGTCTTCAGAGGGTCTGGACGCAGTGACCCCTCGCTAGGTAAGACAACCACCAGATGATTTTAATTAAGCCTGGGCAAGTTTAGCGAATGCAGAGGAAGCAACACTGATACACACAGCAGATGCTGAGACCAAACAGAAATCTGGAGCGTATGCTTGAGATGTTAGCAACACCGAGTTTCGTTCTCTGGGAAAATATAACAGTGGATCATGAAGCTCGTAAAAGCATAATTGAAGCCAGAGGATACAACTCAGACACCAGTGACAGGGTTGTGAATGTCAAACATCCCACCGTTTGCGAATTCTTGGCTAGCAAGACAAAAATGCTGTGTCTTATAGTATCAGTCAGTGAAGGGAAATTCTGTTTAGTGAAAGTGCTGAATCATTCGAGTTTGGTCCCGTGGCAACAAATGCAGATCTTCGAGTTTTTCGTGGGAGACTTTTGCAGCGATTGTATTTCTGCAGCTAAGAGAAATCACATGGCCATGTAATGCAAAACACTCCTCATAACAGAGCTGGCTGGGAGGAGAGAGGCCGTTCGCTTTGTGAATGGGCTGAGACATCACCAAATATTTGGCTGAAGTCCATTCACGAATAAGGATACATGATTAATTAGCAATAACACGTGTGAATCTTTCCTCTTTATCTTTTCTCCAGATATGAGCTGTAAAGTACGTCTTATCTTTTGTGTCTTAAATGCTCTGAGTCACAGAATCCTGTTTATATCATTCATCATGCTTCTTCTCTTTGATCATCTTTCACCAAACTCACTATCTCTCCCTGCAGATAAGGCAGACAACCACAGCATGCGTCATCGATTATTACTAGTTAACCCTGAGTTTAAACGTACTCTGTGGTGTTGTATTGTAAGGAATAGACAGGAATGTTTACATGTATGTATCTTTGAGGCTTAAGAAAATATTTGAATGCATTTACTTCCTCATAAAACATTTGAAAAGCTGACTTCTATATTCTTAAGCCTGCATTTATTTATTTTGCCATAATGATCAGTGGAATAACATGGAATCATCCACAGAAATGTTTACCATGTCCACGTGCTAATGCATATTATGCAGTTACATACCTCCTGATGCATGTACATGTGTATGCATCAAAACTGCTAGTTAAAACGCTGCTCCATAGCACTACTACTAGTCAGAAACTCCACAGTGAACCTTTAACTGACAACAAACAAACAACTTTCGAAGATTTACATCTAGCCTTCTTTTATCCTTTGGTAAGTGGCCACGGTATAAGTGTGGTAATGCACTCGTAGGTGTCCTACTATAGAAAATAATGGACTCTGAGGAAGAAACACTACATTTTGAAGCAGAATTGTGTTGCGTCTTCTTTCATTGTGCAGTATCATATACTTATGAGACCTCTAAAATCATTGATAACGTCCATGATTCGATTCTGGCCGGGGGATCTTTGTCATAACCCTGTTTCTCCCCATGTCTCTTTACACAATGGCTGTCAAATAAAGGCACGAAAAAAAAAAATATATATATATAAAAAGAAGTAGAACTTCTCTGCCATTATACAACACTCATCAGAGACAACATGAGAAAACAACACAGTTAATCATGTCATTAATTACAGCGTCCCCATTCAGGCGTCCCTCATCCCAGAAGTAGAAGTCCCATTAATTTTTCCCGTAGACAATGTTATGTGACTCTCAGCTGGAGCACTTCTACGGATCGGTCTCCCAGTTCAACCATCAGTCCAAAAGATTAACAACTGTGTTAGAAAATATCTGGTTCTTTGAAGAAGTCAAAGCTGCCCGTGTCCACGTAAATCACTGAGCTTTAAACTCTGTTATGTGTGTCACTAACTGCATGAGGAAGCTCAAGTTGACTGTGTTGAGAGAACTGATAACACAATCTGCAACTTAAATCAGTTCAGTTTAAAATTCTGCATCAATTTTGGATTAAATTCACAACCATGGCGCCATGTTTTGCTCTGGACTGAACACACAAAGCGTTTTGAATTTGCTACCGCTCTGATTTGTGCCTCTGACCGGCTTCCTCTCCATGGCAACAGTGGCCCGAGGCTCATGGGTAAGGTAGTATTTTGAGCTGTCAAAATATGATTTCTCAGAAAGTTTAAATAATTGAAACCGGTGACCACGACATAAACCTACAGGGTTGTTACTGAGAGCCCCGTATTTCTATGTTCAGTAACATTGAGGACATCATTTAAAGAAGAAAGGACAAACAGAACGGGGAAAAACACTTGTGGAACCAGCGGCCCCAGCTTTTGTGTTTGTTTGTTCTATTATGTGATCATATTATGTGATTATATTTATTCTGTGTTTGGATACAAGTGCTCATTGCAGTGATATTCTGCACTTTTACCAATAAAACAGTTAAAGCTGCAGTAATCAATATTTTGCATTTAAAGTAACCATGGATTAAATGACTATGTGTAAAGTGAAAGTGGTCACTTGTAGTGAATAAAGCTTGGGTAGGTACCATTGGAGAAATCAGCAAAGAGTAAGCTAGATTTTAAAAATATCCAACTGAAAAAACTAGCCCAGTGTTGCCAACTCTTTTCCAATAAAAGTAAGTAGCAGGACTAGCTGATAACTAGCTCCAAAAGCCCCTAAATCTAGAGATAAAGTCACCAAGTCAGCAACACTGACAGTCAGTCCCTTCAGGCCTCCCTCCAAAGCCACTCCCCCAAAATTATCATTATGAACATAAACAATGAACATGGCTATTGTTAGAAATCAGAGCTGTCAAGCTAGCAGCTTGTAGAAGACAGCGGTGATGCACAACGAGTGCACGGGCAGAGTAATCTCAGGCAGGTAGCCCGTCCAATCATTGCATTCGGGCCGAATGCAATGATTGGACGTGTTTATTACAGTCCTGCAACAGCTACAGATACCAGATTTTTTTATTTTTCGTCAGAGCAAATGTGTGATTTATTCATTGCTGTTGCGATGTGTTGAGTATTTCAACTAATACAACAAAAACTGGTTTCTAAAATACATTACACACCCTAACTATAAGCCCCAAAAATATATCACCCAACTCTACAGTTCCCCTCAGCTCTATGGAGCATTTGAGCACCTGTCAGCTCAGTGTTTTGGTTTTACGACCTGCAACTTTATTGTTCTGGTTCACTCTCACCGCTCTTTTTCAACCCACGGTCCGCTACCTGCTCAGCACCAAACAGCACATGGACAAAATTAGCAACTAGCTAGTGAACATGCTGAAGCATTTAGCAGCTGAAGAGGCAGATATTTCCCTCAACAGTTGGAGGAGACCAAAAGCAGAGCTAAAAGGAGATTGAATATTGGACAAACATTCATTTGGTGTCACAAAACACTACTCCTAATGAATGCTAATGTCGCTCTGTGTCTGCTGAATGTGTTTGCTAAGACCTTAGCCATATCAACTTCATTTCAAGTCCACAGGTTGTTTTGCTTCCCTAAATTGGGCCAAATAACTCTGTTAATACTGCTCTGAACAGTATGGCCTGTGAAGTGGCATTTTTTTGTGTGTGTCGTTCCAGTAAGTGGCTTTGTTTACTTTGTCTATTGAGCCAAGACTACAACTGCTGCTCATGCTAACTATGCAGTTCTTCTTGTGTTCATTCCACACTAACCAGAAACATAAAATGCATCACTTCAAGTGCAGCAGAGGAAAGAGCCACCCGACACGCTGGGTGTTTCACATGGCAAATGTAAGAACTTTCCTCGGTATACGTTGAATTTTTGGTGTGTTTTTATCATTCACAGACGGAAAAAAAAACACTGTGGCAGATTAGCAAAGCTGGACTGGGGGGTTTAAGTTGTGTTTGTTGAATCAGGTAAAGTAATAGAACCGTGATTTCCTCTCACCCATAAACAGCCAGCTTGAGGTCAGGGACGCAGATGTTGTCCTCTCCACAATCGAGTTGAATCTGGGCCTGAGAAAGAAAGAAAGCAGGATAGAGATAAATGGAGGGAAGAGGGAGGAGCGAGGGATGGTTATGATGGGTGAAAGAGAGAGAGAGGTATCCAGGGAATAAAGTCCAAAGGTATGGAGAGAGAAAAGCTTTTGAGGAAGTGGATGTTTACCGAAGCCTGCACACTAGATTCATGATTTAATGAAAGGATAAGACAGGATAACGACTATACATCTCCTCCATATATGCACAAAACTGTAACAATATTTGCAACAACCAGATGCCAAGAAGTTGTGTGAAAGCAGCATCCTTTCATGTTTTGCGAGATAAACGTAATATGCGCTTTACATGTGGGAACAAAGGAAAGAGTAGAGAAAACATGGTGAAGGTTTAGGAGAATGAAAGGATGATGAATTCCATCCAAACAAGTATTACATTTTTGCGGAAAAGCCTCAATCACAAAGAGTGAAAACCTCACATTTAAAAGAGAATTGGGCTTAATCTGCTCTGTAGTCTATCGTGACAGAAGACTTGGTAAAAACCACAGTAAAAGATAAATGTGATTTGATTTGGAGACATTGTTTTTTCCAGTTTGTCCCGTCAGATCTTTGCGTTAGTCTCTCTTTTCTGTCTCTCCACCATTTCTCCAATGTAGCTTCATAGTGTCATTGTTGCCCTCATCTCTCCAACATATGGGAAACATTAGATTCCTAAAGAATGCTACAGAGAGCAAAGAATCAGCCTGGCAATGGTTAACAGTGTCTCAGTGTAGATTCCTCATCCAAGTCCCTGGTTTTACATCCACTCGGGACTCAGGAGAGGCTATCGGTCATTTAACACCAACCAGACAGGAGCACACACACTCTGTAATACATTTAAGATCAAGTGATGAGTCCCAACTTATCTTCCCTCCCTTCCAAACACTTTTCATCTCTTTTTCACTTTCATCTCTTCATCTTCCCATACGTTTGATCCATGTGATCCATGTTTCCCTCCGGCTCTTAAAGGAATACACCCCGCTGTTGGCCTGTGGTCAACTTCAAGATGTGAAATGATGAAAACGCAGGCATCAAAATCATAGCTGGTAGACCACTGACTATGGCATTACATGCTAAAACTCCCAAATTAAGAATCTAAATTAAGAATCGTTGTAATAGTAAAAGTAATAATCTCGAAGATTTTCATTTAAATAAATGTCTGTTAAGTCACTATCTACCGCCGACTGAGGTAACACAATGGTGACTGAGCCTAGGGCCCACTGATGAAAGTCCTTGCATTTGCAGCAAAGTAGTACGAACTGGCTGTCTGTGGCGACATTTTCCAGGAATTCCCGACATTGTTTGGATCTCTGGAAAGTGAGATCCAAAAACACACCTACAATTACCGCTTATCGCCATAGGTCAGCTTTAACGCAAATTTGTTTTAATGGCACTAATTTCTTTAACACATTAACGCAACTTGCCATTTTTAGGTTGTAACGAGCTCAGTTTTAAAGCTAGAGTGAAGATACTGGTATCATATGAAACTAGAAGACCTAAAGAATCCATTGGTACCAACCATGTCATACTAGCTTGTCGCAAAAAACGCTCCAAACTTGGTCCCTTGACCTCTCACCTCAAGATACAGTATGTGAATAAAAATGGGTTCTCACAGCACACTGACAGCTGTCATTGCCTGTTGGGCTTGAGTTTGCCATGTTATGATTTGTGCATATTTATTTTTTATGCTAAATGCAGTACCTGTGAGGGTTTTTGGACTATATTTTTCATTGTTTTGTGTTGTTAATTGATTTCCAATAATAAATATATACATAGATTTGCATAAAGCAGCATATTTGTCCACACCCATGTTGATAACAGTATTAAATACTTGACAAATCTCCCTTTAAGGTCCATTTTGAACAGATAAAAAATGTGCAATTAATTTGTAATTAATCACAATTAACTATGGACAATGCGATTAATCGCGATTAAATAGTTTAATCGAGTGACAGCCCTACTTTAAATATTTACAGTAACTAATTGGGAATAGTTTTATCAAATAGTATCTGCATTAATACATTTTTAAGAAAAAGTGTCATTAACTCAATAAAGCTCCTGTACTGTACTGTGTGAAATCATGGATCTAATGAGCAGTGATTAATCTGCAATCATTCACCTACTATCCTTAGTCCTAGTTGATTTACCCGAGGTAATAATACTGCTCTCAGAATTATGTTCAAAATGACACATGCATCCAGTGTTGCCAACTATTTTCAATGGAAAGTATCTAAAGCCTGCTTGAAAAGTTGTTAGATGTCACTAGATTACGTCACACACTCATTTGCATTTCAGTGAGTGAATGGCTCAGGCCCATCTTACATCCAGGACACGGTCGAACCGTACACCCTGTACGCTCCAGCGTGTCCACGACGCTTTGCTACTGCCAACAGGCTTGCTAATCCCTCCGTAAGAATAGATGTAAACTACCCAGGAAGATCAACCAGTGGCTTAACCAGGCTTGTCCTACGTATATCTACAGTATGTTCTTACTCCTTAAACCACCAAAATAACACACCGAAATGGCTGCAAGTGATGCATACTCCTTGCCTGTCTGCATACAGTAATAACCGCACTATAAGGAAGGTCAAACACTCCCATAGCAGCACTAGGATGTATTAACTGGTAAGAAGATATGCTGAAACACAGAGAATCAATTGAGAAAGAATTGTAGTCAAATCTGACAAATCTGACAGAATAACATCAGACTACATTCAACTATATCCATGGAGAGAAATCCCAGGACTCCTGGGGAAAAGAGTGATATATTCCTGAGAAGTCAAAATTTCAAATCACTGGAAAAGCCTTCAAACCTAGTGGGTGTGCAATCTAAATCCTGTGCAGCAAGGCGGACTCCGCCAGCAACAATAAAACCTACCATGTAGAGAGGCAATTACAGATCATTAATACATTGAAGGCAGGATGGGCGATCTTGAGAAACGAGTAAGAGTACACTAGATCTTTAAAAATGATCCAGCAGAATAAATGAGCCCAGTGTTGTTAACTCTTTTCCAATGAAAGTAGCTAGCAGCATCAGCTGCTAACTAGCTCTAACAGTCCCTAAATCCAGAGAGAAAGTCACCAAGTCTGCAACACTGACAGACCGTCCCTTCAGGCTTCCCTCCAAAGCCACTCCCTCACAATTATCATTATGAACATAAACATATCCTAATGAACGTAAACAACAAACATGGCTATTGTTAGTAGTTACAGCTGTCAAACTAGCAGCTGGAAGACTCCAGCGACGAGCAATGAGTGCACGCATGTGGCCTGCAAGACCTGCAACAGCCACAGATACCAGATTTTTTCTTTTTTTTTTGTTTATTGATTGCTGTCAGGATGTCATGAGAATTTCAACTAATATAACAAAACATGCTACTAAGATCTTCACCAACCCATGCCTTTCAATGGATATTAGTTAAAAAACATTTATAGTGTGAATAATGGGGTTTGACATTATGAAACTCTTAAACAGTATAATCTCAACTGTAGGTGTGGTCAGAATTGTGGCCTGCTGCACTGTTACCACACCCAGCCTACACAATATAAAACATTTAACAGCTTGGTAGCAGCAAAACCATAATTTCCAACTGTGATTCATTTCCTTCAGTCCTTTATTTTATTGTACTGATTACTTTTTGATGGGCTAGAAAAAGTCAAATCCACGCCATTTAAATGCATACAGTACGTAAGTATATGCAACCCAGTATCATGTGTATATCATGTGTATATCATGAGTATAGCGTGTCAGTGTCACGTTTTGCCTCACAGAGGCGTAAATATTACACGTGTATGAATGTGCAGTACCAGCAGGGGGCAACGAAAACACTCACTTAGGTTTAGGCAACTAAACCTTAGCTAACGGCCCCGACACACCAAGCCGACGGTCAGCCGACGGACAGTTTGGGACCGTCGGTGAGCGCCTGCCGGCCTAGTTTCTACGTGCTAACTGGCCGTCGGCTGTACTCTTTGCAGTGTGTTCGGGTGCAACTTGTTGACCAAAACAAAGGCGATGTGTGGCGATGCAGCAGCAGCCTTCATCGCCGCTAGCTCTCTGATGTCGGGTTGGTGTGTCCCCAGCTTTAGGTTTAAGAAAAACATCATGGTTGGTCTTAAAATAAGTATGTAAACTAAGTACAATACGTACGGAAACGGCGTCACATCAGTACGGAAAACACGTCACAAACGTTACTAAAAAACACATCACAAATCCCACTAACGTAATTTACAAAACAAAACACCAGTCCTGGTTAAAAGTTGTCCCTCCCCTCCCTCTCACCATAATCAGTCTTTCTCACTTTTTATTCTACGTCACTAGCTCTGTGCGTAGCATATTTACACAGATGCCTTTACATTGCAGTCAATACAGACTACAGGGTGTACAAATGACAACGCCTAAAGCAAGAACAGCGTTCTTACTGCATGCTTTGCATTATCGTGTCATTCATACGCCTTTTCGTGCGACCGGGCTGGTATATGCTAATTACAGTGTATGCTAAATTGTCAGCATGGAGCCTAGTGTCACTCTCCACAATGTAAACTGAAGTGCTAGTAGGACTCATAAAGGGCCAACAGTCTACTGGGAACATGGATGATGTTCTCATCACTGAAGCGCCTGTTGATTCCTCTCATAAAGAGAAAGGAGAACAACAACAGATGAAATTCATAGTGTTGCCTTGGAAGGTTTCTAGGCTGAAAAAAAGTTGGTGTGTTCTGTTAAAAAAAAAACTCCCGCACCCACATCACACTCACTTCACCTTATATCACTCACATAAACATGTGCACGTTTCCAGGCTCTGGCTCTTGCCTGGCGGAGGAGACCACTGGCAACATACATAAACAAACCACAACCAGATGTCTGCGAGCAGAGCGCCGCCCCACCCAAACGGAGCTGTCAGTCCTCCCTCTGTGTTTTTGCAGAGCCATGACTCGCCGGTCCTCCATAAACCTCCCAACTCTTCATATAGGAAACTCTACCAATGGAGACCAGAGTGCAGTAATCAGCTCACGCTCTACCAGGCTTGACCCTCAACCTCTAACCAGATGGGCTTCGGCACTGTAGAGGGGCCGTACATTTGATGTCAATTTTAAAAACGGCGGCCTGTAACCTCCGTCTTTGCCATTCAAATAAATTCCCTGCATGCAAAATGTAAACAGTGGGAGATGTGCTGGAGGGTGAAGTTAAACCTGTAGAGTACAGAGAACCGCTGTGTATGGAAACGCCGTTTGTACATGTGAAAATGTTCATCTCTCTCTCCTCTGGTAATCGTTGTGGTCACTGTCTGTTTAGTTCATAACATGCAAGGCGTGCGGCCATATAAGTGGTGTGGTCTCGATGTTCAGTGTGGTGATGTAATATATAGACACTGTTTACAACTCCACACAGAGATACACTTCATATCTTTGGGAGTTGATCTACTAAAAAGAACAGAAACAGAACAGTGCCTCATGGATTTCCAGCTTGGATATTTAGGGAGGATTTCTCAACCTGGAACTTGAATCTATCATTTGGTTTTACCTACAGGTGCTATTGACCTAGCCAACCTTGAACTTTTTTATGGCCGGGCACTATATGCAAAATTTAAAGGTATTATGTAACTATTGTGTTGTAACAAAACATCACCAGGACTACTTTCTTCCATTTACGCAACATTTCCGGACTCCGCCCTGTCTCAATCCAGCACAGAAGTCTTGGTCCAAGCATTCGTCACACCCCGGATAGACTGCAACGCTGTTCTTTCTGGCCTTCCCATCATTACCCGCACCAAATCCTCCTCAGACCACATCACCCCCATTCTCATCCAACTACACTGGCTCCCTGTTCAATACCCGGATTGACTATAAAAACCTTCTGCTCGCCTACAAAGCCCTCCACAACCTGGCCCCCCACGTATCTCTCTGACCTCCTTCAGGAGTATACCCCCCCCTCCCGTTCCCTGCGCTCATCCTCAGCTGGTCTTCTGACCACCCCCACCTCACGCCTCACCATGGGTGCTAGGGCTTTCAGCTGCACTGTTCCCAGACTACTCACTGTAGTGTCCATCATTCTATGTCCTCCCTCAACATTGTTACTGTTTTATTCCCTCTCATACGTGTTTGTCTAAATGTCTCTTGTTTTGTTCACTCTGCTGGTGTTTTCGTCGTGTTTATGGCTGTTTTTATCTGTTTGAGTATCTATTTTTATCTTTGTAAGTAATCCTGAAAGGCGCCACCAAATAAAATGTATTGTTATTATTATCATTATTAATTTGTATTAATTGCGTTGTATTGCCAACGTGTAGACAGATTGTAACATAACTTTGATAAAATGAGACCTTCCCCGACTTTCAGCCTGTGGACTGATTTCTATGTAAACATTGTAAACATATGTAAACTTCAGCTCCCCTACAGCACCAACAGTGTGTAGATAACGTAGCAAAATACTGTCTTGTGGATAACGTCAGCTAATTCATCCAGGATCCGTGTACGTTTTGATAGTTTGTTTATTGGATTAAATCTAAAGTGGCAGAGACGAGAAAACGACTCGTATTCTCGTTTCCACTAACTGAATTTGAGTTGCTAAAGCTGCTAACTCGAGGTCTGTCTCCGCCGCTCGCTCTCCTGCTGGATAAGTATTCACCTAGCGGCGGGGAGGACGAAATGAAAATACAAGTGGTTTTCTCATTTCTGCCACTTTAGATTTAATCCAATAAAAAAAAATATCAAAACACACACGGACCATCCAGAGTCCCAGTGCTGACCTGGTTGGTAAATTGGCTAGCTTGCCGTTTCCATATTACCTTATCAGCTAACGTTACAAAGCAACCAACGCCAGATCCAAGCAGTGTAGCTAAGTAACAGCTAGCTGGCTACTGTTGCGACGCTAACAATCTTTATGAAATATTTTTAAACTGTACTGCGTGACTCTTTACGTGGTTATGGTTTTATGAGTTATTTTGCATCGTGAGCTAATATACATACCTTCTGCTCTATTCGCTGCTCTGTCTCATAATTCAGGATTGGTCTGAGGCCATGCTGGTCCACTGAAGCATGAGGATCCAGACTGAAGTTAAGGCTGATGAAAATGGGAGAGAGTTTATCCCGAAACTCCTCTTCACCCTGCAACAGAGAAAGACGCAACTATGTGAGTAACTGATGTGGACGACACAGATCCATGTGTCTCCAAGAACTGATTGACCTTTGTCTGGTGTATTAATGTCTGTTCAAATATTCTGAAGCTTCCGATGAGGGGCGAAAGATGGTTAGAAATCTGTCGTTAGTGTAAGAATTTCCAGCCTTTAAGCGTCAATTATAGTCAAATCCTCCTCCAAGTAAATGTACAAGAAAAAAGTAGTCACATTATACAAAATCAAAAGCAGATGTTATTGGCCTAAATGTAGGATTTAGTTTCTCTAAGATGTGACATGAATTCTGTTTAACCGGCCGAGATGATGAAGAAAGAGTAAAAGGAAGAAATGGTGTACAAACAGATCAGTGTTGAGTGGCAGTTTCAAACCATCTCTTATCCTGTCAAAGAGCAAAGTGCTCTGATCATTATGTCCTTACAATGAACGTACACATATGACTTAAGTGTTTCTGGCAGGCATTCACTTTGATCAGGTCACCACTGAGTGATGAGAAGATTGGTACTGTACTAGTTTCCCCCTCAAATGGCACTTCAAACAGCAACTTCAAGCCCCGTCTATAAGGAAATGACTTTAACCTCCGTCCTACCAGCGACTTAATTACATTCACCTGGTGCTGCAGGTGCAACATAGACTCTGATTAGATGGCTCGGATGACAACCGGCGGGGCTCCTGACGGCCAAGACTAAGAGCCGGAGAATTTGTGAACCATATAAAAGGCGTAGTGTTGAGACTGAGAAATAGTTAGTGCACAATACTTTTAAATAGGGCTGTCAAAATCTACCTTAAAGGGAGAGTTGTCAAGTATTTAATACTCTTATCAACATGGGAGTGGGCAAAATAGGCTTGCTTTATGCAAATATGCGTATATATATTATTATAAATCAATTAACAACACAAAACAATGACAGATATTGTCCAGAAACCCTCACAGGTACTGCATTTAGCATAAAAAACTATGCTCAAATCATAACATGGCAAACTGCAGCCCAACAGGCAACAACAGCTGTCAGTGTGTCAGTGTGCTGACTTGACTATGACTTGCCCCGAACTGCATGTGATTATCATAAAGTGGGCATGTCTGTAAAGGGGAGACTCGTGGGTACCCATAGAACCCATTTCATTCACATATCTTGAGGTCAGAGGTCAAGGGACCCCTTTGAAAATGGCCATGACAATTTTTCCCTCGCCAAAATTTTGCGCAAGTTTGGAGCGTTATTTAGCGACAAGCTAGTATGACATGATTGGTACCGATGAATTCATTAGGTTTTCTTGTTTCATGTGAAATCAGTATCTTCACTCTAAACAAAAAAATTAAGTTGCGTTAATGCATAAAAGAAAATTAGTGGCGTTAAAACGATTTTGCGTTAACGTGTTATTATCGCATTGACTTTGACAGCCCTACTTCTAAATGATCTGTCTTTGTTTTCACCTTCAGCATAAAATATGACAGAAATGAATGGAAAAATTGAGGTTTGAGAGACAGACTGACCCGCAGATAGATCTTGGTGTCGTGGCACGAGCGTTCCCCGTTGGCGAGGCTGAGGGTCTTCAGCAGACTGGGCTGCTGGCTGTCGAGGAACAGGGTCCTCCTGATGGACTCCTTCTGGTTCTGCTTCACACTGTCCAGCTGAACCTCCACCAAGAAGCCTTGAAAATATACACAAACACGGTGAGAAAACCGTGAACATGCATGTCGTCTGTACATCTACATATATGGCTGTGTTAAACACAAAAATACATGTAAATTTACGCACACAAACACATATTTGCACAGACATATTACATGTAAATGTAAATGTAAATGCACACACACACAGTGGTAAACATTATTGCGGTAAAGCGCCTTCATGTGCTATTTTGCTCACCGTACAGTATACAGAAAGAGTGCATTTCTGAGTCCCACATGACAACAACTATGCAGAGAACACAGACAATACACACCCGCGCACTTAAAGTAAACACACACACACTTTTCTAAACTGCCGGAGCCCACCAAGTTACTCTGTGTTTACGTGATCGTTCTTTTATCTCCATCTTAACTGCCAAATTGACCACAGTGAAGTCCAGCATACTTGTGGCTACACAAAGAAAGCGAGGTAATAGGGACCATCTGTGTGTGTGTGTGTGTGTGTGTGTGTGTGTGTGTGTGTGTGTGTGTGTGCGTGCCTCACCTAGATGAGAGGGGAGGTGCTTCCCATTAGCCAGCAGGCAGAAACTGATGCTGACACTGGAGGTTGAACACAGACAAAAATATGGAAAAAAAAGAATTAACACTGAGCTTATACAGATGTGTTTACACTGATCTGAGATACTTTTGTACGTTATTTTTTATGGTCGTATTTCAAGGGTAAAGCACAAATTGCAAAACTCTCGCGAGATAGTTAAGGTTAGGCATTGACCTCAAATGGTTAGGGTTAGGATAAGTCATCTGGCAGCGAGTCTCGCGAGAGTTCTTGCAAGTTTTCGCAGTTTGGGGGTTACCTTCTAGACACAACCTTTTTTTATTTAAATGCATCATTTTTAAGATTTTCATAAAATCAAACCCAATGTTTGACTCTACAGTATTTATGGTCTGCATTTTTCTGCAATCAGTAGCGATCTCTCTATATATTAGTTCTTATTGGTAGTGGCGGAGTCCGCCATTCCCATGCTGGATTCAGATTGCCTACTTAACCACGAGGGATTCACAGGAAAACAATGTAGCATTTAATGCAGATTTATTGTTTGTAATATTATCACTAGCCGTGTTATTCGCATTTTGAAGTATCGCATTATAAAAGCTGTATGGAAAGGCAAAAATTCGATAAAACATTCTCATTTGCATAAAAAAAAATGTTTACGCTCGCTTGAGGTGGTTTTTGCCTTTGTCAAAAAAGAGTTGACGAGCTAAATGGATAATGGAAACGCCTTTGCTGAATAAGTTCTGAAGTAGCGAACATTTAACTCACATGACTGATCAGCTGTTTCTGCTGTCGGCGTCTTCTCGGATATATACTTATATATAATGTCTTCGTCTCTGGACAACATGAAACATGATCAATACTAGCTGACATGAAAGAACAATCAAAACTTGGCCAATTTAAACAAATTCCTGAAGATGGCCAAGCCGACTTGTTGAGTTTCCGGTTCGCAACCTTTACTTCTTCTACTCTGTTCACTGGCGGATTACAGCCATGCGTAGCCTATAGCGCCAACTTCTGACAAAACTACGCTCCAAACCAGTTGATGGACACGTGCCTAATTTGCATTTCTTTTTTGCGACATTTCAAAAGTTTGCCTTAAAATTTGCTTGACAATTGAATGGAATGGATTCACGGGAATGGGACGGTTGCGAAGTCACAGTGACCTTGACCTTTGACCTTTGAGCACCAAAATCTAATCAGTTCGTCCTTGAGTCAGGGTGGACATTTGTGCCAAATTTGAAGAGATTTCCTCCAGGTGTTCCTGAGATATCATGTTCACAAGAATGGAAAAATCAGTAAACGCATACATGTAAAAATGTGTGTGGTCACATGAAGGGAGGGTTCAGCTCATCAGCTGCGTAAGGAGTCTAGTTGATGCCAAACAATGTCTCATTCATTTCTAGAAAGTTACAACCCTTTTCCAACCTTTTCAATGTTAATAACTGCACTCAACCCTCTCTGCACCGTTCCATCTTTCCATACGACGACTCCACCTTTCTCCCACTTCCTCTTCTCCGCTGCCTTCATCTCCTTTTTGTCACCACGGCAGCAAAAACACCAGTAAACACAAAAACAAGTCTTACTTGTATCAACCTACGGGGCAGACACTAAAACGCCAGCCAAGTCTGGCAAATGCCTCTCACGGCAGTCTAAAATGTTCCACATTTAATGCGATGGTTAACCTGAAGTTGTGGAAAGAGCGTCATTGAGATTCAAAGTAGGAAGAATTTTCCCTTTTTTTCTCGCTGGATCTAAGAATACTGTAGTTCAGAGCAGCTTGGACAGGAAACTGGCAAACATGAAGTCATTTGACATTCTCGTGAGGTAAAGTTTGGAGAGCTGAAACTGAACTAAGATGTGCGTTACATAACATTTGCAAGAATTTCCATGTTCTGTTGTCAGAGAGCTCTTTAACTACTAATAAAGCCTGAAGCTTTTTGTTAAAGTATTAAAGATATTTCCGCTACGATGACAAACACTGCATGTTGGATGAAACTGTGTCTAATCTTCCTATTAAGGTATAAGTGCAGCAGAAGTTTTTATAAGGATAATAGTTGACGTTCATACCAAGACACAGCAATGGTCTCATTGGCTGTGATCAGCTCACAAGTCTTCTCCTCCTGGTTGAACATGGTCGGCTGCACAGTAAGAGACGCACTGGCACTCACTATCGGCCGAGCCCTGAGCGAAGAGAGACACCATGAAAGAATAAGTACGGAAGCCCGAAACGGACAAGATTCAAACATTTTTTTAATACCGTTATCTCAAGATCACGAGTTAATTATCTAACTATAAAGCAAGGATTGTTGATGTTAAATACAGTTTTGCATATTCTACAGACTTAAGAAAAATATCTTTGTTTGGTACAGATCCCCACAAAAATCACACCATGATCATTTTAATATGTTTTTCAATGAAAATGAGAATAACGATGTAAAAATGACCATTCCCTCTAATATCAGAAATCATATCGCAACTGCAATATCAGTCAGAATAATTGCAATTACATATTTTTTCTAAATCGTGCAGCCCTAATTCATAAGGGACACAGGCAACATGTTTTATACTTCTTCTGAATATAATCCATTTAATCTTGGATGTATACATCAATGCTGTCAGCTCGATCTGGGCCGTTTGAATGAATTTACCTTTGGTTGATTTGACCAAGTCAATAAAACAAACATTATAAGTAATAAAAAAGAAAAACCTTTTGTTTAGTTGTGATTACGAGTTAATTATCTCGTAGAAAACAAAGCTCGTTTTGTCGAAATAACGACATAATTAACCCGTGGTCTCGAGATAACAGCATTAAAAAAAAAGTTTGGACCATGTCCATTTAGGGCTTCCATTAATTATAATAAAAAAGAAGCGTCTATATATTTGTTATTACAATCTTACATGTTTTAACATACCTGTATAGCACTGCTTTATCGACCCCAAAAGCACCAACAATCAGATCTGCAAGAAGGGAAGGTGAGTTAAACGAAGACATCAGAGAAGAGGATAATAGACGCCTGGTGGCGGCGGACTATGTTCTGCGGTACCTGGATAGCCGTTTTGATCCAGATCTCTGTTTCCTCGCAGGGCGAAGCCAAAACTGGCTGGGAAAGAGCTGGAAGCCCATTGGCCAGAGAGAGTCTGAGTGGGCGTGTCCATCAGTCCTCCGGCGTGACCGTTATAAATGAGAACCAATCCGTCCTGCTCATCTCCTCCGTAGGGGCAGCCGATGGCCACGTCTGATTGTAAACAGCAAGAACAACAAGAACACACTATGTAAAGCATCTCATGTTTTCTCAATTACTATATATATAACCCATATATGTACGTACATCTACAGCTGAAGCGTACATGCAGAGCAGCTTACAGCGAGTCCAGCACTATGTACTTAAATTACCAGATCAAAACAACAGCTGCCACAGGCCAGGGTAGCACTGGTGGTTTTGTGGGCCAGTAAAAAAAAAGTCACAGATTATTTTGTGGTGTTTTGCTTTGTTTTATGGAGATTAGCTTCTTTATACTTTGGCTCATGTTTGAATGAATAAAACACAGACTCTGTCAGTAAATCAGTAGGTAGTGCCAAGATATCTTTCACATTTAGAGTAGTATCTAAAGGAGTTCTGAAACATTAATCAAAAGCCATTTTGATTTATCAAATTTTTAGGGCTGTCAAAGTTAACAAGATAATAACTCGTTGACGCAAATTAGTTTTAACGCCACTCATTTCTTTAACGCATTAACGCAACTTGCGATTTTTAGGTTGTAGCGGGCTCAGTTTGAAAGTTAGAGTGAAGATACTGGTATCATATGAAACTAGAAAACCTAAAGAATCCATTGGTACCAACAATGTCATACTAGAAGGAGGCTAAATAACGCTCCAAGGTTACGCTAAATTTTAGCGAGGAAAAACTGCAGTTGAAATAAAGAGTTAAATAAATGCTAAAATATAATCAAAATCCAATTATTGCCATTGTTATCCAATATTTAACCCACACTGTATGTAAAGTAGGACACCTACCGTTGAAGCCATCCTGGTTGAGATCCCCCAGCGGAGCCAGCGAGGTGCCGAACCGGCTGAAGGCCTGTTGACCCAGGAGGTGGGACTGGCTTGGCTCCAGCAGCAGCGGGCCTCTCTGGAGGTACACATACACCTTACCCAGCTCCTCCAGACGCCCATTGACCCCTCGACGCATGAACATTGGAGCTCCCACCACCAGGTCGTCCAAACTAAGGGAGGCAAGCAAAGGCAGGAGACAAATAAGGAGAAGGGGAACTATTGGGATACAGGTAAAGACAAAAGAGAAAGAGAGACATTTAAAACTGGATTTTAGGGCCAAAATGTCTTATTTAGCAGTTTCGTCTCTTTGCTTCTGTACTCTTTCACAACTACCAGTAAGCATTTTCAGATCAAAAAATTTTTTAAGTGGCTGCAATGCATATAGCACATGATAAATAGTAATTTTTAAAGGCTACACCGAAACTTTAACACATTTCTTTTAATTGTGTGCCTCTGCCAGGGTTAGGGAAGTGAAACTGACCAAAGGAGACCTTAACACTGAGAGGAACTAGAGAGAGAATGAGAGTATTTTCAGAAATGTTCATGACACATTAGAGAGTGACCGGATCACTGAACTGCGGTGTGGGAAACTTCCAAAAAGTCACCGTTTCATTGACCTCATGCTTCACTTTTAGCCTCTTGTTTTAGCTCACTCTTCCCTTCTCTGTCATTTCACCAATTTTGTAACCCTTTCCCAATTTTTTTTGCCATCACATGTCTCACCGTCACTCCATCCACTCACCCATCTTTGTTGATGTCGGTGACTGCCACTGCGTAGCCGAAGTAGGACCCCATCTGGAACGCATTACAAACAAGACCCAGTTAGCCTGTAATCACACCACGGTGCGTAGATCCCTTTCTTTTCTTTCATTTTCTTTCTCCATGTCCTTTTTTTTTCTCTTTTGTACCTTCCACCACCACCCTCACCCCCAGAAGCTTTCCTCTTCAATCTCTCAATCCCACAATGCCCTGGGGTCTCCTCTTCTCCCTTTTCATGGAGCTCAGTGTTAGAGCTCCTGTGAGCTTGAGGAGAGGTAGGGGGTCCTCAAACTCCTTTAAAACTCACTCAGAGAGAAAACTCATGGGGCTTGGGTTTTTCCGGTTTAATTTCATACCACGTATGATAAATTAGGGTCACGTTGCATTCTTAGGTGACTCTCACTTCAAAGTGATTAGTAGCTACGCAGAAACGAGTGTGGAGACCCTTGTGAAAAACAAGACTGGATATTGGGGTTGTCTTCCTGCATCACACATGCAAAACAGCTCACATCAACAAACCGAGGCTCAGGAAAGTTCAAATGCACTGTGATACCCTGTAGGAGCACCGCTTTGCCAGATACATTCACACTCTTAGAAATATGATCAACACTTCCTGTAGAGCTGAACCACCGGGAATGTTCATCTGGGCTGAGGTGAGATCGTTGCCTGGGTCCAGACCAAAGAGCTAGAACATAGGAGTAGAACGGACATTCCCATTCAAATCAACGTAGCAAGAGGATCAGAGTGGCGGCCATTTTTTCGTGTATTGTTGCCATAGCGACAATTGTAGCGGGCTGACTTTCGTATAAACTAAACTGACTTGCGGCAAGTCGCGGACTCACTGAGGTGAGGTTTTGCAGTAACGACTAAATGAGCAGAGGAGTAGCAACGTTACGAAGCATAGAGAGTAAATGAGTCAAATTTAACAACTTAATGCTTCATCCACACAGTAGAGGAAAGCACATTGCTATCACCAGATGAGTGACAACTTTGTTCTGCTCGTTTTCTGTAACGAGTGAGGTGTTGAAGCATGGTGGAATTAGCAAGCTAGCTAGCAACAAACACCGGACTTTCTCCCAGGAGACCGCTGTTCGTGTCCCGTGTGAAACGTAGTAATTTTAAGTCAAACCATGATGTTTTTGTTACTAAACCTAACCCAGTATTTTTGTTTTGTTTCCACTTACAACATTAATCACGTGTTTAAAACTGTTTAAAACTGCGACCATAATCTCGGAGAAAATATGTTTCCCTCAAAACATATTTTGGTTATGCAGTTAAACTGTATGGGAATGTAATTTTGTGGGAGACTGGCCTCCTGGAGCTGCGTCCGTTCTCTTCACGGCGAGCTGCGCTGCGACCACACACTTTACGGCCCCACTGACGTGTGTTCTGTTGTCACCATAACAACTAACAACAATCGCCATTTTCTTTTGTACAAGTCAAATTATCACAGCAAACACTTCAATGACCCTTCTACTCCTATTTTATTTCTATGCTCCTTTGAGTCCACCCAATCCACCAAGTTTGAGTTGACTGATTCGTCCTGCATCTTGACATGAAACATTTCTTGGTTAAAAAGTAATGAGCGTCGTGGGGGGGGGCGATTAGCCAATCAGTGCCAGGGGTTGGACTATCGGACTTAAGTAGATGGCATGACTTCTTAATATCACCCGACATCCGCCCTGCTCTTAAAACCCCGGCAAAACCAGTGGCCACGCATCAGTGTCGCTTTAAAATACAGTCAGATTCAGGCGGATACGTTGGTCTCTAGTGATTGGTTAGAAAATTGAGCATACAAGAAATGAATATACTGTATCATATAGAATAGAACCAGAGCAGTCCTACTACTTTGCCCCTAATGGTCTGATACCTCCAGATATATTAGATGGAAAGCTGCCTTGATATAAACAATATGTCAAAATCCCTGAGGCCTGACACATTTCTATTGTCTCATAAATACCGTCATCATATCGCCCAACCCAGTAACAAGTATAAACAAGTATAAACAAGTATAAACAAGTAGAAAGGCTGCAATTTTGACACAACATGAGTTGTTAAGCAAATGAAACATGGCTGAACGGAGAAAATATTGTTTACTGGCATAACAAATGACGCAATTTGAGGATCATGCAACAAATAACAGGGCCTCTTGCACAAATACCCTCTGGTGTGTTTTTGCAGCTGACTTTGACTACACAGTCCCACAGAGGGACCAGCGTTGACCCACAGAGAGCAGAGAGTCCATCAGCCAGGAGTTTACCTCAGATCACTCTCGCTATGACTTAACAGTTTACTCAGCGCCCTCCGCCCTGAGCCTGACACCTCTGAGAGTCACTGATGACCTCCCACACTGAAGACACACACGCTTTCCCATGTGTACATGGTCACATGCTATTACATCATGCAATACCTACACAACGAAGCCTTGTTAAATTACACAAAAAAGTGACCGACAAGTCAGTTTCCCCATGGTGTCGCCATGACATCACATATATCGGATATATGAGCAAGAGGGTCAAAGTTCAAGGCGCAATGTTATGAAAAAGTAGTATACCCCAATTGTATGCATACTGCATGCAACAGTACGAACTTTGTAAGGGCAGCTGCAGTACGTACTAAAAATAAAAAGTACGCCATGTGGAACGCAGCCTACGTTCTTCAAGCTATTCTTATTACGACTATACACAAGAACAGACGCCGACGCCGTAAACAGGGAAGAGGCCATGTGTCACAAACTGTAGTAAAATCCCAAATTGAGACGTATATTCTGAATGCGCTGTATACATGTCCAAAGAATGCTTTTAAAACCTGAATAATATCGACATATCCCACATGCCTTGATCAGAAATTGATCCATTCAGAATATTCAAATATTAGTGTGCATGTAAACGTAGTCAGTGTTTTCCACAATTCCACAGCACTGTTTTAATTATGTCATGTCATTGCGCCCTCGTCTTCTGCATTGTTTTAATGACACTCAACTGGAAAATTAGCGCCACTAACTGTTTATCTTTACTTATTACACGGCTTTGTTGAATACTCGATTCCGATTGGTCAATCACAACGTTCTACGGTCTGTTATTTCTTTATATCAGACCGTTGCTATGTATAACAGACCGTTGCTATGTATAACAGACCGTTGCTATGGGCGCAGTTCTGAGTGTCGGACTCTAGCGGACCGTTTTTGTGTCAAATTATTGATTTCTTCAGTAAGTAGCCGTGTAATAAGTGGGATAATGTACAGCCAGAGGGTCATTGCTGTGAAATAAACCCCTTCAGGGTTCGCGTCGGGGTCCACCGGATCACCCTGTCGGGATTTATTTCACAACAATGACCGGCTCGCTGTACATTATCCCTTACGTGTCCAACTGCTAATACTCACAAGACAGTAGTGGATGAAAACGTACATTTATTTGACACTTGTTTTGCCAACTTTCTGGAAATTCTGTTAAAGGAACAGTGTGTAACATTTCGGAAGATCTATTAGCAGAAATGGAATATAATATTCATAACTGTAATCACTTGAAACTAAGAATCGTGTTTTCGTTAGCTTAGAATGAGCCCTTCATATCTACAGAGAGAGCGGGTCATCCGCCATGTTTCTGCAGTCGCCCAGAATGGACAAACCAGACACTAGCTAGGGAGAGCATTTCACGTTTTTACGTTACCTGAAGGCCACCGTAGTTTGTGAACTGCGGTAACGTGAGCCGCAGAGTGTAAAACCGCGGAGACTTCCGTTGCTCCTAAAGTAGTGTTATTATGGTAAGGATGACCTCTGAGCGAGGTGAACGGCGTTACCACAGTTTTGCACTCGGCGGCTCACGTTACCGCAGTCTTGGATGTGGAGGAGTGAGCGGAGGTGTACTCAGTTGGTTGCAATCTGCAACCACACCACTAGATGCTGCCAAATCCTACACACTGCTCCTATAAATGGATGGAAACCTGACTACTGTCTGTGGAAGCACATAGAGGGAATTCAATGTCCGTTCTACTCCTATTCTATTTCTATGACATGAACACAATCCTGGTCTGCTGTTTCTGGGTCTCATTTACAGCTTTTAGAAACCATGAGCTGTGCATACTGTAAGCTCGACCTCTGACCCCGGTATAGGCCTCCTCTCCACGGGGCAAATTCCTCCATCTCCATCCCTCCTTTACACATGCCACTTTAAATGTGTACCCACATATGAAAATAAGAGCCGGACTATAACAGAAAATCCCCCAGCCAGATGTGCACATACCTGCTCCCCTGTCAAGTTGACCAGAGACTTCAGATCCCTTCCATTTAATATGGACACCTATATCGAGACAGACAAAATTCATTAGTATACTGCATGTGTACTTTTAAATTTCGTAGACTGCACTGTAAAATGTTGTAAAATGAAAATGTGGGGACTCCTTACTACACCATACAGCATGAGTCCTTTCGGAACTCCTGTGATGAAATCTGCAACAAGGATATCAAAAGGTTAGTAGGGGTCATTTCAAAACAACACTGATAACTAAGAACTGTTGTGACCAACCAACAATGATTCTTTGGGTCTCTAAAAGTTCCTACTTCCTGAAAGACTTAGTAATCCGTTCCCATCACAACACAATCATGTGTGTTGAGACTGAGCAGTAAAATATTTGACAGAGGTTGGGGTGGGGGTCAGTAAACCCTGTACTCAGCCATGCATTTCAGCTCTCTGTACTGTAAATATGACCCTCACCTTCCTCATCATCCCCACTGAACTCGCCACCAGCCACAGAGTAACCTGCAGGAGAAATGAAGATTGAAAATAAGAGTGTGAATGAGAGGAAACAGCTCAGGTTGGAAGTGATGGATACATGATATAAACTACAAGTTACCCTCATAGGTTTGAACTTGTTGGTTATAATGATGATTATTATAAGTGATGTAGGCCTACTGCAGCACTAGTGCATTTTTGTTGTAGTAACTAGTAAAAGAAAAAGCCTTCAGACATTGGCGGGGTCACGTCATCATTTCATCACATCAACTGACGATCTTAAAAGAGTACTTATAGTTGTAGTAGTACTTATAGTGGGGCAGAAAAGCAAAATTTTTGTCCTGAATGTAGCCTTACAGAATGAGTCATCGAGTTCTAATAATCATACATTTATATCCACTTGTGAGCATGATTGTGCTCAGTATATTTAAAGGCAATCTGCCTATTAGATTATGACTTTCACAGAGTCTTGAGTCATCTCATGAGTCATGTGTTCTCTGATATTTTGCCCTAAGAGTGGAACAAGAGGAAAGTTCAAGAGGCTGATTATCACTAGCAAATTTATTGCATTACAACAGTTGTTTTTCAGTTTTCTGTGTACAAAGTTGACTATTTGACATGAGGGTGGTGTTCATCATCTAGAGACCATACAGTAGAAATCCCTACCAATTTATTTAAAACCCAATCGCTAGTTTTCAAGGTGTTTATTTTTTCCTTGACAGAGATTTACCAAAGTCCTGGGCAGAATGTGGACCTCATGGTGGGGCTAAACAAAAGGTCATGGGGTCACTAACATCTCAGTTATTAAAGGGCCAGTGTGTAACATTTCGGGGGATCTATTAGCAGAAATGGAATATAATATTCATGACTATTTTTTCATTAGTGTATAGTCACCTGAATTTAAGAATCGTGTTTTCGTTAGCTTAGAATGAGCCCTTCATATCTACATAGGGAGCAGGTCCTCTTCACGGAGTCCGCCATGTTGATCCGCCATGTTTCTACAGTATCCCAGAACAGACAAACCAAACACTGTCTCTAGAGAGAGCCTTTCGCGTTTTTATGTTACCTGAAAGCCACCGTAGTTCTCAGACACGCTTGTGAAACTGTGGAAACGTGAGCCGCTGAGGGCAAAACTGTAGTACCGCCAGCCGCCGTCTGACTTCCGTTGCTCGTAGAGTAGTGTTATTATGGTAAGGATGACCTCTGAGCGAGGTGAACGGCGTTATCACGGTTTTGCACTCGGCGGCTCACGTTACCGCAGTCTTGGAAAGGAATGAATGAGTGGAGGGGTACTCAGTTGGTTGCAATCTGCAACCACAACACTAGAAGCCACCAAATGATACACACTGTACCTTTAACCTCTGGGAACCATGAATATCCATATCAAGTGTCATGGTATTCTGCTGTTGAGATAAATGTTGCTCACGACCAAATTGTTTAGACATACGGTCAGTAAAATCAACCAACTTGGATCATGAGGTTCTGCTGCTGGCAGGTGTAAAGACTTACAGCAGCAAGAAACATAGCTGTTGCAGTCTGACAACAGGCAGCAGTAGTATTAGTAGTGTTTGTTGTATAAGTAGCTTTGCAGTTAGTGTTAGTACATAGTATTAATAATACATCTAATTTTAATAATCCTATTTGACTCAAGTGTACTTCCTCACCCAGGTAACTGTCGTCATAGCTCCCCTGCACCTGTCGTGTCTGAATCTGCCCGGCGACCGACAGCAGAAAGTACGAGGGGTAGTAGGCCTTAACAATCTCCTCTGTGGTGGCTGAGATCAGCTGGCCTATTGGATGGACGGGTAGCAAAAGGTTAAAGGTCAGAGGTTAAAATAAGACATGTGACTTTTGAACTCTGGCTCCTGAGGTTTGTTGATGGCGGATTGATTTCATGTCTCATTCAGAGAAAGAATCTATTGGGAGATATCTGTCTAAAGATCCATGCTGTTCCACATTCCTCTGAGCTCACCTTGCCAGTAAAAGCTGCCTGGTCCTCCGAGCACAACCTTCCCGTCCTGTAACACACAACAGTTGCGTCATGAGTTTCAAACAAACTCTGCAGAGCCGGTGTACAAATCCCCACTGCTCACATCAACCAAAACAGAGAAACGTTAACTATGTGATTATGTAGAAACCAGCAAAAACTCCAACAAATGTTTCTCTTACCTTGGTGAAGTCGGCACTAAATCCCCCCTGACAATAGCCCTGTCCAACAGGTCCATGTCTTTCTGCAATGAACAGCAACAAACACGAGAAACACTAATAACCTTTCTGTTTCATGAAAACTAGAAAAACAAAACGTTCTGTTCCGTTGAGGGCAGAACTCTCCAGTGTAATTGTTGTCACATTTCAATTGTTCATCGACCCAAAACTGAATTCCAGACACTTTGAAAACAACAGAAGAAAACACAGTAAAAGTTTCAGGGTAAATTCGTAGCTTTGGCTTTATCTGGTAACACTTTCGGCTATCTGGCTCAGCTGACGAGTTTTAAGAGCTGACCTAAATTGTAGACAGCACCCTTCGTAAGATATGCAGGTAGCTGTATTCTGAAAATTCAACGCAAACACATTTTATACCAACTGTAAAAAATGCCAGAAAACTTATAAAAAAATAAATATAAACTGAGCAAGACTAATCCTGAACTAGAACATTTTCCTTTCCTGTTCTTCACAACACAGGACAAATATCTGCACACTCTCCTCTGTCCATTCATATGGATGGTGTCAGTGTTCCAGGAATATAAGTATATATTGTTGGGACATTCTGAGACTTAGTACTGTCAAAAAATATTGATAGCAACAAGAGTAACTCCTATTATTACTCCTTGACTTACTTTGATTTGGGGGATAATCATACTTAATGTTTAGGAATGATCTGAGGGCTTTGGGGGATGTAAACAGGAAGTATAACGTTGCCATGCTATTAGAAGATCCTGTCTGAAATGTAATGGAGCTATCACTGCATTACTTTTTATACTGATGAAAACTTAAAACTGTGCTGATTCTCAGGCAAGTTCTGGAGTAATAGGAGGATTTATGAATGTTTGTTCAAGAAGGACATTGGAGAATGATATCCTCGGGAAGTGTAAGTCACACAGAATCAAAAAATATGTGTATCATGTCTTCGTGTGAGTTAAGACTACGAGACAGAGTCTGATTTTTGAAGCAGATTGCAGCAATTAAAAAGGTTTTAATTGCCCCCATGAGCTGTGTGTCACAGCTACTGCTATGGCTTAATTAGTCTCAAAACCCACGCACATAAAAACCAGGCGCGACCCTCCCTACTCTACGTGCTTGCAACTGTTCAACGCTCGCTCATCAAGTTGACTTTTGAGACTTTGGAGCAGGGATGGAAGAGACAGTGGCTGATGTCTCTGCTCCTATAGTGACTTTCAACACCCACAGTCTCCGACCTGATCGATGTGTCTCTTGTGATACACACACCACCATTCAAAAGTTTTCAATCGTGAAAATTAAATGTTTGAAACGTTTATGTTTTCTGAGGTGCTGGTTTTTGAAAGAATATTTATTTATTTATTAAAAATGTACATATATAATGCAGGTGTGTGAATCAGCTTCACTGTTCTCTGAGAATGTAAGAGTTAAACCGTGGACATGCCTTCATCTTTTTGACAATGACTAGGACATCAGGCACCTCAGAACAAAACAAAAACATTTCATTTTCATGATTGAAAACCTTTCAACGGTGGTGTGTGTATCACAAGAGAGACATCGATCAGGGCGGAGACTGTGGGTGTTGAAAGTGACCGATCAAAGGAGCGGAGACATCAACCACTGTCTCTTCCATTACCGCCTCCAAAGCCTCAGAAGTCAACTCGACGAGCGATCGTTGAGCACTTGCCACAGTCGTCACTGTCGTCACAGCCCTGTGCTCACGAGACTACATTTGTGCATGCAGAGCAGAAATGCATAAATATTGTTCTGTGCGCTCGTATCAGGTGCACGCACCTGATTTTTATGTTCGCGGGTTTTGAGACTAATTTAATGCCATGCACTGCGGCAGCTCCTACTACTGACTGTGTTGATAAGATGGCTAAATCAGCAGGTACAACTACAATAACTAACTTCTTGTTGTTTTCACAACACAGGCATGTATCTGTCTCTTTCACCTGGCAGTATCTTTGCAGCACGTCTCGGTTTATGGAGACCAAAACAGAGCTAAAAGGAGATTTAATACATGTCTTACATTGATCAGGTGGACAGAAACATGATAACGAATGAATGCTAACATTGCGCCGTGTCTGTTTGATTAAAGTATGGAGGTTGGCTATCATTGCAGTAACTCACCTGTGCGGCAGGGGGCGTACTCCACAAAGGTTTTCAGTCCATCTACAGAGAGGTAGCAGGTTCCTGTGACATCGGCGAAGGGTGCGTCATGTTCGGTCCTCCAGTAATACTTGGGAGCACAGGCCTGGCAAGCACAGAGAGACAGACATGAAAGGACATGAACACATTTTGTAGTTGAGAATCTCCTCCCTCAAACATCAATTGTGCAATCATAGCTTTACAACTGTAACTAAACACTGAAATATATTAATCAATCCCTGCTAGCGCACCAACAATAAAAGTGGATTAATTAAACTATTGTTTGCATGTCATCACACAGCATAATGTAGGTATCTGAACAGACCAACCAAGCCTGACCCATTCTTACCAGGATGCTGTTGCCATGGGAACGCACAGTAGCTCCAAACCACTGATGGGACTTGAACTCAACCTGAGTGTTCACATCATTGATATAAAAATATCGATCACCTAGAGGAACATAGAGAGGAGAAACACATTTAAGAGTATATTTAGACAAAACTGTACGCAGCTCACCTATGACTGAATAACTGAATTATTGCTGCTACATTTTACTCAGAAACTGGAAACTTCAGTGATGTCAGAAGTTCCTATTTTAACTTAGTCAAAGATCCCCCTGTCATCGGTGCTTGAATTCTGTGCTGTCAGGGCTTCATTTGAGAGCGTTCCCCACATGTTCTTGGCTTTTTACATGGATATTTTATGGCCTTGTTCCCGGGGTCTGCAGTCTTAATCCATCCTCCATGCTATGGCAGACATCAAACAGCTCGAAGGGACTTGGACCTTGTTGTTACTGTAACCCAAACGGCTGTACTTCATCGTCAGGATCTGTTTTAAGAAGAGGCCCTGGCAGTACGAAGGCGAGGAACATTGATGAGGGAGGGATGGGTGGAGTGCGAGAGGTGTGAGTGTGTGTGGTTTCCTGCCAAATGTTTCACTTCTGCAGCCTCAGCAGCAAAACACCTCCATGAGTTTTGCTTTCAACAACAACATTCTCTTATAATAATGAATTTGGAAAAATAAGACGTTAATATTTCTTCTTGGATTGCTATTCCTGGTCCACAAAACGTTTGAGCCAGGTCGGTGAGCCAGGTTTCCTTTATGTCCTAAGGCAGTGGTTCCCAACCCATTTTCCTTAAAAACTCCTCTACTTGTGTCTGAGAAAAGCTGATCTTTAATTAATTTACTAGTATTAATATATACAGTATAATAGTGTTAGAGAAGAAATACATTTTATGTTATTGTGGTTAAATAAATGTAATTTATGTTGTTGTTAGATTGCTGCTAGTTCGCCCAGTTAAGCCCAGATTTTTGTCACACCTACAGTGAAAAACTTTGTTGCCATTCAGCATCCTAGAAAAGTAATTTAACAAAACCTGACGCCTTTAATCATGCTTAAATACGCCTGTAACTGTGTAAGCTTCATTGTGGTATATTCTCCGATATATGTGCCTGCTGTCTGTAGCAGAGTGGCAACGTTAAACTCTCCTGGCTGCAACTCGGTGTGCCTGTTTGGTTAATGGAGTCTGGGCTGTGTCCTTAAACACACCATGAATCCTGAGGCCTGTAAATGCAAGACTACTGAATCTAAATGCATGTGTGTGTAGATATACATGCACGTGTTGATGTGGTTTTGCACGTTTTTTTTCTAAGCTGTATCCCGTTTCAGTGGCTGTCTGCAGAGAGCGTTTGTAAACAGGTTATAGGTGTGTTATTTGTGTACGCAGAGTTTACATAGTCACAGCTCTCAGTCTGTGTAAACCGCCATTCTATATCAGCATGCGAGAGCGTACGATAAGTTAGACCCTGTGATCCTCAAACGGTGGTCCTTATCGCTTCCTGCATTTCTGATGGAGGTGATTATTTTTCTGGCAGAGCCGGGGGCAGCCCAGGTCCTCTGGGGTCCTTGTCCACGTAATGACTTTGCCATAATTAAAGAGGGCTCAGAACGCTGGGCCAGAGTCCAGCAGGAAATCAAAGCTCTGTGAAAACACTGCAAAATACAGCCCCTGTCCCAGAATGGAGACCTTAGAGAGGGGTGGCGTGAGGGAAAGCCTCAGTCACCGTTAAAACACCGGATAGACGTTAAAGGCTGGTTTCAATCAAAACAGAGAAGCGTTGGATTAGGTCAGGAGCTGTGTGATCTGCACTTCTGACCTAAGGGTCAAGCACACTCGGGATGCTACCTGATGCTTCTCTCAGCCACTTTTACGGCTAGTTAGAGACAGTTTATTACACAGTCCTGTCTCAACTTTTTTAACAATGCCGTTGGGGAAAGTGACATTTTTATATCCTGGAACAATGTGAGTTACGAACTGCTGCTGTGATTATGATGTAGGGAAAATTATCTTTTTTTTCCACAGATCACATTTACCTACAAAGAAGCCGACCGTCAATTTAGATTTAACAAGACCCCCTACCTTGCTTGTCAAAGTTGATCATGCTGCAGTTGGCTTGGCTCCAGGGGCACAAGTACACAGCTCCTCCTTCAGTGATGTCAGGCTGGCTGGTGTTGGCCTTCGGAGCGCCGATCAAAACGCTGATACTAGACAGCAGAAAGGAAAACAAAAAAAAATCTTACATTGTGGTGATGGACTGTGTCCAGGAAAAGTCCAAGATTACACCAAGAAACATTGGTTCATAATCAAATGCATTTAACTCGTCTTGTGAAATAAAGTTTTCTCATACACACAGCTGATGAAATAAGTATGAATCTGGACAAAGAATTGAAGGGTAAAAGGGTCTGCAAGGTTCACTTGGAGCCAGTGATTGATTCTTGATCCCTACAAGTTTTCCCAACATATGACTAGGATTTGTCAAAAGATTTTTTGCTTTCTTGCCAGTGAGCAGTTGTAGAAGAAGTACTCAGATCTTTTATTTAAGTAAACGTACAAATATCTGTCTAAAAATGCTCCATTACAAGTAGAAGTCCTGAATTCAGAGTGCTACTTAAGTAAAAGTACAAAAGTATTATCAGCAAAATGTACTGAAAGTATCAAAAGTAAAAGTAGCCAGTATGAAGACCGACTCATTACAAAGTGTTTTATTATTAGAGAATATTCTGTTTTTATCACTAACAAATACATTTTAATGTCTTCGACAATTTAGATACTTTATATACTACTGGGTAGATTAGTAGTACAGTACTACATCATATCATAAAAGCATATCATATGCTTTTATGTTAAAAGTAACTAATAGCTAAAGTTATCAAATAAATGTAGTGGCGTAAAAACTACAATATTTCGCTCCAATCACAATGGAGGAGGGGCGGGACAAATACCACAACGACCAACCGTCACATCCTACATGTAGGCTCCAAGTGCCGAACAACAATGGAGGAGAAATTAATACACACAGACCTGTGGGTCCGACCTCTCTCCCTACATGCTTCAGCCTTCTCTTCATCCAGAGCAAGTACTCTACCTTGTGCCAACATTTTTACTTCTGCAGATATTCCGTATCATAGCAGTGTCTCAGCTGAAAAAAACAAATTCCACCACTACCGATGAGTTAGATGAAAATATCCTAATATCCCTAATCATAAAGGTAGAAACAACGCTAACCATCTCCTGACTGTCGCTTCATATTAACCGTGAGACTGGTATCAATATTGTCATCTAACTTTTAACAAGAAAGCAAACGTCAAACTATTTAACTTTAATCAGAACTAAAGTCATGACAGAGAGGAAACCAAATTATGTTCGCCTGTAGAGAACACTAAGTACTACCATTAAGAAGTGTTACCGAGACTGACTTCTCCCCTATCATCCCCTGCTCCAGTTTATGAGTGTCGATGAGTTTATTAAGGTATAGCGCAACTGTTTCATATACTTACAAAGACCAGTTTACAGCTATGACCTCAGTGGCTGTATCTCTGCAGATCCCTGTCATTATCACTGCTGGTGGAGGTTTTTTAAAAGTTAGACACAGGAACAACACTATGTCCAGCATCGCTGCCCAGAAGGTTAAACATCTGTCTGTGATCAACAACGCTCATATAATGTTCACATATTGTCACATGAAGTTGAGCCAAAGCTCTGCAACCTCAGCATGAGGTCAAAGTCAGCACTGGAATCAAGGAAGCCAAAAACACAGAGTAGTTTTTGCATGAAGCCGAGGAAAGAATTCTTCAGTAGAAATGCCATTTTTCAATAAATACTTAAATTGATGCAGAAATTAAGGTCTGGGATTAACATGCACCAATGGAGTTTTCTTTGAAGATGAAATTTGATAGTGCTATAGATTTAAACCTGCATTCATTATTTTAGAGCAACAAGTTGTAAACACAACACTGACTTATTATCACCTCATAAAGTTGATGTTCACCACCTAGTCTCTAACTATGTCTGTCTGCTGTTTGGTGCTGAGCAGGTAGTAAACAGTGGGTTCATCAGGGTTTGTTTGCTGAAAACAGCCGTCCGCTGCTGCAGGAAACAATGCGGACAACAGCCGTGAGAGCGAACCAAAACAATAAAGTTGTGCAAAGTAAAGCGGTGAAAATATTCTAACTATAGTGTACACTTCAACTGATATTGATTTTTTTAGGTGAACCTTTCTTTTAGGTTGCTAAAATATGTTTTGCTGCTACATCTTGCTCATAACTTTCTCTTCCCGGCTGATTAAAAGACCAGGAGTCGCTGGATAAAACACATCTGGTCAGATAATGTTTCATTTGTGTGTGGAACATAGCTAAGTTAGCTAGCTAGCTAGTGTTGGTGATGACGTATATTGTGCGAGATATATATATATATATGAGAGATGTAGTTCACTGAGCAGAAGGGGCGAGACTCCGCCTCTCTATACACTGACTATGGATAAGTACCTCATACAACCTCACTTCAAAACCCCCAAACTATCCCTTTAAAGTTATAGCTCGCTACAGCGATGCTATATTAAAACAACTACAACAGCTGGCTGAATGATTTACAAGTCATAGTGGGCCAACATGAAACTTGAATAGTAGTGCAAATATTGTTATTGCTCTTTATAGGGTTGATTAGGAAAGTGGTTTTAAGCATTTATCCCTGTGTCCAAAAGGTTTCCGCCTGGAAGTGAATAAATGGCGCTAACGTACAAGAGATTGAGAGATTCAGCGAGATGTATGTGTGAATATCATGCATGCATGCACTACCACATGCAAATTTACATGTGCAAGTGTGTATGTGTGTATATGTATTACAAATCAGCTACGTTTTCAAGGTTTTCAGACAGTCCTGCTAAAAAGGCCTGGCCTAGAGCGAATGGCACAACTTAAGACATTGGTGACTGATGACATTAGCAGAGATCAGACAGACTCTGTACTCCAACCATCCCCCAAAATGTCTGGAGAGCACCAGAGGAATATTTACATGGCTGGAGAAGCTTTCCTTATAAACCACTCACTCCACAGCCACTCAGCCGACCAGCATGCAGGCTTTCAATGGCCTTCTCATACAAAGATACAGCACTTTTAACCCACTACCACCCCCTGTGATCACTGCATGTGTGGATTTGTAAGTCAATTAAAAGCACTTGTAATGAAAACTTAACAGCCAACAATACAACATGTGTATCGGCGGGATGATGGATGTTTCTGTTAAGACCTGAAATACAGATTCCTTTCCTTTAACTCACATTCAACAGGAACATCTGCAAACAGGGAAATGGCTTAGAGGCATGTCCAGGTCAAGGATGCAACATGTAATTTTTACTGAAGGATTTATGGGCTCCAGTGAATGCATTTACATGGCCGCATTATTCTGAAACAAGTCATGTCCTAATTGTAGGTCTTACTCAGTTTAATTGTTCCTTTGCATCATAACCTACTCAAAACATTTCTTCTACACAAAGTTATGTTGATTTTCTCTCTAAAATACTGAATAGTTTTACCCTTTCATGCCTTTAAAAGTTATTTAAAGGACAGAACAATGTTTTTGGTTGAGTTTCTCACAACCTTTTGTCATATTAAACATGTGACAAGGGGTTGCATGTAGACATTGCTTCATTTTAAGGGGCACAAAGCCAAACAGGTCAAGAACCACTAAGGTATAATGATATGACCTTCCATTACATCCAGTAATAAAAACCAAGAGAGCCTCTGTATCCCAGCTAACCCTGTTCAGGTTTCTCAAGATGTTATCTGGCTTGTTATAATAAACAGGATATGATGCTTATATGAGCCAGATCCCCAACCCCAATATTGTTTGGTTAGCATGTAAATACATTCATTAAACTCATACATATGTGGGTGGCACACAATAATCTGACACAATACTCAATTAGTGTGTAGTATTTTAGTCAAATGTGCAATGTTGGTTTAACAAACATTAAAGCTGCACTAAAATATAGGCTGCAGTAGAAAATTCTCCACTATTCTAGACTGTGCATTTGCTCAATTGACCAAATGAAAGCTGGTTCTGATATCAATATAAGAACCAGATCAAGATACTCTTGAACAGTGTTGGGCAGTAGGTGCGCTACAAGCAGCCGCGGCGTTACTAGTTTAACTAAATTTCTCGGTAGCGTCGCTGTTTTCTGAATCAATTAGCTTTTCAGTAGCTTAGCTCTTTTATTGATCAAGTAGTGAGGTAAGCATCCACACAAGCTACATTGCCACACACAAGCCACACTGCTCTTGAAATATGGGAGTAAAAACCCAACACAGCACTGACTGTGACTGGCTGTGCAGTAAAACTGTGCTAACAACATTAGCCCTTTGTTGGCTTTTAATGTACACAGACAGGTTTGGTAAACATGAAGAAGTTCACTGACATCAGGTCACAGGATTTCAACAGCTATGTGCCAGTTTCATACTACAGACTAATTCTATACATGTTGTAGTGTTATCACAAGGGGAAAGTGACAAAATCAAGTAACAAGAAAGCCATCCTAACGCCTCTCTGATGCTGTACATAAGCACAGTGAAATGGTCACATCGGCATGCTAACCGCAGGTTTAGCAGGTATAATATTTACCATCTTAGTTTAGCGTGTCAGTGCGCTAACATTTACTCATTAACACAAAACACAAATGCAGGTGAGGCTAGAGCGAATGTCACTAGTTTCGCAGGTATTTGGTCATCGACCAAAGTGCTGCACAAAAAAACTTTAACCTGATGGTGGAGCTAGAGGAAAAGTTAGAGGATCACCAAAGTGAGTAGGATTCAACCTGAGGGGGGGACATACATATCTGTACCAAATTTCACTGCAATCCATCCAGACATTTCACTCTGAATCCAAAATGTCAATCTGCTGGTTGTTGACAGAAACTGTTACAAACTATATGGCCATAATCTAATTGATCAAAAAATAATAATAACTTTCTTCACTCTAGAGATGTCGATAATAAACCGTTTAACCGTTAACCGACGTTAAGAACTTTAACCGATTAACGCTATCGGTTAAAAGTGTTAAAATATATATTAATAATGAATTAAAAAGCTTAGAAAAACTCAGAGGAGCGGCTCGTCTTTTTAAGCAGAAAAGCAGGTCCACCTTAACAGTCCACCTTAACAGTCCACCTTAAGAGGCGGAGCCGGAGGTACAGATACAGGAAGTTGTCTCCCGTCTCTTGCTCGCTTTAGCAGAGCGAGTTGTAGCCTCGTAGCATTTATCCACCGACAAATAAACTGTACACACACTGTCTGCTACACTTACGTTCACACCACCGACCCCCCTCCCCCTCCCCGCTGCCACACACATACAGTCTGTCTACACTCGCAAAAGTTACGCTGCAATGACAGAGCCGCGACGAGCACGGCACTACTGGAACAGCCAGAGGATCACCAAACCAAAGTCAGTAAGATTCATCCTTTGGGAACCATGAATGTCTGTACAACATTTCATGGCAATTCATCCAATTATTGTCACAATATTTCAGTCTGGACCAAAGCGGTGGATCGACCAACCAACCGACATTGCAATCCCTAGAGCCGTGAAGCAAGTGTGTTGTTGATGTACACTATTGAACCATCTCTACCGATGTGAAGCCTGCTTCCTAAACTGGACTTGTGCTGAGCCAGTGAGAACAGAGACGGCATGGTGAGCAACAGGAGCAACTGTTAACAAGGCTCCCTACAGCCAAACAGTGTGGTAATTGTCCGAAGGCATGACAACCAGCAGAAACCATCCCATCAGTAGAAAGAAAACAGCCATCTCATTCAGGAAAGCATCCTTTTCCTGCTGCGTTGTTTACCCACCACAAAACAAGAACAGCTTGTCACATGAAAATGTTCAACTGTAGTTGTGAGCTGCCAAAATACATGAATTTGGCCAAAAACAAATGTTGGACAGTGTAAGAAAAACTACTGCAGGAAAGGAGGACTTAGTCTGTACAAATTGGTCTAAATCAACATCTCAGTAATGACTCAACAACATGCCCTCTAACTGCCAGAAGCTTAGTTAAGCAAACAGAGAGAATCTTAACCAATTTCCTCGCAGGAAAATATCTACATTTATTAAACCAACATTGATTTTACTCTGTGAGCCCTCGAGGATGTTAGAGAGGGATAGTGGTGGAAGAAGAACTCTCACTGAAGTAAAAGTGGTAATACCACAATGTAGAAATACTCTGTTGCAACAATCCTGCTTTCAACAATGTACTTAAGTAAAAGTACAAAAGTATTAACATCAATTTAAAGTACCAAATGTAAAAGTACTCATTATGCAGAATGGTCCATTTCAGAATAATATACAGTATGTTATGGGATTACATTATGATGCAATTATGTGTTCATCACTTTAATGTTACAGCTGGCAAAGGTGAGGCTAATTTTAATTACTTATACTACTGGGTTGCTTGTGAATTTACAAGTCACATCTTACAAGTCAATAGTAACTAAAGTTATCAAATAAGTTTAGTGGAGTAAAGAGTATAATATTTTCCTCTGAATTGTAGTGGAATGGAGGTATAAAATAGCAGAAGATACTCAAGAAAAAACTCAGAAAATACTCAAAGTACCTCAAAATTATACTTAAGTACAGTGCTTGAGTAATTGTACTTAATTACTTTCCATCACTGGTAAGGAAATACTGAGACACAGAGATCTGATAAGGTGCAACTGGGAGTTATCTGCAAAGATCTGACCACCTTTTACTGGTTTACTGATTTACTGGCTACCAAATATCGTCCGCTACAAGCTGCTTTCCAACAGGTTATCATAAAGCAGATTAACAGGTGATATATACTCGATTTCTGTCATCATCTAGCCTATAAAGGGCTTTCAGGTGATGTAACACATCCTACAGAGGACCTCAGCTCTCCAGCAAAAGCAGCTGTGAACAGCTGTGAGAGGGTGTTCTGGCTGAAAATGTATTTGACTGTCTCAACAGATGTAAATACACGGAAAGTGATCAATCAGATTGTTTTATAATTCAATGTTGGCCGGTTAACTGTAGGAATACTGTCAGCTAGCCATCAGTTCATATCAATATATGGAAGAAAAACACTACAAGTATTAAAACTAAGAAGAACTTGTGAAAAAAAATGGTTGTTTTCAGTTCAGGTGACGTTGTGTCTAACTAAGTACTCCATTATACTAATGGCTAACATTACTTTCAACTACAGTAAAGCATCATATAATAGCTTATTTTTTTATTTTAATAGCTTATTTCTTAACTGGATTAAAGTTTAAAAATGCAGTGTTGCAAGTTTAAAAGTAAATACTCAAGTAAAGTACCAGTATTTCTAAATCCTACGCACATTACTTGGTGTGTCTACATCTGGTTTATGCTAACAGATATCTGTGGTTGTAGCAGGTAGCATTACTGCTGGTTGTTAGCTCGCTAAGCTAACTAACTAACTAACAGTTTGTTCAGTTCAAAGTGAGACTAATTGCTTAACAACGGCCACCGTGGCAACAAGTGACAATTATGGGATGGTGGTAAACAGCAAACATAGCGTAACAGTAGTACAAGTAGAGAAGAGGAGTAAAACTAGCAAACAGTCACAGCGATATAGCGTTATATCTAAAGTTTGCTCACATTAGCCACCAAAAGCGTCTTACCTGAGCAAAGGTGCGTTGTGCTGCTTACGAATCATTTTTTTAAGAGGAAGAATTTCTCTTTTTTTAAAGTGACATAGTCTCGCTTTAACTGAGGAGTTTTCTCCAAGCTTCTATTCAATGTAACGTCAATATAGCCTACCCAATATAGACCTTTTCATTGCCATTCCGTTGCTAGGGCAACAGCTTTACTTCTTCTTCTTCTTCTTCGTTGGAGTTTTATGACGGTTGGTAAACAAACTTTATGACGCAGTACCGCCACCTACTGGTCTGGAGTGGATCAGGATTCTAGCTATTCACTAGTTTTACTACTAAAGAAAATGAAGAAAAAAAAAAAATATCTATATTTATATATTTTTTTTTTTATATATATATATATTTTAATATACATATTTTAATATTTTTTTTCCATTTATTTTTCATTCATTATATATATATATATATATATATATATATATATATATATATATATATATATATATATATATATAATGAATGAAAAATAAATTCATTACATATAAATATATTTTTTTATATATATATTTTTATATATATATTTTAATATTTTTTTTTCCATTTATTTTTCATTCATTATATATATATACATATATATATATATGTATATATATATAGATATATATATATACCTTCTCAGCTCTGTTTGTATCAGTATTCCCTCACCAGTGATGGAAAGTAATTAAGTACATTTACTCAAGCACTGTACTGTAAGTATACTTTTGAGGTACTCAAAGAGTTTTTTTATACTTCTATTCCACTACAATTCAGAGGAAAATATTACACTCTTTACTCCACCAAACTTCTTTGATAACTTTAGTTACTATTGACTTGTAAGATATTATTGATCCCCGGGGGATAAATTCACAAGCTACCCAGCAGAATAGAAAATTAGTACATATTAGCCTCATCTTTACCATCTGTAACATTGAAGTGATGAACACATGACTGCATCATAATTGTAATCCAATAACATACATTATTCTGAAATGAAAAATTCTGCATAATGCATACTTTTACATGTGGTACTTTAAGTTGATGCTAATACTTTTTTACTTTTATTTGCGTAAATTTTTAATGTAGGACTGTTGTAATGGAGTATTTCTACATTGTGGTTTTGCTACTTTTACTTCAGTCAGAGTCCCTTTTCCACCACTATCCCTCACTATATATATAATATATTTTGTTTTCATTTTCTTTAGTAGTAAAACTAGTGAATAGTTAGAACAAAGTCAAGTTTGAAAAGGTCTAAAATCGCCGGTTATACATTTTTTATAAAATCAAATGTGCAGCCCATTAATGGAGAACCATATGAAGCCATTGGCCTTCACACTTCATTCATATCTTCTGGATTATGACTGTGTGTGTGTTCCACACTGGCGCCCAGAGGAGGGATTTCTCAATGAGCCAAAACAGGTGATGGTAGCCTGCCTGCTGTGTGTAAAGGAAGAAGAACATGTCTGATCTCTGACTTTATCTCACTCAGCAGTTCTTCATCTGTCAACAGAAAAAACAGCAGGAAACCCCTACTGTCCCTTTAGTATATACTCAGAATAAGATTAGCATATTTCTGACTTTGCTGTGGGTTAACCCCCTCCTCCCTGAATCAAACACAGACTCGTGTGTCTGTTTCCAATCACACTTGGGCTGGAATCCAGTGTGTGTGTGTGTGTGTGTGTGTGTGTGTGTGTGAGAGAGAGAGCATTTATCTTTGTACCCCACTATGAAATATATTCAACAGACTAATGTTAACTTGCAAATGCTGTATAAAATGTTTTCTTGAACGTCTAAAATATATAAAGTAAACTTATAAAACAATGTGCAAACACATCAACACATTAAAGTCCCTATATTTACATTATTATAAGTTCATATAATAACAATATCACTTTAAACTGAATGCATTGCTACATAAAAACACATCTTTTTATAGGAATATTATAAGAATCGCCAAGACTACACTGTAGATATTGTACAATAAATTAAAAAAAATATGAGTCTGCAGAACTGTTAGAAGCACAGACACAACTAGGATATTGTACAATGTAATAGTATAATATCATAAGGATACCATAAGAGAGAATAAATAAAGATTACTGTGTGTAAGGTAGTCATAAAGACCTGGTAAGACTGGATAACAATGGTGATTCCATAAGATCTGATGGTACAATAAAGACCACTAAAGAGGTCATTAAGTTTTCATTCATAAACTCCCTATAGTATTATTATAGTAGTGCATAATAAAGTAGTGATTTTGTACTGTAGAGAATGCTGTAAACTTTCTCCCACTGTCTTCCCAAAGCAGCATAAAGCTTTGTGATGCTGCTGCACTAAGACTTTACCTGGATGAGTTGCCGAAGAACTCCACAGAATAGCCGAAATAACTCCCCCGTGGTCCGGTGTAAACGACGCGTTTCTCCGTGTCCAAGTTAAAAGCAGCGCAGAGCTGGACCAGAACCGCCACTACAGGTACAACCAACGCGGCGCAGTGACAACATTTTCCCCATGACCGGGTAGGTGAAAGTCCAGGAACGGTGCCCATCTCTTCTTCTTTTGCGCGTCTCTTCTTTCATTGAATAGCTGAAGCGCAAAACGCATCATCCGTGCTGTTCCTAGTCATAAAATTGGTGTCCTGTGAATAATAATCCTTTCAGATCCGACAACAGGTCCGGTGTACTGATCCAGTGAAATGTAAAGAAAGGGAAGACAGAGTCAGAGAGAGAGAGGGGGGAGAGAGAGGGAAGGAGGGGGTAATGATTGCAACCTCATTTGGGGTGGAGCTTTATAAATATTACCAGGCAGTCTGGTCCCTAAAGTAACAAGACTGCTGTAAAACACAACACACAAATATAACAGCTAAACTTCTCTAACTACATCTTTTATCAGACTAATGTCAGAGGAGGAAAGTTATACAAACTCATCATTAAAGGTGTTATCGATAACATTTTTATGTGGAAGAATATAAAAAAAAAATAATAATAATACTTTCACAGAGCCGAATAAAAGTATGGCTTTTCCTGAAAAATATTATGACTATGAATTAATCATTGAAAAAATGTTGGCGGGTCCAAAATGAATGTTTTGTTTATATCTGTAGAAGATGGTTCCCACTTCCAACAATTCCTGTGAGCCAATAGTAAAACAACGTTGGTATCACGTGGTATCTCTGGTTAGCATGGAAAAAAACTGGCTGAGATTGACGGTTAGTGCCTGGCAACGCCTTGTTGTGAAGTAAATACAATGGAACCGGGAGAGGGAGAATGCGACATCTAGTGGCTGAGTGTTATCAATGTTATCGATAACACCTTTAAGTATTACAAACACGTAAATTCTACCATTCATGCAGCCTCTTGTGATCTTATTCATTACAGTCCAATGTGAATGATGGCTGCCAGTTCCAGTGCTCTGGTATTTACTGGGACGCTGAATAGAACTGGGCTGAAAACGGCCAAAAACGACACTATGAGAGCGGTGAGAGTGAATCAAAACAGTAGTTAGCCAAACAATAAACTGAAACTCACTACAAAGCTGCAGATTTAGGTGACAATTATCCTCTCGCATTGGGCATTATTTTCACATTGTCATTTGACACATTGTTATTATGAAAAATATTGATTATGGCTGCTTTAAAAGGTGCAATGTGGTGTGATGTAGCCACATGCTCCAAACAAATAGGGGGCAGCATTTCACCTCTACTAGAGAGAGCCTTTCTCATTTTTACGGTAAGGGTGGCCCGCACTCAAAGATTTTTCAAATCTTAACAGATGTTGAAAATGTGAACGAGCCCAGACGTAATGACATGTTATGATAAATTTAACAGTTATGTTCCTACAGTGTGTGGAAAGCAACGATTTGGCCAAAACAGCACACCACACACTAACAGATTCATTCATGAACAAGACTCCCAACTAAAAAAACGGAAATCTCGCAAAATCTGATCAAACGTGTAAATAAACATGGCGAACAACGAGCAGGAAGAATTAGCGATGTTAGTTTTTACTTTGAACTGAAAATTCATGATGGATGGATGAATGAAGTCATGGAGACACTTTAAATAAACACTCGCGTTGTTGCCACAAATCAACAAGTTGGTCCTCCATTTCAGAGCTCCATCTTACTACTATGCTTCCTACTACTTTATGCTTCGCCTTTTGCATTAGCTCATGCATTAGCCGCGGTCGCCATGACGGCGGTGGTTGTCCTTCCTTCTTCAGTCAGCTTGGTTCTCTATTGGCTATCGTTCTCCTCCCACGTGATTGCGTCATCGGCTGTCCGATGGACAGGCTATCCGATCGTAAATATTGAACATTTTTGCAATTTGAAATCGGTGAGGCCAAAAACACTCTTAACATACCTCACACCACAGGAATATCTGGAAAGTTAATCTTTATAAAACCTATAAAACTATAAAACCGTAGTAACGCCAGCCGCCGTCTGAATTTCTTTGCTCCATAAAGTAGACGAGGCAAAGGTCCTGCAAGATACCACGGCATTACTGCAGTTGGTTGCAATCTGCAAGCACACCGCTAGATGCCACTGAATCCTACTAGTCCCTTTAATGTCATGTAGGTAAGTGTTTTTCTACATGTTCAGTCTGTTTGATGAGTAGAATAAGAAGGAGTTAGTTTTCAGGGTGTTTACAGTCTGTTTTTGTGCTAACATACTCTACATGTCAAGACAGACTTCAGTATGACTAAACCTGGAAAGCCCACAGACATCCATCTTCAGCTCCGTCTCTCGTCACTTTGTTGGAATTGAACTCGCAATCATGGCAGACTGACAGGCAGGAAAGCATACAGTACGCGATTGTTTATAGGTCTCCTCGTGGTTATGTGTGTGTGTGTGTGTGTGTGTGTGTGTGTGTGTGTGTATGTGTGTGTGTGTGTGTTATAGTAAAAGAGGGTCCTACATTTGAAGAGCGGTGAGTCAAGACGTGTTACCTGCCAAAGGCAACAGGAACTTAGACAAAGAGAGTTTTCACTCTGTAAAAACAGACTTTCACACAGAGGCAGTAAACTTTGCCTCGTAGCGACCGATAATACAACAGTTAGTTCCTCTCATAAATTAACAAACGCTAGCTGATGTCGCAACGTGCTGGATGATGGATGTTACTTTATCCAGCAGTTTATTTCATGAAGAGGTTAATAAAATAACATTTCTAACTGATTTAAAAGGACACTTCCTCACATTTTGACAAGTTATTATACACAGCGCAGAAGTTATTATGATATTTGTTATCTGCCCCACAAATCGAACCAATCAATTTAACTTGAATTAACTTTTTTATTAAAAGACTCGGTTGAGCTGGCTGTGTCCTGCCTCCATCCACTTCCACCTATCAAAAGCTTCAGGTTATAAATGGTTAAATTAGAGTCATAGTTGAGACACAAAAAAGACTCAGGATAATCAATTTCCATATGCAGTATAAATAGCCTAGGCTTTAACTCTGATTAAAAAGAGATCAAGCAATCTGTGACCTTCATTGACCTCTATTGGCATGAAGTAGGAACTGCAACATGCCGTGCGTCAACATTAAACAATTATTTAAATTCTTAGTGCTGCCCTACGATGGTCTACAGCTTCATTCACAAACACAACCTGTAAACCTGTAAGCTAGCTTTTTAGAGTAAATACAGAAACCCAAAGGTCTAGTTATGAGGTAACTGTACACACGTATATCATGATGTTTAACACTAGAGAACTAACATTGCTTCTTAAACTTGAGAGCCATCTGGTGAAGTAACTGCTGATTTTGCATTGATCAAAATCTTTACTATCAGCAGTCCCACGCTAAAGGACAGTAAATAACACAGTGTCCCTCTAAAGGAAGGTGTTTATGTTATCCCTTTGACTACAAACCACATAGGCTAACACTTAGTGTAATTTTAAAACATCCCAAAGCATACCATTAACTTCATTTTTGTACATTTAGAAAATGTACCTGCAAAGACATAATAGATGGTTTCAAGTTGTTTTTGTCATAGTTGTGTGATTTGCTGCAAAACATGAGAAAGAGCAGCCTACTTTGAAACAGATTTTGTGCTGGTGCATTCAAGTGCTTGTGGGAAACTCAGTCGGTTCCTGAATGGAAACTGCAAATTAAACTTGCGACTAGCAAACTAAATTTAAACCCATGGTGCATGGAAGATAAGAAAACATACTCATTATTCTAAAACGAAAAACATGCCATGCTTTTTATTAAAGCAATTTAAAGCTGCACTAATCAATTTTCTAAACCTTTTAAGCCTTTATTACATTTGTCATATACATACAGGTAGTACATACATGAAATTTGACCTCTGTATTTGACCCATCCTAAGTATTTTAGGAGCAGTGGGCTGCTGTAGAGCGCCCGGGGAGCAACTTGGGGTTTAGTGTGTCGCCCAAGTACACTTCGACAACCGCCAACCTTGTGGTTAAAGGACGACCCGCTCTACCCAATGAGCTACAGCCGCTTTGTCCACAGAGGACTATCACCCAAGTCTGCAGTTCCCCTAAGCTCTACTGAGTGTTTTATCATCTTTTTTTCTCATTGTTTTGGTTCACTCTCATCGCTCTCATCAACACCATTTCCAGCAGCAACAGGCAGCAAAAGTTCTCAGCAAAAAGCTTTGCTGAGAACTTGATAATATGTCAACATTGTGTTTACAGCATGATCTAATGTCTCTAGTGGCCCCAAAAAATTATGCAACTCTAAAGTGAATGTACTACAACATACAAACAAATAACAAAAATAACATTTGGTTCTTTCTGGCTAGTTTTCAATATTGCAGCATCACTGTAACTTTACAACAAATAAAGTAGCCAGAAGCCACAGCAATATATTTTTCTATGACACTCACCATTTACTGAACTTTTGAGCCGTCTCTTCCCGCCTTATGTCTCAACATCCAGAAATATATCAAATTACAGTAGCAATACACCATCCAATCGCTGTTTCCTTATGACTTTAAAAACCCTGGCTGTGTATATTTAAACTTACTTATCAGATACAAATACTCTCCCTGATCTAAATCAAGCATCTGGTTTTTATCTTTGTGGGACTTTAGGGTTTGAAATTGGAAATGGAGACTCAGCTCAGAGGAAGTTTTAGCTTTGACCGGTATGAACGACACCTGTAACCTCACAGAGGGTCAAACGGTGGAGCTAAACATGAAGTCTGTGCAGTGTTGTCTCTCTAAATTTACTCCTCAGTGAATATTGGCACACAAACCAAAGGCAGTTATCACGTTAAAGAAAGATCTGAAAGGAATAGATTACGGTCTGGTGCATGGACTCTTTACCTCAGTGTGAACTGCGTTGTTTTATCTCATTTTCATTGACAGAAAAGAGGAAAAAGTGAACACGGGTGACCTTTACTGATTTGGCTCAGGACTGTGGAAAAAGAGCATGTTCCAAGCTACGAGGAGCACGCTGAAACTGCAAAAGCTCAAAGACGTGCTGAGGTAGTTACATCTGCGGGCTAATTGAAAAAGCCTGAGAAAAGAAGCACACTGGAACACCTATTTCAGCCTATCTGCAATTATTTTGCTTTGCGGAGGCTTGTTAAGTTTAAAGGGTTTCATTTTCCACTGGTCAACTCGCCAGCCATGTGGGGGGATTTTATTTATGTCTTTTCACAGCCAGAATTACCTCCCAACCCCCACACACACACACTCACACACACAGGACTGTCTGCATTATGTCAGAGTAAAGGTGATAAGAGACATAACACACACCTACGTGTCTGCATGTTGTCTCGAGCACTGAAAGATGGAAGAGAGAGCTCTCTTCCCTCCACACACATACATGCACGAGGCCACCTACACACACAGGAAGCCACAGGATTACCACAATTAAAACAACATGGCTGCTAATGTGTTGCCTCCAGAGGTTCAGTTAGAATCATGACTTTACTATTTTCGCTAAGGCAGGTAAGGGATCAATGTCAGAGGGTTACAAAACTTTGTTTACATTCAGTGTTACTCACCAAAATGAACTGTGTGAACTGTGTAAATCCAGATAGTTTACATCCATGTTTTCTAGCGTGCAGTCTTTTTCTTTCCTCTCTTTTTGGCTCACTGCTGCATATCTTGGCGCTTTACTGCCACCTGTGAATCAGAGGTATATTGTCAAACCATTGTCAGGAACTTAGTTCACAAAATAAACAAAAAGATGACCATTTCATAGGAAAGCATCTCCATGACACTACTAGAGGTCAAAAACTCCACAGGGGACCCTTAAAGGTGCAACGTGTAAGATCTGGACAGATATTTAGTTTAAAACATTAAAAAAATGAACAAACATTATCAACAGAATGTGAAGAGGTTACTAGAGGTCAACCGATTATGGATTTTTAAAGGCCGATATAATAACGATAGTTTGGAGCAGGATAAAGCCGATATTTTCTTTACTTCTGCAGCAGCCTAGTCGGCCACTTTTGCAAACAATGTTTTTAATAAATTTAATAAAATTTGGTGGATTACATCATTGGAAAATATTTTTTTTAAATTGTATTTGCAGTGGTCGATGTGCTGTTCTGTGGCTTACAGTATAACTGGCCAGGATTACTTCTGTTGCACGTCTCATACATTGATGCCACTCTTACAAACCATTAATGTTGGTGCATATTCCCGGGGTAAGGGGGTTACGTGGCTGGATTATTTGGAAGAGAGAACGCCAAATTGGTACAGTAAGCAAGTTAAAGTAACAGTTGAATGATTTCTTCTCCTCTCTGTCTGCTGTCTTGTTTCGTGGACAGAGAGCTGATAGTGTTGCGTTATATATTCGAGAGATAACTGTTTTTCTCCCTCTCTACTTTGACTTTGTGTATAGAGCCTCCGTGCAAAACAATGATGAACATCCTAGCTTGACTGGTGGCGACTGTGCAGTCATCGGCCACTATCAGCGCCCAGTTCCGCCGATAACGATAGTTTGTAAAACGTCCTATTGGCGCCGATTAATCGGCCAAATCGATTAGCTGTAGCAACTAGCATTCAGCCAGCGCAAACGCCAGCGTCGGGAGTCACAGCGGACTGTGCTGGGTCAAACATGCGTAACGGCTGCAACAGAAAGTTTGCAGTCGGGGCGGTCCCCCAGGATCAGACCCCTGGCGCTGCGGTTTGCACTGGCTGAATTTGTGTTACTACAGCTCCGCTAACTGAAGGTCCGTCTGCCGGAGCTGCTTCGCTCTCCTCCCGGTGAGGTGCTCCCCTGGTGGCGGCGAAGACGGAACGAAAATATGAGTCGTTTTCTCGTTTCTGACACTGTAATCCGATAAACAAACTATCATGACCGGCAGAGATTCTGCAGTTTGGTCAAAGTTTGCGTGTTCTTGCCCTGCTGCTAGTTTTTAGTTTTTTTAGTTTTTTTTTATAACCGATGACTGTAACTTTAGATTGTATGGACCCAGTAGTAGAGTTGAAATGCTGACCACTATTTTTTTGGAGCATGTGACTACATGTTACACATTGCACCTTTAAAGAAAGCAGATTGCGCTCACAACGCCCATTGAGGTGGTGTTGTAGGTTGGAAAACTGTTATTAAACTGAAGGACCTGTAATCAAACCCCTGTGTCAGCAAGAATCCACCCTGCTGAAGTGTAGTTGAGCAAGACCAGCTCCAGGGAGGGTTTTGTGTTTGCTAAGCATGACCTCTGACCTTTCCCTGACCTGTAATCTTCCTGAGTATTGGGGAAGAGGAAAAAGAATATCGTTACAGGAAGAAATTAAGATTAAAGATTTCCTCTCTTCTTTTCCACAGAGAGTAACTTAATCTTTAATGTTTTTTCACATGATTCATACCTGTTTCTGCGATGCTTTCTCAGTGCAAGTGCATGATCTATGTAGACTAGGGCTGTAGATCGATTAAAATATTTAACCGCATTTAATCGCATTATTGTCTATAGTTAATCGTGATTAATCGCAAATTAATCACACAATCTTTTTCTGTTCAAAATGTACCTTAAAGGGAGATTTGTCAAGTATTTAATACTCTTATCAACATGGGAGTGGACAAATATGGTGCTTTATGCAAATATATGTATTTATTTATAATTGGAAATCAATTAACAACACAAAACAATGACAAATTGACTATGACTTGCCCCAAACTGCATGTGATTATCATAAAGTGGGCATGTCTGTAAAGGGGAGACTCGTGGGTACCCATTGAACCCATTTTCATTCACACATCCTGAGGTCAGAGGTCAAGGGACCCCTTTGAAAATGGCCATGACAGTTTTTTGTCGCCAAAATTTAGCGTAAGTGTCGAGCGTTATTTAGCCTCCTTCGCGACAAGCTTGTATAACATGGTTGGTACCAGTGGATTCTTTAGGTTTTTCTAGTTTCATATGATACCAGTATCTTCACTTTAGCCCTACTGCAGACTGTCAAAGTTTGAGAGATCTTTTCATTTAGCTGAAAATATCCAAACATAAACAGTAGTATGAACTTGAAATGTAGAACTAGAAAACGTATGCATTTGCATACAGTGAAAGTTCTGCTGGCGAGGAATGTGTCCAAGCTGTGGCTGAAACTCGATAGCTCTCCCAGGGGACCTTATCAAAGTTTATCCATCATCCGCCACGTCAACACAACACTACATCTTAACGGCCCCGAGCTAATACAGCAGTTAGCCCCGTGTAACCTACGAGCCTATTCCCCAGGGGGAGCCACGAGGAAAACTCACACCGCAAACAATCAGAGCAGCACGAGGCTCCGGAGATAAAGGCCCCTCATTGAGAAAAGGACAAGTAACAATGCATTATATTCATATTGGAGCACAGCCCAGAGTCTTCCACTGTGAATATCACCTTTCAATATTAACCTCTCTGTGACGGAACTCTATAAATAACACGCTGTCTGTTACTGTTGGATTTCTAATAAAAGGGGAGTCTTGTGTCTACAGTAATGTCTGGTTTCTCTGTTAATCCCTCAGTCACTGGCATATTTTCACCGCGACAGAAAGAGTGGATTGTTTTTGTTAAGGAAGTTGAGGACGGGATATGCTCAGAAAGGAAACATAAATACTTCATTATTCTGTTTTTGATAAGAAATGTGAAAGCCTAAACTGATGTTATCAACGTAACCACTCCGACATTCACCTGAAAATGGCTTCCTGTGAGCTAAAAGAGCTATTACTTGTGTAAAGGAAAATGTTCCAGAGAAGGGAAGTGTTTTCTCCGCTTCATCGACAAGCTGTAAATCAGAGGTCATGTAAGTTGTAAAACACTTCATATCCAGATGTTATTTCATAAGAGAATTACACACGAAAAAAATCCTATTAGCCGTGCTACTAAAACTGATCTCATGCTCTTCTTCCAGGAATCAGGGGCGAAGAGAGGAGTCTGATCCAAGTCATGCCGGTATTACACAGAGTCCCTGTGTCACTGTGGTGACTTCATATAGCAGGAATGGTGCAGAATGAGGTTTAGTCCAATAATAGAGACTTTGACGGAGTCAGTATATTCTCATCTGGAACAGAAGAGACCCCAGGCACGCTTTCGCTCCAACCTTTGTTCCTGCCTCAAAGCCGTCAACCACAGCTATTGTGTAAAAGTTACATTGAAATGCACCTTTTTAAGAAGTGTTGCCACATTGCAGAAGTTTGTCTCATTGATCACCTGAAGTCATGAGGGACAAGATCATGGTCGTGTCTAGATGGTAACCCACAAGTTGTGAAAACATGCGAAAACTCTCGTGAGACTCGCTGCCCAACGACCTATCCTAACTTGTGGAACTTGTGGATTACCTTTTAGACATGACCCAATATCGTTGGTACAAAGTTACCTGCACCCTGTTTCCTCAACATTTTATATACTGTATATATATATGTCTCAATCTGTGTTGAGTTCATTCTTGACCTTAAAAATAACAGTTGGTGGTAACAGTCTCACCTCATGGTTTATTATTAGCTTTCAATCATATCATATGATCTTCATCAGAAAATGGAGTTCACCAGTTTTCATGGAATTGTACATGTTCTTGTCGTAATCATGACCTCATAGGTGGAAAATTTCTGAAAGCTCCGAGTTCACGAGTTGTGACGTGTTTGTTGACGTTGTCAGAAATGGTGGAGGCCTTGGAAGCTCATTTTTCGGTAAACTATAAGTAAATATATTGTAATTTTAGTCGTATATTGTTTTTCTTTGTAATTTTATAATATGTCAGGAAAATGTTGATATCATCTTTCTCCTCTGTCATTATGCCTTTGCATTTACTGCATTATGTTACCCACTTGCTAGCTTACTAAATTGAAGAGCCTCTGTGGCTTCTAGACGCCGACAGTAACGTTAATATTGCCGTTGCTTGAATGCCAACCATATCGTGTACACGACTTCCCACGTTGCAAACACAAGCTCACCAGTTTCATTTGAAGGCACCATTAGTCTTTAAAGCTACGGTTGGTATGGTTCTTCAAAAACATGGTTTGTTATATTTGTTGAAATTCTTTTTACATCCTGACAGTAATCAATAAATCAAAAAGCTCTGATAAAAAAGAGAAAAATCTGATATCTGTGGCTGTCGGAGGACTGTAATAAGCCGGCTACCGGCCTGTCTTCTGTACCTAACTGTCTACCTGCGTGCACTCTGCCTGTGCACTCATTATTCATCACAAGCTGCTAGCTTGACATCTGTGAGTAGTGGGGAGTGGCTTTGGAGGGAGGCCTGAAGCAATGGACTGTCAGTATTGCCGACTTTGCGACTTTCTCTCTAGATTTAGGGACTTTTGGAGCTGCTATAGCTACCTTCATTGGAAAAGAGTTGGCAACACTAGGCTCCTTTTTTCGTTTGGATCATTTTGAAAATCTAGTGTACACTTGGTAGTTTCTTAAGATAACCCTAGCTTTAAGAAAATTGATAAGTTACTAGCACAGCAATGAACTACAATTTTCAACACCCTGGTTTTGGCAATAAAGCTTGAAAGACTTCAAATTACAATTACCTGCAATGAAAATGATGTACGCAGAATTCATGCAAGTTCTCTTTGAGATATAGGAATGCTATAGTCACCTTAGCTCTCCACAATACACAAAAAAAAATGCAAAAACAAACACATGACTTTCCCCCAGGAGACCGCTGTTTGTGTCCCATGTGAAACTAAAAGTCAGTATTCACTTCTTTTTGTTACCTAAACCTAATGAAGTAGTTTTGTTGAGTTTTAGTTGTGTTTTGTTTCAATTTAAAGCATTAACTACGTATTCTAAACTGCATCTAGTAAGGATGCCCCCCTGGGCGCCTCCTATAGGTAGGTGTTCCAGGCACGACCAGCTGGACTAGATGGAGAGATTATATCTCCACACTGGTCTGGGAACGCCTCGGGATCCCCCAGTCAAAGCTGGTTAATGTGGCCCGGGAAAGGGAAGTTTGGGGTCCCCTGCTGGAGCTGTTGCCCCCGCGACCCGACCCCGGATAAGAGGTTGAAGATGAGATGAGATGGGAAATTGCATCTAAATGATGTTGCTGGAACCACACCAAACCCAAGCTTAAACCCAACCTGCCCATCAGGGTCTAATCTAAATACTCATTCACACACAGAAGGCTCAGCCTTTGGGAGCAATTTGGGGTTCAGTATCTTGCTCAAGGACACTTCGACATGCAGACTGGAGGAGCCGGGGATCGAACCAGCCATCTTCCGATTAGTGGACGAGCCGCTCTACCTCCAACCATAATCTGTGTTCCTCTAACACCCTGCATGAAGTGTAAAGCACCACAGGAATGGTAGTCAACTCTTCTTAGTCTTGTTTTCAGACTAATTGTGTGATACTGACTTGTTTCGGATAGAATGGATGTATCTAAATGATGTTGCTGGAGTTGGGTCATGTTGACAGTCCCTGCTGTTTGAAGGTTACTTTAACCACACCAAACCCAAGCCTAAACCCAACCGGTCAACCACAGCAATCAGTCTGGAACCCCTCATAGCTGCAGTTAGCTCTATCCTGTCCTTTAACTCCCCCTTTTGGTGTGCCCTCACCAACCAGCTGGCTATGTCTGTGTGTAGTCTGGTGCTACAGTATGTAGAAACTCTAACACACTTTAGCTTCTCATTTCCACACAGCAGAACTGCCAAACTAGAAGTGAGCCCCATGCAGCTCGCTATGTTTTTATACAAGACAGACCTTTCTTCCATAAACTCCTCACAGTCAATCAGTCAGCGTGTCTCAGTTTCCAGGTCTTGACAATATTTTCACATTCCTTTGTGGTGAAGTCCTCTCTCAAGCTCAGGCTGTTTATCTGCGCTCTTGCAGCAACAATTTCCTTTATTTACAAAATGCAAATCCCATTTACTGTATCCGCTTCTCTGAGATTGGAAATTTCCACATCAACGGAGCAAAAATCCTCTTTTATTTAGAACTTTATTAGGAAATTTTACACAAGATCACAGCATCAGTATAAAAAACATTTTTTTTGTTTCACAGTGTTTCACAGAAAGACTTTAAAAAACACAATAAGAGAAAAATACTGTAACATTTAGTCATCCAAACATCTGTCACAAAATGTTCTAAATCTTTTGTTGCGACATCGCAGCATGTGAGGCAACACGTGGGACTTGTACTCATCGGTTTGTACGACTTCTGCACCCACAACATATGGGTTCACTCCCTGTGTGGGTGTGTGGGTGTGTGTGTGAATGTGCGAGTGTGTGAGTCACCAACTGGTCGACGGAAGAAGAAGAAGAAGAAAGTATTGCAGACTGAGGACTGACTATTGCCTCACTCTGCCTGAACAGGCTTGAGGAGTTTTTCCGAGAAGATCCCAGAGTGATTTTGTAGATCCCTGTGCTGGTTCCAGCTCTCCTCCCTGACCCCCCTCACCAGACCGTCCTGCTGCCAGACACAAACATTAAACACATGGAAGATTAGAAAGAAACAAATCCACCCTCTGATCAGATACTTTGTGAACGAGTGTTGGGATGGGCTTTTTGGTGCGATTTCTTGCTTTCTAGGGTGCCAACAATGAAATCTGGGGTTGTATTCACAAACTTTTCTTTTCCATTATGGAGTCTGAAAAGTTTCCTCTAAAGAGCAATTCACAAAGCTGCTGAAAGACACTTTTACTGAGAGCCAGAGAGAACTCCCAGCTAAGAGAAGGGACGGGGTTGACCCTGTTGCACAGTGGTTGACATGTGATTGGTCTGTGTCAGTGAACAATATTCATCAATACATAGGAGCATGAAATAGAAGTAGATTGGATCAGATTAGATATAAAAAAAAAATGAAACTGAATTGTTAATCAAATAATAAATACAATTAAAATAAACTAAATTAAATAATACATTTAATTAAATAAAAAAATAAAATAAATTAAATAATACATTTAATTAAAAAAATAAATAAATAAAATCATACATTTAATTAAATGTCATTGAATTTATTTAATGATAAATCAAATAAAAAAATCTAAAAAGTCTAAATTAAATTAAATACATTTAAAAATAACTATAAAAATTAAATATAAACATTAATATATAAATTAAATATAAAAAGGTAATTTAATTTGATTAAAAAATAAATAAATAAAATAGATTTCATAAATGAAATAAAGTTACATTTGAATTTTGATGAACTAAAGATTGGATCAGACTAGATTTAAAAAATTGAAATTATATTGTAAATCAAATAAGTATTCAAACCAAATTAAAATATAAAAAGTAAATAAATTAAATAGTAAATTTAATTAAATGTCTCTAGTTAAATTTATTCACATTTAAATATTAAAAAATGAATATAAAAATTAAATATAAAGATTAAGTTAATTTGATTATCATATTAGATTTAGTGTCAAACAAATGTAGAATACAAATTAATAATTCACACAGACAGCTAAGATATTCCAAATTCACCATCACTGCCAACGCCATTTTTTCCAGTATCAATAGTAGTGCAGAGTTGTGCAAACCGTCATCTCCAGTGTTATTGTATTGTTTTGATTTGTTGGCAAGCGGATTGGATCCTTATTATTAACTGGACAGAAAAGGACACGCTGCTTTGTTTCTCCTAAGCCTCAGGATGTTTTGTGAATATGGCCCCTGATATTTAGTTGAGATATTATAATTTTGATATTTGAAACATTTCCTGCTGTCAGACCACCGACACCACTAAAAATTCACAACTTAAGAAGTAAAAGAAGCCAGATGTGATGAAAAGTTCATCACCAGCAGGACGCATACATGGCTCAAACAGAAAAGAACAAATCCCCACAATATGTCTGGGCCTTAAACAACATATTCATGTTCACAGAAAGGAGCAGACTTTACAGGAAATGAGTAATTTTCTACGTCTAAGCTTTAAAAGAATGCACACAAACCTCTTGAGTGTCAGAAAGCACCAGGATGACGTCTCCCTGTTCAAACTGCAGCAGGCCGTCTTCAGACGCTGCATGGCTCTCTAACGCCAACCCCTGGTGTAAAACAGGTAGTTCACTTTAAAAAGGTCAGTTCACCTAAATCAGTAAATAACAGCTGCAGGTTTGGATAGATCTTGTTGGAGGTAAACGTATTTTGTTTATGGTCCTCACAGATTTGTCCCTGATAAGCTGGATACAAATACACAGAGAACACACTGGCAACAGTTTTCATAGGGACTATTCTTTCAGTAGAAATAATTTTTTTTTAAATATTGTGAGCAACCACAAAGGAAATGTTATTCACCTCCTTTATATTGGAGTGATGGCAGTAATCTCAGAGCTCATCATCATCATCATGTACAAAAAAACATTCACTTCATACAAAAAGTAATTTGTACTAGATTTAGCTCTAGCATCTGCAGTCTCTGTGCAGGTCAACACGAACACTACAAAATACAACAAATACTCCTTATATAACACTGGTTACGCTGAGTTAATTCATATGAATCACACACTTGTATGCAGGTTTATTATTATAAATAAAATAGAAATATTTGGTGTTAAGGGGCAAATTAAAATATATTAACACATATTATAAGGTATAGTTTGCTTTTGTGTTTTAATAGCCTGTAAACTACTTTGAACTTCAAATGAATAGACATTTTAAAACCCTATGCTAGTCCAACTATGTAAACCATCTTAATTCAGTCTGTTGAAATGAGACTACATAACACTTAAAGGAAGAGATACCATATTTTTCATCTGACTAATAAAAATGGGGAACTCAATAATAAAACACACTCTTTCACAACACATTCAGGGGTTTTCCAGCTACTTGTTTTGACCAGTAGCTTATGGTGGCTAATGTTAGCTAGCAAACTTTAGCTTTATATATAAATGGACTAAACTATGTTCATTAGTGAGCGTTAAATGGTGCTCTTAGACCTAGCTTTTAACCGTTAGCCAGGCTAGCTGTTTCCTCCCTGTTTCCAGTCTTTACGCTAAGCTCACATACTGACTCCAGCTCTGTGCTTAAAGGGGAACCATCAATTTTACACATCAAAGTGTGTTTACAGGTCTTGGGGAGTGGGCTACAGCTGCATATGAGAAAAAAAAGTAGACAACAAGTTTGAAAATGAAAAATAAAGTGGGGTTGTGAAGTTAGAAGGAACTGAGCTTGTTGCCTTGTGGGTAATGTAGGCTCCAAACTGTCCATCATGAGTCAGAAAATGTTTTAGGACTGGGATGACTGCTAAATTGGTGGAGTATTCTTTTAAAAAAGGAACAGTGTGTAGCACTTCGGGGGATCTATTAGCAAAAATGCAATAATATTCATAACTATGTTTTCATTTGTTTATAATCACCTGAAACTAAGAATTTTTGTGTTTTCGTTAGCTTAAAATCAGCCCTTTATATCTACATAGGGAGCGGGTCCTCTTCACGGAGTCCGCCATGTTGTGAGCGGAGGGTTACTCAGTTGGTTGCAATCTGCAACCACACCACTAGATGTCACTAAATTCTGTCCCTTTAAGAGAAGACATGATTGATATTGGTCTTCTCATCTCACCCTCAGAATGAAAGCAAATACACTTATTGCCCAGAATGTTAAAGTCTTCCTAAAATCCTAAAATAAAAAAATCATAGTGGTGTACCTTGTATAGGAAGCCTGGTGGATTGTGGGAACTGGAGTCATCTCCTGAATCAGCCGTCTCCTGGTCGTCGGACGCCTCCTCTGTCTCCTCTTGCTCCACAGCGGGTAAGAGGGGGGGTCTATCTGTGCAGCGGAAGGAGACGCGAGGGGCGGGAACCGGTGGAGGTTTGGGCTTCGCCTCCTCTGATGGTGGATCACTCACATTCTCCTCCTCTGGACTCTCTGGGACGCTATCTGCAGAATCAGAGGGATTGGACACTTCCTGATTGGCAGCCTCCGACTTTGGCACGCCCACCCCGGAGTCATCGCACTGGTTCGTAGCGAGTTCTGCCTCCACCTCCTCTGGACTCTGACTCCCCGTGCTCCCGTCGCCGTTCTCATTGTCACACACCGACTGCCTCTTAGGCGTGTTGGCGCCGGCGGAGCTGAGGTCGGAGTCCGACGAGTTGACGTCTTTGGATGAGACGCTGCTTTCTTCTGGTACGCTGCTTTCTTCAGAGGTGCTTGGAGTTTGTTGGACAGGGGACGAGGGCACGCCGTCTTTTCCGTTCTCGGTGGTAGAATGGAGGGAGATGTGGTCGGCTGGGAAAGCTGTGTTGCAAGGGATGGGGTTGGAGATGACCAGGGACGTTCTCTTCTTTGACTTGCTGGACGTGCTATTTGAAGAAAAAGAGTTTACTTGTTATTTTCAGACTTATATAAAGCACTTCATAGATCTAGCTGAATAGTATTATTAGTACATATGCAACACAGTGGCTTACCTGTTCAGACCCTTGATGATGAAAGCTTTTCCTGAGTGTTGAGTCTCCAGTTTCTTCATCACATTGTACAGCTCGTGGTTCAGCTGCAACACAAAGTGACACATCAGCACACAAACCAACGTGCAACACAAACACCACAACTTTAACTACATTTAGATGATAATACTGACACACTTCTACTACTTTAACCACATTTAGATTACAATACTGACATACTTTAACTACATTTAGATGATAATACTGACATACTTTTACTACTTTAATAAGTACATTTAGATGATAATACTCCTTAAATATCATTTGAAGATGCAGTGGTAGGAGTTTTCATGGTATTTTTTCTTTTACACACTTAAGTACTTCACATTACTATGAGACTGAGGAAATAAGAAGGATCTGTGTCTTATCTTACCACGCTCATTTCCTTGTAGAAGACATCTCTCAGGTTTGATATGTTTTGGAACACCGTCACATAGCAACCTATCCGGCTACACAAACAAAGACGGGGATTAAGCTCTCAGTTTATCTTTCAGTTCATTCCTTCCCAAATAAATTACAAATCATGTTCAGTTATGTTGTTGTATGCACATTGTGGAAAATGTCTGCTTGGACTAATTCCATCTGAGTTTGACAGGCACATCTGACCCACAGTTTCTTTTTATACTTTCAGTCAAGAAAGTTTTTGCACCTTTTGTTGAGATTAATCATGCACAAGTTGAGTTAGTTTGTCCAGACAGACTTATTTATTTCAAATGGTGTGGAGCGGCCTGGTGGTCTAGCGATTAAGCTACAAAGTAGGGCTGTCCTCGACCAAAGAATGTCTTAGTCGACTAAGTAGAGTAATGTCTACCTGAGCAGAGAATGAAGTGTGTGTGTGTTGTAATCAGAACTTCTCTGTGCTTTGTTGACATCGCCGGGCCGGCCGTGCGTGCTTGCATTTAGTGCATGTTCGTGTATGTGAGCGTGCCCCACTGGCTAGCTCACGGCAGCCACTCTGCACTGCTCTCATACGGCGGTTACAGCTGATAACGCGGTCGTCGCGGAAGCGTAGCACCCTCCCTCCGGTTCCCCCTCAGGTTAACACCGTTAGCTCTGTCAGCACTTGTTTGTACTGTTAGTGCCGTTAGCTGCCGGCTCAGCCGTCGCCATGTTGATAGCCGTTGAGAGGCAACATAAATGCTCCTAATCTCGTATTTCGCACCTTTAATCGACAGATCTGTAAAACTGAGTTTCTCCACAAAGAATCACACAAAAGCACCACTTTAAATCTGGTGTTTACCAGAGATGTGCTCATAAGTCATTCAGCATGAAAAAAGCATAAAAAACGACTAATCGACTAAAACTAATCCAATTAGTCGACTAAGAGACGGCAGCCCTACTGCAAACCGTGAACCACAACATCCCCGGTTTACTTGTTGAACATGATTCCCATCCCTCCCCCCTCATTTCCTGTCATCTTTCCACGGTCTGCTGTCTGTGGCAATATCAGCACAAAAAATAATAAAAATAAAAAGACAAGAGGTGTAAAATTCTACTTTTCTGTATAAATTAAATATGAAATTTTATGACTGTACTTTCAGCTTTAGTCTCTGAACTCCTACCCGGAAGGTTTCGAAAAGGTGAAACCTGGACGCAGTTCTGAAAATCTCTATCTAGATTTTTTATAACACAACAACTTAAATTGCTTTATTCGCACATTTTGCAGACACTTCTCACATATTGTACGTTCCAACTAACCCAGGTAGGTACATGTTGTTGAATACCCAACAGGACACTTGTTGCCTGTCAGCTATTAACTTGTTTATTCATACACAGATAATCTACCTTATCTTATGTTATGATCCAAACCTCCACTAAGTGTTATCTACATGGACTGTGTGTTAAATTCAACCCTACCTCTGATAGAGAACAGGCAGCTCCTCCCTCAGCTCGTTATTTATCTCCTCAAAGACACTCTGGGTTTTGTTGAACTCTTCTTCTGCCTGTTAAAGAGGATTCAAAAGTAGATTTTATAAAAAAAATAGTTACAGTTGAAACCACTCTTATCAGCCAACACTCTGTGTTTCTGTGCTCTGTGTAATGAAACACTAATGCTACCTTTGCTATTTTGGCTTCATCCTTCTTCTTGGCGCTCTGTAGCGCTTCCAGGTGGTGACGGGCTGAATCGTAGTCCACCAGCTTGCGACCGCGTTTAGCGACTCGTTCCTGAAACAGCGAGATGATGGATGATCAGACTGGTGTTATTTAAGAGGCTCAGCAGCTGTTCTACTATTTGCGTGCACGTTTTGCAGGAACTGATTCAAGTTTAAAAAAAAGCATCCGGTTACCTTGACCTCAGGGAACTGGCTCGTGTAGTTCTCCATGGTGCGGACAATCTGGTCACTTAGTTTCTCTTCGTAGTCGTTCCACAGCAAGTCTTCACTCTGTGAGACACAGTTGTTATCGCATCAATGCAACTGTAACAAGTGTCTCGAAATATCTTTAACCAAACCACAAACATTATTTCCCCAAAGGAGGATATGAACATGTTGCACAATATGTCAAAAATTATGCGTTTTTAAAAGGTTCTGCATACTGTATATTTCTCCATCTTGTGTAAATTTTAAAGTCAGAGACTAGCTGGTGAACATATGTGGAGCATTTAAAAAGCTAAAGATACAATAATTCTCCTCAGGAGTTGGTGGAGACCAAAACAGAGCTAAAGGGAGAGTGAATATTGGACTTATATTCGCCAGAAACATGATCCTAAATGAATGCTTTTGGATCTGTAAATAAGTGTTTGCTAACATGTTAGCCATCAGACTTTATAAGACAATTATACTATGAAACATGGCAGAGGTCAGAGGAGAATGGCCGGGCTGGTTCGAGCTTACAGAAAGGCAACATTATCTCAAATGACCACTCGTTACAACCGAGGAATGCAGAAGAGCATCTCTGAACGCACAACACGTTGAACCTTGAATCAGACGGGCTACAGCAGCAGAAGACCACACCGGGTAACACCTCTGTCAGCTAACAACAGGAAACAGGAGGCTACAATTGCCATAGGCTATCCACTGGACAATAGGAGATTGGTAAACAACATAAAAGCATGGATCCATCCTGCCTTGTATCAACGGTTCAGGCTGGTAGTGGTGGTGCAATCACTTTATTTGTGTACAGCTCTTTGAACAGGACCCTTACCTCATATTTCCATGATTCCTATAATCAACAATTCCACAATTATTTGACCTCAAAACAACTACAAACTCAGACCTCCTGTGTGTGTCGAACATCTCAGTTACAGTTTGGTTAAATTTTCCGAGGTTCGGTGATATTGTGGAACGCTCTGCCAACTCAAGTTGGCACCAGAACAATTTAAGAAAGCCGTTAAAGGTTTGTTTTCATCTCCCCAATGTATCTCTGTAAATGATTCCTAATAATGAGTTTTTATTGACAATATAATAACGAGAATCTTAATTCTATTTCATCACTTTGTCTACTTGCATAAATAGATGTGTGCTAATGTGTGTAATTTTTTTTCTTCTTCTTCTCTCTCTCTCTCTCTTTACCATCCTTTTGAATATTTTATTCTCTTTTTATAACTGATAAGGGTATTCACTGGAGAATACTCTGGACCCTAATCAAGGTTTTTTGCACCTCTCCATCACATTTATGTTGTTTATGTAATATCAACTTGTACCTTTTTTTTTTTTTAATATGTGTAAACAACTAAAATCTAAATGGTGTGGGGGACAATTTCTTGGCACACTTTGGGCCCCTTAGTACCAACTGAGCATCGTTTTAATGGCTTAAAACTTCCAGCAGGATACCGCGCCATGTCACGAAGCTCAGATCATCTCAAACTCCACAGTCAACAGATCTCAGTCCAACAGAGCTCCTCTGGGATGTGGTGGAACGGGAGAGTCGCATCATGGATGTGCAGCCGAAAAATCTTCAGCTACTGCGTGAGGCTATCATGTCAATACGGACCAAAAACTCTGAGGAATGTTTCCAGCACCTTGTTGAATCTATGCCACGGAGAATTAAGGCAGTTCTGAAGGCAAAAGGTCCACAAGGTGTACCTAATAAAGTTGATTTTCATGGTAACTTAGATCAAGCTTCTTTAAGCCTGCTTGGTGAAACCAAATTTCCTGGAAATAAGCCGGACCTAAAAGTGATTTTATCAAATTACCTAGCTTTGTGGGCCGGCTCGCTGTTCAAGCAAACATTCACAAACAGACATTACGAACGTACCTCTGTAATGACAGCGAGGTCCTCCACTCCGTTCCACTCCGGTTCGTAGACGTCTCTCAACGTCTGGGACAGACGCTTGGACGTCTCATGCACGGCTGTGGAAAGAAACAGGAAATTGTAGGACAAAAAAAAAAAAAAAAATGTAATCATGCCTCCATAAGGAACTTATCATCTAGCATCAGCAGCGCGGAGCATTGTGGTGGTATTGTTTTTAGGGTTTGTGGCAGAATTGCTACACCCACACAGAGAAGGTCAGAACAACACTGGTTTCCTGACTGGAGTTCACAGTGCAGCTGAAAACACCAGAACAACAGCAGTTTCTTGCACACGAATCACATAAGCAACGCTGCGTCTGCCATTTTCTCTGCAGGATTTTATTTGTTCTCGTTCGACATGGCAACGCAGACGGAATTGCAAAAGTCGCCGCAGGATCCAAGAATAGAAGAAGTCCACTTCCCCATTATTCACCAACTCTCTCCTGAGCAAAGAGTGTTAAACACTGTGCTGTGGGTCTGTATGTGCTTTCATAACCTACCTTTCACTGCTGTGTGGTAGGCTCTGACTTCTTTAAACAACCTGCCTCCATCGATCTGTGTGCAGAAGCAAAATACAAAGAAGTCAAACTAGGTGACACCCAGTACCAGTATCTCTAAGGCCCATCTGAGACATTTATGCTTCATCATTTCCTGAACCTCAAATGTTGAAATCAGTGTGCTTCAGGCTGCAGCGTAACTTGTTCTGCATCAAGCTGCATATAATCCACGATACGTGACTGTCTGGCCACAACGTTGAGTTTAAATTAAATAACAATCACAACATTTGATGTGGTGTTGGCAGTGGTGAAGTGAAAGCAGTGTGTCTTGTCAGCGCGTAGACTTCCTTCCTTCCTGTTGCTCCTCGTCAGTTTCCCTCCAATATGCACCGTAGTTATTGCATTTAACCCTGAATGAGCAACTTGAAAGTGAACCTATGTAACTTTTGCCCAACGGCAGCCACAAGCCACAAAAGTGGCCACGAGTGACTTAAAGATGAATGTTAAAACATGGTGTAACAGTAGCACAAGTAGAAATGAGACATAAAGTCAGTGTTCAGTCATTTCCATTATAAAGCTATAGGGCTGTGTAGTGGCAAGAATCTGGTGATACGATACGTATCATAATACAGGGGTAACGATTCAATACACTGCGATACTGTAAGCAAGGTGATATATCGCGATTAATTAAACATTTTATTTTAGGAAAACTGTCATAGAATAAAGATCACACCAGAAGTAAACCATTTTAGAATAGGCAAAAATAACACATTTATACTACATGCAAAAACTGTTGCTTTTTTGCTCCAAACTGCATGTGATTATCATAAAGTGGGCATGTCTGTAAAGGGGAGACTCGTGGGTACCCATAGAACCCATTTTCATTCACATATCTGGAGGTCAGAGGTCAAGGGACCCCTTTGAAAATGGCCATGAGAGTTTTCCTCGCCAAAATTTAGCGTAAGTTTGGAGCGTTATTTAACCTCCTTCTAGCTAGTATGACATGTATTCCTTAGGTTTCCTAGTTTCATATGATATCTTAACTCTAGCTTTAAAACTGAGGCCGCTACAACCTCCAAAAGATCGAGTAGTGGCCAGATTTTTAAGAGGTTAATTAAAAATCAATAGTGTTTTGGAGAATCGATACAGTATCGCACAACATAATATCGCGATACTCATGTGCATCGATATTTTCTTACACTCCTAAATGCTATACTTCACTTCTATCTAAAGTTTGCTAACATTAGCACCAGAGGTGGGAGTATGTAACACATGTGCAAGTCGAGTCCCTGCTATAAGTCAAGTTTTCATATGAAATTCTGATGATCTACCCTAATTTAACCGTCCCAAAGTAAATTCTGACCGTCCCAATTATAAAATGACTGTTTTTCTACAATAAAATTAAATTTCCATAATTAAAAGTGATGATGCATGGCATAAATAAAACACCATGGAAATGATTAAATTATAAATTAGCTCACACTTTATAAAAGCATTTGTTGTTAGGAACTACATTACCCAGAATCCTATGTGCCTGGTGGCAGAAGGGGAACGTCAGTAAACGGTTAACAAGAACCTTCGCCTGGTTGTGATCATCTCACTGAACAACAACTCAACAGGTCAAACCAGACCAAGTGAGGCTGCATCAACAAACCCCCTGAGTGCATCACACTGAGTGAATTTTATTACTTTTAAATTAAACTTTTCATCTGTAGAAAGAAGATTGTTTTATTTCCTCTTTCCAGTGTGACATAGTCTCACTTTGAATCCTTTCAAAGACCAAATCCAGGCCAAGTTATTAGCTCATGAGGGTGTGGGTGATAGTTTCTTGAATCTGAGCATACACATGTATCTCATTTCTTTTAGCATCAAGGGTAATACTTGTGTTCAGATATCTAGAGGAGACATAACAAGCAGTATTTACGCAGAATAGATAAGGCAATAAGAAAGAGCTGCAACTTGCTTCATGTATTTCCTGCTGTCAAGGCCGAGCTGATTGTCTCAACTTGTAGTTGGCACCAACGCAACAAAAACCAAAACACTGTGCTTGTTTTTTAATACTCAGCGGTGCTCCATTTAACCGGAGCTGTTTACATGACCTTCGTTTGAGTTTTGCCGTGTAGAGAGACCTCGTCATGTAACGTGTTGTTGTACCTGTTGTTTGTTGAGGCTCTGGGAACACAGCTCAAACTGTTCATCCTTGGTCTCCATGGTTTTGCCCAGTTTTTGAAGGACCTGAGAGAGGACGGCAGAGTCAGTGAGTTTCAACATTAGACAGACATAGACAGCTAGATTCATTAAACCGGGAACTCCACCAATGTTACTCATCAACATCTGTTTCCAGATGTTGGGGAGTACGACTGCATAATGTGGAAGAAAAGTTGTTTAAAGCCTTTTAGTGGCTCCAGACGGAGCTGCTAACAACCTGGTAAATTGCCTAAAGTGATGTCATTTGAGCCGGTTGGGGCTGAAGACTACAAGTTTGAAAAGCAAAGAATCTGTGGGTGTGGAGTTAGAGAGAAGTGAGCTTAACGCCAAATTCACACCAGAGCAGCTGCGTCGAGCTGCCACGCCATGTCTATGGACGACACATTCTCACTCCCAACTCGTCAACTCGTCCTTTCAAAATAAACTTCTGTTTTCACAGGAAGTTAGGTTTAGGCAACACAACCACTCAGTTGGGGTTAGGAAACGGTCGTGGTCGACGACTCACGGGATTAGTGACTCATGTGACTCACGGAACTGTTGATAAAGACTGATACTGAGAGACTGACACCGGTCTCCTGGTTGAAAGTCTTGTGTTTGTTTGACCCATCCTCCTCGCCCCCCCGCCCTGAACGGACTCTCACGCTATTAATACTACGTCACTTTCTCAGACGGTCGATCAACGCCGCGGTTGGGTTTACATTGGAGTTAGTTGAAAGCCTGGTTCGTCACATACCATCGCTAAAGGGTGCCTCAGTGCATTGGTTTCTGATGCTGAGGGGCACTGACCAAACGGCGGTGTTTGACGAGTTAAGAGTGAGAACACGTTGCTATGGAAAGCTGCTCCAGAGCTCAGCGAGCTGCGGACGTTTGATTCTGCGGCAAAGTGCCGCCAAACTACTAAAAGTTGGGAAAAGTTTAACTTTTAGCGTCCAAGTACGGCCAGAGAGGACACGCAGCAGTCAGTAAACAGATCCTGTGACTCCTGTGACATGCTGACCTTTTGTTACCAAGAATTTCTTCCCGCCTGTAAAACATGAAGACGCCTCCCGGCCGCAGAAATGTGTGAATATTGTGGCGAGCCTCACTTTGCGCGGTGTGAATTTGGTGTAACAGACCTCTGTAGCCCGCTGCTCATCTCTGCTGCAGGCTAGAGCCTCAAGGCTACATTAGCCACATCTAGCATAACACACTCTGACCAAACTGTCTGCAGTCCAGTTGCATTGTGGGTAATGTAGGGCACCAGGTTTGGACAAGGAAGAAGAATGCCTGCACTAAAAAGAAGACGATATCTTTGGCTCCGTTCATCGATTTTTATATATATATTTTTTGAAATCGTAAAGTGGTGGCGTAAACTTTAAATGTTGGCCAATAAGAAGTTGCAGCACAGAAATGAAAGTAGATTTGAGGTCATTTAGAAAGGATACATTTGGATGTAAAGGCCCAGTGGGTTTAGCGGTCTAGCACTATTAATCCTAACAGATTAACGCTCCATATACCGCACCACATACTCCTAAACCAGACTCACATGACCAACTACTCCACGTGTCCTTCACAGCCCGCTGCATGCAGCTGTCTGAGAGCCCGAATGCCACATCGCATGACCTTTAACTCAACTTCACTAACTCTGAAACAAAGGCTCTCATTATCATGTCTATGCTCCCATTATCCATGATTAAACATAAAAAGAAAAATCCCTAAAAATAGTCTTGGGCCTTAACTTCAGAGTGCATGTAAACGTCTGTAGCTGCTTGTTTTGAGGCGGAGCGCTGAAATCAAACCACAAAACTTGTGAGTGAGAAAAGGCTCCGAGAGGAAGTGCACAGTCAGGAAGTGGCAGCTTTTGTGTGTCCGCAGACAGCTGTACCGTATACTGAACAACACTGTGATGCTCACACACTCAGGGAAAGGCCACTCTGCTGTTTTATTATTATTATTATTATTATTATTATTATTATTATTATTAATGCATCAACAGCCAAAAGGGGCAATCATTCAAATGTAGCCAGTTTAAAACACACAAGGCTTATAGCATGTGGTTTACTGCCTGCGTACACCTTATTTTATGGCCATTTATCACAGGTTCTTTCACTTTGTTACATGATTTTATCCTCTCACCTAGGAGCATTTTATTATGAGTTACAACCTGGTAAAGAGCTAGATAACAGGACTAATATGTCTATCCTTTGCACCCTTACTGCAATCTGTATATGTCCATTTATATACACCACATATATCCTCACTTGTATATACTGTCTTAATCAGCACTTTACTAGTTTGCAAAACTGCATTTCGTTGTACTTGTACTATGTGCAATGACAATAAAGTTGAATCTAATCTAAAGATTGGGAAAGTAACAGACGCTGCAGAGCAACATATTTACATAAGCAAAACAGCTTTTCTTTTTTACGCACTCATTTGCCAATTTTTACTAAGATAAATAACAGCTTATCCCTTTTTTTCTTATAGCCATTTATCATAGGTTCTTTCACTTTGTTACATGATGTTATCCTCTCATCTAGGAGCATTTTATTAGGAGTTACAACCTGGTCCAGAGCTAGATAACAGAACTATAGATTGGGGGAAAGTAACAAACATATTTCATAAGCAATACAGCTACTTTCACACACTCATTTGCCAATTTCTACTAAGATAAGTAACAGCTACAGTTAACTAATCCCCTCTGAAAGAGCTTGCTTGTCCCTGTTGGGGAGCCTTTTTGTAAATCTTATACTAGGAGTTAAACCCCCTCCAGACATGCTTCACATTGTGTTTCCAAAAAAAAAAAAAAAAAAAACATATTTGAGCAGCCTAATGTTGAAGAAAAGTCTCAAATAGAAAAGTCTGTTTGCTATCTAGTGAGCTGGATGACATTAATAATTCTGTCTCATAGTTTACCAAACTACAATGTCGGTTTTAGTAACTTTACCTTCTCCTGAGCTCGATTCAAAGACTTCTGGACCCGTTTGGCGAGGAATCCAGCTCCAGCCTGGAGGTTCGGGCCCATCTTATTCTCTGCCATCGTGCTAAAAAAATGTTTTTATTCTCGGTTTCTCTTGTTTTCAGTAAAAAGCAACCCGCCTGCAGATCCGTGTGCTTCCTCTTGAGCAACAAAGTGCCTCCCAGCAGCAGCAGTTCACAGACACTTAAACTCAGAGGACGGTTGGAGGTGGAGCAACAATGCAAGACACAAACAGGCGCTGTTGAACCCAGAATGAAGGTCTTTACATCATCATCATCTTCATCATCTTCATGCTCCTGTTCCAGCCTGTTAGAGGAATTATTGAGAGCCGTTTCTGCGTGTCCTGATCTGTCACACAAACATCATGAACTGTGTTGCGCAACACCTTTCTGTGTGCAAAGGTGGAAGTCATCCAACGACACTCACCTGATAATTATGTTTGTCTGATGATGCACGGGCCTGATTCAGCAGCGTGACGTCAGCGGTGTGGTGGATTAGAAGACACTCCCTTCATCTACATGTGTTTGATCTTCTTTATTTAATGATATAAAGTGGGAGAAAGCTTGGGAAAATGTGTGATAAATACTGTATCAATAACAATCTTAAGGAAGTGTCTTTCAAGATATTAAATTTTTTTTTTAACCAGGTAAAACTTGTGTTGGAAAGATTCAAGCTGGATATTAAGTGTGATTTCTGTAATCTTAATCAATTACTCTTCTGCTACTTGCTTTTACTGTGTTTTAGTACTTCATACCTTGCTTGTCATTTTTACTGTATCAACTCTATTTATTATTTATTACTACCTGTTAATTTATGCTGCTTTTTATGTCTTTGTAAAGCACTTTGTTTTTGCTATATAAATAAAGTTATTAATTATTCAAGAAAAATAAAGTATGTCCCACCTATTTTTTCCACTGTAGGGTCTATATATACAAGAATATTCTGGATTGATTCAGCCAACTTTCTAAAACAGAAATTTAAGATGAATGTTGAAATAAATTTGTTATTTTTAGTCAAGATAATATTGAAAATAACATGCTGTATATCATACAACTATTTATTATCTTAATTCCATATTCATAAGAAAAAAAAAAGGTCAGGAACCAAGCCAACCTTCCTGCATTTTATTTAGCACCGTCTTACCTAATGTCAAAAACAAGACCTTGAAGTTATTCAATTAATATACTATGATACTATGATGTAATTATTTTAGTTTTTTGTTGTTGTTTTTTTATTGTCTATGTGTCTGTTTGTATGTCTGTATATGAACATGTTGTACAATAAAGAAGGTATAAAAAAAGAAAAAGGACTAGCTGTCGTGGCTGAGATGCTGCCTTCAAATGTGTCTAAAAAAAATCAGTTATTTTAGTTCACAGATCAGAAATAAAGTATTATACAAGGCTTCGTGTGGCAACCAGGTTCTCAGCTCTTGTCAATTTGTTTCAAAACATCTACATTACATTTATGATGCATACGTTGTCACATTAGCTTATCTGATATTGACTTATGTACCATTTCTGATTCATAACTCTGATAGGGCTACAGATATCATCAGCTTGTTGGTGAACTGAGCTGCACTGTTTGCTGAGTTGATCATTGTTGACACAAATGCTTCTCACAATATTAGCTAATATGACTAATATGTAGGCCAGGCCTATAACCCAACCCAATGTGGCCTTCACATTAAAGGTCCAGTGTGTAATATTTTGGTGGATCTATTAGTAAAAATGGAATATAATATGTTTTCATTAGTGTATAATCACCTGAAACTAAGAATCGTTGTGTTTTCGTTAGCTCAGAATGAGCCATTTATATCTACAGTATATACAGAGAGGGTGACGGAGTCCTCCATGTTTCTACAGTAGCCCAGAACAGACAAACCAAACACTGGCTCTAGAGAGAGCCTTTCACATTTTTACGTTACCTGAAGGCCACCGTAGTTCTCTGACACACTTGGAAAGAGAGGAGTGAGCAGAGGGGACATATTCAGTTAGTTGAACCTCACCACTAGATGCCACTAAGTCCTACACACTGTCCCTTTAAGGATCAAAACGCTCTCGTCATTTGACTGAAATTTTCATTAAAGCTGCAGTAGCTGGTATATTATTGGCATCATTGGGCAAAAACTCCATAATAACCTTTCAGCATATTGTAATTCAAGTGTTCTGAGAGAAAACTAGACTTCTGCTCCTCCTCATGTCTCTGTTTTCAGACTTTAGAAAAATGTAGCCCGTGACAGGAGACTTTGACCAATCACAGGTAATTTCAGAGAATGAGAGCGTTCCTATTGGCTTTACTCCAGTCATGTGACCGGTACTTGGCGTTCCTTCAAGAGATTTCAACATGGCTGCCGGGTCACAAACTTTCTCATGTTACAGCTAAACAGTACACTACAAGATGATTCTGAAAACATTTGAGGTGAGAAATAGGCATTACAGTAACAGAATATTGATTCATATTTGATCAGCGCTGCCTAGTTTGACCGTTTGGTTGGAGTTCGCAAGTGATTGACAGCCGGCTCTCATAGACAGCAGATAGACAGCAGATCTCAGATCAGCTCTGACTGCTTGTTTTCCTCCGGTAAGTGAAATCTTTCAGATGCCGTTAGGAGCACCGGAGGACACAGTAGGACAGAGAGGAACATGATTTTTTTCAGATTACCTGTTTCATGTACTACTGTCACGATATAGCGACCGTTTTATAAAAATAACTTTTTTTAATCATCATTGGGCTTCAGCTTTAATGTATACCATAGAAATTACCTGTGCCCTTAACCCATAGCTCCCCAACCTCCTGACACAATTAATTTATTATTGACTTATCAAAAAAAAGTGTAAATGTTAAAAAAAAAAGCCACACATGATTTAAAAAGTTTGGTGCAAAAAGAATAAAAAAAATAAGGCTTAGGACTACAGTTCATTACACATACAAAATAAAGATTTTAAAAAATGTAGGCATGGATGGATACCCGGGCTCCCCGGCTTCACCTGAAAAATGTTACTGAAAGACACAAAACAACCATAAAGAGACACAAAATGACTAGAAGGTCGTAGCGGGTGTCTTGCTCCTATCTAGGAGGGGGTGGAGGACCTTTTACTTGTCTGTCCCCAGAGGCCCATTGTCTCAAACAGTGTGTCCATGCCTTTATAGGCCTATCTCTATAGATGTCAACGGTGTTAACCATCCGATTGAGGACACTGGCGTCATGTCCTCCATACTGTTTCAGGGACGGCCTGAGGAGGAGATGCATGGAGATAGAATACACAAAAAAATATAACTGAAAAGTTAAATGAGCAAAACAATTAATGTGAAAACATTTAAATGATCAAAAAATAATTTTTGCTTCCATCGATCATTGTGGTCACGATCATTATGTTCTTAAGGGGATGGAGCTGCACTGGGGGGGGGGGTATGGACTCAAGACCTCAGAACTAAACCAAAGAGAGGAAACTCCGCTGTCTTTTTGACAACAGTCGCTGCCGCCATTTTGGGCTGAAAACGCCCATTATATTTATAATATGACAATAGAATAGAAATAATTTTGTTTTACTTTTTTACAGCACTTTGTAGGCGGACGTTTAACTGGCGTCCGGTAGTCGCCTTCAGTCCAAAATGGCGGAAGCGTAGCTTTGCTGCTTATGTTACAATGGAACAATCGACTTTCACTTAATAGCGATATCTGTTCTTTAACTTAACTCCTGACTACAGCCCTACATTAACCACATATCAGTACAATAAAATACAGGTGTGTGTGTCTCTTTATCTGTCTATTTTGCTCATTTAAATTATTTAAAGAACAATCAAGAGGTCAATATGAGGTCATATTTCACTGCCATTATTTTATTTTTGATTTTTATTAAAGGTCCAGTCCACTGATTTCACACATGAAGATCAGTTTACTTGTTGCGAGGAGAGCTTCTCAGCCAGTTGTTGTCTTCTGCGGCTCTGAAGGAAGCTTTCTAAAGTTTAAAGACTTACATTTTTAACAGACAGTCTGGAGCTTGACCCATATTAGGAACTAAAAGTCAGTTCATTTGTTATCTCCTGCAGACGTACTCTGATGAAGGCAGATCTATCAGTCCATTGGTTGTAAAATACAATTCACCCAAACAATTATTTAGCTGTTTTTGACCTTTATAACATTCTTCTTACCGATCACGGTTCTGCAGAGTCTGAGCAGTATTGTTACTGTATGTCAGCAGATCAGAAGACTACATATAAAAACACATTATGCTGTCGTTTGCACTCAGCGCCACCGAGTGGCCGCACCGAGTGCTGCAGGTCACTATAAAACCACATTACACAGAGCTCAACGTCACAAAACAAGTAGTTAAATCCGTATAAAAAGTAGGTTGCCTTTATTAGAAGCTGGGAAACCAAAACATTATCAACATCGTTGTTGTTAATACTTTTTTTTTTCTTTTTTTTTTTCGTAAGACCACAATATTGCCATTACCAGCATCATCATCATCATCATCATCATCGCTTTGCACTTTTTTTCCACAACATGCAAAAGATTCAAGAGTTCAGCGTTCCCGTTTCCACACTACTGACAACAAGCTTCTCCGCTTGGTCTCCTGTAGGAATCACAACTTGGCTTACATTAACATCGCCAGTACAACTGAAGGTAGGTAGATAGAAAAAAAACATCAAAAAACAGTACAACAGAAGAAGTCTCAGGATGGATGAAAAGAGGAGAAATTCACAGCCTTGTGCCGTGTGCCTCCTTGTGGGATGATGGGAGAAGAGGAACCTCGTCCAAACCCTCAACGCTGTGTGAACTACAGGATCTGATCCTACGGAGCTCTCCGAGCTTCAGATTGGTATAAACACACTTTTATTTCACTATTATTCATATCCAATCGTCTTGAAATGACATTAAGGATTTAGCGCCAATTCAGGACCTGAACGTAGAAAAACACACTAACCTGCTAGTTGTAAAACAATTGAATGTGCTTCTGAACCAACGGCTAGGTTCATGTGTCCTGTACACATCCAGGACCGGTTCTATTGCAGCCCGTGGCACGAATCAGAATTTCTCCTGATGGACGCCTAATAATGCATTTATTATCATATTCCCAAGGCTTTTTATTTATTTTTTTTGCTTTGACATCAAAACACTTCTCATCGGAAAAAAAAAGGACAATCTCGCGAGTTCTGCACCTGATCTCCGAGTCACTAGTTTTGAGATCGTTTTATGGCTTTGGATGGTCGTACAAATTGTTGACTTGTCCTAAACCTAATTTGCCGCTTGTAGCAAAGACCTAAAACACGAGGACAGATTACATTCTCAGGCCTCCAACGACATCAGAGCCACTGCCGAAACTGAACTCAATGAAAATTAAGGCATTAATAGACAAACGAATGCCGGATATTTACTGAGCTGCCCGCTTTATTTCAATCTTTTCTGCGCCTCAGTACTGTATAATTCTGAATTAAAAAAAATCTGTGAAATACTGATGGGTGAAAAACATGTAACCATTAAGCTGATGGGACTGGGGGGGGGGGGGGGCGGCGAGTGAAAGGACAGGAGTAAATAAGGGAGGGATGGCTGAACAGATTGGATAGGGTCGACTTTTTTTTTTCTTTAAAATCAAGATACATTTTATTTCTTTTCTTAAAAAACAAACATTACAAAAAAAAAATCTGAATAGAGAATTAAAACAATGAACCAACAGGAGAAAAAACAACATTCATTTTTTTTTTTAACTCTCAAAAAAAAAAGAAAAAGAAAAAGGAAACATCTCTTCTTGCATTTCATAAAAATAATAATAATAAAAAAAAAAAGATTTAGGGGTGCCTGGCACAAGGGGTTGAATGTTGAGAAGATGCAGCAGCCATGCAGGGAGGTGGTGGTGGGGGGGGGGATGGGGTCGCTTCACGTAGCATGGTGCATCGTTAGAAAGCCCAACATACAACAACAGAAACCGTTTAACATAGGCAGCAAATGAGCTGAGAGAGAGAGAAAAAAGCCAGACCCTCTTACAGGAAGTTCCCCCCCGCAAGCACACAAATTTAAACATAGTACATAAAAACACACACATGCTGGCTTGAAACGTGTGATATAGTGGCAGTCCGGCGTCGCTCCGCCAGTCGACACGGCACACCTTCAACAGTTTGAACTGATCTACGAAGCAGCAGCAGCAGCCACACGACAAGATTTCAGCACCGATATAGTCTGAAACGAGCAGGGTGGATCTTTAAAAATAATAAAATTAAAAGAAAGAACTGAAAGAACAGGTTTTTTTTTTATTTTTAAAACAACGACCTAAACTAAACGCTGCCCTGTTAAAAAAACATGCTCCTGGTTTTAAAAGCACAAAGTACCAAAGAGAAGGTGACGGCTTCATTCAGCCCGGCGCGTGTTGACTTAGCGTCGCTTTGTAAATACAGCGCTTTAGTGGCGGTTACTGAGAAGCTCTGAACAATACTCCCAGTAATCGCAGATATAAAGTAAACTGCGTGTGGCCAGATCACTGATAATCCCAGGGGGGGGGGTGAGGAGAAAAGGAAAACGAGTGAATTTGTTCACACTCAGGACGGATGCTCACTAGCACTGAGCTCTTGGAAAGGCAGAAACTGGATTGTGGATTTTCACACTAAAATGCTGAATTGCATGATAAAGACAGGAGGGTGGGTAAGGCTGAATGTTGTGACTCCTTACATGATGATCACATGAGCACAATGTCTTGGTTGGAGAGAGGAGGGGGGGGAGGGGGGAGAGAAGCAAAACAAAGAGAAAAAGCACACCAAGTCCAAACCATTGAGCCAGGCCACCAGGAGAAGAAGAACAAAAAAACCTCTAAAGGCAGAGCAACAAAAAAAGAAAACAAAAACTTTGAGAAGAGACAGAGATAGAGACATGGAGGATGGGCTTCAGCGGGTTCCATCTTCTAGTCTTCTCCAGAGGGCGCCTCCTCTTCTGAGCCATCCTCCTCCTCCTCGTCTTCCTCCTCCTCCTCTCCTCCTGCGGCCTCCTTCGTCGTCTTGGGGGCCGGGGAGGTCTCTTTCTTCTCTGCCTCCTCCTCTTCCTCCTCCAGAGGACTCTCGGGGTCCTCCTCCTCTTCCTCTTTGGGTGAGCTCTTCTCCACGGCCTTGGCGCTAGGGCGCCCCTTCCCCTTTCCTTTCATTGGGCTGGGGGTCACTGGGGGGGGGGGACAAATCAGTTAGTGATCATCAGATTATGGTTCAATCTCACAACTGGCTACTTAAAGGGATAGTTCAGGTGTTTTGGAGATGGGTTGTATGAGGTACTGATCCATAGTCAGTAATAGTATTACCTACAGTAGATGACTGTCAGCATGCCCCCAGTTTGGAGAAACAGATGATATCAATATCGGTTTAAGTGCACGCTATATTTATAATATTTTCGCTGGTTTATGTTGCTGTCAGACAGCTATACAGTCTATGTTTCCGACGGGGAATTGAAGCCGTTGTATCCATCTATGCTCTCGCCAAAGCCACCAGACTCCATTGAAAAAAACAGTAATTTTAACTCTCAGAACACAGGAGTTACCGTTCTACCGCTCCCTTGATCGGTTAGTTTGTTTTATTGTGTGACTTTGGTTAGTTCAGATTCACCAAAGAGTATACACTCAGGGAAACAAACTTATTAATATTATATCCCATTTCTGCCAATAGATCCCCCCTAAATGTTACACACCGGTCCTTTAAGGACGCAATTATTTTAACACAATTACTCATTGACTTTGGAAACATCGTGCATTTAGAAAGAAAATTTTGTAAATATATCAATCTGGTGCACTTTGAGAGTTAAATTCAGGCAAGAGGTGCTGTAAAGCGCCACCTTCACCCCCGCCTTTCCAAGTCGACTTAGAGCCGGTTCTGGTGCACCACTACGGAGGAAATACGCCGGCGAGGGCCACCCAGCTCCGGGGAGAGATGACCTCCCACACCGAGCGGGTCGAAAGCGCACTAAAGGAGAGGAAACGGGTGCGCTGGATTTATAACACAAAAGACAAAACGAGAGCGCCATAGCGAAAACAATAATTGTTTTACGTCGATTATCTTGTTTTCATAATCTTTGGAAGCGAAAAATCTTAATTGTAATTGAAATTCCATGAATTGCACAGAAATAACAGATGCTTTTAAAGATGTGCATTTATTGATTTCAAACATTTGTAAGATTTAAAAAGCAGTCAGTTGTGACCTGGTGTGTTATTCCTGCGACTAGGCTTTGTGCTTTCAACATTTACACAATTTAGGTTTCATTCATCAACATTTCATTGAGATCTGTACTTTTGGACAAGAGGTCAGAAACTGTTCTGAGTGGCAGCGTAAATATTGTTCACAACCCAGAGATAAAACATGAAAATGAGATGAGCGGCAGAAGTGTTTTTAGAGCAACAGTCGCAGCCTGCTTACCTCGCACCACTTATTTTTGCCCGAGGTCATGATTCAGAACGACGGAGCTAATAGACTTAAATTATTGACATAATATGAATAAATAATTCTGACAGAATCAAACAGCAGATGAAGGACTGCGGGGGTTTCTCTCACCTGTGGCCTTTAGTCGGGGCTTCGGGCTCTTCTTCTCCTTCTTGTCCGGCCGTCCCCGTCGGATCACCTTCTTGCCTCTCTTCTTGGAGCGACCGTAGTCACTGTCATCATCATCCTCCACCATGAAGTCTTCATCGCTGCCGGACTCGTCGGCTGCACACAGAACACGGGACGCGTAAGGATCTTTTCAACACAGCGCCATTGTTGAGTAACCAGTGGGACTACAAGTTCCTGTTATACCTACAATCACATGCTCAACATGAACTTTACAGTTTATATATATATACATATGGTGCCTGGAGGTTTCCACTAATTCTAGCACCAGGTGAGTTTGTTTGGTGTTTAGCTCTATTTCCAGTTGAGTGTAAACAGTGTTGTCATGGAGATGTGGCTTTAAGAGCTCTCTTACAACTTGCTCAACTTTATTTAATTATTGCTCTAAAGCACTGGTTCCAAACCCATTTGGCTTTTGGGCCTTTAAAATGAAGTAGCCTGTCTTCGGCTCACCAAACACAGCAAACAACAGCATAAGAAGCAGACAAGCAGTTCGTAAAAACAAACACACAGACGGGTCATATTACACATTAAAACAGTTCCTGTCAGTGTCTGAGGTTTAGATGTGCTCAGTCACTTTGTTTACTCTATAGCGCCTCCCGGAGCTCAAGAGCTCAAACAGGCTGAAGAGAGGATGGGAGCTTTATATCTGCCAGGATACTCCTCACTTACTTCCTCGTTCTTTTCTGTAAAAAGTTGAGTTAAGGGATTTTGGGGTTTGTCAACTATTTTGCTCGCCATTGACACAATCCTAGAAGGGTTTATAGTGGTGATTTTTTTCTCTCAGATTCTTTCATTTAAAGGATTTTTAGAGCCGTAAAGAGGTCAAGTATTCAGTGTTTTACAAGAAAATTGCAATAAATAAATAATAATAATAGTAATAAAATTGACAGAATATTGTGAGACAAACATAATTTGTCTCTCTATCCCTTCAATCATCTGGGACCCTTCAGATTTTTTTCAGGTTGGGAACCACTGCTCTAAAGCATCTTTTAATGTGGCAAGCATTTCAGGCCTTCAATGAATCTTCTTTAGTAATCTGCTAAAGTTAGCTACTCACAGTGTTGACCTGGTTCATACAGAAACAACACATTTAGGGACGTCAACACGTACACAATTAATCCATTAACCATCGAGAATATCTTTGACCGGTAACGCATGTCGTAAGGTTAATTTTAGGGATGAGTCATGATATACGAATTTTCAAATAGTCATGAAATTATAAAAAAAAAATCAAATAGTTTATGCCACAATTGTCTTGTCTTAAATACATATATTTCCCCTTGCTTTTACCACTACAGGCTGCACCTGTGAAACGTGCACGGCACATTTTACAGGTGCATTCACGATCTTCGAAGAATGACTATATTGTTCCCAGTGATATTTTTACTTGAAATGCCCATCCCGAGTAAATTTACAGATAGGTTTATTTAACATGGGCGCCGAAAGGAAGCTTCGGCACCCAAGTTAACCAATTTGGCTGTTCAGACAGGACGACCCGCGGCGAGCTCTGGGCCCGGTGTGTGTGCGTCACATCTGGACGGATACACACACACACACACACACACACACACACACACACACACACACACTGCAGGAGAGTGTGTTTGTGTGTATCCAGTGGTGTCGTTCTGATAGCAAATTAAAGAGTAAGCAGGCAAATAAGTATTGAAAATGATTCAATTCAGAATCTACAGTATACATCATCTGATCAGCAAAAAATCTGAAAATAATATAAAAGGCAAGACATTTACAACACAAAACATTTAAATTTCAGCACCTCTAAATCGATAACGCTTAAAAATGCTGCGACATACCTCACTGAGACAATGCAGCGTCGGACTAAAAGGAAAGCTCCTCTTGTATTTCACGTCATTTTGCGTTTTTTTTTTTCCCCTTAAAAATGAACCGGTCAGTTACCGGTTAATGGCTGTCAGGCTATCAAAAGTCAAATGAATCCCTAAACACAGTAGACATTTACTACTGGTCTAATGTGTGACATCTTATGGTTTATACTATGTAACATTTAGGGAAGACTGTGTGTTGCTGCATCGGTGTACAGTACAGATGTACGTACGGTCGTTGTAGGGTTCCTCTTGGTCTTCGTGCTCCTCGTCCTCGCTGCCGCCGTCCCCCAGCAGGATCTCCCTCTGTTTGGACACAGCCTTGGTGGCCGCCTGACGCACGGTACGCTTTCGACTCACTTCCTTCTCGTCGTCGCTGTCATCTACGCAAAAAGGACACACGCGGTAACGCAAATAATTCACAACAGAACAGGACAGCAGCAAACAGAGAGGATGACTTGCCCGAGTACACATATTATTAAAGGCTTCATGCGGCTGTTTTTAGCAGAGCCGACACCACTGAATTACTGACCGCCTCCACTAATGTCACAACACATTAACACACTTTTATTAAAGCTACGTGCTATTAGGATTGATTTACCCTTCACCCCAGTCTACGGCCTGACGATTTTACCCAACAACTGCCAACAATTAACCCACTTTTTGTGGGTGGTGGGTGATCATTTCAGACCCTGCCCAAACTACACGTCTGAAGAAGCCTGTGATCAGATGATCAAAGAAACACTATTTTTTTTGACAACTAGTTCCCATCTTTTGGAAATTTAGATGCTCTGCACAATACATCATATGTATAATTTAGGGATGTTAATAATTAATCACCGATTAATGCTATCGGTTAAAAGAAATACAAAAAATCTGAGCAAAACTCAGAGGATCGGCTCGTCACTTTAAGGAGAACAAATGGTCCACCTTAAGAGAGTCTGAGCCGGTGTTACAGATACAGGAAGTTGGCTCGGGTCTGAGGTGATGTAGCATTTATTCACTGACAAATAAGATGCACACTCACTGCTACAGCTACAATGTCCCTAGTATAACTAAATGTAGTTTTGGAGAAACACCGTTCTAAATCATATTTCCTACATCTTTCAGGGTTGGAAAGGAGCCAAAGCAAATGTTCCTATTGGGAGCAGCAGTCATCCTGTTAACCAGGAGGTGCATTCTGGGTAACAAAGCAAAGCAGTAATGGGTTGCGATGCCTTTAAAAAGGAACATACACCATCATGATGTGTAATGAAAAGCCACAGTGAAGCACTGCAGGTTGGGTGTTTTTGCTGTGAAGCCCCATACAGCCAAGTCCAAACACACATTGTGCCTGTAGAGGTTAATGATTTGAACGCCGATGAGGCTAAAGGATAAAGGCAGTTTATTTTGTTGATTTAAAAGAAACGACAGACTCTGCCCATAGACCGACAGCTTCAAATTAAAACCTGACAGGGGAAAAAGGGCACAGACGTATATCTAATGAGGACGTTGTTTAGACCATCACCTCGTCGCTAGATTGATCACAAAAGATGAGATCAACATCCATCAGACTCGGCTCGGCAGATGACCGACTGATCGATCATACCTTCGACTCGCGGTAATAAATCAAAACAGAACGTCGGAGTTGAGGAATGCTGGAGGCAAACGACTCACAGTCAGTCACAGTCGGATGGGGATGTGGGAGGAATACATACATACATACACTGGGAGAGAACGTCTGGGAGAGAACACGCAGCGCTGCCCGTCAAGTTATTTTAGATCTTCACAAGTCAAAAGATAAATATCGATGGCACCAATTCCACAACAGCCTCGCTGTCTGGCCTTCCAAAACATCCTGGATCAGTGGATCTCATGGCTAGAATATAACATCTGGCTGCACAGGAATCCAAAAGACCCAAAACAATTGACTTCCTTTATTAGATCCAGTCATATTTTATCTAGGTACAGTATGTCGAAACCCTTAATAGTTTCCCGTATTGATTTGCACAGCTTTTTTTGTATGCTTTAACATGTAAAACTTTTTTTTTTTTCAAGAAATACCAATAGAGCTGCAGTAATTTATCGATTAGATGTGAACTACTAAATTAATCGCCAACTATTTTATTATATTTGATTTATCAGTTTGAGTAATATTTGTAAGAAAAAGTCAAAATTCTCTGATTGCAGCTTCTTAAATGTGAATATTTTCAGGATTCTTTACTCCTCTATGACAATAAACTGAATATGAGGGGGAACCCTGTAGATTTGATCCACAGTTTAAGAATGATCAGGTAAATATAATGTAGAAACTGGATGCTTACCTGCAGGCCGTTTTCTCTTCGGCCCCCTCTTGGCGGGCTTCTCCACCTTGGCTTTCTTTCCCTTTTTGCCTTTTTTTTCTTCGTAGTCGCTTCCTCCGTCTTCTTCCTCCTCCTCTCCAAACTCATTGTCTTCCTCATCGCTGCCAAAGTCGTCTGCAGCAGGCGATACGGAGGGAAGTCAGTGTTCAGTCTCCACTGATTAGAATCAAACCAAATGTTTTCACTAAGTGAACCTTCATCATCTTAAAACCAGACAACAGACGGACTTACCTGCTGAATCATTTTTGGGTTTAGAGACCTTCTCATCAGACTCCTCACTGAAAACAAAGATGCAGAGATTATAATCTCATTAGTCAAATACACACCTAACAAATAAGCATTAGGAGGACGGCTATCGGCAAAACATCTAATTTCTATTTCTTCTAATTTTTCAAAGGATAAACTAAACAATCACAGCTTATTTCTACACACTTTACAAGGTTGATTCTCTCAGATTGGGTGCACTACTTGTTTACTGTCTGTGATTATTTCACCTGATATCTATCTGGCAGGTATAACATGCTGGTTAAACAGCATGCTCATCACACAGGTGCTTGTTATTATGGGGAGGATAAGGACACTATAAAAAGGGCAGTTCCTCCTAAGACTAAGACACAGACGCCATAAATTAATGAGATATTGTGCAATCGGCCTGCTAACTGCAGGAATGTCCATTAAAGCTGCTGAATGTCCTTTCTGCCACCGTAAACTGCCTCCAAAGTTGTTTCACAGGCGTCATTTACCTTTGTCATTTCAAGTGTCCCAAACCAGATAAAATCCAGATTTAAGACACTTTCATTTATTCACATTAATGTGTCTCCTTTGGCAACATCACTAATCGGATATTGGATTCGTCTTGGTTTTTTTTGGGGTGGAAAATTGGCAAAGTTTCCCTTTAAAACTGACCAAATAGTGCAGAATATGTCCGATCTGGTGGATTAGACCTATTTTCACTGAAGAATAGCACCACTAATGAAGCTCCACTAACTTGGTGACAAACACATAGCATTTCTCTATAACTTCTTCACAATAAAAGCATCTTGGTGGTTCGCCAGTGGAAAGCTTTTAATGTGAAGCAGCAACAGCAGGAAAAGTTGGGTTTGCATCAGCAGTAACTTCACACAGCTGTGATACGGCTGAAAGTCATCAGTATACGTATATTGCTAAGCAGTGAAAGTCAATTGTTCTTTCCATTGCAACGTCAGCGCCCAGCAGCAGAGCTACAATTTTCTACACTTCTACTACATTTTGGACTGAAAGCGTCTACCAGACGCCAGTAAAACGTCCGCCTACAAAGTGCCGTGTAAAACAAAATTATTTCTATTCTGTCGTCATATTTAATGTCTCTACCTAAATGTCCTGTGTTGAACAACAAAAATATCATAATTATGCACACTCATAACTATTTATTTACTTACTTATCAGACTTTTTTGCCCGGCTGCTTCCCAGAGGAACATAAAGTGAGCGATGGACATAAATGGAAGTTAGAAAAATCCAGCACACAGATTTGGAGATCAATCTTAAACATTTCCATTAAAAGGATCCAAAATGGAGTCCAATAGACCACAGATGTAGAAGAGGTTGTGTCCCGTGTGTTAGTAAATAGCCTACAACTCCATTACATTCTGTTGATGTCATGCTACTAGCACTACTAGCTACTGGCTGTATTATAAGGTGTATCATAAGATAATAAAAGTGATGAATTACAGCCAGTATATATCCATTATTACAGCCGCATACAGCTAGCAGGAAGCTGGCAGAACCGGATATGTCATATGAGCGTGCAGGGCGGTGCAGTCCCAGGTCTGATGACCGTTCATTATGCCGAGGAAAAAAACTCTGGATTCAGCTGTTAGTTCATTTTACAACTTTTAGGAAATCATGATTTAAATCTACCTAAAAAAAAAAAAAATATCCTCTGATTTACAGACGTCTCTTTATACATCCATGGATATGGACTCATTGGCGTTCAGTAACAGCGCTACCGTTTCATCTCTTTGCTTCTCTACTCTTTGACGGCCGGCTTTGCTACCGAGCAGGATGTATCCCCGACTGTGAGGCTGTAGTGGAATCGCATGTCATCACAGCTTGGCTTAGCAAGACGACAGAGGACCGACCCAGGCCCAGAGAGAAAAAAACCCTATAAGATTTTAGAGAGGTCGTACATAACAAGTTGCATCCACGATGGATCGACTGCAGCTCTCCTCCCTCCCTCCCCCACAGTTTCCTCCAGCTCTCTCTACACTCTTCCAGCTCACCCAGCAGTGCCTGAAACACTGCAATAGCACACCTGGCTGTCTCCCTTCCTCAACATGTATTTGATCAACTACCCATTTCCTCTTCTCTCTACCCCATAAAGGCTGCCGTCTACCCGGTCCTACCCCCCCCAGCATTGGTGCACCTGCCCTACTACTGTATATCTTGGTGTCTTAGTGCTGATTGGTGGGTTGTATCCACCCTGCTCATACAAAAGCTGGCGTGTTCCTCGACGCCTAATGTGTTGAAGCGGTTAAACCGTACATGGCACAAGATTGATATCAGTGAAACATATGTATAGTAGGGACGGGGAAAAAAAAAATAATCGATTCACCTATGTTTTTCTTACGATTTTGAAATTTTTTAATGCCAGAATCGATATATTTGCTTCATTTGAGTCTATGCAGAGGTAGAAGGAAGTTACTACTTTTATTGGTGTAGTCTGAGTAACGTGACGTCATATCCGTTCCGCATCCGTCAACCAAAACAAACAGCAAGCCGCCGCCGCAAGCCGAAACGAAAAAGTAGAAAATGGCGGAGGAGGGTCTGCGTGGATACGACCTGCACGCTCACATGTTAAATCCAGAGTGGTAAACACTACACATCATTGCCAGGAAAAGCAGACATGGACGGGAAACATTATCGTATTGCGGTAACGTGCGGTCGAGCCGGCCGTCACTCTCATCTTCGTGGTCAAATGGGCCGACGCTACGATTGTAGAGCACCCATATACTGACATTTATGTTAAATGCATTCAAACGGCCCCGATGGAGCTGACCATGGATGTATAAAGTGACCGGAGCTGACGGGAGAGCTAGAGATGGACTTGGAGAAGTTAGCTGAAGTATACATGTGAGACTACATCTGGTTTCAAAGGTGTTAACAAAGGGAACTGGATATACAAAATACATATATGGAAATAAGATTGATTGGATTATATTCACCAGAATTACAAAACATTACATGTCCCTCATAAATTAAAAAGAAAATACCACTACTTCAGGACATCTCTGACTACATACATGCTGAAAATCAAACATTTTTACCGTATTAATTTAGATATTTTTCAAAGTAAAAGTCCCTAGAAGTGTATGATTCTACTTATTCCCATAATCTAGTGTTATAAAAGTTAACAAAAATCCTAATATCGAATCGCAATACTTAAAAATCGCCATACATATCAAATCAGCACCCAAGTATCGTTGATAGTATCGAATCGGGAGATAGGTGTATCGTCCCAGCCCTAATGTATGTGTGTCATGCCTTCAAGAAGAAAACCATAAAATTAACAGATTTATCCATTATGTCACAACACTAAACATGCTACGTATAGACGGCTGTTCGGCACTGCCGGTCCTCCGATCTGTACCGAGGGCTCACCTGTCATCCTGTGAGTTCTTTGTGCGCTTGTGCTTGGGCTCACGAGGGGGTGCGCGCACCTTCTTAGCCTTATTCTCGCCATACTCCTCATCTACAGAGAAAGGACAAGGTTTTAGTATTTCACTCGCATGCATCCACATAAAAAGGACATGTTCTTGTTTTTTTATGCTGGTCACACAGACTAAGACTGTTTTTTTTGGGTCAAAATCACACCCTCTTGGTATTTCTTTATCAGATTCTCAATAGAGATATTTGTAGGTTCTCAAAGAGACCGTAACATTGGATTTGCTTAATCATGAAGTCTTGATCCATTACTTGTACTCAAAAGCATCTAGAAACTAAATGCCTTACTAAGGGCGTCCGGATACCCTGGCACAACCAATGTCATGTGATCAGACTGATCAGCTGTCAGATACCGCCATCCCTATCGCCAAATTCACACCAGGCAGCCGTGAAGTGCAGCTTGCCGCAATAATATAATTTTTCTGCGGCCAGGAAGCGTGTTCATGTGTTTCAGGCGGAAAGAAGTTCTTTGTAACATAGGTCAACATGTCACATGATCTGTTTACTGATTGGTTGTGGGTCCTCTCTGGCCGAACTTAGCTGCTAAAAGTTAAGCCTCATCCACATTGGGAACGTAAGGGGCGCGTGGCGGCTGTTGTTTTTTATTTCGGGGTCCATGTTAACAGGTTAGAGCAGCCACACTGCCCGCGTGAGCGTCTCAGCTGCGTCTCTTCTAGAGATACGACGTCTCGCCTATTTTTGAGGAGCGCTGCGCACGGTTCACAGCAACAGCAGTGAAGGTGATCTATTGACTGCATATTAACATCATATCAGCAACATTACTACAGTTTACATGTCTATCTGTAGAAAATGTTACGGAGATGAAAAAAAGTAAAGACTTATTTTTAAATCAACACTTCCTGCTTTCATTTCAAAATAAAAGCCCTCAAGCGTTTTTTCTATCGACAGAATTCCTTCATTTGTTAACACGAGGCTTTTATTCTGAAATATGTGCAGACAGTGATGTGGAACATGCAGTGACTTGGAGAGCTCCGTGAATGAATATAGTACTGGGTTTTAATTGTGGATTATTACTATTATTTACAAATTTCCACACGTTTCCTAACCTTTCTCTGTCTGAAATAAATAGAATTGACATTTATAATGAAATGAAATGGTCATTATGAAAGGCAAACTCTATGTAGAAAGACAGGGCTGACAGCAGCAGCAGAAACGCAGCTGAAACACAGCTTGTGTGAACACCCGACGCATGAATCACACAGCCGCCACGCGCTCCTGACGTTCCCAGTGTGGACAAGGCGTTAAATTTTCCCAACTTTTAATTTGGCCGCACTTAGCCGTAGAATCTAACGGCCGCAGCTTGCTGAGCGGCCACGTCAGCTTTTCATAGATATTGCATGGAGGCTAGCCGCTGCTTTGGTGTGACTTCGGCATAAGAGCGGTCATCGTTCTAGCTGGACTAAAAAGTCAATAAAATAGCCCCAAATTCTTTAATATTAAAATAAATCATGAGATGGTTAATTCTACATGTTGTTCAGGTTTTAGTTGCAGAACCATCTGGTATGATTAAGCAGTTCCAGCATTAATATATTAATATGGCTGACACCTATATGGGTATATTCTACCACAAAGGGTTGGCCAATATGACGGCATATTATAGATGACAATTAGTAGTATAATAGATAATAAAGATATAAATTAGTCTTTCGTCAGTCGTTTAGACTTAATTCCTTAAATATCATAACATTGTGGATAATGTTGAAAATCAATGAGCAGGACTTTATGGTAATATTGGACTATTTGCATCGATTGAATAAGGTACCTTGATCTGCCAGGTATTTAATTTGCTGGATTATCCATTAACAATTTGATTTTCTAGTAAATGTATTGTATGACAATATACATAAATAGCGTAAAATATCATACAAAGTATGAATTTTATCCATACCACCCACCCTTACTACCACATATACTGAAAACACATCTCGAGCATCTCTTACCTGCATCATCAGACTCGTTGAATTGTGAGTAGTTCACCACCTTCCTGTTCCTGTGAAGAAGTAAACACATGGTATCACATTACATTCACACAGGACAAAGTTACTTCACTGCCCACGTTTGATATTAGATATGTCAATGGGTGGCGGAGGAGGTAAGGCCTTTACACACCGGGGGGGGCGTGACGAATAAACAGCACGAATATTACACCTGCGAATATTATATGTCTAGGACTTTTATTATGAAAGGTAAGAACGGAAGGAGTGGATCTGGTCTGTGAAAGGAGTAATAAAGTTTGCCGTCGAGGTTCAGACTACTGGGTGTTGTTGTTTCAACCGGTTCAGCGCAACGTGATTGGTTGATGCCTTTATTCACGGTGTGAATGCTCAGAAAAATTAATCTAATTTCGGAAAAAATGTACATTGCTTTTTTATATCTTATATATTGACGTGCAAATTAATCTGACCAGGGCGGCAACTAAGTATTATTTTCATTGTTGATTAATCTGTCAATTATTTGTTTGGTCTATAAAATGTCAGAAAATGGTGAAAAATGTCAACCAGTGTTTCCCAAAGCCCAAGATGACGTCCTCAAATGCCTCGTTATGTCCACAACGCAAAGTTTACGGTCATAGAGGAGTAAAGAAACCAAAAGATATTCACATTTAAGAAGCTTCGATCAGAGAATTTGGACTTTACTCAAACCGATTATCAAAATTGTTGGCGATTAATTTAATAGTTTACAACTAATAGATTAATCGTCGCAGCTCTAAATCACACGGAAAAAAAAACGCTGCCGGTGTGTAAAAGGCCTTCAGGCGGGCAACAAACATATAATAATAAGTCATGTTCAGCAATTCAACAGCGACAAGTTAGCTGTGTATAAATGTGTGGATTGTATTATTTAGTTTGAGAAGCCACAAACAGCCTCCAGCCGGGGCATTGAACTGGACACTGGTCTACCTTCTACAGTTTCCCGGGCCAATTTGGCAAAGTGTACGAGGGAAGCCTCAGGTGACAGCAGCCAACTATAGTTCAGGTAACGCACACCTCTAGAGGCTGCGTTGGTGCAGGTTAAAAACCCCACAGATAAATCATCCCTCATTTATATGTCAAACACAATACAAACTGCTTTACATACAGAAACAAACATTTAAAAGAAGTCAAAGGGTAAAATTAAATCATCTGCAAGCACCGGTATCGCATCTGTGGATCTAAAACCGATTTAAAATACCACGCTGGAGCAACGTGTGCGTCTGTGTGTGTGGTGGAAAGGGAGGGAGATTGGTAACAGTGCCAGAAACTTTTACAGGTCCTTAGATTACAACAACAGACACACACACACACCAACACTCACCACAGTAAAAGCCTCAGACATGTGTAACAGCAGCCAGCGACCTGCCAGCCAAGCTGTCCACACATTATCATTCACATCTCAGGGATATCACAGAGAGCAACAGACTATTTTATCCAATCAGCTCTGTTACAGTGAGCCAAACTGTGGTAGGGACCTGCAATACGGGGGGGATCAATATACAACCCAGGTAGTCTCAGTAATGAGCTGCGGGGTAAAGCGTGTTATCACAATGTTCTAGAAAGTCGACGATACTTTTGTGGTTTTTTTCGTCTAGGATTATGATTCGTTCTCACTTGTGAATGCGTATTGACCCTTTACCAACCATCGCTTTCAACCAGACACGTAAAAAATGTGTTCATAAGGCTGCGTTAAAGTCGCCATCGTAACTCATTAAAAGCAGCAAACGGGCGATTAATCGATTGACAGAAAAAATAAATCGGCAACTGTTTTGTTAATAATTGTTTTAGAGCTACAACGATTGATTGCTTGGTTGTCAACTATTAAATTAATTGCCAACTATTTTGATAATCAGATAATTGTTTTTTATGGGGGGGAAAAGTCTAAATTCTCTGATTGCAGCTTCTAATTTTCTGCAGGTTTCAACTAGTCAAATTTAAGACTTTTTAAGACCACTATGAATGCAATTTAAGACCTACTTCACATCCACACTGGCAAGAAAGTACTAAGGATATGAAAGAAAATTTGAACCCCTGGAATTACTTGCAAACAAAAGAAAATTTTGTTCATTTTAAAGTTTAAATGCATCAATCTGGTGCACCTTGAAAAAGCAAAATTAAGAGACTACATCTGGTGCTTTTGTAAACAATTTTGTGCTCTAGCAGTGGTGGACTGTAGGCTAATCAGGTACTGTACTTAAGAACAATTTTGAGGTACTTTACTTGAGTATTTCTATTTTACATAACTTTATAGCCCACTTCTACTCCACTACATCTCAGAGGGAAATGTTGTACTTTTTTTACTCCAATTATTTATTTTTTTGACAATTTTAGATACCAGCTATGTGCAGATTCAGATACTTAATACTAAATAAAAATCAACTAATAAACTGTGGTGTATCATTAAGTAGTATATCATTATTACGCATATAAAGGAGTTAAAATGAGCACCTTTACCAGCTGCAACATTGAAGTGATGAACACATTATTGCATCAATAATTATATTACAATGATATACCATAATATATATTATTGTGAAATGGGCCACTCTGCATACTGAGTAGGCTACTTTTACTTTTGGTACTTTTCATTTTTCACCATTTTCGTACTTTTTAGAGACCAAACAACTAATCGATTAATCGACAAAGAAAATAATCATTAGTTGCAGCTTCAATGTTACATCTGCAGCCCATCATTTGAAAAAATAAAATGCTTCCCCCAACGTGAAATGCCACCGAGGACAAAGATCCACTGTGGTAACTTTGATTAAAGCACAACAAATCTCTCTGATGCTGCAGAATAAAGACACAACTTGTGTCTTATATTTACTTTCATTGTGTACATTTTTATTTGACTACAGATTGAGTACGTTTTGAGCGAATTAACGCAGTGCGCAAAGAAAACGGAACTGTGACTGGACTGATTATCTCAACAAACATAAAATAAACTTAAAGACACATCATCTGCAGGATAAAAAGGCCTCATTGTTCACACGTCCGCCACAACACTCATGATTTAGGCTTTAGGCCAGTTCAGACAGACAACAGCGTGACCTGGTCATTCATCTCAATTAGAGCCAATGCTACGCGGATGTATGAAAGAGGAAGTTTTCTGAATCTGCTCTTTTGATTTACATAATTTGATTTTACCGGGCAAACATTGCCAGAACAATGAGATGGCTGTGAGATGTGTAAATAATAAAGTAATTATTTAAACTAAAGCAAGTTTTGTCTATAATAGTAATAATAGGCTAATGGTCCAAACTAGTCAAAAACCTTCAGATTTTCTTGAGGGAGGATCCCCAAGATACCCTCCACAAACCTGAAAAACGATTCATTAATTAATTAAATAGTTGATCGATTAATCGTTGCAGCTCTGCGTAACATGTATCCATGAAAATGGCATTAAAATAATAATAATAAAAACTTCTAAGACTGCTGGTGTGTGACCAGAAGTTTAATGTTCAGTTTTGGTCAGAATAAGTGTCCTACTGATGATGATGTGGTTATATTAGTTTGAGATATCAGAGGGGAGGTTCCACTCGGGGCTGGGCGATATGGCCAAAATCTGCTATCCCGATAGAGGTAATTTCATATCTTGATAATGATATATATCACAATATAGCATGTTTTCTGGTAATTCAATAAATAAACATGGTAAAGCCTATTTTGTACTGAATTAAATACTTGACGAATGAGAACTACAGAGCATTTTCAAGAATTTGGGTGCAAAATTAACAGTTTTAAGACAAATTATAGAGGAAAAACATAATTAATACAGGCCTAGTCTATATCACGATAGAAACAATATAGAATAATATAAATGATAGACATTTTTATATAATTTTGACGATATATATCATCATATTGCCCAGCCCTATAGGGTCCACTTATTTTTCTGATTTAAGTGGAGTTTCCCCAAAAAATGTATTAATAAAACTGAGGATTTCACAGTTTTTTTTTTTAAAGGAATATATTAACCGCCCCTCATTCCACACTCCACAATTTCCATACAGCCCCTAAAGGTTTGTCTAATTCCAAGTAACTCACTTTTCACTTTAAAAAAAAAAGAACAAACAACTCTGAGTAACAAATTCCTTTTAAATGAATCATTCAGATGCCGAGAAACCGCAAGATTTTGAGGATCATGAACTCTCCAACAAAAATCTTTTTGGTAAATAAGATCGAAGAAGTTTCATTTATGACACTACTGTCCATCTATTGTTGGAAATGTACACATACCCGTGAACTGTGGCAAAATATTTGTGGTTTTATCTAAATATTATCTGTGATTTCTTTTTTTTTTTTTTTTAACCCATTTGTGCCCACAACTGATATTTTTAATTTCCTTTGGTGGAAGTGTTCTCCGGACTTGCCTTTGGATGTAAGTGGGTTTTTCTTATCACATCATACATATTTGGGCACATGATGGGACTACTGTTTTGCAATGGACTCCATTATATTCTATAAAAAAAAAAAAAAACAGTAGTCCCATGTGCCAAAATACTTGATATAGAAAATGTCTGTATCTCAGAAATTACAAGGAGCACAATTAAGTATTTTATATCTATGAACTCACAACAAGTTGATTATCAACGATATGCACACACATGCAGTGTATGAGAAATTATATGGAAAACATTTAATAAATGTTAGTTTTTTTCCTTTTTTTTTTTTTAAATCCTGATTTTGACTATTAATAAACGTGTGACTTTTTATGTGATCTAATAAATTCAAAGTTTTACTGTTAGATACTTGCCCAAAGTATATCCGTACCAAATTTCAAGACTTTTGACCAAATCAGAACAAATGATGCGGCATTTTCCCTTATCATACTAAATATTTTCTAATCAATCTCATTATCATTGTTGCAATGTTTTACATTCATAAATGTAAATTTGCTAAAGTAAAACCTCACTTTAATGTTTTCAAGAAAGAAATGGGACTATATATTAAGACGATAACTTCTGCAAAAACAAAAAGTCTAGTAAAACGGTGAAACTGTGCTCCCAATTTAATGTTTTACTTAATCATTATTATTTTTTTTAATTTATATTATCCCCTGGCATGTTTTTGGTTACATTATTTCATTTTATTTTCTATTTGCTTGTTTTTAATTATTTTTATACCTTCATTTCCTTTTCTTGTATTTACCTATATATCGGTTTAATTGTTTATTGTATTGTTAACAGATTTAAAATAAAGTTTGTTTGTTTTTTTAAATCGAGGATACTCTTCAAATAAGATTTTATAGCATAAAAATGGCTTTTAAATCAAGTTAAAGGACATTTTATTAGGACATTTGTGTTAAAAAGGCCTGTAGATACATCATTTATATTGACCACTGGCATGTTTTATGTTACTTTATTTTATGTGTCCTTGTCTTTTATTTATTTTTATTCCTTCATTTCCTTTAAATGAATTTACCTATGTATCACTTAGTTTTTTGTATTGATAACAGATTTAAAATTTAAAAAAGAAAAGAGGATCAACTTTAATCAAGTTAAAGGACGTTTTAATTAGTGTAAAAGGGTCTGTAGATACCTCATTTATATTGACCACTGGCATGTTTTAGGATACTTTATTTTTTTCATTTTATGTTTGCTTGTTTTTATTTATTTGTATCCCTTCATTTCCTTTATATGCATTTACCTATGTATCGGTTTAATTGTTTATTGTTAACATATTTAACATAAAGTTAAAAAAAAAATAATCAAGGATCAACTTTAAATAAGATTTGATGGCATAAAAGTGACTTCTAATCAAGTTAAAGGAGGTTTTAATTTGGGTTAAAATGGTCTGTAGATACCTCATTTATATTGACAACCGGCTTGTTATATTGACCATTGGCATATTATATTACTTTAGTTTATCTCATTTTATGTTTGTTTGTGTTTATTATGTATATATTTTTTACCCCTTCATGTCCTTTATATGCATCTATGTATCGGTTGTTTATTGTATTAACAGATTTAAAAGAAAGTTTAAAAAAAAGACTCTTTAACTTAGATTTTATAGCATAAAAATGGCTTTTAAATCAAGTTAAAAGGACATTTAATTTGTGTTAAAGGGACCTGTAGATACCTCATTTATATTGACCACTGGCATGTTGTATTACTTCATTTTATGTTTGCTTGTTTTTATTTATTTGTTATCCCTTCATTTCCTTTATATGCATTTATGTATCGGTTGTTTATTGTTAAAAAGATTTAAAAGAAAGTTTAAAAAAAAGACTCCTTAAATTAGATTTTATAGCAAAAAAATGGCTTTAAATAAAGTTAAAAGGACATTTAATTTGTGTTAAAAGGACCTGTAGATACCTCATTTATACTGACCACTGGCATGTTTTATGTGACTTTATTTAATTTTATGTTTGCTTGTTTTTATCCCTTCATTTCCTTTATATGCATTTACCCATGCATCTGGTTGTTTATTGTATTATAAATAATAAAAAAAAAAAAAAACGAGGATAACTTTAAATTAGATTTTATAACAATAAAAATGACTTCTAATCAAGTTAAAGGAGGTTTTAATTAGTGTCTGTGGAGATAGCTCGTGCATTATAATCCTAGTGGGGATCTTTTGCATTGAGGGGGGGTGTGGTGACTTTCTGTAGCTCTCCGCCTTCTTCTGACATCAGCAGCACAGCAGCGTTAATCTACTACCAGCAGCACTGAGAAAATGCACATCTGCTCTGCACAGTTCACACCATTTTACATTGTTCTGCACCGACATAAAAGCAATATAACGTGGCTATTCTGCGCGGCAACCAGATCAAACCCTTAAAGGCCAAACACCACCTCCTCCTCCGGTCGGGGTTTTATATTCTCGGTGGTGGAGGTGGTGTGGGGGGGGTGTTAGCGTGTTTTCAGAGCCTCCCCTGGATGAATGGGTCGCCATATTCTCATTCTCACTCACAGAGAGGGAAAATATCACCAGGCCCTGGCAACAAAGTGAGCCGTTAAAACCGTTAAAACCGCTTAAAATATCACACCTCCGCGTAATTTCCCGCCTGGCCTACATATAGCAGCCAACAATAACCCCCCCCCCCCCCCCAACATCATGGATCCCTTTTTATAAAAGCAACCACACGACACAAGGATCCATGTTAGAAAAAGAGGATGCACACACACACACACGCGAGGAAGCACACGCGCACAGGCACGCACACATTCCCATTATTTTTTCATGAAATAAACACATCTGATAAAAACACACACACAGCGTGGTCGAGGAAACGTGCACATGTTATATCTGCGACGCCTGTGTGCCCCCCCCCCCTAAAGAAGTCGTTGCAGAGGACGGATTTAGCAGCACCTACCTCACTGGTCTTGACATTTTGCAGGAATACTGTAGAGGTTAAGGATGTAAGAAAGGAAGGGGGGGGGAGAGAAGAAGAAGAAAAAAAGCACAGAGGGGGAAGGAAAAAAAAAAAGAAATATAGATTCCCGCTCTGCAAAACACCGAGGGGGTTTTTGGCGCACGACTCCACCGTCCGAGCTAGCACGTGGAAATAAAACGACGGCAGCGAGCTGTCCTCCAAACGCGAAAATATTCTTATTTTTTTTTTTTTACCCTCAGCTACTCAAAATGGTGAATAAAACAAACTGAAACTGCAGCCTGTGTGCAACCAAACCCCGCGGCCTCGAGGGGTGGGACCTCCAGGACAAGCCCCGCCCCCTAGGGGGGCCCTGAGAGGAGCAGCGCGGCGCTCCGCTCCTCCCATTGGCTGATTTGAACGACGACTCTCCTTCCCATTGGACGCCTCAGCTGCACGTTAGAGCACTCTACCACGCCTCCTCTAGCAGGCTCGGTTGACTTCGCACTGTTAAGAAAACAAAAAGAGGCCCTCAGGTTGGATGCAAACATTGAATTCAGTGGCTCCCAAAAGACCATAAAGCAACATTGCAATTATAGGTTCGTGCACAAACATCATGTATATATAATAATCGAATATAATATGTTTCAGGAGTCAGATTGACTGTGTTATTGCTCACAGTGAGACCAGCCTTGTTCTGCCCACCTGGCAGACTGCTGCAGCATGCAGGTAGAGAACAGTTGCATCTGTAGCATTACAGCTGTGAAGCCAACAAATTACAGGTTATACAGTTTATTTCAGTGATAGATTTCACACAATTAGGCTTATTTTTTACCCACTTATATAAAAAAATATTCTATCTTCTTATAACTAAATTTCACAATGCCAAATTGCCTCAAATCATTACGCAAAATGCCTAAATTGCTACCCTTATACCACTTTCAGACCTCTAAACTGACCCACAATAATCCAGACCAACTGTGTTTCGAGTGTCAACGTGTATTCAGGTCTGGCTTCACGACCCCTGTTCCTGACCTGGGTGGATTAACGCTGGAAAGGGAGAACTAACAGGGGCGAACAGGAGTTTGTATAATAACTTTAGAATTAATATATAGGGTACTGTACAGTACACAGATTCTTTAAATGGTGATCGTGATTTGCCTTGTCGGCGTAAAGGGCGTGTTCATTATGTGAAAGTATTCATAGCCTCCAGGACCAAACGCACAAATGTGATCTTGCAAATAACACATTCTTTATTCTTTATTTATTTGCACTATTTGTATTGTTTACAACTTCCAGAACACTTGACATGTATATTAACTTTTTATTTTATTCTTGGTCATTGGTGCTTTTTACATATATTTATATATAAACCTATTTTTTCACTACTTGTGTACATAACAGTCCTGTCTATTCCTCACCTTTATCTGTCCAGCTTTGTTGTCCTTGTCGCCAGCTGTTATTTCTATTTCTGTGTAAGTACGTTTAGAGAGATGCATAAAACCGCAGTCAAAGTCCTCGTATGTACTTGGCAAATAAACCTGATACTGATTCACTTTGTGGCAGCTGTCCCTTAATATCATATATCTGAGCAAAGAAACATACGGTGCATTCGTTACAGATGGATCTCAGTGCATAAATGACCTTACACTTGTGGATTTGTTTACATTTGTGTGTGGAGTTTTTACACTTTTCTAATATTCTTCAAAAAATGTATGTATATATGGCATGAAGCTGCTAAATCATGAGTAAATCACACAGATCCCATGGGCTACAGAACTTCATGCTGTTTTTGAGGAAGCTGTATTACAATATATGTTTAGTAATGATTTATCATGCAACCTGAACACAATTAGAAGAAAGTTAACTTTCTACATTTGAAGAAAAATGTTAGAAATATATAATGTGAAAACCAAAAATTACGAATATCTACTCAAATCTAGCACAGTTATGGTACTGAATCAATTTATCGAGAGGTCAAAGGTCTTTAGTTGTACAGCGGAGAACAGGAATCCTTCTTCTGGCCCTTGAAGTCGGCAGATTTAAAAACACCCAGAAGGTTGTGTGAATTATGCAAATTAGGAGAAGTTGAAAATTAATCATATTTTCTTTTGTATTGTCCACATTATGATGAGTTAAGCACATCTATTTTAAATGAATTCAAAATCCAGAAATGTTCTGACACAGAGAATGGAGTGGTTATTTCATTTAATGCTGTTTCTCAAGCCTGGAAAAAACATCAGGAAGGTTTATTGTTTAGTATTATTAGTAATTTATGTTGCTACTCTGGTTTCTGTTTTTTTTTTATTGTCTAAATAACAGTGTCTTGTAAGCCTGTTTGGGCTGGGCATGTATTTATGCACGACACAACAATAATAAAAATAGAAATCAAATCTAGTGCGTCAAGGTTTTCTTTTCCTGATACATTGAGTAGTCATGATGCTGCTGCACAGTCTATAGGACTAATTCAGTGGAGTCAATGAGCTGCAGACGTGACGGGCTGAGAAATAAAAACATTAGATGCTCTGTTGCTCCCAGACTTGTGGATAAGGACTCTTATATTAAAGCTATAATGCAACAGACTTTTCAGTCAGATACTAAGTTGACAAACTTCTGATAATAAGGTTTTCCAACCTGCTAATGTTAGCATGATAACATGCTAAATATTACATGCTGGCAGGAGCGTGCATTGGTTTGCACAGACTAGTAGGCTGCACATGCTTCCTGATCTTCCATTGATCAGAACCACTCTGTTTTAGCTCATTCATTAACTCACCTGGACTGGTAAGTATTGTTCATGGCAATATACTGTACTAGTTGTGATTACAAGCAAGTATTTTTCTAAAGCTCCGATAGAGCCAGTGGTGGAAAGTAACTAAGTACATTTACTGAAGTACAGTACTGTACTAGTTGAGTATTTCCATTTTAGCACTTTTTGCTACTTTATAATTCTACTCCACTACACTTGAAAGGCACATATTTGACTTTTTATTTCTATTTATTTTAAAGCTTTAAAGATTTAGTTTTTTAATACAAAATATAATCAGCAAATAAATGACGATATATTATTAAATATTAAGCTGTGTAAAGTAGGTGAAATTAGCCCCACCTTTACCAGATTCAACATTAAAGTGATGCGTACATTAATGAATCAATGATATAATATATATTATTCTGAAATGGGTCACGATTCTGCATGAGTAGTTACTTTTGGTATTTCAAGTATATTTTGATGCAAACACTTTTTTACTTTTACTCAAGTAAAAGTGAGCGCTGGACTTTTACTTGTAACAGAGTATTTCTACACAGTGGTATTGCTACTTTTACTAACGTAAAATACTGCATATAACTGATTTACATACTGTAAGTGTATGAAAAGCAAATAAACAGTGATGCCCCACATCGGCTCAAGTCCCTTAATCAAGGTAGTAAAACCCTAATCTAATGCTAAATTGGCAAACACCCCTGATATAATCTACTATAATAAACCAACACTTCATGCTGTTCAGAGATTGCAGAAGTTGACTGTGCTATAAAAATGCCACAATGCAAAAGAGCAAGCTGCAAACTCTACAAAGCCTACAGGACATTAGTGTTTGATAGTTAGAGGATATATTAAATTTTATTTTATTTTGATATGGACGATGCGATTTAACATAGTTCCAATACAGAGCATGAAACTGAGTTTATAGCTGTTGCTAATTTTCAACTCTTGTCCCTAGTTGGGCTTTTACATGTACAGTATAAAATATACAGCTATGTTTGACAACAGTGAGCTGAGTCTTGTAGTCTGTATAAAATGGCCACCACACAGAGGTTAATGCTTTTAACTTACAACATGGTCTTTCTTCCTTCTTGCCTCAAAGACGTTTCATATTTAGAGCAACTGATGTCTGATTTGTTGTTTGGCTGATGCTGCTTTCCTTTTTTGTTAAAAACTGCTAATCAGATGGAATCTATTGTATACCATTTTTTTCCCAAACATAAATGATCCAAACAAAGTGTTATTTAAAACTAGAGACCATCTTGTGATGGGATCACACCAGCCGTGACGCCAAATCGGGCCAGGGGCGTAAAGTGAGGGTCCAATGGCTTTGTACCTCCCTACTTCCAGCGCCCTTGCTCGGACTACACTCATCTTCAAACTCTGCTTTCATTTTTATCTCAACTACACACCTTTAAAGTTTCGTGACTGCATCTGGCACAGTTGCTCGGAGACAAAATCTGTCTTCAGACAGACATGTAAACACCTGGCAAAGTACTCCAAACCTCCTCTGTGGTAGTTCCTGCTACAGTCGGTTTCTCCAGGACCACATTTTGCCGTGATGACTCACACAGACTCACAGGGTGAAGACAGTACTAGCCACATGCTGTTATGGCTGGTAAAGATGTGGTACCATGAACTACACATTGATTCTTCATACCTCTGTTGCAGAGATGCTCACAAGTCATTTTTACAAGACCAAGTCAAGTCTCAAGTCTCTTCTGGTTGTAATGAGCGTTCTATCATCTGCTGCATGACATCCGGTCTGCTTAGAATACAGCATAGCTATATCTAAAGAATGTACTGTATCATCACTCCTTTGTCTATTGTACACAGTATCAGCATTGATTACATTCCTTTAACGTAAATAACTGTATTTTGCCCCTTAAATGGATATATACGATTACTCAGGGCAACAGGAAAATATTATTATACATTATTAGGCATGCAAATTTTTCAATAACAGTTAGAGTACAACCGTATTGTATAATTACACTGGGTCTCCAACTAATTACAGTTTATAATCTACTGTAATTTAACACATCTAGTGTCTCAAACCCAGAGATGCTCATAAGTCATTTTTTGCGTGTCCAAGTCAAGTTTCAAGTCACTGTGTGTGCGACTTGAGTCCAAATCTCCATCTCTGCTCTGCTGCTCATTCCTTTGTAATGTATCTCTTATTTATTCAATGCTATAAGCCTTAGGTTAAGGTTAAATAACGCTCCAGACTTATGCTATATTTACACACAGGAAAAACTGGCATGTCCATTTTCAAAGGGGTCCCTTGACCTCTGACCTCCAGATATATGTGAATGAAAATGGGTTCTATGGGTACCCACGAGTCTCCTCTTTACAGACATGCCCACTTTATGATAATCACATGCAGTTTGGGGCAAGTCATAGTCAAGTCAGCACACTGACACACTGACAGCTGTTGTTGTCTGTTGGGCTGCAGTTTGCCATGTTATGATTTGAGCATATCTTTTTATGCTAAATGCAGTACCTGTGAGGGTTTCTGGACAATATCTGTCATTGTTTTGTGTTGTTAATTGATTTCCAATAATAAATATATACATACATTTGCATAATGCAAGCGTATTTTGCCCACTCCCATGTTGATAAGAGTATTAAATACTTGAAAAATCTCCCTTTAAGGTGCATTTTGAGCAGATAAAAAATGTGCGATTAATTGCGATTAACTATGGACAATCATGCAATTAACGGCAATTCAATATTTTAATCGATTGACAGCCCTAATTAATTCACAATCATAATAATTTTTTTCAGGAAAAGCCATACTTTTTTCGACACCTTTCTAAAGGCTCTGTGGATTTACTATTATTTTTTTTAATATTTGTCTGCATAAAAATGTTATCAATAAGACCTTTTTAAAAAAAATCATCTCACTTTCAACATGTCTTGCAAGAAATTTGCCTACAGCTTTTAAGCAAGATGGTGTCCCAAAGGTCTGTTTGAAAATAAATTGGAACATTATTTATTATTTATAATTATTTAAATTGATATAGAGTAATTCATTTCACTTTGTTCAGTTTATAAAAGTGTTCAACTCTCTATTAAACCTTCTAAATTAGCAATGTTTGGCTTGTGTGTAGGTCTCCAAACAAGTTGAGTATTTAAATTTCAATCAGTTATTTAGGGGATATAAGATTTAGATTGTTACCAAAATAATTTGTAGTTGTGCTGCAAAAATCTTTTGTTAAAAAAATCCCAGTTGAGGTTTGGAGGTTCTGGGTGGAGGTAACCTTTGTTTTTTAGGCTTATTGAATTTCAGGTCCACCCACTCGTGTGGTGAGTTCGAGTAGGTTCTGCTGTCAAATTGTAGGCTGTGCTGAGGGCTTGTTAGGAATGTGAGTTATTCCCATCATGCTGTGTGTGTGTATATATGTGTGTGTGTGTGTGTGTGTGTGTGTGTGTGTGTGTCTTTATATCAGTGCAGGCTGCTGAATCCTCATCAGAATATGAGATATTGCTCAGTATTTTAATGTGAAACTGTTAAAATGCCTCTCTGTCTGTCTGTCTGTCTGTCTGTCTTTGTGTCTGTCGGTCTCTTTCTCTCTCCTGCTTCTTCCACATCAGACAGACTTCATGTCTCTGTGTTCAGGGATGATGCCGGAGTGAGGAGCAGGTATGTTGCCATGGCAACCAGGGGAAGTGACTCTCTCTGTCTCTCTCTCTCTCCTCATGGCTTCACAGCGTTGCCGCTGGATTGTTCCTCCAGTCCGAGTTCTGTATTCTTCAGCCTGCAACAAAAGAAACGTCCTTGAACCTCAGAGACGTGTTTTATAGCAGACCTCTGGGTTTGAATTCCCAGTGTGTGTGTGCTCATGTAGCTAAAAACTCACATTACACAGTGTTCATGCATGAAAGATACTCATTTGTTTTATTCACTCAAATCCCAATTTAATATACAGCTGTTAAGGTGTGAAATATTTGATTTACACACATGATAAAATGTTGAGTTGCAGCCAGACATCATCACACCATCTCCCTCACATGTGCAGCACTGCCACCTTGTGGCTGTTATGTTGAACTGCAATGCAGCAAGCAGAAAGGTCTGCAAATACAACCTCATTTAACCCAGATGTTCATGTAGCCCACAGAAGAGTTGAGAGTTTCAACCAGAGTTTTTCATCCAGCACAGAGTAGGTTTTAGTTTTTAAAAGGTTGTAGGTAAGGATGGAGGACAGATGAAACTCTACTGGAGGGATGAACATCATTCTTCCAAAATATATTCAGTAACACTTTATAATTACCATCATTTATAAATGGTAAATTGATAGTTAATTAAACTTAGTTAATAGATATTTTACTGTTAATAAACAATGAAATAATAATTAATATTGGTTACTAATTATTAGTAATGCTATAAATTATGTTAAATTATGCGGTTCAACGCTCAATACTACTAATAATAGTAATACTACAATACTTACAGTCACAGCTACATTTCAACTGCAGTCCAACCTTGTATGTATATATTGTTGTACACTGCACAGATGTTTTTACATTTCACCTGCACCTTTTGTTCATGTATATATAGAACTCTGCACAGATGTTTACATTCCAACTGCACCTTAGTTTATTCCTTCGTACATATTTATTCCCGTATTTATTTATTACTTATATATAGAGCCAGTACAACTCAGAAAAGATGCAATATCCAGAAGTGCAATATCTTACCTTCTTTATTTTTATTACTGTTTGATATATGTGTACGCACCGTCAGGATTGCTACTTAATTTCGTTGTACTTTGTGCAATGACAATAAAGGAATTATATTCTATATATAGTAAATAAAATAAAAGCCTTTTGGCTTGTGACTCCATCTAAAAAATCAGTGTATGTAGCGCTTATTGTCACGTTTCAGATGTCTTTGAGTTGTGAGCAAGTGATTTCCCATCTAAAGTCTAGAAAATGTAGTCTATACAAATTTGTGTTGCAGAACTTTGTTTCAAATGGGCCCGACCCCCAGGTTGGGAACCAACAGACAAAACTACCTTACAGTATATAAAGTAGTTAAAACCAGCTCCACCTCAAGCAGCTACAACAGTAAAATGCTTCTTACACGTTGTTGCATCACTATTAACTGTCTAATGATGACATATATAACAATACTTTCACAGAATTATTATTATTATTATTTTTTTTACTATTGATACTTCAAGTACATTTTTACAGAAAACACGTCTGTACTTTATGCAAGCAATGACTCGATGAAGGATTTTTACTTGTAATGGAGTATTTTTACATATTTGTATTGGTACTTTTACTTACGTGAAGGATTTGAGTACTGGTGGTGAAGAGCTCTAAAAACCTTCCATAGGTGTTCAGCTGGGTTGAGACCTGCTGATTGTGAAGGCATATATATATATATATATATATATACACACACACACACACACACACACACACACACACACACACACACACACACACACACACACACACACACACACACGCATATATGGTAATAGGATTATTTATGACACTAAATCCTTGCAACATTAACATTCTCCACCCTGAATATATGGATTCCAGTACCATTTAACAACCATAATCCACTCATCCCATCCATGTTCCAAATGTAAAAGTACTCTTTCTGCAGAAAAATGTCTGGGGTCCAATATATTACTATATATATATATATATTATTATATGACATTATTAGATACTGATGCATCCATGTGTAAGCAGCATTTTACTGTAGCTGCTCGAGGTGGAGCTGGTTTTAACTATTTTATATACATTCTAGATTAGTCCAGTGGTTCCTAACCTGGGGGGTCGGGCCCCTCTAAAGGGTCATTAGATAAATCTGAGGGGTCGTGAGAAGTTTAATGAGAGAGGAAAGAAGAAAACACAAAGTACTGATACAGAAAAATGTATTCATCTGTGTTCCTTGGAGATTTTTAAATGACACTATCTGTGAGGTTTCTCGTGTCACGTTTAACGTCACAAACAAAAGCAGGGTTAGTAAACACTGAAAATGTTACGGTGGTTACTTTTTTTTTTTTTTTAATATCTATTACTCATTCAGTGTGGTTGGTTGGTGATTGTTGGAACAGTGGAAAGACTAACCAAAACGGTTTTGATGAGTTTTATTTTGTTTCTGTCGAGTTTAAATGAAGTGTGTTTTCTATGATGATCAGCGAGATAAAATTACTGTTGTCTGACTGGAGTCTGGTGGCTTTGAGGAGAGCATAATAATTGTATGTTTTTTTACGTTAAAAACTATAATAATAATAATAAAATAAAATTCATGTGCTCCCTTGGAAAAAAGAACCTATGCTATAAGAGGTAGCCCACAGTTTTCTATAGGATATGGGATCCATGGATTACTTACATAGAATCTACTTAACCTAACCTTTCTATGGTATTTATTTAATTACTAATTATTATTTTCTATATGCTGTTTTTTTTTTTACAATTAAGTAATTAATTAATTAATTATTTTTTTTAAGGTTACTATCTTACTACCATGAATTATATTATTGTAGTTGTACCTTTAATTTAAATTAATTAATTAAATTATTTTTTAAATTATTTTAATTTAAATTTTATTTTATTCTTTTTTTTCTTCTGTAACCTAATTTTTTCTGTAACTCTAACTCTCGGGTGGGAGGAAGGCTGGACCTGTTTCTGTGTGGGAGTGAGAAGCGATTTGTATGTATATATATGTACAAATTAAAGGTAAAATGTAAGATATAATTTTTTGTATTATGGCACCTGTGTTATGTTCTGTTATGCTATGTTTGAAAAAAAGGAATAAAAAGAATTTTCCCAAAAAAAACAAAAAACAACTATAATAATTGTCCAAATCTCTTATTTATATATCCACTTCAACGGTCACATAGCATGGCAAAATTGCCAAAAATTCAATGCCGATTGCAGCTGAAACTCAAAAATACCCATCACTACTGCAGAGTCATTTGTCCAGAGAATGAATGCTGATTGTAACCTTTCCCACTGAAGACAAAAGACAGATGTTAGTGGGGTTTTTGTCCAGTGGGAAAGGAGCTTAATAGGTACTTAAATAGAACATAATACATAGAAAATGCACATAGAGTCGGGGGAACTGATATATGAAGTTAATGTGAAATTCTGCTGCTCACATGATAATTCATGGTTGGAGTTAATCTACAACTAGACAGTTATGAACTATTATGTCAGAGATAGCAGATGCTACTGATGACATTAGGACCAACCAGACATTTCTGTTCCCTTCACTTCTTAACTACACCGTTCCTCCTAAAGAGGGCACTACAGGACTACACTTGGGCCTACAGTATAATTGGATTACTGCTCTCTAGCGCAGAGCACATTGCTAATTCTAGTCAGCCACTAGTGGTGGATGCCTGCTGGCCAAATGTTTGACTCAGTACCTCTGTCTCTGTGTGTGTGAATGTCTGATTAAAATGTCTCTTGACCCGGCTGTGACACCCGCAGTTGGTGAACTCATTGTTTGACAGTCTGCAAACAACCCACTGATGCTCTGAGAGAGAGAAACAGAAAAAAAAAGGCAACAGGGTTAAGAACTTCCATAAATGAAGCTCCTATTCAAAGGCTTATCGTGCCTCCTGGCACAATGATTGTTCTTACACATCATCCGCCGCCACTTTGGAGTTGATTCCCTCATTTTCTCTGCTCTGTTCTCAGATGAGTAGCTGCAGGCGACGCTGTGGATAAGTGGAGCAAGAAATATAGCGAGCGTGAGAGAGATAGATGGAGAGGAGGCTGTGCTGCTTAACTCACTTCTTAACTCGGTGATTTATGTAAACACGTGCACAAGTAGAAATGGTGCTACACACACACAAACAAACCAAACGCTGGTCCATGCAGTCTACCGACTACACATCAGATCAATCCTCAACCATCATGATTTAAAGGATCAAAAACAACTAACAAACAAGCACATTTACTGTTTAATCCACAGGCACGCTGTCACTGTTTTCAAAGGGACTATTTCTTTGGTAGAAAGTATTCAGTTTGTGGTTAATCCAGAGCAGCGCTTCCCAAATATCTGACACGTTTGCTTGATGAGCTTCACTTGATGTTGTTTTCCACGCTGTCAAAAGTTTGTCCATCTTGTCTTTTTTCGCTCTCTGAATAAATCTCTCTCTCCTGAATCTTAATAGACCCCGCTGGCATCAGAGCACTCCTGTTTCTTTATGGTTCCCAAATGAAGCAGATTCACAGCAGACATTTTTGCTTGTCATAGCTTGAAAAGTGCAGGTGGAACGTTAATGATGGTCGACTGATCAATTAGTTAATCTGCAGCTATAATGTGTTCCAGGATCAGCTTCTCAAATTGTGAGTTTGCTGCTTTTGTTTGATACTAGTGCAGCGTCCGTTCAGAGCGTGTTATTCCTTTCTTTATAGTTAGATATAGTAAATAATGCACAGTGGTGCTTCACAGCAAGAAGGGGGGCAACAATAGCCCAGTCCGTGGAGACTTGGATTGGGAACCAAAGGGTCGCTGGTTCCCTGCATGGACCAAATACGGAGTGGTAAGTGGAGAAGTGCCAATTTGCCTCCTGGGAACTGCCGAGGTGAGCAAGTGGTGACCCACTAAACCCTAAAACTACTCCCCAGGCACTGTATAGTAGCTGCTAATATACTAGGATGAATTAAATGCAGTAGTTAAATTTCACTGTGTGCAGTACTATGCATATAATTATAATTCATAAATTAATAATAATATTTATTTATTTAATTAATAATAATGCAATAATAATTATTTATAATAATAATAATAATAATAATAATAACAATAATAATAATAATAATAATAATAATAATAGTAATAATTTTTATATAGTAGGATAATTATAATGATAATAATTATATAATAAAATTGGATTTACCAGGTTCAGGGCTCGATCCCCAGTCTGGGCAGGGCCTTTCTGTGTGGAGTTTGCATGATCTCCCCGTGTTCGTGTGGGTTTCCTCCCACCACCAAAAACATGTTTCTCCCCCCCCCCCGGGTTGCGTTAGGAAGGGCATCCGGCCAAATCAAAAATGCGGATCATAAAATCAGATCTCAGATGATCCGCTGTGGTGACCCCTAACAGGAGCAAAGACAGACATATGACAGTTAATAATATCTTTGGGTTTTGGACTGTTGGTCCGAAAAAACAAGCAACGTGAAGACATCACCTCGGGCTCCAGGAACCTGTGATGGACAGGTTGTTGACCAGTATCGTGAAACATATTAATTCAACTTTAGTTCCACTCCACATTTCCCTTCCTGGTCCTGGGGCCAAGTTTGGCCCTTACATAAAGGCACATGTGATATACATGCTTTCTGTGGAACATGTTTCTCATGTGATTTTATGTGTTGTTTTGACATTATCACATATTTTACTTCGCACATGTGAAATGTCTGACAACCACATTGTGTCTATATGTGAAATTGATGTATTTGACATGGTGTGAAATGTGTTTCACGTGTGATGAATTCACCTGGGCTTCATTGAACCAGAATAACGTGGATTTTGTTTCTGGAAAAACACTTGTATGTAAAAATAATTCAGTGCTTGAGCACCACAAACAAAATTCCAATCACCTCCATTGTATTGGGGAGGAGGCAGACAGATATCTCAACCCCACTACGGATGAGTTCATAGTATTAATCTGTTTATTAATTATGTATGCATGTCTGAAATGGCTGTGATCCTTTACTTTTCCCCTGATATTTATTAACAAGAAACAAGACTCATAAACAAAGGGGAAAGGGCTGCACTTCAGTATACACAAATTCAAATACATACACTGGCACTTACATATATATATATATATATATATATATATATATATATATATATATACATATAAAAAATAATCAACTTATTTCTTCACTCTCCTCTCTCTTAATTCGTATGGCTGTGGCTCTCTTGGCTCCGGCTGACTCTCCGACGCGTTGGCCTCATTGCAAAACAGCCCAATTCCCAAAGATCAGCGCTAAGAACCACAACGCAGTTACAGTGAAATTATTAGTGTCTTCAGAGCTGGTGGTAACTGAAGTGCATTTGTCCAGTCAAACTCATTTATTATGGGATGTAATGACAGTTGTGTCATAAACAATAAACCGGAGGTTTGGATGGAAGTGGCACTCTGACTAGATCTCCTGACTAAACCTAATGACATCGATGCTATTGATGATGATGATGATGTTGATTAGGATATTCATGATGATGATGATGATATTGATGATATTGATGACATTGTTGATATTGTTAATGATGATGATGACAAAAAAAAGAAAAAAACTGCTTCTATCCACCCTGTGCGTTGCCTCTGTGCGCTGCCTCTCGGCACCTACGTTCAATCGGACTTGAAGCTGCAAAACTGACCCACTCTGGTTCGACTGTTCATAAAGCATACAGTATAAATTATCATCCAGTTCTGTGTTACACCTTTTTGGCCAACTTCATTCCAACTCATTACCACAACTTTTACACTTTTTTTTTTTTTTTTGAATTTAAGGTTAATAAACCTCATTTCAGTGAAGTTCTACCAAATTTTTTTTTTTTTAATTCTACCTATTTTAAAAAAGCAGAAATTATGAATTATTTTGACTATAGTTATCGGAGGAACATAATGTTGATGGATTATCACAGACAGGTATATGTAAAAGTTAGTTGTTTAGTTCGAATATTGTTTTGAAACCATTTTCCCTTTTTTTTTTTAATGGCAGCACATAATGACACCTGTGGTCCTCAAAAATGACCCGGGAAGACCACAGATGCCATAAGTTTGAATAAAACACCCATAATTCAACGAAAGTAGTGGTAGTTAATTACCTCCGCCAAGGCCGAAGACCCAGGAAGGAGGTTATGTTTTCATCGGCGTTGGTTTGTTGGTTTGTTGGTTTGCAGGATAACTCCAAAAGTCCGGTGGGGTGTAGCACAATGAACAATCCATTAGATTTTGGTGGCGATCCGGATAATGATCCGGATTCAGGAATATTCTTAAGATTTCCGATCAGCCTGAGCATTAAGACCACAGGGTATAACACCTGCGCAGTGTAGCTGATGACGCGTGACCCCGCCTTCTTCTTCTGAGAGCAGAGAGATACGTGTGTGGATGTGTGTGTGGAAGATGCTGCCCGTCCGCGTTGAGACAGAAAAAAGCTGTAGATGACAGGATGAGAGACAATGTAGTGTAACGTTATACAGACATAACAAGGCTGCTGAATGAGAGAGGCATCCGCCGATACGTTACACGGAAACACACCATGTTAATAATAAGCCGACCACCTCACGGTACCACCAGCTGTGAGCTGTGATCTGTTTTTAAAGTCAGGCGTTGGCGGAGATCTGCGCTCTCCGAGTGCAATTCTTGTTGTTTTTGCAAAGACCATAGTAGGGAACCATCCATTTTATTTTGGGGCAATTAGATGAAAGAAATCCATATTTATGATATAGTGAATTTTGAAAACGGGTCAAATTTGACCCGAGGACAACAGGAAGGTTAATCTTTGCATGTAAACTATTAATTAAAAATCAATACAGTGTTCATAATATCACGATATTCAACATTTTCCATATTTTCTTACACCACTACTTTAATTCTTAATCTATTTATCTCATCAGACTTTTCAGCCGATGCTGGTCACGACACTGTTGTCTCATGTGGACTCAGACGGACGCCAAGTAACCGTCTATTCACAACATTTGCTTTCTGATTTTGATTTCATTCTTCAGTAAAAACCACTCAGCAGAGCCGCTGCTGGTTGAGCTTTTCTTCTGATGTGAAGGACAGCTAATGAGAATATCTGAATAAGTCTAGACTTTGAAAAAAAAGCGGCACCATTCACACTGCAGCTTCTGACTACTTTTAGTGGGTCAGTCAAGTCTGAAGCGACGACGCCGATGCGGAGGCAAAATAAATGGAATGAAAAGAGACTCGCGCCGGTTTCTCGGAGGAGGGGAAAAAGCGGCGTAAACACGGGATTTGTAAACAAAATGAAAGATGAAACAGTTTGACTGAGGTTTCATTATCAGCTCTTGATGCGAGAGTATCCCAACATTATGTTGTGGGTTTAAAGGTTGGAATAAAACTAAGAGCGAGGCGAGAACTGTGTTCTTGACAATTCCCCACTCTCTCCCCCGAACAGAGATGTGCTGACAGTCGTGCAGCTTGAAATGTAAATAGGTCCGACATTAGTATTCAGCCGCCATCCCATATTCTGTTTTTGTGTCTGTGCATGTGTGTGTTTAGGCAGCGGGGTGGGGGTGAGTTGGGGGGGGGAGGGGGGTAACAGTAGGGAATAGCAGTATTTGATCAGACTCCCCTTGGCTCAGTGTGAATCTCAGTAGCACGAGTTCATCTGTGGGACAGTCAGCAGCGCTGAGCACATCAGCTTCATTGCAGTGTTTGTCAGATTTTGGGCATCATGCATATATGTGTGTGTGTGTGTGTGTGTATATGTGTGTGTAGGCTATGTGTGTGTGTGTGACAGTCAGTGTTTGTTTGTGTGAGTGTAATTGGGAGCTCCAGCATCTGTCTCCTTACATGAAGCGCTCCTCCATCCCACACATTCAATACACCAGATATCACTGCGACATGCAAACACTAAGCCGCGAAACTCCTACGCATCCAAGTCAGCGTGTGGGTGTGCATGTGTGTGTGTGTGTGTGTGTGTCTGTGTGTGTGTGTGTATCTTTCCGGGCTCTTTCTCTGTCACATTCACCGGTAAGTGAACCCTTGTCCCTGAAAATCCAAATGACACAGTAAACTGTTCTTGTCACCCATAAATCCAGGCAATTATCCTGACACACACACACACACACACACACACACACACACACACACACACACACGAGCAGATACTTCGTGCACACCAACATTTCCAATGTATGTGTGCCAGTGTGTTAATCTGGCACTTTTTATGCCTGTTGGCAGGGAGTGAGGAAGAACGAAGAGGAGGAGAAGGAGGAGGAGGGGTGTGGGAGCTTTTTCAAACTCAAGACGTGATCTGTAGCAGCTCCATAAATCCCTTAAAACTCTTTAAATAAATTTAAATCACACCAACGGAAAGATTTACCCCAGTGTCAACACTGGTTTCAAACTTACGACGGCGTATTAGGGCCTTTGTAGGTGGAAAAATAATAGTTACAGAAACAGGGGAGGGGTTGATATTTAGAGAAAGATTTCCGAGATTAAAGTTGTAAATATACGATTAAGAAACATGGATATTCTTTGAGATTAAAGTGGCAAAAAACTCACAAATTCACTACCCCTGCTTCCGGTGCCGGCCTGCACGCGTCCGTGACATTGAATGTGACACACAAGGGAAAAAAACCAGAAAGCCCAGTGCAACGGCACAATGAGAAAAGGAATCTATCGCCTATTTTTAGCGGGTTTTCCCATGTTTAAAAAACTGCATATACGCGCTAATTTTAGTGGAAAGGGGGGATTAGTAGTCTTGTTCACTGGTTCCCCACCTGGGGTCAACTAGGGGTCGGCAAAGCTTCACGGGGGGTCGCGAGGCCTCCTTGATTTTAAGGGGTGTAAGACAACATTTGTTCATTTCCATGAAGAAATCTAAATGAAATAATTTAAAGTTCGGATTATTTGGATTATTAGACCGGATAAGGACACGGTGAAGACCTGAACACAAGTTATATTCAAAGCCTCGTCCTGCATTAGAAAAGTATGCGGCGTCATGGAGAAGAAAACGCCAAAATTGTCAAAAAAGAAGCCTATTAAAAATGTATGACTGTTGGAAATTAAAAAAAAATAAAATACGTAATACAGAGAATTGTATTAAAAGTTCCTCAAAATAACAGGAAAACTCATCTCTGATGCAACATTCACAGGAAATAATCTGTCATAAAGTCATCCATGGAGAAGCTAATCCTAGGTTCCAATCAGTAGTAAGAAGTAAGAAGTGATAAAAAATATGGTGGTAGGCTTTTGTGTCCCAGTGATTTATAAGTATCCAGGATCCACTGTCCATAACTTTTAGCTGAAAAAGAAACAAGGACATCGGCAAAAGAATGAGCAAGCAGCAAAGCGTCTGCACTTTAAGAGTTTAGGATTCAGTGTTTTTGGAGCTTGACCCATATTAGGAAATAAAAGTCAGGATATTTCAGCCACTGCTGCTGAAACTTGCACATCCCCCAACTACGGAAGCCCTGAAAGGCAAGTGAATTTATTTTTCTGGGGATCCAGAAAAGTCTGGTCTAAATTATTTTAATTAATAGGTTTAATTTACATAACTTGCTAACTCACTAATATATGTACCTTGTGTTTAGAGTGCATAAAGAAATTAAAAGTCATCTGTTAGAAAACATGAATGCTTTTAGTCCTATTTAGAACATGGGGTAGTGGTGCACTTCAGTCTCTTGTGGCCGAAATGAGTATTACAAAAACAAACACAAACACCAAAGATGCACAACAACAACAAAAAATCATCTGCCAGACAATTTTTTCAGCCAACTAGACTGTTGTCAGGCTATTAAATAACCTATATGGAGTTGAAGTTGGGGCGATAGATGGGACACAAAACACAGGGTTTTCACCAAGGAGACCTGAGTTTGCATCCCGTTGGAAGCCAACAATGTGTGTCTTTGCGTTCAGTTATTTTAACCCAAAACACAATGTTTTTCCCTAAACTTAACCAAGTGTTTTTTTTTTTGCCTAAACCTATAGAAGTTGTAGTTTTATTGCCTAAACCTAAAGAAGTTGTAGTTTTGTTGCCTAAACATAAAGAAGTTGTAGTTTTGTTGCCCAAACCGAAAGAAGTTGTAGTTGTATTGTCTAAACCTAAAGAAGTTGTAGTTGTATTGTCTAAACCTAAAGAAGTTGTAGTTTTGTTGCCTAAACCTAAAGAAGTTGTAGTTGTATTGTCTAAACCTAAAGAAGTTGTAGTTTGTTGCCCAAACCTAAAGAAGTTGTAGTTTTGTTTCCTAAACATAAAGAAGTTGTAGTTTTGTTGTCTAAACCTAAAGAAGTTGAAGTTTTGTTGCCTAAAGTTAAAGAAGCCTTTTTGTTTGTGTTCAAAACAAAATGTTTCATTCAGTTTTACAACATGTTAGAACGTGTTGCTTTTAAGTTTCACTTTCACAACATAGTAGATGTAGTAGGCCCCAAATGACCCACATCTATGGGGCTTATAGCGTCTGATAACGTCTATTTAATGACCTGATAACAGTCGAATCGGGTGCTTTTCTTTCCACGTTTCACAAATAAAAAAAAAAGTAAGGAACTTAGAAAGATTATCCTGGCAAAACCTTTTCTCACCTGTTCTAAAGTCATAAACACAGGAGAGAAAACTATTTAGATCAGACTTAGAAAATTTTTTTTCACACTTGCCGCTCAGGGCTTCCGTACACAACTGTGTGGAAGCACAATACTACGTTTCTCAGGACATAAGTGGACGAAGAACAAGGAACAAGCGAGGCAAGCTGTTGATTGTTGATGAAGACATAAATATTATGAGTCACATGAAACAATTAGTATTTTGTGAGGTAAAAATAAATCTAATTTAAATGTGTGTAACAGGGATTTAAATTAGCTAAATGTAATCTAGTTAAATAACATGGAGACAGAGATGCATGTTAATTAGATGTAAAGAGAAGCATTTGAGTTCTCTTATGGGATCCTCTGTGTTCAGAAGTTGTTTCTGATTAATATCAGGATTATAACTGGATATTATTAAGGATATACATGTGATTTGCAATTAGGCAGCAACGCTGTATTCTAGTCACATGGACAGCATTTTGGTTCGGGGCAATGTCAGTGCTGTTATCAGATAATTCCGTCACCTAAATAAATGCATGGGATGAATTTATGATTCTGAGTTTCCATAGTCCATCAGACACTGGTTCTGTATCTGTTTTGTTTCTGTTATCAGAGTTCCAGCATGCTGCTTCAACCTTTATTACATTTAATTTATCTTTCTGTTAAACATTATGGACTTCATGGAAAATGTACTTTCAACCAAATGAGAAAAGAAGTAAGTTAGGACCCATATATCTTATTAAAACTGGGATGAAGATACATGTCCGTGTTGCTGTTTTGGGGCCAATAGACAGTCTAGAGCAGTTCAGCATCATTTGAATTATAGATAAGGTGAAAATTTACATACAGGGATATTTCTCCATCAAGGGGGGTGTGGACCTGAGGCTGTGGACAGGGAACACTATGGCCCTGTCTGTAAAGGGGAGACTCGTGGGTACCCATAGAACCCATTTTCATTCACATATCTTGAGGTCAGAGGTCAAGGGACCCCTTTAAAAATGGCCATGACAGTTTTTCCTTGCCAAAATTTAGCGTAAGTTTGGAGCGTTATTTAACCTCCTTCACGACCAGCTAGTATGACATGGTTGGTACCAATGGATTCCTTAGGTTTTCTAGTTTCATATGATGCCAGTATCTTCACTCTAGCTTTACGCGTTATTATCGCGTTAACTTTGACAGCCCTAATTATTTTTATTATTACCCTTTTTCTCTCTCTCCTCCTCGCACATACCTGTACATTCCTCTGGTCACACTTACTTGTGACTGATAGCTTTTTAGCTGTTAGCTCGCCAGCTACGCAGTTCACCCATAACCATCACCAACCCTTTATGACTGCCTACATAGAGAGGCGATTCCCTCCCCTTCCTGTGTCCCCCATGGGACCTTATTTCAGAAAAAATATGTCCGGTAGTTAGCGATGAGAGACAAATTATTTTTTGAATTGTGGCATGAATACACATATGATGTTTGTCAATTTAAAAGATCATTTTGCAAGTTTGTTGTAAAACTATTGAGTGTCTGTCAAGACTTCAGCTGCCGACAACGTCTGAGCATCGATGACTGACTGGATGTGTTACAAGTCAGCATCTGTGTCAACCGGGGCAGATGGAGACTGTCGACAATCCAGATTGAGGGTAAACCGAGGCGGTTAGCCGAGTGAGAGTGTGTGTGTGAGAAAAGAGAGCAGCGAGCGCGTGCATACTCTCGATGCTGCATATGTCTCCTCCCCCTCCCGTGGCAAGGAGCTCATCATCAGAATAGCACTCTCCTCTTTTTCTTCCTCTCTCTCTCTCCACACTTGTTGAGGAGCTGTCATCTCTTCCTCTCCCTCCCTCTCCACTCTCTCTTCCCTCGCTCTGTCATCTTTCCAGCGTGGCTGCAGGGGCGGATCAAAGCCGGGTGGAGGCGGAGGGAGATAGGGTGGGGGGGGGGGGTATAGAGAGAGGAAGAGCAGGATGAAGCGGGAATATTTTTTTTTTAGGGGTGAACGAGAGGACAGGGTGGCTCAGTGACACACATACAAACCCCCCCGCTGAAATATGCTGCTATATGGAGCGCTGAGGTTTGAGCTGCTGCTGCTGTAACGTACACAGACATGAATAACTAAACAATTATAAGTATAAGGCTGAATATCAATATCACAGCCTATTTAACCAGCACGAAGGACTTAAAAAAACAGCTTTTGTCACCCAGTCTGATCCTGTGAGAAAGGTTAAATCAACACGGCTGGCACTCTACCAGAAGGCATTATCATTATCTGTTCACACACACACACACACACACACACACACACACACACACACACACACACACACACACACACACACACAGCGGAGGCCTGTAATAATGACTTTTTTTAATGTTCCCACATACACATTTAGTGCAGTTTTTTCTTCCTGCCACAAGGTGACAGCGTTGGATGATCTGAATACACGCTGTTAAATTACAGGATGTCACTTATTTGACCCAGTAAATCACCTCATACTGCACCGTGAGAGGTTAATCATGTATTTTAGGCACGTAAAAGTCATGATAAAATATGGTAACCGGCAGTAATAGTGGCATATTCATGTGGCTTTGTTGCAAAATGCATGAATGTGGCAGTAAAAAAGAAAATACAATCCACTGATATTTTACATTCACAAAGAGATGCACATCACGACCTTATTTTGAGGCAGGAACTTCATATGTGGAGAGTTTTCATGCTGTTGGCATTGGGGGGGAATGTAAATAAGTATATTCACCCAAGTATCCTTAAAGCTGCAGTGGGTTATAAAACGGTCATTATATCCTGACAGAGGCGCATGAGACAGGTAATCTGAAAAAAATCATGTTCCTCTGTGTCCTCCGGTGCTCCTAATGGCATTTGCAAGATTTCACAGATTGGAGGAAAACAACCAATCAGAGCTGATCTGGAGCCTTGCTGTCTCTGAGCAGCTGTCAATCACTCACCAACTCCGACCAAACGGTCAAACTAGGCAGCGCTGATCAAATATGAATCAATTTTCTGTTACTGTAATGACTATTTCTCTCCTCAGACGTTCTCAGAAACATCTTGTAGTGTACTGTTTAGCTGTAAAATGAGTCATGTTGAGATCTGTTGAGGAAATACCAAGCACCGCCTACCATCCGGAGCACAGCCAATAGGAACATTCCTCTCTCTGAAATGACCTGTGATTGGTCAAAGTCTGCCGTCACCGGCTAGATTTTTTAAAGCCTGAAAACAGAGCCATGAGGAGGAGCAGAAGTCTAGTTTTCTCACAGAACACTTTAATTACAATATGCTGAAAGGTTATTATGGGGTTTTTGTCCAATGATGCCAAAAACATTCTGCCTACTGCAGGTTTAAGTAAAATGTTCAGGTACAAATTTCGAAGACAAATTTCCACCCTGGTGGACAATAAAGTTTTATTGTATTGTATTGTATTGTATTGTACTTGTGCTTTGCTTGAGTATTTCCATTTTATGTTACCTCATACTTCTACTACACTACATTTAATATTTTTTTTGGCATTTCTGCTTTATTAGATATCAACAGAGATAGAGACAGGAAAGACGGGAGAGAGAGACACATTCACACTCCCAAATCTTTAAACTTTTTGCCTTCAGTTAGTTTTTCTGTCGTTCGTTTGATTGACAGATGGTTCATCCACTCACCTGCCAAGTATTTTTTGTTTAAGTGCCTGTCCCTTTTTCCAAACAGTTTCCAATAACGGCTTCTCAGATGGTTTCTGTGAAACAAACCATCTGGTGGGTCAGGTTCGGAAATGTGGCTCGCAGCATGGCAAAAACAGACACACCAGACCAGACTCATCCATCAAGAAAACTGATTTAGAAAAAGGAAATATAGAAAGAGAGAAGAAATATGATTCAGAAAAGAGTAAAAAGAATAGGAAACAGTAAGTAAAAGCAGGTAAAACTGGCAAACGAGTTAAAAATAATAAGATAATAAGACAGGGACAGAATTTTTTGGTAAGTACAGGAGTGCAAATTAAGCAAATGTATTGCACGTACTAAAAATGAATGTTTGAATGTATTGCATATTGCCCCGGGGGAATCTGTATCTCTGCCCTGAGGGAAGCAGCTCTACCTCTTGGTTGCAGGTATCAGTGGCAATAATGTCTGTCTGTTGCTCGACTCTTCTATCAAAACTGTTTGAGAGTGAGGACGGCTGCTCAGCGAAAAACTTACTGGCTACATTTATCAACATTACTACTATGAGATCAAAGGTTAAAACTGACTCAATGAAAGATTGAAGTCCTTGTCAATGATTGTTCCCATCGTACTTGTAACTTTGCACAACGTCCACTTTTTGTCCTCTGATGATGGTGTCCGTGGACGGATGTGATGTTCTCCTGAAATCAATGACCATATCATTTGTTTTAGTGACATTCATCTTCAGGTAGAGCTCATAGCAGCAGTTACTTCAGGGCCGTGTCCACACTCCCCCTCAACTCACAAGCGACAGACTCATCCACTAATTTAATGATGCGCCCGTCTCCGTGCTGTCTCCGTGCTGTCTCCGTGCTGTCTCCGCGCTGACTCCTGCAGCAAAACTACTCAAACTTACTTTCAATGCAAATCAAATTGTTTCAAGTGTTTCTTAACATCAAGTTTAATTTTTTTTTTATAATGCAGTATTTTTTCTTTCTTTCACAATAAAGACAATTCTTTAAACAAGTTCAAAGTTGAATTTAAAACAAAATGAAATAATCTTCCTGCTTCTTTTCTCTTTTTTAAATAAAAGAAAATATCCATATTTAAAAAAAAGCATAGCCTACATACAAACAACAACAATAAACTGAAATGGGAGTGAGAACGTATTGAGTGTGCCTGTGAATGATGATTGTGTCTCTCTTGTTCTCTCCGTCCAATTCATTGTAAAAAGGGGCAGCTTACCCTGTTACCCTACCGGACCTGCTCTTTAAGGGCTTTCCTGAAAGCATTCTTAAGACGTTTTATTTTTCGACTATAACCATTTTCCTCCATCTTCACGGAAATCTCTTCATAAATCGCCCGGTTGCGATATGAATCATCGAGTTTCCTTTGTACTGACTCTTCGGTCCAAATGGAAATCAAAGTGTTTCTTGTGTACTCCAGCCACGAGAATACATTTTGCATGTTATTGTTCTATTCTTCTATCTTTCTCTTCTTCTTCTCTTCTGTTGTCGTTTAAAAAGATGCCGTTGGCGCGCGAATGAGTGGCCTACAGTACGTACTTCCGTTTACGCTGGCTTAATGTCGCCCAGGACGCATTCGTGTACACACTGCTAAAAGAATGTGGCCATATGTGGCCCAGACCACCTCTGAATGTGATCTGAAAGATCCGATCTCAATGCGTCCTGAATGCGTCTTGAGTGCGTTCACACCTGTACTTAGAGCTGTGCACTTGTGATCCGATCACTGAGGACGCATGTTAATACCAGGTCTGAACAAGGCCTATGACAGCATGAGTTTCAGCCCACATTTAAATGTGGCCATCCGTAACAGCTGTAAACACGTTTTACCTTTGGTGTGGTCGGACGTCACATCACACAAACTAGCACAACCCGGCCTTTTCCATTCACTGTTGCATTGTCTCTAAACTTTTATTTATTTTATCAGTATCAGTTTCAAGCCTGCACAAAGTTTTTGCAACTCATCCAGCTCTGAATCTCATATTAAAACCAAAAAAAGTCTAGAGTAGCTTCTGAGGAGACACAGTGCAGATCACCTGTACAAACAACAGGAAAACAGTGTCCAGTTCATTCATTTTTAATTGATTACAATCAGTTGAATTGAGACTTGGAGCAGTTTGGTGGATTAAGGGTGTGGGGCTGCCTCAGTTCAGGTCGTTGGGTTTATGGGGGGGTCTGGTTCGCCTCCACAGTTGAAAAGCTGACGGTCTCCACTTCGATGACATCCTCCTACATTAGCTGTTTTGAGGTCATGTACATTTGGAGTGCCAAATTTGGCAATTGAAACCTCAGACACTGTCAAGAGATGATTTCTAAAATATATCTAATCTAGGGCATGACCAGAACAAGTGTGTCAGGCCTCCTGGGGACCGAGAACATCCATCGAAGAACACGCTGGTCTCTGGGTGAATGTGGGTTGATAAAGTTTGATAAAGTGGACTCCCCCAAACTCTCCTCCACCGCAGTAGTTCCTCATGCAGTGGGTTTACTTTCTGCTGCTCCTGTACGATATACTTGCCAACCCTCCCGATTTTCCCGACTCCCGTTTTTCATTGGTTTCCTCCCGGGGTCACAGTTCTCCCATATTTCTCCCGATTTATGACAAATTTTCACACTTTTTGTTATCTTAGCATGTTTCTGGAACTGTACAGCGTGTATAATCCCTACCGTTTTCACCCTGACGACAGTAGAGCTGCACCAGGCGGAAGAGAGCAGTCTATGCTCGCGACACAACGCAGTTTGAGCTCATGTTTAAGCTGCGTTCGCCACAGCGTGCAGCGCCCAAAGTTGGGATTTGCTCGATGCAGCGAAAAGCCGTCGTGGTGCAAGCAATTGGAAATATCGGAGAGAAGGAAAGAGAAATGGAGAGAACTAAGAGAAAGATATACTCAAGCAGGAGCAAAAAATAAATAAAAACTGATGAATATTAGTTTATACCAGAGATTCACACGCCAAGTTCACATCAGAGGGGCGAATTATTCCGTTTTCTTTCCTGGGAGTTAAAGGTAAAATCTAAAGTTTAACATTAAAATGCTGCTACAGTGTACTTATTATTTGTTATTTTCACTCTTTTAAAGTTTCCAGAACGTAGGAAATAAAGTCTCTGAAACTCTGATTTTTCTGGGGGAGGACCACCAGACCCCCCGCTTTGGTTATGAAATCCTCCCTTTTTTTAAGGTCTCAAGGTCGGCAAGTATGATAGTTAGAACAGCCGTCCCATTCCCGACGTCAGAAAGGTGAGAGAGGAGGTGGTTAGACAATCCAACAAGCAATTTGAAAGTCTACTGATTTATTGTGACCACTTTTTTGACGTCTTTCCTCAAGATCCTTACAGGTTCACCAGGTCTGGACCCATCTCGAGTTCAGGTAAGATGATCCGAGCCTCCGGTCCTTTTCAGCCCATGAAAAGCTTTACAGAAGCCCCGTAGAAATGCCAGTGTACAATATTTTACTGTATAAGTAGCGTGAACCCTGGAATATATTGAGCTAATTACTTAATATGTCAAATAGTATTATTATTTGACCCTTTAGTTATCTTTTATTCACCTCATTGTATCTCTTGTTATTACTGGTTTCAGGTTATGTTATTATATTTATTATTTTCATCAGATACATAACACACATATACATCCAGTGCCTCATAAATAATGTGTGATCCATTTCCGATACCACCGATCCAGTTCTTCAGGGCCTTTCTCCTGATCCGGTTGGCGGGAGCTCCTCTCTAGAATACACCCAGTCTACCACACAGTTACATTATTTTAAAGTACTTTAAAAATTACGCTTATCCAATAAAGTAAATCTGATAACAAGTGTCCAGGTGCGCAAAACTGACTGAGCGGGAAATTGAGTCCAGAGGTGGAGCCGGCGAGAGCTCTCTCTCTGAGAGAAACACCCGAGCTCGGACTCATCCACGGAGCGGGAAACCAAAGTTTTCCGACACTTGGTTGGAGGAACAAAGAGGTCCATAGTTCATTGTCGACTGCTGCTGTAGAGCATTAGCCTGCAGCTCTCTCCAGGCTTCCTGTGGCAACCTGTCTCACCGTTGGCATCGAGGTATAAAGCTGTCACGCCGCCTGACAGCCGCGCACTGCTGAAAGCTCACACACTGCTGCTGCTGCTGCTGCTGCTGCTGGGTGAAGAAATATGGTGTTAAAAGTGCAATGCAATGGTACAATGTGAGCGTAACGGGTTGTCTGTTTTTTGCTTATTATCTAACATTCAGCCTACACGGCTGTACACTGTCCCCCAGTGGGAGATGCATTATTAAAAACGTGATTACCTGATTGCCTCGAATGCTGATTGCTATTGTGCATGCGGTGGATGCTGTCTTTGATTGTGCGTGGCGGAGCAGGTCTTCTGTCGTGCTGTGTAACTAATTATAAATGACCTCCTCTGCAGAACTCATCATTTCTATGTGTGTGTGTGTGTGTGTGTGTTACTGTGGTTACCTCAGGAGCACGATAGGTAGGTCAAGGTTACAAATGAAGAGGAGGACATTAACGTGTCTTTGCCGTCTCTCTCTCCATATAAAATCCATTAACATCTAGAACGATAACCATGACGATAAGTTCAGTCTATAACCCATAATGGGGTCTGTTCCTGCTCCGGAGTAAAAAGGCTGTTGGGTGAAAACTTCTTACAGAGTGCAATCCATCACCTTTTTGCATTGGGCCCATTCTTATCCCTCAGCCTAATGTTACAGCAGGTGTACTCTAAAGCTCTTCACGAGCTCAGTCAGTCACAGTGCGACTACAAGGACACACAGTATAATAAATGCGAAGCATTAAGGCTGTAGGCAATATCGGCAAAGTCAAATATAATGAATGTATTTGACCAAATAACTCAATATGGCTAATGTGACAATATTTTGAAGATGAAGATGCTGTAAGTGCAGGTTATGTTCTTTACTGTGCTCAAAGTGTTGCTGAGATTTTAACCTCCAGCATTTCTTTTCCACATGCCTCGCTCGGACGTAACAGTGATGGCATTTAATACGATACTTAAAGGAATACTTCACCCACAAAATGACCATTTGTATATCAATTCCTCGCCCTGTGGTGCCTGAATTCTTGAAGAAAACTCCCACAAGGATCCACGGTGAACGGAGAATCAAAAAACAAAGAAAAGTCTGAAGTAAATGGGGGCCGCGGTTTAACCAGATCAGAATCGTTTTATTCGCCAAATGTACAATGTACACAGGAATTTGACGTAGTGATACAGCCCAGTAAAACCAAGAAAGGTAAAAGTTAAAAGGTTAAGTAAAAAAGTTATATATAATGATAAGGGAAGGTGGGGGACGGATGCGGGAACTACTCTGGAGTTTCGAGAGTCGGCGAGTCGCGTCGGACGCCTGTGATTTCCATAAAGTAGACTAGACCTCAACTTTATGCAAATGAGGAACGGCCGCACAGCTAGACCACACTGTCAAATTTTAACAACAGCAAAACTATATCAAAACATCTGTTTAAAAACTCTAGTATTCCATTGAGTACTGTATGAGATAGGCTTTCAGCCCTCAGTATGTTTGTGTGATTTGCTGTCGTTTTTATCAGTCTTTCATTGACAGTCTCCTTTTTTTTTTCTTTTATCTGTTGGTTTCACAGCCTCTCAGTTAAAGACAGAAACAGTCTCAACAGTGTTGTCAAAATCTGTTCTAAGATTATTGGTGTGAAACAGAGAGATTTGAATTCCTTTTGTAACCAGCAGATCCTCCCTAAGGCTGAATGTATTTTAGCATCTTCTGGTGCTTTCTAGTGAATTTTCTCTGTTGCCGTCCGGACGTCGTTACGGTTTACTGGTTTGTAAAACTAACCGCTATTCTAAATCGTTTATCCCCTCTGCAATCAAATTATTGAATGTTCCTTAGATTTTTATACTTTTACCATCACAGATCCTTTTATCCCTTATTAGACTGATCCTTCTGTTGTTCTTATTCAGTCTGTTTATTTATTAGTTTGTCTAATTTACATCAGTAATCGTTTTAGGTCCTGTTTTATATTTTTAGCTTACATATATTGTTGTTGTTGAATTGCTGTCCAGAGTTTGATCTCAGGTGTGCTCCCTGAAAGTTGAAATGAAACACATACTCTCTTGCTTGAAACCTATTTTTCAAGCCTACATTTTGTATCTTGACTCCAGGCTGTTAGTTTGGAAAGATGATCCTACCAAAGCAACCTGCTGCTACGTTGCCACTGTCCATTCAGTCAGTGGGAGGAACCTGAATCCTGCTGTCAAAGGATTCATAAAGGAAGTTAAATCAAATCAAACCTCATTACCTCACTGTTTTTTTTCATCCATGATTTCGTTTGGTCATCCTCTTTGCTGTGAGAGTTTGACAAAGCAGCCCAGCGCGGCCGATTAAGTCTCTAAATGCCGTCATCCTTTCTTTCAGGTATGCCGACTGGGTGCAACCCGCTGACCCGTGACAACCTCTTTAGCCTCCAGGAGTCTCCGGTGCAACCAAGCAGAAGGCTCGAAACAAATAGCCTTTAATAGAATTTAAATATCTGGAATTAAATTATGTAAAGTAAGCAGGACCCTTAACCCAAACCTATCTACTCCTGACAATAACGGTACAGTATATTGTAGCTGCAGCGTTCACAGTAATATCGAAGATGTTGAGCACACAAAGCTCAAAGACTTATTTTTTCTTCCAGCTTTAATGTGCCTGACTGAAAATGTTTTATTGTAACTGCATCAAAACCAAATTGCTCTGGGACCAAACTGTACCTTTTTCATATGATTTTATAATTATCATCAAAGCGTGAACACTGGGAACAGTCGTGCTATTTACATAAAATGATTTAAAACTTTATGTAGTTACAGCAGTATTATTTTTCTAGGTGTGAATGAGTTTCTACTCTTACTCGCTTTTAAATGTTCTGTCTTTGTTGCTGCAACTCCATGACATTAACACAGGGAGGAATAAAAAGAACCTTTTCCTATGTAACTGTTTTTATATCCTATGATGTCAGAGATTTTAAATTTTCATGTGAGCCAGAAATCAAATCTCTAATCCAATCCAAAATGTTTTTCTTCCCCACTAATCAGTTAACTGTGGTCCTGCGTAACTTTGAATGTGTTTGAACAAGAAGCATGCACGTGTGTGTGTGTGTGTGTGTGTGTATAGAGCGGTCATCTGAGGTCGAGTGATGTCAGTGTCAGTGCTCTCCCTCCTTGTTGACCCTGTCATGGTGACTGCCATCCAAGTGTCTCCATCCGAGCGATGCTGCTCGCACACACACACGTCGACACACGAGGATCTGACATCTTCAAGAGCGAGGGCAGCGGCACTGTCAGCGCCAAGGGCAAGGCCAACAGGACGGGCGACTTCAAGTGTCTTCAATGAGTCACCACTCCACCCCCCCCCCCAATACACAAACCCCACCAACACTCAGCACATTCTCCTCCCAGGCAGGCAGAGATTTTCTATTAATTACTGGATTTATTAGTATTATTTAGATAAATTAAACCCTACTGGTTTTTTTTTTTTAGGAAAAGGACAACAACAAGAGATTACCTGCACATAAAGTTATACAGGTAATGCAACAGTTATCCAATCAGTGTTGGGTTAAACCAGAAAGGAGCAGAGTGAAATTCCTTTGCAGGTCATAGCCGGCCCGTTAGCTAAATCTCTTATTAACACAGTAGTGAGCTAGCTTAAGAATTAGGGCTGTCAAAGTTAAAGTGATAACGCGTTAACACAAATTTGTTTTAACGCCACTAATAACGCATGAACAAAATTTGCAATTATTAGGTTATAGCGGGCTCAGTTTTAAAGCGAGAGTGAAGATACTGGTATCATATGAAACTAAAAAACCTAAAGAATCTATTGGTACCAACCATGTCATACTAGCTTGTCGTGAAGGAGGCTAAATAATGCTCCAAACTTGCGCTAAACTTTGGCGAGGAAAAACTGGCACGGCCATTTTCAAAGGGGTCCCTTGACCTCTGACCTCAAGATATGTGATTGAAAATGGGTTCTTTGGGTACCCACGAGTCTCCCCTTTACAGACATGCCCACTTTATGATAATCACATGCAGTTTGGGGCAAGTCATAGTCAAGTCAGCACACTGACACACTGACAGCTGTTGTTGCCTGTTGGGCTGCAGTTTGCCATGTTATGATTTGAGCATATTGTTTTATGTTAAATGCAGTACCTGTGAGGGTTTCTGGACAATATCTGTCATTGTTTTGTGTTGTTAATTGATTTCCAATAATAAATACATATATACATTTGCATTAAGCAAGTATATTTCTCCACTCCCATGTTGATAAGAGTATTAAATACTTGACAAATCTCCCTTTAAGGTACATTTTGAACAGATAAAAAAATGTGCGATTATTTTTATGAATGTCTGATATTCATGTATTATTCCACAGCAGTGAGGCAGCACACCATCCTGATCTCAGACCTCCTTTCTTCGAGAGGCTCATTGGAGGCATCAAGCATCAGCGAGCACCAATAGACACATCAATCAGAGCGGTTGCCGTCTCCGTTATCCCACTTAGTTACCACCTGCTTATTCTCAACCCTAATGCTCCTGTGCTTCCAGCTTTAGAACAGCTCCATTCAACAGAAAAAAAAGTCTGTGTGTGTGTGTATGAGAGCAGGTGAGCGTGTGTGTGGAGCTAATACAGTCCAATAAAGGATCGCTGCATCCCATATTTGCGAAGTTCTTATTTTATCTCGTATCTATTAGCCCTACGGGCAGAAAGGACTCGACCACGTGCTTCACCGCACTGCACAGCGAGTGTGTGCGTGCGTGTTTTGAGGGTGATGTATTGAGCCAATCACCGAGTGACGTCTCATACATCACTTTTATTGCAGCGGTTTGGCCCTAACCCCCATCCTTTTCCTGCGTTGCTCAATCTCTCCCTTCTCCCCATTTTAGGCACAAGCGGCGGAGGAGAAGATAAATAATAAAGTTTTCGTGAGACTTTCGCATTCTCCGAGACAAAGAGGGCTTGTCAGCGCGCTGAGAGATAGTGTTTATCCCCTTTGACAAGATTTACTGTGTCAAACTATACAAGCTCTGGCTGACACTAGCTGCCTGACCTCTTGTATCTGTCTACAGGTGGAGGCATTACTAGTTTTTGGGGACCATTTCTAGCAAACGGCATGCAAATCGTGCCGTTTATGAGAAGTGAAGTCAATGCTGAAGTGCCTTAAACCTGCATTCTTTCTAACAGCCAGCAGGAGGCGACTCCTCTGGTTGCTAAAAGAAGTCTGATTGTATAGAAGTCTATGAGAAAACGAGCCTACTTCTCACTTGATTTATTACCTCAGTAAACATTGTAAACATGAGTTTATGGTCTCAATCGCTAGTTTCAAGTCTTCTTCAATACAGCATGATGTTCATTTAGTAAATTATGGTCCCATTTAGAGTCAAATAGACCATAAAGCAGGGGATGCTTTAGGGCGGGGCCACCTTGTGAGTGACAGGTCACTACCATGACGTTGTCCAGTCTGGGAGTTGTCCGTGTTTTAGTCTCACAACTTTAACCCTCTCACAGTGTGTTTTCAGTTCATGAAAGTTAATTATAACATTTCAGTGGCCTAAAAATTTCTTATTCAGTGTTTGGTTGTACTCCACCCTCTTGTGTTACATGTGGTTGCAAAAAACAAGATGGCGACGGCAAAAATGCCGAACTCAAGGCTTCAAAACCGTAGTCCACAAACCAATGGGTGACATCGTGGTGACTACTATTAGCCATAAATGATGACGTCTGGGATCAGCTGCTAGGCCCCTCTCTGTAGAATAGCGGGTCTTTTACATTTTCACCATATTGTTGAAAGTAAACATTTGAATTTTACAACAATAAACACGTCTTTTCCTTTCAGAGCTCCATTCTTTCCCTTTCAACATCGTAACCAAGCATTATAAATCCCTAATGTGTGTCATTCCTGGCTCTAATGAGTTTTAATGGGCTGCTTTTGTCTGGCCAGCCCACACTATCTGGCTCACACTACGCAGCCTTTATTATGCTAAATAAACAGCCACAAGACTTCTTTGTTATTGCTAATGTCGTCGAATAAAAGTGTCATTTCACCGCTAATTGTCCTCTCTAATCTTCTCGAAGATAATTATTTTTATCCCAAACAAAATCTGTCTCGGCTCGCGGTTCATCTGCTATTTGGCCTCACAGTTCACTTTTAATTTGAATTCCTCTGAATCCCCATCGGCTCCTCTAAGGAGGCCGGTATGAAACGACTTGGCTCGGGATCTGAATCTCTCAATAGTCGGTCCTCATTGAGGGTTCATGCTCCGGTACAGGATCATACTGCTCTAATTAACACAAGGGTTCAGGGATCTTTTTAGATGTTAAACAGCAGGCAATCAATCCCTTTGAATAATTACTACACAACAGTTTATGTTTGTATTTCTGTAGGATAACTGGGTGATTTGCTACTACTGAAGGGTCTGAGCTGTGAGGATTTTGGAGGGAAGCACCAGACATTTTATACTGTTACTGATTGCTGATGTCACAGCTGTGCTCCAGCTTATCAGTGTCTCTTTAGTGTCTCCTCATCCCCAGTGTTCCCAGCTCTATGTGTCTCTTGCCGTGGGTGTGAATCCTCCACTACCTGCACACCTGCTGGCAATCGGCTGATCACTTCCCTCAGCTCACACACCTGCCATCCATCAGCTCATCAGTATATCATCCCCTCCGCTTGATAGGATTAAGAATCTTAAGAATATACAGAGAAACTAAAACTTACTCCCATGCTTCTGTGGTGGAAATTCTTTTTTCTTTTCTTGTAAACATCTTCTCGTTTTTAACTCTGTTGATCAGCTGCTTGGTTTTTGAAACAATCCATGTAAATGTACAACATCTTACAATCAGATGAGCACATCTACTGCTATACTCATGATATTAAACGGCAGTCATGAGTGATTGTTGATGCAATATGCAAATCAAGCGTGGCTGATGTATTTGCAGGTTGGACGGGGCAATAGTTGAGCTGTGACGGTGCTTGGCGGGGTGGTGGGGGAGGGCCTTGAAAAAGTCGTAGCCCCGGGGCCCACGGTAATTTAATGTGGCCTTGTGCACAAGAGCATGAAGCTTTGATGTTCCTCCTCCGATACATGCCCCAAATTAAGATCTGATCGGCACTGTACTGTATTAAACATATTTAAAAAATTAGACGGCAGGTTGTCCTACAAACCTCACACTTGCTAAAAAAATAAAAAACTTTGAGTCTTATATCGGAACAGAACTGATTTCTCCCTTCAAAACATACCATCCATTATAGTATTTACATTTGGTTATAGGTTATATACGGTTAATCTCTCAAGACACAGCGATCACACTCACCATTTATACAGCATCGTGTGACTGGCTCATCTTGTGATCTTGTATATATGTAATTTATTCTCAGGTCTCAATTGAAAAAAGAGACCTTGATCTCAGCGAGACTTCCTCAATAACTAAAGCTCAGCTAATTAAGTTCCGACTAAAGCAATTCTCGTATCAGTGGCAGTTTCTTCTTTGAGTTCAAAGTCAAATAGCTGGGTGAGACCTGGGTGGATTCCAGTATCTCTTTTAGCCCTGCAAGAAGTAAAAGCATGTATTGTGAGGTCAGCTAGTATTTGTAATAAAGCAAAGAGTTTTCAGTGTTGACCTTTAGCTTTAATTCACATCAGAAAAAACATGCATAAATTGGAGACCTCTATATAGCCTGCAACCCCCCCAAAAGAGAAAGTTTCTATACCCAGTTCCCCTAATGCACTTGTGAATCACTCCTTAACGTCTTTTTAGCTGAAGGAAACATCCAGGAAATCCAACATGCTACAGTATAAAACCAATGTAAAAACATTTTAAACATTTAATTTCATTAAAGCAACTTCTGTGACATGTTTTTATTTTAATGTGTCTTTATTTTAATGCATTTATTAAAGCTGAGGAAGACAACTTTGGAGGTAATAGCCAGAGTAAGCGTGCAGTGGCAGTTGGAGTCTTTCAGTTGTTTTTCCCTCGAGCTGAATTTTGACCTCCTCCTTATCCAGTCTTTGGAGTCTTAAGGTTTTCACCCATGGCATGTATTCGTCTTTGTCCTTGCATTGTTCCTTCTGGATGCATGTTTGGGTGGTAATCTGAATCTATTTACCTGTTTACACACCTGTGTTCTCCAATGTGCACAAAGCAACAAACACAGATTGTTGCTAACATTCTGCAGCAGCACACGTGGTCCAAACATCTACTTGTCGAGCTATCCTGGTCATCTACGTGTGTTTGACAAAATTTTGTACGACATGTTTGACGTGCTGTAATTTTGGCCGACCCAAAGGATGAAGTGGTTACCAGTCTCAGTGGTGCTGTGACCCACAAGCCTTGGCAGAGAGATTCTGTCTGCATCAGTACAATGTCAATGTGATGGGGTAACATCCAGGGATTGACATTCTTTGGTGGTGCTCGTAGGGGAGGATGTTTAAGGTTTTTCATCCATGGCATTAGTTTTTCTCTCAGCTGCAAGTGCCAAGTTCTCTGTGGTCGGTGGACACAATCGCCCTTCATTCGGCTGGAAGAACAATTGCTGGCTGCGATAGTTCATTCGAATGTGTCTGGCATTTTTGCCAGACACATCCGAGATGAAGCATGTTGGAAAGAATTTAAAAAACTCAATAAACCATCGACCTGGCAGACTCAGCCCGAAACAGAAAGTTTACATCGTAAAACTACCCCGTGATTGCAAGAAAAGTGCAGCACACCACCTGTAAATGAGGAGAAAAACTTAAGTATAGACAGAAACAGACCATGAAAGAAATTATGGTTTTAAACACATCTCTGTTGGCAAATTTACGGAACCCGGCTGGTTTTACCTTCTCAAAACCTGCTTGTATCTGCGACAACAAACAAGGCTTGCTATACACATAAAAAGTTGCTTAGCAGCACTTTAGGTTAACATGCATCTTGTCCAACCACCATCCAGCCACACACACACACTCTTACACACTCACCTGGCATGCCTAGTCATCTCTTCACAGTTGGTTTCACTTCATTTTAGTGCTACGCCAGCATGAACCCACACACATGCACACGAAACACACCCTCGAATGAGCCAAACTGGCAAGCCTCATTGGAGATGGACAGCAATTGGGATGTTAAACAGGCACTGGAAACACTTGTGCATGGCTGAGTTCTCACTGCAGCAAATCTAAAGTGTCGTTTCTTACCAACATTACAGTTTGTGATTTGGTCAGGAGTTGATTAGAGGAAATAATCTGCCAGCTAATCCAGAGAGTGGATCCAGGCAGCGAGCAGGTCTTTGTGTGAGGGACAGCACCTACAGCAGGCAGGATTGTAGGTATACAGGGTTGAGTAGAGCTTCCTGCCTTCATAAGGCCAGGTGTGGGTGATTAGAGCCATCAGTTTACCCTGTCCCTACCGGACTTACTGTTAAAGTCCTTTGCTTTCCGGTAAGCATTCTTAATGTATTTTATTTTTCGTTGGCATTGCTGCCAACCTCGACTATAGCCATTCGCCTCCATCTTCAAGGAAATCTCTTCATAAATCGCCCGGTTGCGATATGAATCATCCAGTTTCCTCTGAACGGACTCTTCGGCCCAAATAGAAATGAGGCAGCGTGTTTCCTCTGTAGTCCAGCCACGAGAATCCATTTTGCGTTCTTTTGTTGTTGTTGTTCTTTCTCTTCCTCTTCTCTTCTGTTCTGTTGTTGTTTGCCGTTCGCGCGTAAATGAGTAGCCTATGTACTTCCGTTTACGCTGAGGACATAGGCGGGGCTTAATGTGGCCCAGACCACCTCTGAAAGATCCGATCTCAATGCGTCCTGAGTGTGTTCACACCTGTACTTAGAGCTGTCCACTTGTGATCCGATCACTGAGGACGCATGTTAATACCAGGTCTGAGCAGGGACTCTTTGTCTGACTCCTTGTAGATATGTGGCAGGGCAACACTGTTTGTGAGAGATTTTGGGAGGAAAAAGTAGTTCTATTGTTTTATAGTGAGTTTAACCACTTCTTCTGTATATAGATTTGTAGTGCAGCTGTGTCCTGAGCCGTCCAGATTGAAGCTCTGTAACCACATACTGAAAAGGGAAAGATTCAGCCGGTTGAGCCACAGCAGAGCCAGTGATAGTGATCACTATTGTTGCAGTGAAGTAGGGCCCTGAGGAGTGAGATTGAAGCTAGACTGCTGCTTTGCCTCGACGTATTTAACACAGCGGCCTGATTAATGTGAATACTGATTTTTTTTTTACATGGACTTAAACTGAGACTGTCCAAAATCAGTTTTTATTCCATCTGTCCTCAATTTGACACCATAAAGAACGACAGAGAAAAATAGCATGAACAGAGGATGTAATTCAAAACTATTTATTGCAAGTATGTCTATTTCTTTTCAATCATATACAAATTACTTTAATAGTTCAGTCTTAAAAGTGACAAACGTTTGACAAGGGCTCTAAAAAAGAAACTGTGGTTTCCATGGAGTTTCCCCTTCGAGAGAACAGAGAGAAATGGGTTGAGAGAGATGAAGAAAGGAGGGTTAGGAGAGGCCAAGAGGGTGGGGAAATAAGAGGAACAACAATAAGAGCAAACAACTGTAAGGAAAATAAAATACAGAGGAGGGAAAAAAGACAAAGGAGACGTGAGATGTTGCTTAGCCCACTAAGCCTCTGGGATGTCCCATGGGTTTAGTTGTATTTTATTTTGATTTGATCCTTGGCAGCAGGACAGATCAGTACAAAAGCAGCCATTGCACAGTTGGGTGCTTACTGTGGAAGTGAGCGCTCACCTTCACATGCCTGAAAAAAATCAATCGCCACACAAACATTGCATCGTGCTCACTTGTGTCAAAGTCTTTGAGCTCAGAGAAACATCCGAACTCTGCTGTTGTATTTAGAGAGGATTTCAAACAAAGCTTTTATTTCAGAGGAAGACTTGGATACTGTGGCTGCACAAACGTCTGTGGTGTTGGACACATTAATACGAATGCTACTATTAGGACTGAAGAAAGGAGTTTAAACATGCTCCAACCATTTTACAAGAAGCAGTAGGCCTGTCCGGTGCTCACAGAATAGGGCAATCTTGTGACAGGAGAGACTTCTTCAACAAAACTGAAAAATGTCCGAAAAAAAAAGTCTGAAAAATGTCTGGAAAATGTCCGAAAAAAAAAAGTCTGACAAATGTTCGGAGAGAAAAAGTCTAAAAATGTCCGTAAAGAAATAGTCTGAAAAATGACCGAAAAACAGGTCTGAAAAATATCTGAAAAAAGTCTGAATAAAGTCTAAAAAATGTTTGGAAAAAAAAAAGTCGGAAAAATTTCGGAGAAAAAAAATCTGAAAAATGTTCGAAAAAAAAAAGTCTGAAAATGTCCGAAAATAAAATCCTGAAAATGTGCAAATAAAAAAGTCTGAAAAATGTCTGAAAAATAAAGTCTGATAAATGTCCGAAAAAAAGTCTGAAAAAGGCCTGACAAAAAAGTCTGAAAAATGCCTGATAAAAAAAGTCTGAAAAATGCCTGATAAAAAAAGTCTGAAAATGTTCGAAAAAAAAAAGTTTGAAAAATGTCCGAAAAAAAATCTTGAAAATGTCGAAAAAAAAACAGTCAAAAAAATGTCCGTAAAGAAACAGGTCTGAAAAATATCTGAAAAAAGTCTGAATAAAGTCTAAAAAATGTTTGGAGAAAAAAAAGTCTGAAAAATTTCGGAGAAAAAAAAGTCTGAAAAATGTTCGAAAAAAAAAAGTCTGAAAATGTCCGAAAATAAAATCCTGAAAATGTACAAATAAAAAAGTTTGAAAAATGTCTGAAAAAAAAAGTCTGGAAAATGCCTGATAAAAAAAGTCTGAAAAATGCCTGATAAAAAAAGTCTGGAAAATGTTCAGAAAAAAAAAGTCTGAAAAATGTCTGAATAATGTCTAAAAAATTTCCGAAAAAAAGTCTGAAAAATATCCGAAAAAAAGACAAAAAAATGTTGAGAATAAAAACAAGTATGAAAAATGTCTGAAAAAAGTCTAAAAAATGTTTGAAAAAAAAAAAGTATGAAAAATGTCTGAAAAGAAAAAGTCTGAAAAATGTCCGAAAAAAATATATGAAAAGTGTCCGAAAAAAAAGTCTGAAAAATATCTGAAAAAAGTCTAAAAAATGTTTTGAAAAAAAAAAAGTCTGAAAAATGTCTGAAAAAAAAAGTCTGATAAATGTCCGAAAAAAAGTCTGAAAAAGGCCTGACAAAAAAGTCTGAAAAATGCCTGATAAAAAAAGTCTGAAAAATGCCTGATAAAAAAAGTCTGAAAATGTTCGAAAAAAAACAGTCAAAAAAATGTCCGAAAAAAAAAGTCTGAAAAATGTCTGGAAAATGTACAAAAAAAAAAGTCGGACAAATGTTCGGAAAAAAAAAAGTCTAAAAAATGTCCGTAAAGAAACAGGTCTGAAAAATATCTGAAAAAAGTCTGAATAAAGTCTAAAAAATGTTTGGAGAAAAAAAAGTCTGAAAAATTTCGGAGAAAAAAAAGTCTGAAAAATGTTCGAAAAAAAAAAGTCTGAAAATGTCCGAAAATAAAATCCTGAAAATGTACAAATAAAAAAGTTTGAAAAATGTCTGAAAAAAAAAGTCTGGAAAATGCCTGATAAAAAAAGTCTGAAAAATGCCTGATAAAAAAAGTCTGGAAAATGTTCAGAAAAAAAAAGTCTGAAAAATGTCTGAAAAATGTCTAAAAAATTTCCGAAAAAAAGTCTGAAAAATATCCGAAAAAAAGACAAAAAAATGTTGAGAATAAAAACAAGTATGAAAAATGTCTGAAAAAAGTCTAAAAAATGTTTAAAAAAAAAAAAGTATGAAAAATGTCTGAAAAGAAAAAGTCTGAAAAATGTCCCAAAAAAAAATATGAAAAGTGTCCGAAAAAAAAGTCTGAAAAATATCTGAAAAAAGTCTAAAAAATGTTTTGAAAAAAAAAAAGTATGAAAAATGTCTGAAAAAAGTCTAAAAAATGTTTGGAAAAAAAAAAAATATGAAAAATGTCTGAAAAAAAAAAGTATGAAAAATATCTGAAAAAAGTCTAAAAAATGTTTGAAAAAAAAAAAAAAGTATGAAAAATGTCTGAAAAGAAAAATGTCTGATAAAAGACTAAAAAATGTTTGGAAAAAAAAAAAAGTCTGAAAAATGTCTAAAAAAAAAAGTCTGAAAAATGTCTGAAAAAAAAAGCATGAAAAATGTCTGAAAAAGAAAGTATGAAAAATGTCTGAAAAAAGTCTAAAAAATGTTTGAAAAAAAAAAAGTATTCAAAATGTCTGAAAAGAAAAAGTCTGAAAAATGTCCGAAAAAAAAATATGAAGTGTCCGAAAAAAAAGTCTGAAAAAAGTCTAAAAAATGTTTGGAAACAAAAAAAAAGTATGAAAAATGTCTGAAAAAAAAAGTCTGAAACATGTTTAAAAAAAGTCAAAAAAATGTTTGGAAAAAAAAAAAGTCTGAAAAATGTCTGAAAAAAGTCTAAAAAATGTTTGGAAAAAAAAAAAAATATGAAAAATGTCTGAAAAAAAAAAGTATGAAAAATATCTGAAAAAAGTCTAAAAAATGTTTTGAAAAAAAAAAAGTATGAAAAATGTCTGAAAAGAAAAATGTTTGATAAAAGACTAAAAAATGTTTGGAAAAAAAAAAAAAGTCTGAAAAATGTCTAAAAAAAAAAGTCTGAAAAATGTTTGAAAAAAAAAAAGTATGAAAAATGTCTGAAAAGAAAAAGTCTGAAAAATGTCCGAAAAAAAAATATGAAAAGTGTCCGAAAAAAAAGTCTGAAAAAAGTCTAAAAAATGTTTGGAAACAAAAAAAAAGTATGAAAAATGTCTGAAAAAAAAAAGTCTGAAACATGTTTAAAAAAAGTCTAAAAAATGTTTGGAAAAAAAAAAAGTATGAAAAATTTCTGAAAAGAAAAATGTCTGATAAAAAACTAAAAAATGTTTGGAAAAAAAAAAAAGGCTGAAAAATGTCTAAAAAAAATAGTCTGAAAAATGTCTGAAAAAAAAAGTATGAAAAATGTCTGAAAAGAAAAAGTCTGAAAAATGTTTGAAAAGAAAAAGTCTGAAAAATGTCCGAAAAAAAGTAAAAAGTCAAAAAAATGTTTGGAAAAAAAAAAAGTCTGAAAAATGTCTGATAAAAGTCTAAAAAATGTTTGGAAAAAAAAAAAGTATGAAAAATGTCTGAAAAGAAAAAATCCGAAAAATGTCCGCAAAAAAAATATGAAAAATGTCCGAAAAAAAAGTTTGAAAAAATTCTAAAAAATGTCCGAAAAATAAAAGTCTGAAAAATGTCTGATAAAAGTCTAAAAAATGTTTGGAAAAAAAAAAGTATGAAAATGTCTGAAAAAAGTCTAAAAAATGTTTGGAAAAAAAAAAGTCTGAAAAATGTCTGAAAAAAAAAAGTATGAAAAATGTCCGAAAAAAGGCTAAAAAATGTTTGGAAAAAAAAAAAGTATGAAAAAATGGTTTGAAAGAAAAAGTCGCGAAAAATGTCTGAAAAAGTCTAAAAAATGTTTGGAAAAAAAAAAAGTCTGAAAAATGTCTGAAAAAAGTCTAAAAAATGTTTTGAAAAAAAAAAAGTATGAAAATGTCTGAAAAAAGTATAAAAAATGTTTGAAAAGAAAAAGTCTGAAAAATGTCCGAAAAAAAGTCTGAAAAAATTCAAAAAAATGTCAGAAAAAAAAAAGTCTGAAAAATGTCTGATAAAAGTCTAAAAAATGTTTGGAAAAAAAAAAGTATGAAAAATGTCTGAAGAGAAAAAGTCTGAAAAATGTCCGAAAAAAAGTAAAAAGTCTAAAAAATGTCAGAAAAAAAAATCTGAAAAATGTCTGATAAAAGTCTAAAAAATGTTCGGAGAAAAAAAGTCTGAAAATGTCCGAAATAAAGTCTGAAAAATATCTGAAAAAAGTCTAAAAAATGTTTGAAAAAAAAAAAAGTCTGAAAAATGTCTGAAAAAATTTGTTTTGGAAAATGTCCGAAAAAAAGTCTGAAAAAGTCTAAAAAATGTCCGAAAAAAAAAAAGTCTGAAAAATGTTCGGAGAAAAAAAGTCTGAAAATGTCTGAAATAAAATCTGAAAAATATCTGATAAAAGTCTAAAAAATGTTTGGAAAAAAAAAAAGTCTGAAAAATGTCTGAAAAAAAAAAGTATGAAAAATGTCCGAAAAAAGGCTAAAAAATGTTTGGAAAAAAAAAAAGTATGAAAAATGTTTGAAAAGAAAAAGTCTGAAAAATGTCCGAAAAAAAGTCTGAAAAAATTCAAAAAAATGTCAGAAAAAAAAAAGTCTGAAAAATGTCTGATAAAAGTCTAAAAAATGTTTTGAAAAAAAAAAAGTATGAAAAATGTCTGAAAAGAAAAAGTCTGAAAAATGTCCGAAAAAAAGTAAAAAGTCTAAAAAATGTCAGAAAAAAAAATCTGAAAAATGTCTGATAAAAGTCTAAAAAATGTTCGGAGAAAAAAAGTCTGAAAATGTCCGAAATAAAGTCTGAAAAATATCTGAAAAAAGTCTAAAAAATGTTTGAAAAAAAAAAAAAGTCTGAAAAATGTCTGAAAAAATTTGTTTTGGAAAATGTCCGAAAAAAAGTCTGAAAAAGTCTAAAAAATGTCCGAAAAAAAAAAAGTCTGAAAAATGTTCGGAGAAAAAAAGTCTGAAAATGTCTGAAATAAAGTCTGAAAAATATCTGATAAAAGTCTGAAAAATGTTTGGAAAAAAAAAGTCAAAATGTGAAAAAAAAATGAAAAAGTCTGAAAAAATCTAAAAAATGTTGGAAAAAAATTGAAATGTCTGAAAAAAAAGTTGAAAAATTCGAAAAAAAAAATGTGAAAAAAAAAAGTTAAAAAATGTTTAAAAGAAAAGTAAAAAAAAAAAATAAAAAATTTGAAAAAAAAAGTGAAAGTCTAAAGAAAAGTCTGAAAAATGTCGAAAAAAATATGAAATGTCCAAAAAAGGCTAAAAAATGTTGGAAAAAAAAAGTATGAAAAATGTTGAAAAAAAAGTCTGAAATGTAAAAAAGTCAAAAAGTTTGAAAAAAAAGTTGAAAAATTCTGAAAAATTAAAAAAGTTGAAAAAAAAAAAAAATAAAAATATGAAAAAAAATAAAAAATGTCGAAAAGTCTAAAAATGTCGAAAAATAAAGTTGAAAAAAAGTTGAAAAGTGAAAAAAAAAAAAAAATAAAAAAAAATTGAAATGTCAAAAGCTAAAATGTTTGGAAAAAAAGTAAAAGTTGAAAAAAAAATCAAAAATGTTGAAAAAAAATTGAAAAGTAAAGTCTAAAAAGTTAAAAAAAAAAGTCTGAAAAAGTCGAAAAAAATTGAAAAATGTCGAAAAAAGTCTAAAAAAAAAAAAAAAAAAAAAAAAGTCAAAGTTGAAAAAAAAATGTTGAAAAAAAAGAAAAAATCTGAAAAAATTAAAAAAAAAAAAAAGTCAAAAATAAATTAAAAAATGAAAAAAAAAAAAATCTAAAAGTAAAAGAAAAAATGAAAGTCAAAAAGTGAAAAAAAAAAATGTCGAAAAAAGTCTGAAAAATGTCGAAAAAAATGTGAAAAAAAAAGTAAAATTGAAAAAAAAATGTCGAAAAAATAAAAAGCAAAAAATTTGAAAAAAAATTAAAAATGTCTGAAAAATAAAATTGGAAAAAAATTGAAATGTCGAAAAAATTAAAAATTCGAAAAGCTAAAATTGAAAAAAAAAAAGTTGAAAATTGAAAATGAAAGTCTGAAAAATGTCTGAAAAGAAAAAGTCTGAAAAATGTCTGAAAAAAGGCTAAAAAATGTTTGGAAAAAAAAAAAGTATGAAAAATGTCTGAAAAGAAAAAGTCTGAAAAATGTCCGAAAAAAAGTCTGAAAAAAGTCTAAAAAATGTCTGAAAAGAAAAAGTCTGAAAAATGTCTGATAAAAGTCTAAAAAATGTTTGGAAAAATAAAAAAGTATGAAAAATGTCTGAAAAGAAAAGTCTGAAAAATGTCTGAAAAAAAAAAGTATGAAAAATGTCCGAAAAAAGCCAAAAAAATGTTTTGAAAAAAAAAAAAAGTATGAAAAATGTCTGAAAAGAAAAAGTCTGAAAAATGTCAGGAAAAAAAAATATGAAAAATGTCCGAAAAAAAGTCTGAAAAATATCTGAAAAAAGTCTAAAAAATGTTTGAAAAAAAAAAAAAGTCTGAAAAATGTCTGAAAATTTTTTTTTTGAAAATGTCCGAAAAAAAGTCTGAAAAAAGTCTAAAAAATGTCAGAAAAAGAAAAAATCTGAAAAATTTTCGGAGAAAAAAAGTCTGAAAATGTCCGAAATAAAGTCTGAAAAATATCTGAAAAAAGTCTGAAAAATGTCAGAAAAAAAAGTCTGAAAAATGTCCGAAAAAATAAAAAGTCTGAAAAATGTTTGAAAAAAAAAAGTCTGGAAAATGTCCGAAAAAAAGTCTGAAAAATGTTCAGAAAAAAATGTCTGAAAATGTCCGAAAAAAAGTCTGAAAAATAGTTGAAAAAAAGAAGTCTGAAAAAAAGTCTGAAAAATGTCAGAAAAAAAGTCTGAAAAATGTTGCAGATATCTCTAATGAATATCCTGTCTAGCTATTAAATGGCTTGCCGTAGATCTGAGACTCACCTCCTCTAGTTGGGAACTGGTTCAGCTCAGACTGGAAAAATGGGAAGGGGACAATAAGCTGCATGTATGCAGGGTTAACATTCATACATCATATAATAATAATAAAAAGAGAGAAGTAGAAGTTTCTGTTATATATATATGTACATGGATGTTGTCACTGATGAAAAGTCACAATTTATTTATTAACTTCTACTTCTCGCTCTTTTTTTATAGCTTGGAAAAAAAACTTTAATTTTTGTCCATATTGCTAATACTATTACTTCCACCACTAGAGTATAGAGTAGTTTTTTATATTTGATAGCTGGAGGAATTCAGGCTTGGATAAACTCTCCTGCCTGAAACAAACAATGAGTAACTGTGTTGTAAAAAATTGATGGATACTCTAAAATACAAGACAGGAGAGAGGTCAACTACGAGTCTTAAGAGACATCCAGTCGCTGAGCTTGAAATTCTGTTGACTGCACTGCTAATGGTGAGGGTGTTAGAGACCGAGATTTGTGGAGCTCTCAACTTCAGATTCTGTTGTATTTTCGGATCACTTAAACAACTGAAGCGTTGCTAATTATACTCCCCTTTGTCTAAGACGAGACCAATATGAGTTTTAGTCCACTAAAAATGAACTAAAAATACAAAAGACAAGGTAAACTAAGACTAAACATGACTAACATGGACTTTTGATCTCAGGACTAAGTCTAAAACTATATCTAATAATAGCTGACATAATTAACACTGGTCGGTGCAACTGATTTTTCAACTGTATTAAATGCTTTTAAAAATACAGATAGGTTACTGAAGAGTTTTAGAATAAGAGATACAAGCAGCGTGTTCAGGACTGCAGCAGACTTGAAGTTGTTCTTGTTAGCCCAAAGACAGTGGATACCTGCCAAGTAGAGCTGGAATATAGGACAAGTCCCTGGCCCACATGCTGCTGGGAGGTATGTGTGAAGATGAATTGAATCTGTTGAGTTCACACCAGGCTTACCAGGAAGGGGGTTTGTGGGGAAAGTGTTGGGACAAAGACTTCATGTCACGGAGTCGTCCAGATGCCTGAATTTACATTTTAGGCATATCCAGAAGAAAAAAAAGGGGTCCAGAGTCTTAAGTGTATCACTGATGATACAAATCCACCAACATATTCAAGTCATCATAAAAGTGCAGTCTTGTCTTCATGTGATTTGAATTTACATCAGCCTCGCACCCGACCTCCCAGCCCTCGCTCCAGCCTCAGTCTGGGTCTCATTCACATGAACGGAGGAAGGGAAACAACTCTGGATTCAGCTATTAGTGCATTTTACAACTTTTAGGACCTAATGATTTAAATAAGGGCTGTAATCATCCTACGTGTCCAGTAGGATGAGAAGCCAAGTGAAAGCCAAGTTCTAACCACTGACCTACGCCAACCCGATCTGTTGGGAAGGCGTATAAATAGCACAACATTTTAAGGACATTCCACGTGTCATGATCAACACATTTTAGGCTTTTCGCGTGTCATTTCAACACGTTCGCATCCCAAATCGTGACATACCGCTGCCCTTGGTGTCACGCTATTTTTCAGTATAAAAACCACTATAGTTTACAACCTTGGAAAGTCTGAAAAATTTCCTAAAAAAAAAAAGTCTGAAAAATGTCAGAAAAAAAGTCTGAAAAATATCCGAAAAATATCTAAAAAATGTCTGAAAAATGTCAACAAAAAAAAAGTCTGAAAAATGTCTGAAAAAAAAAGAAGTCTGAAAAATGTCAGAAAGAAAAGTCTGAAAAATATCTGAAAAAAAGTCTGAAAAATGTCCAAAAATAAAAGTCTGAAAAATGTCCGAAGAAAAGTCTAAAAAATGTTCGAAAAAAAAAAAGTCTGAAAAATGTCTGAAAAAAAAAGTCTGAAAAATGTTTGCAAAGAAAAAGTGAAAATGTGAAAAAGATGGATTTACATTATACTTAATGTAACACCCGGTGCATTTCATACCAGCGCTAAAGGCGCCTTGTGTGGTGGTATCAAACGCCGCTGGCTGTGACAAAGCCTCGGTATGAGAACGAGCTGATTATTTATACGCCACGTCGGTACCGTGAAATGGTCTTGGTTATGTTTAGGCAACAAAACTACGGTAACGGGCGAAGTTAGCTTTAGGAAAAACATCATGGTTGGGCTTAAAATAACTATGTAAACTGAGTAAAATGCGTACGTAAACAACGTTTTTAGTACGGAAAACATGTCTTAAACATAACAGTCCAGTCTGATATTGCATGCAAAATGACTTACAAATTGCCATGTCGTTCATACGCCATGTGGTGAGGCCGGGCTGTGCCTTTTCACAAGACCACAACACACAACCAGTGTATAAAAAAAACACAGTCCAAATGTAAAACAGTGGATGAGACAAAAGCACCGTGGCAGCTCTATCACCACGTTGTCCTGGAAAAAAAAGTGCATGAGCTGGTTTTTAAGCACTTAAAGCAATTAGCGCAGAGGACGGAGCCAGCTGAGCCATTGATTACTGTTATTTATAAACCTGACAGCACCCTGATGGGGAGACAAAATCTACCCTCTCCATCTTTTCTCTGCTCTCCATCCTTCCCGCTCTCCATCCCCGACTGCACTCCCCCCATCTGGTCACTTTTTCTCACATATTCCCTCTCCACTCCACTCTCTCTTTCTTTTCCACTTCTCCTCCCTCTGAGTAGATTTCAACGTCCATCATATTTGCCACCACTTCTCTCCCTCTTCTGCTCTCCTTTTTCTGCCGTATCACTCTCACACATTGGTTTACCGGTTTGAAAGAAGAAAGGGAAGGGAGAGAGGTAAGCTGAGCCGGAGAATTCCCTCATAAACAAAAAAAAAAAATGTATTTCTGCTTTTCTGCACGACAAGCCAATACTCCCTTAGGTCTGGCCTTGGGCCTCGCAGCAGTCTGGGAATGGCATGGAGACAAAGCAGCGAGCAACAACAGCCCCTCAGACGAGCGTGGACATTCTTAGGAGATTGTCTTGCATGCAGGTATGCCTGGATGAGTGTCACAGAGTGGGAACGGAGGCATCGAATCGACTCCCAGGCTCTGGAGCCAGCAGGCCGGCAACAACGGGGGCATTATAGCCGGGCCCCGCTGGCTCGCTTTGTGCACCCCCAGAGGGTCTACAGTTGGAGGTAGTCAAGAAAGTGCAGGTGTGTTGGGGAGTGCAGGTGGAGTGAAGGGGGTCTGAGAGAAAGAGAGAGAGAAGCATGGACAGAATTTCAACACAGGATAAAAGTATACTGCATGGGAAAAGTTCTGCTTCACTGCTCAGAAATGTGTTTGATGAATGGTTAAAGGGAAGCTGTACTTAAAGATATGTATTTGACCTGCTGATCAAGTAACAAGTAAATATTTCTCAGTGTCCCAGTGCAGCTTCTACTGGTTAAGAAGGTAAAACCCGGCTGAAATACAACATCTTTCCTATTGAAAGAGAACTGATTGGAGCTAAAAAAATAAATAAAAATAAAACCCAAATAAGTTGAATATGGTTAAAGGATAACACCGGCATTATTCAATCCAACCATTGATCACAATCTCCTCCTGATAACGTCACATCGCAGACAGCGGTTACTTTCAAGACGTCTGTTGTCAGGAAAACATAAACAACGGTTGTTTTCAGTGTTTTAAACAAACAACCAATGCTGCTGCTTCTCTTTTGTTGAGGACAATCTGTCACATCATACCTCACTGTCATCGTAAAACAACAGCGTTCTTCCCTGATATGTATAAAGACAAAGCATCGCTGAGGATTCAAAGAGAAGCAGGATATATAGAAATACTAGGAAAACAGTCACTGGAATTAGATTAAACACTAATTGGTGACGAGTTGCAGCATCAATCACTGAACATCAGCATCAGCGTGAATGTGCCGATAAGAAATAAGACTTTATTCAGAAATTCTTAAAATAGCGCGAGACATCACCACAGATCAGACGGGGAGAGACGCTCATTAACTGCTCTGTGTTGGAACTATTTTGAGTTCTCCATCTGCTGACACACACACACACACACACACACACACACACACACACACACACACACACAGGGAAAAGCCCTCTCAAAACCATAATGGAGGGAAATCTGACAATAAGCTGTTATCTAGAATTCATGTTTGGTGTAATAAGTGTAATAAATACAGATGTTTCAGGCATTTTACTAGGGATGTAATGTAAACAAAACTCATGGTTTGGTGGTAGGTATATGCCTTGGTGATCCCTTAACCTTTCATCTACCACATTTTTCAGGTTAAAAGTTTGTATTTGTCCAGTGCTTTGGTTTATGACCAAATACCTGCAAATGACATTATAACCAATATCATCTGTGCTTCGTGTTTAGTGTTAATTAGCAAATGTTAGCATGCTAACACACTAAAACAAGGCAAAAGTGAGCATGGCTCACATACCCCCGCTCACTGCTTGACCCCTAATAAAGTAGGTAAAGTAAGTAAACCAAAGGATTTGCCCTTTTGGAACTAATAATTGATTGATAAGTTGTCAACTATTAATATTTTGATAATTGATTAATTGGTTTGAGTACTGTCTTAAGAAAATAAGGTCAAAATTCTCAGAATCACAGTTTTTGGTCAAATTTGGCCGGCTGCGTCGCATGGCGTGGCGGCTGGGTGATTGGGGTGTCTAGTGTTCGTTTCAGCTGTGTTTCTGCTGCTGCTGTCAGCCCTTTCTTTCTACATAGAGTTTGCCTTTCATAATGGCCATTTCATTTCATTATAAATGTCATTTTATATTTATTTTAGACAGAGAAATGTTAAGAAACTATATTCATTCGTGGAGCTCTGCAAGTCACTGCATGTTCTACCACACTGTCCTGCAAATATTTCAGAATAAAAGCCTCATGTTAATAAATGAAGGAATTCTGTCCACAGAAAAAACGCTTGAGGGCTTTTATTTTGAAATGAAAGCAGGAAGTGTTGATTTAAAAATAAGCCTTTACTTTTTTTCCATCTCCGTAACATTTTCTACAGATACAGACATCAAAACTGTAGTAATGTTGTTAATATGATATCAGTATACAGTCAATAGATCAACTTCACTGTCTGTTGCTGCTGGGAACCGCACGGCTCACGTCAAAAATAGGCGAAACCTCGAATCTCTAGAAGAGACGCAGCTGACACGCAGCACAATAATAATAAACAATATTTAATATCCAGAGTAGGCATCTTTTTTTCATGTGTAATTGTTCTTTTGCAATACAAAAACAGCCAAAAATAACTAGTAAATGTAAAATCATGTAATCATCTACTTTGTGTGTCTGCTGAAGCTACACGACCAGCTGTGATACTCTTCTCACATCTCGAAACAAACGAGTCGCTCTTCATCCAAATATTTTAGAGGCAGAGAGGCAGAGAGGGTGGGGGGGGGGGGGGGGGTAAAGACAGCAGTTGTGTGGCAGCGCTCTCACACTTTGTCACCATCAAAGGTCACAGTGACAGATCTTACGTTGCAGCCCTTTCTTCCTCGTACCATCTCCTCTTCCCTCCTCTCAAAGTTGAGCTCCCCAGTGTGTGTGTGTGTGTGTGTGTGTGTGTGTGTGTGTGTGTGTGTGTGTGGTAGAGAAAGAGTGAGAGAAGAAGAGAGAAGTTGCAAACTTTCCTGTGCATGCGAGTGTCGAGATGAGAGGAAAACTGAGATGTGTGTGTGTGTGTGTGTGTGTGTGTGTGTGTGTGTGTCAGAGCTCGAGCAGAGCAGGGAGATGAGAGGAAGTGTAAGCTGTCATATTTGAGGTGAGATGTGGGTTCATGCTGAGGTTAGACTTTTCTCAGGGGTCTGCTGAACCTGCTGAATGAGAGATGTAAAAAAAACATAAAGAGAGGAGAAGATGGAGAGATTAACACTGTCCTTCCTACTAACCCTCCCTGCAGGCTCGGTGCATGGCTGCATACACAGTGTGTGTGTGTGTGTGTGTGTGTGTGTGTGTGTGTGTGTGTGTTTGACTTTTAGTCAAAGTTTCATTCATGCAAGGCTATCCAATACCTGGCAGAATTAGGGTGACCAGGTGTCCCTCTTTATGTGGGACTGCACAGCATTTTTATCTCTTGAGACGATGTCCCTCATTTTGATTGGCTCAAGTTTTCAAAAGTCAAACAACTGCAGGACAGACGTTTTTCTAAAATCTGTCTTTTATCCAACTGGCTGTGAAGAAAGCAGGGAAGGCTGTCATCACGGGACTGTTTTTGATGTCAATCAAACTGCACACACGTAGGTCAAGTGCGGGTTAACATTTCACCATCTTTGCTACGGACAACGGGGAAAATTACGATTCAAGTTTCCAGCATAAAGTAATAATTTTACGAGTCGGAATATTATGAGAATAAAGTCATAACTTAAGAAAAAAAAGTCGGAATACTAGGAGAATAAAGTCATTACTTAACGAGAAAAAAGTCGTAATATTACGAGAATAGTCATAATTTTACGAGAAAAAAGTCGGAATATTACGAGAATAAAGTCATAACTTTATGGAAAAAAAAGTCGTAATATTGCGAGTATAAAGTCATAACTTTATGAGAAAAAAAGTCGTAATATTAAGAGAATAAAGTCATAACTTTACAAGAAAAAAAGTTGTTATATTGCAAGAATAAAGTCATAACTTTATGAGAAAAAAGTCATAATATTACGAGAATAAAGTCATAACTTTACGAGAAAAAAGTCGTAATATTAGGAGAATAAAGTCATAACTTTGCGAGAAAAAAAGTCGTAATATTACGAGAATAAAGTCAGAACTTTACGAGAAAAAAAGAAAATAATACGTAAAATTACTACCTTATAATATTATGACTTTATTCTCGTAATATTATGACTTTATTCTCGAAATCTCAGATTTAATTTTTGTCCTCAATGTGGCCCTAATACTCCGTCGTACCATAGACCTACGACAATGATAAATAAAAATTAAAATGTAAACAAAGAAACAGTTCAACATAATCCACAGGGAGCCACTGGAGAGGAGCTAAAGAGCCGCATGTGGCTCCGGAGCCGCAGGTTGCTGACCCCTGACCTAAGCAGAATCAATAAAGTATAACTTGTGAAAGTCCTGTAAATAAATGTTGAGCTTTTGGTTTCAGTTTTTCTGAATTGATGAGAATAAAGTCACAATATTATAACTCTCATAATCTCTCATAATTCACCGCAATGTTGTTTTTTAATCACACAATACCAACACACAGTGGACAGGCAGTGGTTTGTGTTACTTGATGTCAACCAGACCTGGTTGGCATCCCATGACAGAGAGTCCTGGTTTAAAAAAAAAAGATCCTCTGATTCAGAAAGGATTTCTTCAGAATTTTGTAAAGAACTACGACGCCTTTGTAAGGGAATACTTGAGGGAGTGGAAGTTGCTTTACTAGCTATTTATCTGCCTCTCCATCCTTAAACATGATTATTTGTTTATCAAAAAAAGAAGCGTCGACTGCTCTCCCTCTCTGTGATTTCAAAGTGTGCCGACTCCTCCGTTTCCCCCCAGAGTGATGAAACATATCAAAGAGGCATGCTGGGAGATCAGCGAGACACCCAGGTTTGAGTAAATATGATGAAACAATCAGTGATTAAAGTCAGTTCAGCGGTGTATCCTGCTGCCACTGTGCGAGTGATTTTGTGAGTGAATTCTCATCAGGACGAGCAGAGAGGAAAGGCTCTCCCTCAACACAGCGCCTTAATGAAGAGCTCCCCCCGTCTGACAAAGGCCTCAACACACACATTTGCATATTTGTACATGAGCAGCAGACAAACACACACACATACACGCACACACACACACACGCACACACACACACACACACACATACACACACACACACACACACACACCGGCCTACAAAACTAAATCCTCAGCTTGTTATTCCCCAACGACGTGGTGACGGAGGGATGTCACTCCAAACGGTGAAGAGAAAAAAAAACTAATTTGCTCCATTCTCTCTGAAAGGTTTTTCCATTTTGTATTTGTCCGTTTTGCTCTATCTACGTCTCATGAAATGAGGAAATAATGCACTTTGCATTTTTGAAAATAGACAATGGATTTGGAATTGATTTGTTTGCCCTCAAGTTTTTTTTCTCACTTTCTTTGTTTAGGTTTGTCTGTTTAGTTTGGTTCCATCTTTCTTTCTGACATTAAATGAAGATTTGACTGATTTCCATTTGAAGGCCAATAATGATATTTTCTATCTTTAATTTTGGTCATTTGCATGTCACATATCAATCTATAGACTATTCAGAATTTTTCCATTTTCAACGAGGAAGAGCCTCCGAATCGTTGCAAAAACAGCATTTAAAACTGCACTAACATACACCGATCAGCCATAACATTAGGTCAGCACGGGCACCCTGACCGGTCCCCATACGCAACAAACTCAGATGCTCTGTGTGTTCTGAAACCTTTCTATCGGAACCAGCAGTAACTTTTTCAGCAGTTTGAGCTCCAGTAGCTCTTCTGTTGGATCGGACAACACGGGCCAGCCTTCGCTCCCCACGTGCATCAATGGGCCTTGGGTCTGACCCCGGTTTTCCTTCCTTGGACCACTTTTGGTCGGTCCTGACCACTGCAGATCATCTCACAAGAGCTGCAGTTCTGGAGATGCTCTGACCCAGTCGTCTAGCCAGCAGTATTTGGCCCGCGTCAAAGTCGCTCACATTCCTACGCTGGCCCATTTTTTATGCTTCCAACACAAAGTTCAAAGTTCAAAATGTTCACTTGCTGTCTAATATATCCCCCCCACTGCCAGGTGCCATTGTAACGAGATGATCAATGTTATTCACTTCACCTGTCAGTGTACTTAATATTATGGCTGATCGGTGTATATTTGTATATCAACAATGATTGAAATGATTATGTATAATGTGAAAGGTGTTGCTCGTGGCGGCGAACCCACAGACAAGTACGTCCCCTCAGCTCCAGAGCCTTTCAAGGAGGGCAAAATACCAGCATTACACTCATTTAATTGGCTCACATCACAATAGACATAACGCTTACGCGTTTCAGCACGGACCCCTCTTCAGAGCGCTCCGAATGCTACCCTGCCACATTTTTAAATTTGAGTTAGTATTGTCGATTTAGACATACATAATTGTGATCTCTTCATATATGATTTCGTCACGGTGATTCCACTGAAAGACGATAAATTATCCTATTGAATTGTCGCCCAGCCCCATGTTGGAAATACAATAAATATATTAATACAGCTTAATTAAATCTGATCAAAGCTGTCTTGTAGATAACATTGTACACACTGCATGAATCCACATCCATCTTATTGGAGCCGGACCACAGCCGATCGTATCAGAGTTTTAATTAAAGCCCGATATTGTCTGCCGTCAAATCCAATTACAGGTCGAACCCTACGTTGAACTTTCACCCGAACAAATCAAATCATGTCTCTCCATATGTTCCACCTGCCGTCATCCTGGAGGTCAGGTGAGGGAGGAGTCCCATCCAAACTTTTAGTCCGTCTCATTTAGCTCTCAATAATCACGTCTGTGTGGTATTATGGTATTTGTGCAGGAAAAGAACTCTGTGAGCATCCAATTAGCAACCAACAAAACCAACACAACCTGTCACAGTGGATTATCCCAAACCCCTCCCCCCCCCCCCCCCCCCTCCTCCACATCACATGCTGGTTTGCTCCACCACCCTATTTACATTTTTATTGGCCAATTATCTCCCTCTCTCCCCAGTCTGTCTCGGAGCAGGGCGCTCAGTAATAGGGGGAATCTCAGCCTTTCTCTAATTGAAAGACTTTCTAGGGATTATGGAGAGGTCAGAAATAAAGTTGTTTTGAGAAATCATAAACATAAGCCGTTTCTCTCACTCGGTTGAGGAATATTATTTTTTTTTTCTCCAGCAGCTGTTTATCATTGCGGGAGTTAAAAAAAAAAAAAAAAATTATTCCCAGAGCAGAGGGGCTTATCTCTCCTCCGTGAATACTTTAAGTTGGGAGTCTGGAGCTCTTATTACCGACAGGGAAAACGGGGAAAGGACAGAGGGATTTTTAGATGGGTTGAATTAGCCTCGCATGTGCCGATTGCTATTCTCTTCAATCATTCATGCCTCTCATGTGTCATGATGTCGTAATGTAAAGGTTTGACAACCCTGAAACACGGGAGCCGAACACGCAATTGTGTTTTTTTGCCGCCGCACGCTTTGACGGATGACACATGACTGTTAAAATGTGATATTTTGGATTTTAATTGGTTAGTCCTCGTTACCAGATGCTTCTCACACCGGGGGGAAGAAGAACGTTGAAGCTCGTTTGCAGCTTGTTGGGTCCCCCTGGTTTTTGGAACAAATGCTAACAGCGCTAACCAGATGTTATTTAAGGGCACCTAGGGGACAAACTTTAAAGGGTTTGCCGCCACATTGTGTCTGCTAAAGAAAAAGTAAAGTTCAAGCTTTCGAGCTAACTCCGTAACAGAGTGTACTCAGGTGAGCCACAGATTTGGAAACAGATATTCGCTGCTGTATAAATAAATGACTTTGTACTGTTTTTGGTGTGTTAGTGTATGTGGGTGTGTGCGGTATGACTGTAGGGAGTATGCTCAAAGTTTTTGATTAGAGCAGAGGTGCACTAAATTATCTTTAAACACCTCTCCGAGCAGCAGTTTTATTCCACGTCTGCTTCATTAGACAAAAAGAGAGACAGGAAAGATGGGAGACAGGGAGGGGGGGTGACATGTGAAAAAGGTCATGGACCAGATTCAAGTCCATAACGCCTCAGGACAGCCAGGTTTATGGTAGAGCCAGACGGAATGTGGCCAGGCCAGCGGGCGCACACCTACGCCTCCCGTAATCAGCCTGCTTGTGGGCAGAGAAGTCATCTCGTCAGGTTGTCAGGTGACATTGATGGAGTTGCATCGGATGGAAGTTATATTTAAGGAATCTAGCTCAATCCTGTGCCGTTATACGTTTAGCAAGGAGATGTTACTAAATGTAGTTGTAACAGCCATCGGCGTGGATAAGCAAGACGCAGAGAGTCTCAAATGGATGTTCAACGGTTTATTTTGCTCAAAAACACCTTGAAACACCATGAAAACTACAGAAAATGTTGAGAATGAGCCCTTCTATCTACATAGATATCATTTCCTACAGTAGCCCAGAAAGGACAAACCAAACACTGGCTCTAGAGAGGGCCATTCACGTTTTTTTATGTTCCCTGAAGGCCACCGTAGTTCTCTGACACGCTAGTGAGACGGCGGTAAAGTGAGCCGCAGAGTGTTAAACAGCCGCCGTCTGACTTCTGTTGCTCCTAAAGTATAGTGTTATTATAGTATGGATGGCCTCTGAGCAAGGCGAACGGCGTTACCATTGTTTTGCACTCGGCGGCTCACGTTACCGCAGTCTTGGAAAGGGAGGAGTGAGCGGAGGAGTACTCAGTTGCAATCTGCAAGCACACCACTCGATGTCACCAAATCATACACACTGTACCTTTTAAAGCTCTTATGTATAGGATTTCAAAAATGTCTCACTAAAAAAGACACTTGGGAGACAGCACAGATGCAAGCATGGGATACCGAGGCTGAATGCAACACAGACTCTACCAATTTTTACCAGGGTTGTGTCCCACCATTTATTTTTTTTTCACAAAAAAATACTTATGTCATCAGAAACATTTTAAAGATGCCATAATGATTTACGCCTGTATTCAATCAGGTGATCACGACCACTCTAGCCAACGCTTGTGATTCCACCAAACGTGACACGGCACATTTCAGAAGCGACCCGGAGAGACGTGATCACGATAAGCGGTTTCCACTGTACTTGGATTATCACCTGTTTGGGGGAAATGTGAAATAACACCTGTTTCTTTTTAATCTGTCGAAAGCAGTTGTTGGACATCATCACCATTTTTCCCCACCTAAAAACGCCGCTACTGGTATACAATAATCAGCATCGCTTTGTTTTCCTGTTGCTCCGTTGCTCTCCCTGGTGAATGTATGTACTGTATGTGAGAAAGAGAGGAGCAGGAGGGAGTGAGGAGGTATAGGAGTAAGAATGGAGAGAACAGAAGAGCGAGAGAAAACATGCAAGTCAGTGATAAAGAGTGTGTGTGTTTAAGGTTGTAGTGATTGCTGGCTGAGGAGATAAGTGGACGGAGTTTGCAGCCCAACAAACAGCAGCCATGAGAGGAGCGGAGGGGGGAGAGGCTCTCGGGTAAAGACGCGTGCTGCACTTAAGAGCCAATTACCCACCATGTACACATCTCCTCCTCCCTCCTCCTACCGCTATCTCTCCCTCTCTGCTATCCAACATGGCACTCATCTTAGTTTAATGGCCCACCGGGACTCCAACACACACATTTCTGCACACATGCATGCATGCTTGCATGTGTGACTGCGCACACACAGAGATCGCCTCATGATGTGTGTGTTTGCAATCCTTTAATCTCTCCTTTATTTCTCTGTTCTGTTACTATCTCCTTCCCCTCTCTCTCTCTACTTCACACACACTCACACTGCTGCACACACACAGACACACACTCATCTTATTTTAATGCGTCTGAAGGGGAGGCACTCAGCAGCACAGCAGGGGGGCTTCCTGGCAAGTCACGGAAGCACTGAAAACATACACTGCTGCTCACGCTACCACCATACACACATAGAAACACACACACACACACACACAGATCTAGTATATGCATACATGCAAACACATAGCATATAGCATAGAAATGACGCACAATGCGGTATGGCACACATGCTGAGTGTAGTGTAATGCAGGGAACATGCACCATCACAGGATCGCAGCAGAAAGTAAAAGTCATCCAAATTCCGTGACTGGGAGGCTGAGAACACTCTTACCAGACTACCAGCGCTAGACAGGAAACTCTGCCAGAGGCTGTCCTGATCTGACAAGGTCTTTTGGTCTTTTCATCAAACCCACTGAATCACGAAACACTTGCTCGTAGTCTGAATTTTTTAACAATAAAATTTGAAAAAAAAGAAAGAAAAAGTATGGTGTGTATGTTCCTTAAGCTTTTCCCAAAGTAGGATTGTGGCGACATTAAAACGATTATCAAAGCAAATCACAAGGGCATCAATTAATTTACCAGATTTCCAGTCTTTTTGTTGAAATCCCTGCATGACATTTTTTTCCCCTCCGTCCGCCTGGTGCGACTTCATTAACAGCCGACCTTTGATAAATCTGCCTGCTGAAGTGTATGTTCCCTGCTGGCATTTCGGCTTTTTTGATTCAATCGATAATTGCCGAGTCCCGGGGAGCGCGCGGGGGGGAAAAACAGCTCGGTCAGTTTTAGAATTGTAATTTTCAGGCTACAGAAGAGCAAGAATGGTGAATGTTCAAGTGCCAAAAAAAATGACTACCAGGAGAGCCAGCGTTGGCGGTGGACTCCCCCAAGATGTTTCATAAAAAGTAAATGCTTGAAATGGGTCTTTTATGAGGGAAAAATTCACTATAAAGGCAAATATGAAAAACTTAAGAATTTGGATATAAAGACTTTTTCAAGTGGCTTTCATTTAACATCCCAACAGCTGTCTAGTCAAAAAAAAAAAAAATACAGATTTTTACTGATAATTGGTTATTTTTTGTCACATCTCACTGAATTTTGACACACAGGCTTCCAAATGTAGTTGGCCATTAAACACTTGCCAAACGCTCACCATTAGTGCTCTTTAACAGATCATTCGTCTTGGCTTCTATTATACAGTGAATGCTTTTTAAATTGTTGTATTAGATATATTTATGACATCTGCTGGATGCTTAAAGAAGATATTAGATGAGATAAGATAGAACTTTATTCATCCCAAAGGAAATTCTTGTGCCAGAGATTGCTAAAAATTACAACAAGTTCAAGTGTATAAAATAAAAAGTACTATTTCTAGCACCAGTGCCTGTTGGAATAACAATAAAGTAAGATACATTTAGTGAAATTAGTAAATAAGATTAGTAAAATAAAAAAGATAAAAAGATTTTTTTTTAAAAAGTAAGCTAAAAAAACAGAAAAGTAATATTACACACAATGAACAGTGATATTGCACATGAGAATGGAAAAAGTAATACTACTCATGATATTGATATTATTATTGTTCTCAGTGTCCTTCCTGCAGAAGGGGGAGGAGTTATATAGTCTGATGGCCACTGGTAGGAAAGCCCTCCTGTGGCGTTCTGTGGTCTCAGTCTACGGCTGAACGTGCTCTGGTATGACTCCAGTGTGGCGTGCAGGGGGTGAGAGGCGTTGTCCTTGATACTGAATAGTTTCCTCAGCATCCTCCCCTCCGACACCTCCACCAAAGACTCCAGTTCAACTAGAAGCGTAACGTCGGCTGCCTTCACCCTGCTGCCCCAGCCACACTACAGCATAGAAGATGACTCCGACCACCACCGAGTGATAGAACATCTGCAGCATGGTTCTGCAGATGTTGAAGGATCTGAGTCTCCTGAGACAGAAACAGGCAGCTCTGACCCTTCTTGTACACAGTCTGTGTGTTCTTAGCAGCAACTGCCCAACTGTGAAAAACTGCTGGGTGAGGAAATTAACTCTCAGATTGTCAAATCTGAACTCACAAACATACTTCTTTTTTTTTTTCCCAGTGTAAGTGGCTTGTTTTCAACTGAATTTATAGAAAAGAAGAAGCTCCTAACAACTTCAGAGTCTGCAATCTGGTGGAGTCTGAACCAGGTCTTTATGGCAGAGCTAATCATGATGAGTGGCAGCTGGTTGCCTGACTCACACACACACCTGTCTCCACTCCGGCAATAAACCCACACAGACACACAAAGAGAGGGAGAGAGTGGAAGTGAAGGGCGTGACAGTCTCCTGTTTACATCACCTAAAGTATGGGGGACCCTGGGGAGGAAAAATCTCAAAATGAATTAATTACATGAGAAAAATAATAACAATAGGAGGGTCAAAATATATATATATATTTTTTATTTTAATCAGTTTTAAGGCTCAGAATGTTCCATCAACATGTTTCTTACTGTATATTTTCTCTATACACTATCCTCTATTATATATAGATGCTCCCTTTTTTTTCAGCCTATAAAGTTTAATTTTTATGTTTAAAGGTCCCATATCGTGCTCATTTTCAGGTTCATACTTGTATTTTGTGTTTAAAAAAACAACAGCCTTTATTTACCTCATACTGTCTGCCTAAATATACTTGTATTCACCCTCTGTCTGAAACGCTCCGTTTTAGTAATGGAATTCCATTGCTAGGCAACAGCTTGGGTCCATGTTTACTTCCTGTCAGCTGATGTCATTCACATACACTGCAACCTGGAAATAAACTGGGACACATTTAGAATGTTTACGTTTAAAACCGTGTAATGATCTAAATGTTGTATATTTGTGACATCACAAATGGACAGAAATCCTAACGGCTTGTTTCAAACGCGCAATTTATGAATACGGGCTGTGTGTGTATCTTCGTATATATTGAGCGTTTTGATACTTTAACAGTATTTATAAAGCACTTAAACCTGTTTTATAATATAAAAGACATGAAAATCTCACTTTTTACAATATGGGACCTTTAAGTCTAACTTCGTATTGTACTTTGTGCCCCTCTAATAGTAATCTAGTCAAGTCCAATATGACCTAATCTCTATAAACGGCTATATGCATGTGAATGTACAATGGGACAAGATCTTGGTATCAGAAGCGTTCTGGTTTCCGTTTGTAATCTAAGTAGTAATCAAGTTTGAGCAGGCTTGAGCAGGTAAACTGAAATGCAATCTTGGAACCCACCCATATTTGTCAACCCTCCCAATTTTCCCGGGAGACTCACGTTTTTCATCGCCCTCTCCCGAGGTCACAATTCTCCTGATTTACGGCAAATTTTAACACCTTTTTTTTTCCTTTTCATTATTTCCACACGTTTCTTGCAATGTACAATGTGTATTATCCCTACTGTTTCCTCCCGTACAACAATAGAGAAGGACAAATGGAGAGTAGGCTACTAAGAGAAAGAAATACTCAAGCAGGAGCAAAAAAAGATGAACGAATAAAAACAGATGAATATTAATTTATGCCAGATATTCACACGAGTTCACACCAGAGGGGCAAATTATTTAGTTTTCTTTCCTGATAATCGAATGTAAAATTAAAAGTAGGCCTATTTAACATAAAAAATGCTGTTGCAGTGTACTTATTATTGTTATTTTCATGTTTTAAAATTCACCAGAAAGCAGGAAACAAAGTCTCTGAAACTCAAATTTATATGGGGAAGACCCCCCAGACCCCAGACCCCAAGCTTTGGTTTTGAAATCCTGAGGTTGGCAATAATGAACCCATCGGCTATCATCTGACAACAATTTAGCTTTGTATTGGCTTTTTTATTTTAGATTTTCAGATATCTGTTTATAGAGATTAGCCGTAGACGTTGTCTCTCAACTCCAACTCCAGTCTCGCGTCTCAAGTTGCTAATCGGACGGCAAACAATGACGGAAGAGTAAGTCTTGGCCCGGATATTCGTCATCTGTTGTCCATTCGCCGGCTACACCAGAATCCGTTGCCCTCAGAGGCTAAATCGTTGTCAGACCGATATCTGATGGGTTTATAGATTTATAGATAGACATGGCCGAGTATGTGTGACACAAAAGTTTCAGAACTTTCCATAAACGCCACTTTATCCGTTCTATATTCGGAGTAAAAGCTCAGTGCAGTTGTTGTGATGTTTCTCTCAGTGGCCAAAGGAGGGGGCAAGCCCGACAGCACCGTTCCAAATTGCCTTTCTGGGACAAAGCCTGTTTTTGTTCGGGCCTGTATGCGGACAGAGTCACGGCGAGGCCAGTGGGCCGAAAGTCTCATGGTCCATAATCCTGATTTTACACTGTAAACAAACTGGCTGCATTCTGCTGAGATGTAGAAGCGATACTGAAATATCAAGCTTATCAGCCGCGGACAAACGTGTGTGTTTGGAAACGGCACACGGTCGGATTGTTGAATCCCTTCTTCAACAGATCCAAACCATCAAGCAGACAGTAAAGACGAGTATGGCCCCCGTCATGCTATGTATTATGCAAAATCCTGCAGTTTCCTGAAAACCGTTGAGTGAGGTTTTTAGAGCAGAACTGAAGTGAGCGGAGCGGGACACTGAGTTGTGGTGCTGGTGGTGTGTGGCTCTGAGCCACAGTAACAGATGTTTTACCAAGAACACCCAGGGTGCCTGATGGGATGTTTTAAAGGTCACTATTATTCTGTAATAAGAGGCAGTTCCCCAGAGCTGCACCATACTGTACCTGTCAGCAAATACCAGACCTGCAACTACTTCTCACTGAACAAAAGAAAGGTACGATTTGTACATTTAAACAGTTTACAAAGGTGGTGGACATTTAAATATGTGATCACTTGAGGCATTCAGGGACAGCTTCTTTAGTAGGACAATACAGCTCTAATGCAGCTGTGATATTAGATGTTAGATATTAGATATAGATCTATACTACTAAACTACCACTATGGCAGCCCGGTCACACAAAAAGGCGTATAAATGCCATGATAATACACAAGACATTTAGCGTGCAATACAAATGCCTTTCTTGCCTTTGGCGTGTCATTTAAACGCCATGTTGTCTGTAGTGACTGCAATGGGAACGCATCCGCGTAAATACGCTACGATCAGAGTTAGTGAAGTGGAATAAAAAGCGAGCAAGACTGATTATGGCGGGCGGGAAGGGAGGTGGATAGGTCCAAACAAACAAATTTTTAACCAGACCGGTGTTTTGTTTTGTAAGTTACATTAGTGACGTTTGTCACATGTTTTTTAGTTACATTTGGGAAGTGCACGTATTTTACTTAGCTTACGTACTAAATTTAAACCCAACCATGATGTTTTTTCCTTAACCTATCTGTGGTTTTGTTGCCTAAACCTAACTGCGGACGTTACCGTAGTTTTGTTGCGTGGCGTAAAAATGACACACGAAAATGCGTCTTCATGACATGTGGAATGTCCGTGTAATGTTACCGTTAGACCAGGTTGACTATGAGTACTTTTTATATTACTTATATTATATTATATTATATTATATTAATTTATCATCACGTTACAATATCAGATTTTCACTACACGATTATTTTGGGCAAAATAATTCGCGATATTGTCACAATATCTATAGAAAATTTAAAAAAAAACAATAATTAATAATAACTTACAATAATTATGCTACAAGTCAAATTCATCTTTAACTTTGTTTATTGTGCGTTTTGTCTCTTTTTTGGAAAATCAATTACATTCAAAATGCGAGTGTAGGGAGGTGGAGAGAAAGTCTGTCACCATAACTGTACAAAATGAAATTATTTAAGAGGCGCTGGATTATTTACGATATTATCATATGTTTATTATTAGCATATCAATATTTTATTTACTTAAATATCACAGTTATTGTCAATAAATCCAATTTTCAATATATCACAACACCCCTGTATCCCATCACTGAATTTAATTAGATCATGGAGCAGCTTTTTAGAAAGTCAGAGGATCTGTAATCCCTTCAAGATATCACTCCATCCCGCAAACAAACTGCGTTCCCATCAAAATTAATTTTCATCTCTTTTTTCTAAATGCTGCAGCGTTTTTGCATTCTGTGTGTTTTTTCTCTAAACAGCTATTGTACATGTTATTTCCATCATGATCTGTGTGTTTGGATACGTCTGTGTGATAGCTCAGACAAAGTGATAAAAAAAAAGAACTACTACAATAATAAACCTTTTTGACAACATAACATTTAAAAGAGTCCTTTTTATTTCCTGTTGCAATGTTTTTAATGCATTAGCTGACAGGAGGTAATCTTGGACCAAAGCTGTTGCCCTAGCAACAGAATATCAATGAAAAGGTCTATAACTTAAGTTGTATTTTTATATTTCCCTGGATGCTCTCTTCTTCCTACTGCTGTCATACGTTTAAACATTGTTCTCTAAATCCCCAGAGTTCACCAGACTTTCCACCACGTACTGTATGCATTCATTCATTCATTCATTCTGGCCCTAAATTTCACTTTACATCCCATAATTTATCTGACAGGCAGCTCTTAGCACATTAGCTGTGGAGGAAACAGGAGGGGGGGGGGGGGGCTTTGAGACTGAAGAGTGAGTGGAGAGCAGCAACTAGAAAATGTGGAGAGTTTTACATTTTACAAAAAGCTTTGAGAAGGGCAGCAGAAGCGGCTCTGGTGTTAGACTCTGATGTTAGACTCTGATGTTAGACTCTGATGTTAGTCACTAGTAGGGTTTTCCCCGGGCCTGGGTCAGTCTGCTTTAGGCTGCATTCACACCAACTCAGGCGTTGCAGCGATTAGTGTAGGGTTGTGGGAGTGTCACTTATTAATGGCCCATTTAACACCAAGCAACTGCACTACTAAAGTCTTTGTTCCCTCATGGCCGGGTTGTACAGCTCTGGATCGCAGGAATACGTGATTGTCCACCGCGGCGTGACGTTGGGTTGCATTTCTCCAAAAGTTAATTCTGTTTAAATTTTTAGCATAAAGTTGAGCATTAAGCCTGGAAGTAGCTTAGCCTGGCTAAACACCATGATCATATTCTCAGTTGGTGGAGACCAAAGCGGACTTAAAGAGAGAGTCAATATTGGACTTTAATTCATTTGGTTGCAAGAAACATGACTCAATATGTATGCTAATACTGCTCCGGGCCAGCTAGATAATTAGGTTTGCTTACGCACAAGCGTGTAATCACCGTAGGGGACAGGGGGTCACAGCCCCCCCAATATATGCCTCCAAAAGCTAAAAGAACCATGAGCCAGTAGTGCTTTTTTATATGCTGATAGCCACTCATCCTTAAATGATAATAATAGTATAAAAACATTATTCTTGATTTACTTTTTTAAGGGGGTTCCACCACCTAGTTCTTTTGCAAGTAAGTTGATTAGAAAACCGTAAACTGGATCAAAGGCCCAGTTCAGACCTGGCATTAACATGCGTCTTGGATGATCCGATCATAAGTGGAAAACTCTAAGTGAGTAGTCAGGGGTTTATAGCGCTCCGCGTGTCCGTCCTTCCGTCCGTTCGCGTGTCACACTTTCGTTTCCGGAGCAAAACTCGGAAACTTTTTTACATAGGAACTTCAAATTTGGTATGATGGATTGTTGATTTGGTTTAGACCCGGAACTGCCGAAACCGCACAGGAGCGTACCATTGGCTTATGTAAGGGGGGGTTTGCGGGGAAGGTACCAAGTACGGTAGAGTTGGAGGGGAGTTTTTGGTGTGACAATAGGCAATGTCTATGTTGTATGTATGTATGTTGTAATGCTTTTTGAATAAGGACTAGCCTCAAAGTGAGATATTGAATGCTTTATAATTTAACTGTAAATGTTGTCCTATTTTGTGGACCAGATGTTATACTCCTGTTGGGTGATTGATTATTAATTATTATCAATGTGCCTTAGTAGGACCCAGTTTAACAAAGGAGGAGGCTGGAATACCTGGGGGGGGGGGGGTGGTTTAGTGGAGATCGGACCTCAATGAGTGACAAGCCAGTCTGGAGAGCTGCAAGGGCCCAAAAATGAAAGGGGCATTGCCTATGCTGCGTCTTTATAGATTTTTTTCAATTTGCTAATTCTTTTTTACATTATTTTTTGAAAAAAACAGCTGTTTTCTTAAACGCCATGCCTGCACTGTACATATTTCTGCAATGGATTGTCGGTTTTTCACTTTTGTAAATAAATACACCTGGACTGCTTAACTGGAATTTTTCTCAGTTTGTATACCTTAGCCACTCGGCCAACCTTACATACAGCCTACGAAAGAATGTGGCTGCGGTGATCGGATCTCACACCTGTACTTAAAGCTGTCCACGTGTGATCCGATCACCCAGGACGCACGTTAATACCAGGTCTGAATAAGGCCAAACTCTGTGGTTGTGGAGTGGATGTGAAACAGTATTTAAATCATGTTCCAGTCTTCACTTTCTCCAGTAAGAAGGTTGCTGTGGACTCCTGTGTTTCTTCTTATATGACCTCCCAGCTTATAGCTCGATGCTTGACTAGAGATGTGTGGAGAGCTTTATTGCAAACAAACGTGCCGCGGCTTCATCGTAGCAGGTAATTACTTTCTCAGCTGCGGGGTAAGTTTCTGATGAAACTCAGCTCGCTGTAATGCTGCAGTCAAAGTCATTTACTGTGATTTATACTATATTATCCAGAGTCATTCAAAAAAAAGGTCCGGGATAATATCTGGTGATTATCACCGTCACAGTAAAAAAAAAAAGGTATCAGCTCGTAGCCGGTTTGCTAATTCAGCCTGCGTGGTTTGAGGCGTGGGATCGGAGCGGACAGCTTTTTAGGCCCACATGCAAAGAAGCGGAGAGCTCTGTTTTCACAGCGTACTCTCCTTTGTGCTCATTGATGCTCTGGAATGAGAACAAACGTCTGACAAAATGTTTTCAGGAGAGAGATCTGCGGGGTGCAAAAAACACATGAAATACCCTGAAACGCACGCACAAACGTTATGTCCCAAGGCGCTTATATCAGACACAAAAAGAAATAATTCAGCTTTGCACTCAGAATCACCTCTGATAGTCCCCAGCCATGAAATTTCAGCTTTGGCAAAGAAGCGGGCACAAAAAGGGGAGACAAAAACAAATCACACAAACACACGCAGACCCTCACACACCCTCCCACATGCGTACAGGCCTGCCAAAATCTGGATTTGGTCTCTCTCTCTACGTCTCTCTCTCTACGTCTCTCTCTACGTCTCTCTCTCTACGTCTCTCTCTACGTCTCTCTCTCTACGTCTCTCTCTCTATCAGCCCGGTGCTGCTGGTGATTGGCGCCTGATTGGCTCAACGCCACCAAGGGGCAGATGTTAAACTGGTCCTCTCCTCTCTTACATAACTCCTGTTTTATCTGGCCAATTCCCTGCGGTGTAATGAGCCCAATAAAATCAGTGCCTCGTTAGCATACTTATGTAAGATGAACTAATGAACTGGGCTCAATTGCTGATCCACGACGAGAACCGGGGTATATTTAGAGTCCCGTGTATTTATATGTGTGTATAAGTATCTCATCAATATCGGCTGAATTAGTTATGAGGTCATGTTTTTTTGTTATTTTGTCAGCCTCTGTAGTCAGGAGTCAGCTCCACTTTGTGATCAAGAGCCATGGAAATGGTTTGTGGCGCAGTCAACACATTCTCCCTTTAATCCGCTGAACACTTGCATTAGTGCGAAGACAGCGAGGCAGCATAGCATAAGCCATCCTGAATGCTTTCCAGGGTGACAGTATGAGAGGGGAGGGGGTGAGGGACGGGTCGAGGAGTGGATGAAGGAGGAGGACTGAGAGCGAGGAGGAGGAGGCTGCAGAAGAAGACAGGGTTAAGCTGGGTGAGGCTAGGACAGAGACACAGCATGTCAAAGAGAGGAGGAGGAGGAGGAGGGCGAAAGGCAGAGAACGAAGGGGAGGGGAGTCAATAGGGGAGAGCAGGGAGTCGGGGCTCCTCCGTGGGGGTTTGACTTCACCCCCGCTGTTCCTTTTGCTGATTTTTTTTTTTTTTTTCAAAGCCTTATGTCTGGAATCTCACTTCATTTCTTTCATGACATCTTCGCCTGGCGTTGTCCATGCATCACTGCCCTGCCCTCCTTCCACTGTCTGCTTCTTCTTCTTCGTCTGTCTTTGCAGAGTCGTGGTTGGAACTCTAGGTGTGTGTGTGTGTGTGTGATGTGTGTCTGCGTTATATCTAAGCTGGAGTTCCTGATAAGCCTCTCCTAAACAGTGTGAGATCGACAGAGCTGCAGGCCGCCAGCTAAGATCAGGAACATCCCCCCCTCTGAGGAAACCAACACAAACACACACGTACTTTTACTAAAGTATGGTACTAAAGTCAGGCACCAACATCCGGGTCTGAAAAGTGAAGCCAATGCTGAAGTGCCTTAAACCTGCACTCTTTCTAACAGCCAGCAGGGGGCGACTCCTCTGTTTGCTAAAAGAAGCCTGATTGTATAGAAGTCTATGAGAAAATGAGCCTACTTCTCACTTGATTTATTACCTCAGTAAACATTGTAAACATGAGTTTATGGTCTCAATCGCTAGTTTAGAGTCTTCTTCAATACAGCATGATGTTCATTTAGTAAATTATGGTCCCATTTAGAGTCAGATAGACCATAAAGCAAAGGATGCTTTAGGGCACAAACCAATGGGTGACTATATCCACTTCTTATATACTGTCTATGACTAAAGTACAGTTTTCAGGCATTTGTACTTTACTTGAGTACTTTCTGCCACTATATACTTCTACTCCACTACATTTGAAATGTTATACTTTTTACTCCACCATATTTGACAGCTCTATTTACTTTAAAAATTAAGATTTTACGCATACAAAACACGACCAAATTTTGTTCTTTTACTTAAGTAACATTTAGGACTCACTAGTGATGGGATCCCATGAACACACTGTTATCTGCCAAAGTTAGAACAGTTTTGGTTATTTCGTATGACACAGTCTTATATTTCTTCTTTTCTCTGTGCTCTTCTCACTGGGTTTGAAGTGGGTGGGGCTGAATTGGGAAAAGGTGATGTCACATACTGTACTTCCGTGCATCAGGATTTAACACAAATCTCTTTTGAGTTGGACTTTGATTAGCCGGTCTTCCGGTTTCCCTTTCTGAATGACGAATACGGACTTCCGCCGCGGGCTGGTGTGGAGAGTTATTTCCTCTCATGCAGGCACAGAACGTACAATATGCGCTAACTGGCCGTCAGCTTTGCGGTGTGTTCGAGTGCAACTTTTTGGCCAAGACAAAGGCGACGTGAGGCGACGCAACAGTCGGCCTTCATCGCCGCTAGTTCTTTGACGTCGGTTTGGTGTGTCTGGGCCTTTAAGTATCGCCACACTATCATCACACTTGCTCTTATTTTACTTTTGCCATCAAAACAATGGCATGTGGTGTGTCGCTAACTGGAGCATTCAGTTTATTTTTAAATTATTGTATTATTAACCTTATCGACAGTATATTAAAGTTTCCTACTTTCTTATCGGGGAAATGTTTTTTGTTTAGCAAAGAAGAAGTACTTTTTAGTCATCCCCTTGGAGAAATTACTTTTTTTTCACTCTGTTGTTGTTTTCTTTTACACAAACACACATATAGGCCGGAAATACACACACATACACACACATGCACAGACAGGACCTATAGACATGCATTAGTGTGGAGGTGTCAGAGTGACGGGGCTGCTGCTGACCTCAGGTCCTATAGTGAAGGATTTTTTACATTGTGGTATTTCTAATTTTATTCAGACTTCTTCCACCACTGTATGAGGCTCACACATGCACACCCTCACACACACACTAATTCATTCGGTGTTAACATTCCCACACTTACATTTACTACACAAAAACACACACAAGCTATTTTGGTTCGCTCCAAGTTTGACGTCTAACGTTCTCAGTCCCTCCCTCCCTTTCTTCCATCTGCAGTGTTTCCATTTGGGAAAGTAGCGAGGCCCAAGATTATAGTCATCGGAGGCTCGGCTTTATCTCTGTTTTAAAAGAGAAAGGAGAGGGAGGGGGGGGGAGAAACGGCGAAGAGAAGGAGGAGGAAGAGGCGGCTAATAATTGCAGCTGGCTTGTTTTAATTGTGCCCGGAGTCCCCGGTGTTTGCAGGGGCCGATAGAGGGACCGAACCACCGTTGTGTTGATCAGCATGCTCTTTTCTGCTCCACACAATAACACACACAAACATTAAGCCTCCATGATTCACACAAGCACACGGCGTTTTTCGACAGCAGCCAAGCTGTCAACAATCACAACAAGAGCGACCATTATGTGCAGCCACACCGCTGCCCCCCCCCCCCGTGTGGCTCATACCCATACAGTGTGTGTGTGTGTGTGTTTGTGTGCAGGATGTTTAGGAGTGTGTGTGTTCTTTGAATCTTCAGGACACGCCGTCCAAAGGCGCCTCTGCCAAGTGAAAGTCAGCGGCCAGCGGTGATTCGTTTGCCAAACACTGACTGCGCAGTTGCAGCAAAGCATTCAATAAAAATCTAAAAAAAAAATCTGCTTTGATTTGGCTAATTTGCATAAATAAGGAGAAAATGTCCCTCGCTGAATTTAAAATCTGGTGCCGTCTTTAACCGATCGGCCCGGTTTGCGTCTGTGAAGTTAACCAAGGTTGTGGTCGTTCAAAGGGAGCAAACTGCAATCAACCTGCTGGAGAAAATCCCCCCCATCTTTAATCAGGAGGAGAGAAACGTGTCAAGGAAAAAAAACTTTCCTTTCGTCTGTCTCGCTGTGCTTTTTTTCTCTCACCCGTCCTTTGTTTGATGTGCTCACGAGAGGGACGCCGGAGAGAGCGAGTGTGTGTGTGTGTGTGTGTGTGAGAAAAAGAGAGAGGGGAGTGCGAGGGAGAGATTCATTATTCGGATAATGAGTCCATCAGGGACAATATGAGACAGTTCACTTCCCCCGTGGTTGTCTCCACCATTCAGGGAGAGGACACTTTTCCAGCTCGGAGCCAGAGGACGTCGAGCAGCGGCGCGGACGCGGCGGCGGCGTCTGCCTGCCGACGGACGCCGCCGCCATGCAGAGTTCCATTCAAGAGCGCCGTCGAGTATGTCTCCTCAGGAGCTTCTTCTCTTTATCTTCGGGGCTGTGTAGTTTTTGTCCTCTGGTTGAGGCGTTCTCGGTACATTCAGAGGGTTTTACTGTCAGCGTGGCCGGAGCGAAAACAGGAAGTGACAAATCCTGCTATTCAGTGAAAGACGTGTCTTCAAAAATGGCAGCTTGACAAAAAGTTGCCCTTTCTGAGTGTTTACTGCGGAGCAAACAGGTCACATTATCCAGTTCTTTTATTCAGTACACATGGAAATCTTCTGTGGTTAAAGGATAGTTCAGCTTTACTAAAACTTGGATACGAGTGTCACCCAGTTGGGCTACTTTCTATTCAAGTGTGCGGGTGAAAATTCTTTTGGGCGGCTTGTGATCATTTGGGTGGTAAATCGATCACTCGTCTCCTCTCAGCTCAGTCGCCAGGAAAAAAATGTTGACATTGTACGTTTTTGCATTTGGTCAGAGCGAGTGACGTAGTCTATCAAGTGACCATAGTTGAAAGTTACGTGGTATAATAAGTATGACATGCAAGAAGGTCCAGGACAGGACTTTCACCAATGCTCGTGTCCCGTGTAAAACCAAAAGTAAACGTTGACTTAATGCTTGTTACGGAACTTTACGTAACATTAGGCTTGTTCAAGATGAGGCCTGCGCAGAATTGAATTTGCTATGATGGTTGACAGTGTGGTCTAGTTGTGCCTTTTGGGGTTAGAAGTCCATTCATTCATTCATTTCATTAGGTCTTTGTATTCCTTGCGGAACATAGGTCATTGATGAATAGTTTCCGGCCTTGTCTGTCTTGGGCCATCTTGCTGTTTACACGTCAGTCCCTTCTTTTTGAACTCTTGTTCCGTGCTCCTTCCTTCAGGTGTTTCTGGGTCTTCCTCTCCCTCGTTTGCCTTGTGGGTTCCATGTCAGTGCCTGCTTGGTTATTGCCGTTTTGCTTCTTAGAGTGTGTCCAATCCAGCTCCACTTTCTCCGTTTTAGCTGTACTTCTACTGTCTCTTGTTTGGTGCGTTCCCACAGGTTGATGTTGCTGATGGTGTTGATGATGTTAGTGGTGGTCTTCCAGGTTTCCGATCCCTACAGCTGTACTGTTTTAACGTTGGAGTTGAAGATTGTGAGCTTGGTCTTCAGTGAAATGTTTTTGGATTTCCAGATTTTGTTCAGTATGTTGAATGCTGTTCTTGCTTTTCCGTTAGAGGTCCAGGGTGCCCAACATTTTTGACATTTTTCCAAAAGAGCAAAACCTTTGGCCCTACATTAGTAGGGGTCAAGCTATGAGCTGGGGATATGACAGCCATGCTCACTTTTGCCTTGTGTGGGCGAGTACTTTTCCTACTCACCTTCATAAAATGTTAGTTATTTCTAAGATACTTTCTGGTGGGAGTATTCCTGAGCAGTTCGAGACTCAATCTTTAGATCTTCATCCTACTACTCCTAAATTTCTCACTAGTAGAGGTCAGTTTTCAATAAGATTTAGGGGGACCAAATTATGGAGCAGCTTTACACATCTATCAAAAAACTGTTCATTTATTAAATGTTTCAAAATATGCTTAAAGGGTCATTTAATTGTTGTTTTGTAACTGCTTTCCCCCACGTAGTCATGTATTTGTTTTTTCTTCACTCAGTGTTATGTTTGATTTCTGTTGTCCAGAAGTCAATGTAGATGTTTAAACCAATATCCCACACACACAAACCATACACTTACACACATCACATCACATCAAGCACACTTACTGTCTTTTCTGATATATTATATTGTTATTGTTGTTATTATATATATCTTGTTGTAATTGCATTGTAATACATTTTGTAATAGTAATTGTTTGTCATCACTATTATGTCGTCATATTATTTCTGTATATTAATCTTGTCTCTAGGTGGAGGCTTCAAATAAGCCCAGTGGGTTTTTTGCCTCTTCCTGCACTGTATATTATGATTATTTTTTTGTTGTTGTTTGTGTAGTCTTAATTTGTGCAAAATAAATAAACATAAAACTTAATTTTCATGCTTTATATACATTTTTGTGATAATACTTACCTACTTTTATTTTGTTTTAATATAAATATATTAATTAAATTAGTAATAGTATTTTTACTGTGTGGTATTACTACTTTTACTGAAGTAAAGCATCTAAATCTTCTTCCCCGGCTGCCTATTCCAAATATGTTAGTGGTTCCTTATTAAGTAAAAATTAAAACCTGGTCCATGTAAACTGGTGTGTGCACAGATTAGAACATCAGTTTAAGTCAAACAAAGACATTAAATGTGGAGGTATGAGGAGGTCAGACAGCTGCAGCGTTATTCTTTTATTCTTTGGGATTCTTCTTAGCTTCACGTGGAGCGCTGCTGCATCCCAATCGCTGGAATACACCTTAAAGTATGGATTTTTCCATAGAGTTGAGCCGCCAATTTAGCACCCATGGCTGATGTGATTTTAGCCCTGCTGGGTATGGAGCTTGCTTCCCGATGGGAGAATCAGAAACGTTAATCAATAGCCTTTCTCCCTCTCTTAACTCCTCCCGTCTCTCTCACCTCAAAAACAAGCAAACAAAAGAGCAGCCTGCCCTCGCCGACACGGAGGTAGGCACGAGAACAACTTCACGGCGAGAAGTCAGAGCCCTTTTGAAGTAGTCTTTGAAGCACCTTGGTGAATATGTCATGTAGTGACAGTGTGTTCATTGTCTTTTCTCCAGTCACGACACCATGTCTTCCTCTTTTTACTCCTCCACTTCGGTCCTCTCCTGAGCCAAAAAAAAAAAACCCCATCAGGCTCGGCGGGCATGCCCTGCAGGAGAGAAGAAAAGCCAGTAAGAGTGTGCAAGGTCGGAGATAAGTGGAGGTATTAACTTGTGGAATGAGACAGAAAGAGACCAACAGACGTGCACGTGCACGCCTGTCTGCAAGTGCACGTGGGCTCCTTTCAGAGCTGCTGCTACAGTACTGCACACAGGAAGCACACAGGGACACTTCCCTTGTCATTAATCACAGTGACAGGCCTTTTGTTGTCACTTAGCAGCGGTGTGCTGGGTACCACTCTACTGCTTCTGATCACACACACACACACACACACACACACACACACACTACACGCCACAGTTGCATGTACATGTGGGACCATGCAAGAGATGCTGCTGGCCTGATTGAACCCACAAAGATGGTTATCTTGCTGCAATAGTTCTGTATCTGCGTAACTGGCTGTTTCTTTGACTGCTGCTTCGACTGTTATCAGCTCATTAAATGTGAGTTATCAGTCGTTATGAGCCTCATAGATGTGGGTCAGTAGGGGCCTGCTACACCTACTAGGCTACGCTGTAAAAGTGAAAGCGAAATTTAAAAGCAACATGTTCTAACATGTTGTAAAACTGAATGAAATCTCGATAACTGTCCATCCGATCTACTTCGCACTTGGCAAGCGTATTGCTAGGGACCCAAGGACGTGCAGTGTGGAAGTTGGTGCAATTTGGACACTGTATTTCAAATAGGAATACTGAATATAAAATGTTATTTATTGAACTTACATTTACATTTTTGGTTGAACTTATTACAGTGTCATTATTTTAGGAATTATGCAGGACTGATATTTTTTAAATTGTCATTTTCTTTTTAAATCTCACTTTCCACCTGTAGTACTCCAAAGTACCCCTAGGAGTACTGTAGTTTAGGAGTATCCCAAACACTGGACTAGAGGGCTGTCACAGCCTGTAATGTTAAAGAGCATCTTCAGAAATTATTATTTGTATTAGTAAGTATAAAGTACATTGACACACACCACCTTTTAGCTTTCCAAAAGTTACTGTCTTTAAACCGTTGTTTAATGACTGTCTATTTATCCAACAATTATGGTAACAATCCAAAACCAAATGATCTGACAAGCATGTCCACCTCACAATGATTGGCCAGCTGTGCAGAGGTTAAGACAGTAGGCACTTCTGCACAAATTAGGAGTGTTTAACTCTAAGGAGTGTTATGATACTATAAAGTTGTGAGTTAGAGAAACAAACATTATGACAAACTGCAAGAAAATATCTGCGTCTTTACGAAGTCTCTCTATTTTGTCACACTGAATAAAATTCTGCTCCATCTGATCTGTTTCATTATGAAATTCTGAAGTAAACAGCCGTCTGTAACAATAATTTGAATTACATGTGGATGTTTCCAGCCTCATTACCATTTGAGACAGTCTCTCACGAAAAAAAAAACCGGCGAGAAGCTGTGGAGAATGACCGTGTAACATGGCCATTACTTATGAGTGCGCATTATCGTGGTTACGCATAACTTGACCTTTGAAGTGTCAGACAATATGCAATTTGAAATGTCTCACCTGATACGCCAAACTATCTTCCAACGCCACACACACTTTGAGGAGTGATTGTGGATGCAGCCGCACGCTCTGTACCCGTGGTTGTTGTTGCTTTGTCTGTTAAAGCTTAATGAAAGTAAAGCCTATTTTAACAAGACAATTCTCCATGCAGAGAGTTTAATTCAAGTATGGCTGCTGGCTGCCACGCAGCTGAAATACCTGCTGTCCTTCACTCTGTGCAACCCTGCAGCCCAACAGAAACAACACAACACGAGCGGCTGCAAATAACTGCAGAATAGATCATTAAAAATGCATTGTTGAGTCCATTATGGGACATTATGGGTACAGTTCATTAGCTAAAATAATTATGTTGTTTTTACATATTTAGTAAATGTCCTTAGTGCTCTACTTGTTGTTACTGTACTAATGGCAGCACGTTAACATGCATACAGTTAGCAGAATAACCTGTAACATTTGGGATGGTGGTTTGTTAAAAAGTGTACAGATAACGGATGTATAAGTATAAGTAAAGCTACAGGCCCCGACGGAGTCCGAGGACGCGTACTCAGGGACTGTGCGGAACAGCTAGCAGAGGTATTCACGAGCATTTTCAACCTGTCTCTATCTCTGTCAACAGTCCCCAAGTGCCTGAAGACGTCCATCATCGTGCCAGTGCCAAAGAAAACCAACATCAGCACCCTGAATGACTATCGTCCAATCGCCCTCACACCTGTCATAATGAAGTGCTTTGAAAGACTGGTCCTCTCACACATCAAAGCCACCATCCCCGCCTCTCTGGACCCACACCAATTGGCCTATAGGCCAAACAGATCCACAGAGGATGCCATCTCTCTGACCCTTCACACGGCCCTGACTCACCTGGAGAAACCAGGCACATATGTGAGGATCTTGTTTATTGATTACAGCTCTGCCTTCAATACTGTTATCCCCAGCAAGCTCACATCCAAACTCCACCAGCTAGGCCTCAGCTCTCCACTTTGCAACTGGATTCTGAACTTTCTCTCAGAGCGACCTCAGGCGGTGAGACTGGGCCCCCATCTGTCCTCCACCATATCCCTGAGCACCGGTACACCACAGGGATGTGTGCTGAGTCCCATCCTGTACTCTCTCTTCACCCATGACTGTGTCCCTGCACTCGCTTCCAACACCATAGTAAAGTTTGCAGATGACACAACAGTGATTGGTCTGATCCATAAGAACGATGAAACTGCCTACAGAGCTGAAGTGACACATCTGGTGAGTTGGTGCTCAGAGAACAACCTGCATCTCAACAGTGCAAAGACCAAAGAGCTGATCGTGGATTTCAGGAGGTCCCGAGCTGATGAGTACGCACCGATTTACATCAACGGTGAAAGAGTGGAAAGAGTGTCGAGCTTCAGGTTCCTCGGTATTCACATCTCAGAAGACCTCACTTGGTCCATTAACACCACTGCACTTGTCAAGAAAGCACAACAAAGACTGTTTTTCTTGAGGACGCTGAGGAAAGCTGGTTTGCCCCAACAACTGCTAGTGTCTTTCTATTGCTGCACCATGGAGAGCATCATCACAAACTGTATCTCTGTGTGGTACATCAGCTGCACAGCAGCCGACAGGAAAGCACTACAGCGTGTCATCTCCAGAGCACAGAAGATCATCGGGACACAGCTCCCAGCCCTGGAAGATGTCTACACCTCACGCTGCCAAAAGAAAGCGGTCAACATCTGCAAGGACGTCACACACCCACACCATCACCTGTTTGAGCCTCTACCATCCGGCAGGCGCTACAGGGCCTTCTCCGCCCGCACCTCCAGGTTGAGGAACAGCTTCATCCCCAGAGCCATAGCTGCTCTGAACCAGTCCTCTAAAGGCACCATGGCTGCCTGTCTGCCCCCCCCTCCATAAGTACAAGGAACATGGACTGCAAACCCATAACCTGTGACTGCATTGCACTTTAAAACTGCTTTACTTGAACGATGCGGACTGATTATATCTATTTATTACATTTAACTATTTTCTATAACCGCTGTCTTTTATATCGTTTTAGATTGTCTACTTACTTCTACTGCCCTTTAAGACAGTTTGCATATACGACACGACACTGGCCACTAACCTTATAGCTGTCGCTTGTATAGTACCCTATATTTATTTTTTGACTGTCTTTTAATGCATCGGGTACGTGATGGGGAGTTGCAAACTCAATTTCGTTGTACCTGTACAATGACAATAAAGGAAATCTAATCTATCTAATCTAAATCTATAAAGAGAACTGGATACAGTGTTGGAGTCTGAGATTTCGAGAATAAAGTTGTAATATGAGAATAAAGTCAGAAGTTTACGAGAAAAAAAGTCGTAATATTATGAGAATAAAGTCATAATATTATAAAGTAGTAATTTTACGTGTTATTTTAGAGGGGAAATAGAGCAGCCTGTGTGAAAATCACGTAAAGTTATGACTTTATTCTCAAAATATTACGACTTTTTTTCTCGTAAAGTTATGACTTTATTCTCGTAATATTACAACTTTTTTCTTGTAAAGTTATGACTTTACTCTCATAATTTTACGAATTTTTTGTTCTCATAAACTTATGACTTTATTCTCGTAATATTAAGACTTTTTTTTCTGGAAATAGTATGACTTTATTCTCATTAAATTACGACTTTTTTCTCGTAATATTATGACTTTATTCTCAAAATCTCAGATTTCTTTTCCCCTTAATGTGGCCCTAATACTCCGTCGTACCATAGAGCAAGCACACTAGTTTTTCCTTTAAACCCGCCTCCCAGCTGCTCGATTTCAGCTTTCTCAGACGAGCGGCAGTTCATTATGCTGAAGGAAATAGCTCTGGATTCGGCTATCAGTGTATTTTACAACTTTTAGGATCTAAAGATTCTCCTTCGCAATGGGTAAAAATATTTTTGGGCCCAATAGCATCACGTGACGGACCTGGAAGCTGTAATTTCGCGGTTTGGCCTCGACAAAAATTGGCTTCAAAGTCCGGCGCTCTTCCTGTGTCTTGGTACAGACACTCTGATCGAGGACGGGTCCTGGATAACCATCAGAACGTGGACATGTCCCTCATTTAGGGGCTCATTGTTTTATTGTTGGAAGTGTTGATGGTGGGAACTTTTTCTTAGTGACGTTCCAGGTGGAGCTATTTTTTGGCAAACCATTATTTATTCATCTACAAAGCTGCTTTTTGCAGCATCTCCAGCCACAGTGGGTCTCAGTTAGCAGAGATGAAGAGCAGTAACAGCCTTACACACAGTTTTGTGATCCAACATATGATTCCACTGATTTGAAAGCTAGCTGAGACGCACACTGAGTGACTCTAACCGCATGAGAATGTAATTCTGTCTCTAGGGCGTAGGTTTTGTTTCAACATTGGGGAGGGACGCATATTAAGTGGGGGGGGCTTTTCATTTCCTGCATTCTGGTGAATTTTTTAAGCACCAATTTCTGCCTTTTCTGCATCAATTTATGGTTGAAATTTTTCTATTTATGTAAAGGAAAACACAATTCAGGCGCCAGGTAACAATTTAAAATATAAAAATATTATGGAATATAATTCAGCAGCTCTCACTCATTCTGTATTGCTTTCAAATATTTATTCTCTTGTAGATCAACTTTTTTGAAAAACACAGGACTTTCGCCCAGGAGACAGCCGTTCATGTCCCGTGTGAGACAACAAGTCAGAGTTGATTTATTTGATAATTATTAACTTCCGTACTTAAGTTACGGTACTTCCAGAGTTATTTTAACCCAAACGATGATCTTTTTTTAAAGCTAACTAAGTAGTTTTTGTCACGTAACTTCCGTACTTAAGTTACGGCACTTCTGGTGTTATTTTAACCCAAACCACCATCTTTTCCTAAACCTAACTAAGTAGTTTGTTGCCTAAGCCTAACCAAGTCGATCTCTTCCTAAACCTTACTAAGTAATTTTTTTTTAAAAGACTGGAGCGGAAATTGACACGTGCGTCACATTTTGGTTAAAGTCGTGCTGAGCGTCACGAAAAAAAAAAAGGGAAAGTCGTGTCTATGTGCAAGAATCAAATAGATTCAATTTCGTGACTATTTCACGAACTGCCGTGAGACCGTGTTGGATATTTGCACATGACGTGAGCCTTCAGATAGCCCCCTTCCCTCTCAGCCAATGAAATGCTAGCAGGCTAGGTCGTCTTGGAGACGTACCCTCTGGGAAGGGAACATCTAATGTGACTTCACTCCAAAGATAATGTTGACGAGTTGCCTCAAATATCGTTAGGGACAATTCAGTCCTCCCAAAATATGCAAACCTACGTCCTGCATGGTTTCTGAGATGTAAATTAAAAAACAGTGAAAGAAGAAGTCGGTTGTGAAATTAGAAATGTTTTTGCGGTCATGCTTGTCTTTTATTACACGTATAAGAACATCAGAGTCCTGATCCAGTTTGCCTCACACATGGGAATTAATCAAGAGAAGCTGCTCGATGACTCCAAATCAGCACCGAGAGGCGCCCTGAATACAAACGTTACAGCAGCTCCATATGTGTCATTTAGCTAAAGGGGCTGACATTGAACAGCGAGGAGCGCTTGATAACTCGCCGATGGGCCAGTAACACACACATGCTTGGACGCACACACACACACACACACACACACACACACACACACACAAAGAGACTTTCTCTCACACATAAATGGATTTACAGTGTCTGGTGTTTTTTTTTTTTTTGTCCCGCTGCTTTATCTCCCCTCTTGGCAAACACACGGATAGCCTACATTCAGACGCGATAAGCTCATCAACTGTATGTGTGTAGCGGCGGTTTGTGTACGTGTGTTTAAAGGCTTTAGACGGCGCCGCGGGCGTTATGCCCCCAAGATGCTACAATTTGGGCTCAGCTATTATCCTGTGCGTGTGTGTGTGTGTGCTATCCTGACAATGCTTCTGGGTCAACTCGCTCAATGTTGAACTCTATATGACCCTACCTCCCATGATGCAACGCTCCCCACCGGCTTCCCACAATTCCTACCATCCTTTTCAATCACGGGCACAAAGATACATTCAGTGTCGCTGACACACACACAGTTACTGCAGAGATGCTGACACAAACACACACCTCCGCCGTCTCTCTGCCGGAGCTGTTTGCTCTCTTTCTCAAAGTGACAAAGAGCTCTGGAGCTGTTTGGTGACAGACCTTGTTTACCTCCCTTCACTCCTCCTCCTCCTCCTCCTCCTCCTCTTCCTCTCCCTGTTCCTGGCTCATTTTTTTTTATAAACCACCCCTCGCTCTGAGAGTGTGTCACGGATAAACAGATTCTCAGACACAGACTAGGATTGCGAGAGGGCGACCCTGTTGTCTCTGCAGTCAGTCGCACAACACCTGAAGATCTATTTCTGTCCTCCTTTATTCAAGCATAAGAGTGTGTGCATGTATGTGTGTGTGTGTGTGTGTGTGTGTGTGTGTGTGTGTGTGTGTGTGTGTCTCCGTGCTGATAGGTCACACACACAGCGGGGCCGTCGCAGTTTATCAGCTGCAAAATTTGTCCCATATCGATTCGACGCCTCAAATGAAAATGGGTGCTGTGAGAATCATAAAACGCTGCCAAATGAATTGACATAAACTGTTTCCAGCTTGTAAAATGAACCTCAAGGGTGCAAAGACATATCTTCCTCTAATTGTCCTCACATTGGCATGCCTATACTCACATATACTGTATATATACACACACACACACACACACACACACACAGGAAGTGCCTCCTTAAGGCAGGTGGGCTTTCTTCAGAAGTGTAAATGAGCGAGGAGATGTGTTGGGAGATGACAGGAGGAGGTGCCTGCAGTCAGATCAGATGCTCTTAGCGTCAGTATGAAGGCTCCACTCGCCATTACGTTCCTCCTCAGTGAATTCCCTCAGTAACACATAATAAACACATGGCTCTTTAATTTTAGTGAGATATGTTCACATGAACAGTTTGTTTTGCTCCTCTGTACTGCCGGTTGCAAAGACATCATATCTTTCCCAACCCGGTCTGACGAGAAGATGTATGAATACCACGAAATTACACGGACATTCTGCGTGTCATGAGGACGCATTTTAGCCTTTTCGCGTGTCATTTGTGCACCACGCAAACATCCGCAGTTAGGTTTAGGTTCAGGCAAGAAAAACACTTAGTTAGGGTCAAAGAAAACGTCATGGTAGGGCTTAAAATAAGTACGTATACTAAGCTAACCAGCTTCATTCATTACGTTTCCCCCACTCATTTATTCAGGTTTTCCTTTCATTCCTCACCTGTTTCTACATTCAACCTGATCTCATGGGAAGGCGTACAAAAAACACAACATTTTGAGGACATTCCGCGTGTCATGATAACGCATTTTAGGCTTTTCACGTGTCATTTCACGTCACGTCGTTACCGTGAAGCGGTTGCGGTTATGTTTAGGCAACAAAACTACGGTAACAGTCCAGCCCGGTCGCCAGGAAAAAATGTTGGCATTGTACATTTCTGCAAACCACGGATGTTGAATGTCGACGTTTTTGCATTCGGTCAGAGCACGTGACGTAGTTTAAATAGCGAAAAGGGACACTCCGGGCTTAAAATAAGTACATAACCTAAGTAAAACACGAACGGAAACAACTACGGAAAACATGTCACAAACGTCAATAGAAAACAAGTGACAATCATCACGACAAACGTCACTAACGTAACAAAACAAAACACCGGTCAACAACGGTCTCGAACACGGGTCTCCCGGTTAAAGGTCTGGTGTTTGTTGGGCCCATCTACAGGGATGGGTAACGTTAGGATTTTTTCAATGCTACTACTCTTGTTGATACTCCTTATCGGTTTGGTTCTTTATTTTATTGGTTCTTTTTCATCACTAAATAATTGTTTTTCAGAAAAGGATTAGAATTTCTTTATATTTTAAATATAACTAATGTTTCTAGAGCAGCAACAGTAATGTTTACAACAGCAAAGTAGTCTCTCTCTTTTTCTCTGATAGCTCTGTTACGCGGTCCGCTCGGAGGAGTTGGAAACATGGCGCAGGGCAGCAGATCTGCAAAAGTCCGTGTTTGCTCTGTTGAGAAGCAACAGTTTGTCTATTTTGTTGGCCAGATGTATTGACGGGAGCACAGTTTAGCGAGCGCTCCGGCTTGTTTCCCTCATCTGCCTCTCCTGGTAATCCCGTAGAGAGCTGCTGCTGCTCCTCAAACTAAAACTCTGCAAAACTTTCCGGTTGGGTGAAAAGTGGTGAAAAAGTTTGACAAGTTACTTGTTGGATGTTCAAAAGTTCCCTCCCTGGTGAATGTAACCAGAGAATGAGCAAATAAAACATTAAAACAAAAACAGAGAAAGTACAAGCGCCATAAACTAGTGTCTATGTGAGCACCTGATGAATACTGTACTTCAGACCGGGCAGGTTTCTAGAACCAGCTGCAAGTAATATTACAAGATGTTGGTGAAATATGAGGAAGAATAGGAGATGGAATCTACATAATTTTCTTTGCAGTCTACACAGCAATTTGTAACATCAATAAAAATTGTAATCATGAAACTTATTAAACTTCTACATGATCAGTTTTATCACTTTTATCAAGATTAGAGGACTCATTTTATTTCCGTGTAAATTATATTTTTATTTTAGCTTTTATTGTGAAGAACTTTCTGTTTTAATACTGGTGTTATGATCTAAATCAGTGTTTATTTTTCTGACATCTATGATACAGGTACATGTGATGAGTCACTTTTCGCTCAAAGTAACCACGTGCTTGATGTTGTGAATTACCGTTTATATTGAAAATGAGAACAGAAGCAGCAGGTTAATCCACTGTTCATTTAACTTGAATAGAAGTTGGTTTATTCTATTTTTTGTTAAATATTTCACTGCCTTGTATCTTGAGAACTGAATCAGCAGGTCCTGCAGTTGCACTTTTTATTATTTTCAAATAAAAGCTGTATGTATTTGCCATTAATCGTTGTGTTTACTTGTTTATATCCATAATTAATTTATCCCTGATTCGCTTACAAGAAAAACTTTGAGGAATCCTGACCTGCTCTGTCCAGTATCAGCTATTTATTTAACAGTCACACTGACTGAATTTTTGGCAAAAAAAAGTTACTGTATTGATTTCAAATTATTGAATAGTATATATACATTACTAGAATAACTACATAAAATTATAGACACAAAATCATTTTATAATTATTTAAATTTATTTTATTCTTTGCAAACAATACGACATCACCATAGCAACGTATAGTCATGTGTGTTTCCTTTTGCCTCCGTCCTGCCATTCTGTCTGTTTGTTTTTCCTGTGTCGTCCAGAAGTTGTTGTCCGTCTGCCGTCTGTTTGATTCCATGTGAATGCAGAATAATACTTATATACAAAATAAATTTGATGCAATCTGGTTGTGTTTATTTTAAAAATGTAACCACAGAGGTAAAAAAAATGCAAAGAAAATGGAACAAATAAAAATGGAAATGAAGAAAAAGGAGCACATCTGGTGTCCCCTACACCCACTGCTGCAGTTATTTTAAAGAAGAAAAAAATATCTCATTATAATCTGAGCTCTGTACCAAAATAAATGTACACTTTACTGCTCAGAGTGTTTTTCTGTCATCCTCACCAACTCCGTTATTATATCGGTTAGCTGGCCACATACAATTGTACCTGTGACTTATACAAGTCTCGCTATTTCTCTAACTAAAAGGGCGTCATGCTGCCGGCCTCTTTTCAACATTACTACTGCTGCCACCATCACTCAGAGCTTTTTCATTTCAATATTTTCACGCAGCATAATCTCCTGTCAAATTATGCTCTATTCCAGTTCTTCACACTATATGACCCGATATCTTTGTTCTGTGTTTGCCAATTATTTATCGAGGTCTGTAAACTAACAAGTTTGTCACGGTGGTATTAACAGAGAACAAGAGCTCAGTGTCACATTTACTTGTTGAGGTGATTCAACACAGGTGATAAAATGTTCCTGCATGGGGCAGCATGTAGGTCACTCATTAACTCATCACAGAAATAAAAACTCAGGTGTTTTATTTTTGTAACTTTAGCCACCAGTTCTATTGGTTATGATAACATTCAGTTTAATATTACTTCTACATCACACCCTTAATTACCTGGGTCATTGTAATGTTTCAAGTTAATTTGTGCTTCTCATGTCATGTATTACTATTGCATTCGAGGCACACAGTCAAGCATCTGAATTTCTGATAAATAAACAACCTTCTGGCTTTTTCATTTATTTAACAACGCTTACTGCTATTCTGGAGCTATTTCCAGAATCCTAAAATAGTCTTCTGACACACATGCGTGAAAAAATGATTCCGTCTGCTCAACCCTGTCTCCTAAAAATTACGTTTCCATACAACTAAACTGCATTCTCAGTTACGTTTCGAGGGAAACATAGGCTGCGGTCGAAAGGTAAAAAAAAATGACGTCCTAATGTCTTTTCCTAACCACATGTAATATTTATTCATGTTGATTATTTGTTTAAAGACAGTTTGCCATATGTTAACTGTTTCGTTCTTTACTTATTTGTTGTCATTTTGCATGTTCAAAATAAATATACAATTAAATGTAAAGTGAAACAAAGTGGTTGTCACTGTCCACTCATATTTATCAACGTGAATCCCAATTAGTATATGACTGTGTGAAAATAATATGCAAGATAAGCATATCGTTCGCTTTACATGTTGCGGCCACAACGAATTGTGGGATGTTATTCTCTCCTTTCCTTTCACAAAGGATGGTCCAGTGTATCCCATGCTAAAGGAGATAATAAAGGAGCATTGAAGCACCTTTCCTTTGCATTTAAAGAATTTGACCAGCTCTTATCATCGCTTCTGCTTAGATACTTCAGGGTCATTTCACTCCGTCAGGAACCTTCCTAATGTGGTTAACGTTGTGCATGCCATATAAAATAAAAAAAAACACGACAAAACTGGTTGGTTAGGTTTTGTAAAACATGGTTTGGATTAAAATAATTATGAAAGTTAACGTTAACTTTTGGTTTCTCTGACTGAAAGTCCTGTTTGTTTTTCTGTTAGTGCTGACAGAACGTGTACCTCTGTACTGAGAGACTAATTAGCCAACGCAGTGCAGCTGTGGAGGCAGGCAGCAGGTCACAGGGCTGATGAGGTGACGGAGAACAGGTGTGTAGAGACACACTGAGGGCGTCGGCTGGACAGGTGCGGCATGACTACATCTGAAAAAAACAACAAATAACACAGACACATGGAGATGAGGGAGAAGGATATGGGGCAGATGTTGCCAAAGCATACAGCTAAAGTTTGACATTTTGTGAACTTATTCGCTCTCTGTCAGAGAGTCAGTAGATGAGGAGATTGTTACGATTGGTCAATTTTCTCATCTCAGTGTCAAGAAATTAGTGTATAGAGAGGTGAAGTCCCGCCCCTTCCGGTGGACCACCATGGGACCTTATTTAGGACAAAATATGAACGGTAGTCAACGGAGAGAGACAAATATTTTTTTTTATCCTGTTTGAATTAAGCCATGAATCACACATATGATGTTTGTCAGTTTAAAAGATAATTTTGCAAGTGAAGAAAGTCTCAGTTTGTCGTAAAACTGTTGAAGTATCAGACTGTGAGAATACGTAATCAGAAAGACGACACATCCCAGAAGTGTGGTAGTGACGTCTTTCTCTCTGAAGCTACGATGTCTGTGTGTTTCGTACTGGGATAAACTCACACCAGCAACGGGTCTGATCCTTCTTTCTCTTCCCAGCCGATAAAAAGACCAGGAGTCGCTGGATAAAACACATCAGGTCAGATAACGTTTCATCTGTGCGTGGAACATAGCTAAGTTAGCTAGCTAGCTAGTGTTGGTATATTGTGCAAGACGAGAGATGTAGTTCACTGAGCGGTTTGACACAAAACTAAATGATACTACGACAAACTGAGACTTTCTTGACTTGAAAAATAACATCATATGTGTGATTTTTGGTGCAATTCTAACAGGATCAAAAATATATTCATCTCTCTCTGTTGACTACCGTACATATTTTTTCTGAAATAAGGTTCACCAGAAGGGGCGGGACTTCGGCTCTCTATTTCCCAAAATGTTAAGTATTCCTTCGGATGAAGAATGAAAAACTTGAGTAACAGAATACATTAAGGCCACGATGCAAAAAGTGTCTTTATGTCTATATTTACCATTTGAATTTGGATTCTGTTTGGAAAGACAACTTTCACCCATCGTGAATCGTTTTAATAACTGTGACTGGAGCCTTTTCTTTGGCTCGATAGTCTTCAATCTATTTCTGTCTCCATCATTTTTCTTTTTCTCTGACTTAAGATACAACAAGCCGTGTGTCACACAGGCGCTCTGTGACCCTCACTAGCACACATATAGGAGGACAGAAACACACACACACACACACACACAAGGCGTCTGACGGGGTCTCGGCGGAGCAGTCCCTGTCAGTCTGTCAACTCTCGGGGTTTCCAAACAAGTCAAGACGAGCTTTCCTGGAGACAAGATACAAGACAACTCATCACTTTTGGCTATTCGTCTTTTGGGATGTTAGTGTTGTGCTGAAATGTCATGTTCATCAACATAAAACAGGGAAAAAAAACAACCAACCAAAAAAAAGCACAACAACAAAGACTTTGGGTCATCATGTTGTAGTTTCAGGGCTAATTCTTGTTTTCATGGAAATTGATTGTTAGGAAATGGTGTGTATGGTGAGAGGACACTTGAGGCTTAGAGGCATTCTGCTAATTAGGACTAAATTGTATTAGCACAACAACAACACTGACCCCTCAAAGCCCTCTCTCTCTCTCTCCTGCACACACACTTCCTGTTTACCTCAGACGACACAAACATACAGTATCTCATGTACACACTCGTAAAAACGCACACGTACACAAAGTGTGACCTCATTATTGATGTTGTTGGTGGTTAAGACCCTCTCACGGTCCCTGTTGCTCTCGGCTCGTCTGGAAAAAACAACAAGAAAACAAAAACACAGATTGGCCAATTTACTGTAAACTACTCGCACCATATGTTTTATTTTTATATCCAGAACCTGAGTACACATGGACCATCTTCAGCTTGTTTACTAACACCTAATCACTGTGTACTGATGGTATGAAATATTGATTTGGGTCAATGATGGTCTAAAGATGGATAACAGATCCACCACTATCTAATACCAGGAGCAGATTCTGTAAATTAACAAAAAGCTGATTGTCAGAATATTTTAAATTCTGCATTGTTTAAACCAGCTGTTAATTAGCAGAATAGTATAAAACCAACAGCAGGAATCTATATATCAAGTAGTCAGTGTCTGTGCATCTATTGCCGCATTTCCACTGCATGGTACGACACGGCTCTACTCAACTCGACTCGTTCTTTTTTGGTTTTCCATTGACAGAAGTTGTGGATAGTACCTAAAATAAGATAATCCTTTATTAGTCCCACAGCGGGTTAAAGTTTCAGGATTTCAGCAGCAAAGGGTAACAATGCAAACAACAAGAGGCATCAGTAAAAAACGAAACAAGATCTAAAGAATAAGCAAGTAAACAATAAAGATATAGTCAGTAAGTAAACAGTAAAAAAACAAAATGTAAAAAACAGACTGCTATTGCACAGAATATTGAGTAAGGGATAATGTACAGCGAGCCGGTCATTGTTGTGAAATAAACCCCGACAGGGCGATGCTGCACCCGACGTGGAGCGGAGGGGTCTTGCATCACCCCGAAGGGGTTTATTTCACAACAATGACCCGCTAGCTGTACATTATCCTGCTTATTACACGGCTACTTACTTAAGAAATCAATAATTTGGCACAAAAATGGTCCTCCAGAGTCCGACATCAGAACTGCGCCCATAGCAACGGTCTGTTATACCTAGCAACGGTCTGCTATAAAGAAAAAAATGTCCCAACAACGTGTTATCCCAAACAGAAGCACATGGCTAAATACTATTTTACTATTTTACTTACTATTACTATACTACTACCTCTTCTTCACAATATTTTTTTCTTACCATGGCAAAGGCATGATCCGCTCTAGTCTGCCTCTGGTTGTCTTACCCTGATATTCTTACCCTAAACTGAACTAATCTCACTCCTCATACCTAAACCTAACCAACCCAACCAACGAAGGCATTCAAGGCAACGAGACGGACAAGACGAAAGGTCCAATGATGTCATTCTGCATAATAATTAGCCATGTGCTTCTGTTTGTTGCACAGAGAGTGTGTACTTTTGGAGCAATGGGCCGTTAAAACACTACACACCACTGATTGGTCAGAGAAAAACGTCACTATAACCACCACTCGCGTGACATGCTGCACAAACCTGCCATTTTTAAATAGCCAAGTTATAATACTCAACTGTGATGAATCAGACATGATCATCATTGATCCCAAATCCCTCACCACAACCACTCACAACTTCTGCCTCACCATCGACAACTCCACTTCGTCTCCCTCCCCTCACATCCGCAACCTCGGAGTCATTTTTGACGGCAACCTCTCCTTTGAAAACCACATCAATCACATCACCTTTTTCCACCTTAAAAACATAGCTCGTCTCCGCCCATCACTCTCCCTCTCTGCTGCCGAAACTCTGATCCATGCCTTCATCACATCCAGGATCGACTACTACAACAGCATTCTTTATGGCTCATCCGGACCTGGTACCAAAAGGGAGTCGAGTCGAGCTGAACCGAACCATGCAGTGGAAATGGCGCGTACAGTATGTGTGGATGCACAATACAAACAAAACGGGTACCCACTCATCAAAACATTGATCCATAGCGCTACTAGAGGTCAAAAACTCCACAGAGTACCTTTAACTTCCAAACCTCCAATAAAGAGCAGCACACTTTTATATGTGAAGCATCAAACAGGGCGACTGCACTACTCTCTGCTCTGAGTTTGTGTTTTTAACAAACATTCTGCAGCAGAGACTCAAACTCATGGAGTTGTGTTTAAGAAAGCACAGAAGAAAAAACACCAGTGAGGCAGCAATCAGGAACATATGCAGGTAAATCTGAATAATCAACGCTCATTACAAAGCATAACATACTAATCAGGCTGGGAGACGACTGTAGTCTTGTCTGAGAGAACTGATTTCACCACAGATTACATCACTCTGTGTGAATGTATTTTAGCTGCTTACAGTTGGATTCTGTTTGGTCCTGGCTGCTCAGTCAGGGGCAGAGTTCAGAGGAAGCATCACAGATTAGCTGCACAAGTTTGAGCTGAACTGGAGGCTCATTAAATCCAGCAGTTCTGAATACTCTGAGAGATGTCGCAGGGTTACTTGGTCAGGTTGAAGTAGTTGCCCATGAAAAAATTTAGTCGAAGGAAGCAACTTTGAAGAAACGATTTAACTCACTCATCAGTGAAGATCATGATTAGCATGAACGTTCCTGAACGGCCTTCTGAAGAGACGAGAAAGACACTTTGTTGGACCAGACAGCTCAGCGTCTCCATATGAAGTCTGCTGGGATTGAAGTTGGGTTATTGTGTGCCCAGGTGGAAACTAACTGCACTATAGAGAGAATATGCATACATACAACATACACACTACACGAGAATCAAGCTGATTTTGGGCCTGATTCCTCCCAACAATCGTCAGCAAAGCCCTGATTGTTTGATGGTTCTAAAGATTATCATTCCAGATGTTCCTGTGGTGTGAGGTATGCTAAGAGTGTTTTTTACATCCCCCGATCGGCTCAGAAGTCCATCCTGGCCGCGCCGATCTTATCATAAATATGTTTAAACATGTTCAATATTTACGATCGGATCTCCTGTTGTGTGTGGGGAACCCCGAGGACAGCCGATGACGCAGTCACGTGGGAAAGAACGATAGCAAATAGAGAACTGAAGAAGGAAGGACAACGGCCATGGCTAATGAGCTAATACAAAACGTGAAGCATAAAGTAGTAGTAAGATGGAGCTCAGAAATGGAGGATCAACTTGTTGATTTGTGGCAACAACGCGAGTGTTTATTTAACATGTCTCCATGACTTCATCCATCCATCCTTCCAGAATTTTCATCGCTAATTCTTCCTGAGATTTTTTTTTGTTTGGAATCTTGTTGTTCATGAATGAATCTGTTAGTGTGCTGTTTTGGCCAAATCGTTGCTCTCCACACACTATAGGAACAAAACTGTTAAATTGAACATACCATGTCGATATGTGTGGGCTCTCTCACATTTTACACGTCTGTTAAGATTTGAAAAATCCTTTAGTGTGGGCCAGCCTTAACCAGGCAACTCGTTGACAGATCTTTACACTACACTTTATTACACTATTCTACTGGATTGCAATTTCTCTTTGTCACTGTCAGTCAATGTTGGATTGATGGTTCTTGTTTCAATAAACACTGTGTTTATTGTGAGCTTGCAGATTGGTCGACAAGTGCTGCTAAGCCCCCCTAAGCCTCAGTGTGTGGGCAGCGACCACACAAAGCAGCAGCCTCATAATGTGTGTTCAGCTGGAATTATGCTTCTGCGAAGATGCAACATAAACGTCTCTCCGAACCTACGCAGAGAAGGGTATAGAGGCCAATGGCCAATTCATGGTTTCTGACCGTCTGGGTCTGCGTGACGTAAATCCTCTGCCCAAGTCTGCGAGGGTCTGGACATTTGTTTCATGCACTGCTCTTCCTACATAATCTGGGATCAAAGTAAGGCACAAGGGGCAGTATTTAGTCTCTTAATTAATCATAGGTGTGTTTTGAGTGTACCAATCAGTGTCATCTCCCATTCCCTTTAAAAGCCAGGTGCGCCTGATTATGTGTAGGAGAGAGAGTATGCATACACTGTATTCCCCATCCTTGGTCCTATTCTCGTTAACAGCCTCAAACTTTCTTTTTTTTTTTTACTTTTTCATGTTGTTCAGCCAAATATACCAAACAAAGGAGGTCGCCATCATGTTTTCTATTGTGTCGAACGTGTGTTCAGACCCCCAATTGTAGTATAGAAGCGTGTCTGTACTGAAATATGAAGCTTTAAATGTTTAAACTTTAGAAAAAAATGTGGTTATCCGATGACGTTTGCCTCTTCACGAGCAAAAAGGAGGAACATGACAGAAGCCACTGAAATTCCTGGTAAATTTGGAAGTAAGGCTGGTACACAATCAAATACAGTACACAGCAAATGTCTGTACTATCAGTCGAGGAACTGGCCTATTGATATTGATACATTTAATCATTTATATATTGATTGAATATCAAATTTTAAAATATGCTTTGTGTTGAATCTAAAGGCAGGCTGGTGGGACGGAGCGGTAGCTTGGAGTGAACCTGTAACGCTCCTGTAGCGCTGCCACTCCATATAAAGCGAAGATGAGGTGGTTTGGCACCAGAACACTTTCAAAAGGGATGTTGAAGAACCAGGTCGATATGCAGGAGTATAGTGCAAAGAAAGTGTCATCATTCATTAACAAAATGTTTATTGAAACAAAAGGCAGAAATGAAATCTGGGAATTTCAATAAAACTAAATTAAACTGCAGCAAAAAGAACACCAAACTAATGAGAACTGCAGCTGAGTTACTGCTGACTTCACAATCACCCTTCCATATCAATGAGAACAAATATTATAGAATGTAATTTACTGCAGAACTATCTCACCTATCCTCCTACATGTTAACAGGACCCAGCCGCTCCCTGCTAAGAGGACATAATGAGGCAAACCTGTTTGCACTTTCCTTGATTGAGCTGCTGATCTGCAGCTGCATCCCACGCGGAACAGCAACAATGAACCCATAAAACAAACAAACTACACAAGCTTGTGTCATTTATACAACGTATTTTATAATATATCAAATAAACTGAAACATTGGGCTGAAAATAATAATGAAACAGACACAAAAACACTGTTAATGTTGGAGAACAGGGCCGAGTGAAAAGGGAGAAAGGCTTCCTTTACACAGCTCCTCTCCACCAGCGGACTGCTCACACACTCTGAGGATGGCACCACACCAAGTTAAGTTCTTGATACAGCGGCGGTGGTTTTGTGATTGGTGTCTGCGTACATGAATGTGTTAACATGTGCTGTTAGATGATCAGTGCATGGTCCATATATACAGTCCACCATTTATGACAGCATTGTGCGATGTTATGTTGTGTGTTTCATATTTAGTAGCAAGTATTTACCAAAGTTTGCTGTTGAGGAAATATGTTTTGATACACTGAGAGCTTATCATGTGCATGTGCAGCATGCGCATTTGGATCTAGGGATGTCACGATACCAGAAATTCAGTAGTCAATAGCAATAGCAGTGAAATTCCACAATTCTAGATACCAAATTTCATAATTCAATATAAAAAACAAAACAATAAATCCCATGCACTTCAACATACACTCCTTTATTACCATTTGCATACTGTTTTTTGTGAATTTATTATTAATCCCCGATATTAATCCCCCTAAATTTCTCGTCAAAAACATTTTACAAGATTGCATTTGAACACATCATGATAACGCTATAATTTACCTTCGCCCATCACTGAATACAGCTTGAACGCATCACAATGTATCTCAATGCAACCTGCATTAACGTTAGCTGTTATCTACGTTATTTAGCCAAGCAGGACTGTGCTGCCCACCAGCTGCTAACAGCTAATGTTAACTAGCTCTCTTCCTGTTGATTTCACCACAGATTTGTTGTTAACAATGTAGTATTATCAGGGAAGATTTCTATGGACGCCAGGACGCCGTTAATCTCGAAGTATCGGTCCTCATGATATCCCTACTTGCATATATGTGTACATGTCTGTGTGGAGGGGGGTTCTATGTTGATTAGGTGCAGCGTTGGATTGCAACATGGCTTTAAAGAGAATAGTGACTAGTGCCACTAAATAATGTCACAGCCGAGTCTTCTGGAGGAGCCTACCTCATAACCACAGTGAAATATTGTTCCTGCACCTTCCAACAGTTAGCAAACTGGTGAAAGGTAACCTGACCCACCACGTTTGTTACACAGAACCATCTGAGAAGCTGTCATTGGAAACTGTTTGGAAATGGGCGGGCACCTTCAAAAAATACTTGGCAGGTGATTGGATGAACCATCTGTCAATCAAACTCTTGCCAAAGACCACGCCCTACCACGACATAGCTGCAAGTGGCTCTTCACAGGACGCTGATTGGCTCGCGGTCTGGCTTGCTGTACTTACTTGAAGCCTGAAAAGATGGATTTTCTTTTGATATGTGATCCCACGATTCTTGTGTGATATCGCGAGATTCCAGCTGCCGTGCAAGGTAAGGTAAAAGGTGCAGATTGTCTAAATTTACTGTCGATTTTTGTTGAACTTTGACTGTTGACTTTGTCTGTAATATCTGTATCTGTAAACATGTTGTATAACTATTTATTAAAATACACCATTTGTTATCTGATAGAGCTTTTTTTTGCAAAAAGTCCTCGGTCGCTGTATATTTTACCCTCTTTTTTGCAGCCTGTTATGACTCAACCACAGTCACAGAGCTCGTCTCTGTGAGGCTACCTGTTAGTGCAGCACCTCTGACCCTGAGCTGTGTAATCTGCAGCGCCCTGATTAGAGTTCACTGACCTCCATGTTGGAAGGGGGGAGCAGAGAATTGGGGGATGACAAGCAAAACAGATGAGGAGATGTAAAAAAAGGTCTTTGCAGGAGGTTTAAATAGTTTCCGATTTTCTCTGTATTTCTCTGTTGCTGTAGCCAGAGAGGGGAGAAAATGAGGGTTGAAAATGATTATCTTAAAGACGCCGAATGTGTCAGGACATCGGGGTGGACGGCGGGGTGGGAGAGTCTCACTGGGGCTGAGTCTGATCAAACAAGCCATCCAGATGATAGGAAGATTAGATGAGATGAGAGTCTCGACTGATGCGGCTGGCTGACTTTGTGATTGCCAGCACCGAGTAGTTACCTTCATGTGGGGATGCAGTAGAGAGAGAATCCATTTCAACTTGACTCACCCACTCTTTTTTGGGAAATAAGGAATGCCTTCTTGAGCCCTGTATGAAACAAATATCATAATTCTGAAATAAAAGCTAGTATTCAACCAGGAACATGGCCAGCACGAGCAAATAAATGCCAGCCCTTAAGAAAATCCATTTGGAGGGGGAGGGGGTAGCCTGTAATATAATGGCGGAGAGGGAGGGATTGTGGCAGTTGAGCCATGGGAAGTTAAACGTGATACATCTGTGTGAGAAATATTGGGTTCAATGATGTTAATGTCACAAAATGACAAATGAATCCATCTCTACTCTATTTGGTGCCAGGGCATTGTTCCGACGGCCCATTATTCCGAAACCCCAGTAATTTGAATGTCCCATGGGGCTGGAAAGCCCATTTGTCCGACAGCCTTTTATTCCGAAAACAAACTCCCATTGTTCCGAAAATACAAACTATCCATGCAACGAACAGAAGCACAGGGTGATATTTTTTTTCCTACCATGACGAAGGCATGACTCGCCTTACTCACCTTACAACCTCTGGTTGGCTTACCCTGATATTCTCACCCTAAACCGAACTAATATCACTCCTCATGTCTAAACCAAACCAACCCAACTAACAAAGGCAACGAGCAGTAAGAGGCTGAGTGGCGGGTCATGCCTTCGCCAGTAGGAAAACAAATTGGGAATGTCCAATGATGCCATTCTGTCTAATAGTTAGTGTTTCTGTTTGTTGCAGGGCAGCATGGACTCCTAAATATTAAGTTCCCTTACAGTGAAACTGCACTGGGAATTATGTTTCGAGGGAAGCGTATTTTTGACGCGGATTAGGATACTTTCTGACGTATAACAAATCCGTTTGTAATCATAGTCTACGGAACTCAGCGTAGGGAGGAGGTCAGGGTGATGGATGGGGCAACAAACAACGGACGCTGTTCGTGTCCCGTGTGAAACTAAATGTAAACGTTCAGTTATTTAAACATGATGTTTTTGTCGCGTTTTTTGTTTAGTTTTGTTTCAGTTTGAATTAACCCTGTGTTCAAAACTGTTTGAAAGTGCGTCCGTAATCCGGGACAAAAAAAATATGTTTCCCTCAAAACACAATTGAAAATTCAGTTAGTTATATGGTAATGTAATTTTGTAGGAGACATGGTTATGCAGGAAGAGATTGTATTTTTGGAGCAATGGGCCTTTGGAACAATGGGAGTTTGTTTTCGGAATAACAGGCTGTCGGACAATTGGGCTTTTGGTCCAATGGCCGAACTACTGGAGTTTCGGAATAATGGGCCTCCGGAACAATAGTCAGTCCCCCTCTATTTACCCAGACTTTGGGAGAAATATGGTATACCGCCTTCAGTCCTATATATAACACACACTGTATGCTGTAAATCCTCAAATTAAAGTTGGTATTCAAATAATGGCCCAGTCTCAAACAACAGCCCATCCAGCACCATCAATGAAACAACTTAAAACGCTCTCCAAGTTTACGTGTTATCTTGATAAATTCAGTATAATGCACATTTGACAGCCTTAGTTTAAAACCTCATCTCATACTCATCACTCTGCTTAAAAATGTTCCGTTTTTAACAGAAATATCACTTCTACTTTGCAGTTCTTCCGATCACTGTTAAGCTACCGTCCATGAAACTCAACACCTTCTACAGAAATTTCACATTGAAACCCTAGGGAGGGTCTGTCGCTCTTGTTTTTGTATAATTCTCCTGGTGCTCCTGATGGCCAGTCCGACTACGGTTCTCTCTGAAGTTGAGGTAAAGAAAAATACTTTGTTAAGGTTTGACAAACATCTTGGTTTGGGTTAAAATGACTAACTCATTAAGGCTAGGAGACCTTTGTTGTCACGGTTACAATAATAACCACATGGTGAAGGTCAGGGAACAGTCGTGGTCATGATTAAAGGTTACCAACTGTTGTGCCGGGGCACTGACGCAACAGATTTTGTTAGTCAGTCTCGAAGCGTCTGTGCAGAAGTGTTGCATTTCAATTGATGGTAACATGACAACAAATGAAACAACAGCTAAGACTTGAAATAATCAACAGTATTTCTGTTGAAAAGAGAAACTCAGAGCAGCAGTGGTGAACATGACACAACAATGTGAACATTATTAAAAAGGTAAACATGGATGAAGAATTGAGTTTATATTAACAACAAATAACATCAACAGCAAATACACACAAGAGCAAACCAGAAAAGAAGACATCTAACTCAAATATAATAAAATATATGATATATAACACAGGGATTTATTTCACAATTTGAAATAAAGGCTTGTCTGTGATATAAGCCTGTTTCAAATAAATCTTTTTTCTCTCCCAATCTACATCTGTCCACTGCAGACGAACTATCCTCTACCTGGATGAGCACCGACCCACCGGGATGTCTCCTGCTCCTGATGGCCACTCCGACTATGGGTCTCTCTGCAGTTGAGGTAAATAATCTATTATTTGAGCATGTACGGTACTAGTGTTAAATGTTATCCAACCGTTAGAAAATAATTTAAAGGGGATATATCATGAAAAACTCACTTTTTCAGTGATTGTGTTCTTACATTTGAGTATCTGGAGTTCCTACCAGCCCACAAACTGTGAAATAATACGACCCAGTCAGTTTTTTGTGGGCTGTCTATATCAGAAAACATGTGATTCAACAAGTCATTCAGATTTATCTCCCCTTCCTATGTCACATGCAAGCTCATTAGAATATACCACGCACATCTTGAGAACTACATTTGTAAAGGTGCTCCATATTTTTCTCACCTGTCAATGAGAGCAGACTGGGCTTTTTCAGGAGGGGGTCTTAAAGAGACAGGCGCTAAAACGGAGTGTTTCAGACAGAGGGTGAATACAGGTATATTCGGACAGACAGCATGAGAAAAATAATGTGATTTTTGATCATTAAAGCATGTAAACATGTTCTAGTACAGTGGTTCCCAACCCGGGGTCCGGGCCCCCCTTAGGGGTCGACAAAGATCACAGGGGGTGTGCCAGTATTTGTCTTCTTTGAGGTTGTAAAATTTTGATTTGCTCATGTATAACTAAAACCATAAAAACATACTTACTGGATAATTTATACAAAAGTCTGTATACAGTATAAAACTATTTTAAAAGGAATATTCTGCTTTAATCCATATTTGTTGGCGTTTAGCCTTTCAAAAACAACATTTTCACTGCGGTCAAAACCTATTTGCTCTACCGCTTGACGCACACAAAGGGAGGCCTGCACCTGTATTAACAGCAATCTAACAACACCATAAATTAGATTTATTTAACCACAATAACAAAAAAATCTATTTTGGCTCTGATGCTATTATAGTAAATTAATTAAGATGTTACAAAAAAAGATCCAGTATGTATCTGCATACATGCTTGGCAAATCCGTCAAGAAGTCATCACTTTATTTTGACGAAACTGACGAGTTATATTCATTAGAAAGTTGATTTATTAAAAAAAAGACTAACTCGTTTAATACACTGAATCACTTTATTCAAAGTGAGGATAGTGTTTGAGGATTTGTCATTTTCTTAGGGGTGATGACGTCAGAGCTTGAAGGAAAATAGGTTGGGAACCACTGTTCTAGTAGAAACCCAAAACACAAGTATGAACCTGAAAATGAACATGATACCGTATGTCCTATTTAAAGGAAGAAGTCAGGGGAGAAATGCTTTTCTAATTAAAAAAATACATATATTATTTGAATTGGTGATGATTACAGTTGTCAGGTAAAATTACACCTTTCAGTCATTCTGCGGCTGGTTAGTTTATAGTTGAAATTAATTCACCTGAAATGAATCCGCTTGCTTTGAAGTGACTCGATCACGCTCAGGTGAAATGAACGGAGCCGGACTGATCAAAGAATTAAAGCGAGAGCGGCGGCGACAGAGTCAGCGACCGTGCTCTGAGCAGCTCCGTCACTACCGCGCTATATTTAGCCAACACACACCGACGAGCCCCACAACAGTAGGCACGCACTGACCCCCGCCATCTGCTCGCTCACACACACACACACACACCTTAAGGTTTTAATGCCAACTGCTGCCCACAGACCCCCCAGGTGAACCCAGGTGGACTTTTAGATTCATGCACGAAGCGGTCTCACACACACACATGCAGGGGACTCCCCACGTTGCCGCGGCGATAGAGTCGTTAGTACATTTTCTCATTATGGCGGATGCATTTACTGTATGCAACAACAAGGCTTCTCAAAGACTCACTGTGAGAGAGCAGAGAGCGATGGGGAGCCATTTTAATGAGCTTGCCTCTATGTGTGTGTGTGGAGGCTTAGTCTGTGTTTATAATAACACATCTATCACACATTTCTCTCCCTCTCACCGCTTCAATTATGGTAAAATGGACAAAATGACCCGACAATATTAGTATTACTCCTCTTTGTGTTCACAATTTATATTCACGTTCATATTCTGAGTCCCACATAATACCTGTGCCTCGGAGTACTATTATTCACACACTCTGGGATGTTTATTTTGGACCTCGACATTTTCTCTCGTATTGCCGGAAATGAGAGAAAGAGTTTACGCTGCCGCCTAAACTGAGATGTCACACTGATGTGTCTCTGCATGGAAAATCAATTACCAGAGGTGGCGAAAGGTGACCGAGACGGCAGATAGTGTGGTTTTTCTGGGGATAGAGATCTTTTTTCTGGTTCAACACAATAAAAGAGATCATATTTGGGTGCAAAAAACACAGAACAAGCATTTAGTGTGTATATTTTAAGGCGAGTAGCTCTAGGCTGTACATCCATTCCTACCGAAATAAGCATGTTTTCTAATATCCTTCATGCTATGCTAGCAATGGGAAGAATATAGATTTAATTTCTCTGCGTTTGAACTCTTTTTGTCAGCCTGCTTCTTACAAAGCGTCCTTTTCTTCTGCAAATCCCTCCGGTCACTTGTTTACATCAGAGACACTGACATAAATCAGTGATTATTCGTGTTGTGTTTAAGGGTTCAGAGAGCGTTCGTCTCCTCTGCACTTGAAAGATCGGAGCGTCGGGGTGGAGATGACAGCGTTTGTCGTCCTCGCAGGCGTGCAGCCTATTAGACAGGCAGACTGACAGTGCAGCCTAGTGGCAAAGCAACGGAGCCTCACACATGGACACACACTGCAGATCAGGGACAAAACAGCTACAGAGGATAACGACGTGTGCCCGAGTATGATGCGTAACCCCGCTGCACTTTTCTGTGTTTGTGTGTGTCTTTTCTTGCTCCACCCTTTGTGGAGACACTGCACGTAGGCACAAGGCTCCCCTATACATGCTGTGGAGGAAGCATTATGAACTCACACAGAAACCCCTGTGTCTCCAGGCCTGAGAGGGGGGTGAAGGACAGGGTTTGGCAGGCGCAGCGCTCCCTCAATTTGGCCTGGACACTCATCTCAACTAACCCTCCGTCTCCTTCACTTAGCAGTCCAGCTGCGTGTACGCTCACACTCAATATTCAGGGACATTCCTCACTTATAGTCTTAAATATTTTTAGGATGAGTAGAACTCCTATTCTACTTCTCGTTGTGTGTATGCGTGTGCGTGCTTGCGAGGAAAATCAAGCGGTCCCGGGAGTGATGCTTCGGCGGCGGTGGCAGACTTGCCGTGATGGCAGCCAAGCGGCGACAGCGTTGTGTTGCCGCGTCCCGGGGCTTCACAGGGCGTGCAGTTCAGTTTGGAAACTCAGCACGGCTGCAGTGCTGGCAGCCGTGCTGAGCTGTGACACAATCATCCTGTACAGTGTACACGTTAGACCACGGCTACAACTTGAGAGAGTGGCCGGTCGCAGTACTCGGGGGTGTCTGGGTAAATACACTATAAACCCTCACAATGAAAAGAGCACACAGTAATACTAATAATATTATTTACAAAGCCTTTATTAAAATAAAATTATTCAAATGCAATTTAACAATTCAAAATGTTTTTTTTTAAAACAAACAAAAGTACAAATAACAACAACAATAATATTAAATATTAATATTATCAGTAGTAGTAATAACAGTAAACTAACAGTAAGTATTAAAAGTAAACTAAGTACACTATTATTATTATTATTATTATTATTATTAGTAGTAGTAGTATTCTTATTAGAATTAATACAACATATCTTTATTATTATTTGTTGTTTTTGTAGTAATAATAGTAGTAGTTCAATTAGTGCAATTAATCCATATTAGTAATATTATTACAATCATAAAAATCATTATACTTATTAGTAGGAGTAGTATTAACAGTAAACTAAGTACACTATTATTATTAGGTTTTATCAATTCTAAAAAAAGAAAATGGCTATTATTATAATTATTACTAGTTGTTGTTATTGTAGTAATAATAGTAAAACAGCACAATCATAGTGCAATTAATTATTAGTAGATTCTGAGTAGTAGTATTATTACCATCAATAAAAATATTATTATTATTAGAAGTTTTAGCCGTAATATTTTTGTCATTGTAGTAGTAGCATTAGTAGTAATAGTACTTGTGGTAATAGTAATACAAAGTTCAAATGATACTATGCACATTATATTATTACAGTATATTTGTATTACATTATAATGGTATTATTAGCATCAATAAAATGTTATTATTTTTAATAATATTTATTTATTTATAGTTGTAGTAGTAGCAGGTAGGAGTAGCAGTAGAAGTTATAGTAGCAGTGCCAACTAAACACAAATAACAATTTTATCATTAGTAGTAGTTGGAGAAAACTAAGTACAAATTTCAATAATATTATTATGATTCATATTATTAGTAGCAGCAATGGTAGTAGCAATGGTTGTAGTGGCAGTACAAAGTAAAAAATATACTCTATTATATACACATTACACCCTATAAGTATGAGTATTATTATCAGTGGCGACGGGTCATTTGTGGGTTAAAAAAAGTGTTTTTAGTGATACTGAGTAACTTAGAAATGAATATATTTATAATTTATGATTATGTTTAATGCACGACATAAAACATCCTCAGTTGCTGCTGTTATGTATCATTATTTTACAATTTAAGGTCAGAGGCTGTATATTATAATAATAATATACATTTAATTTTAAATTGAAATAATAATTTTTAAATGTTGTTTTAATTGTGCTTGGCTCACGAGGCCGCTATGTGCGGATAGCCCCCCCGCTCGCCCCGAGTGGGAAAACACCAATACGCATGCTAAAAGCCTCTGGCCATGGAAGCGGGTGGCACAAATTTAATGCCAAGTAGGGCTGAATGCCTCTTAGTATTTATTTTAAATAAGATAGTTACTGCGGTCACAATGAACGATGGGGATTACCTCCTACAGCACAAATATGAGTCTGCTTTTTGAAGAAAAATCTAGAGATTAAACACCTACCGGATGTGGGATATTGCTATAAACCGAACAGCTGGTAAAAATAATGAGATTTAACGTTGAGTTGTTCTCCAGAAAAAAAAGGCTAACTGCTAGCTTGTCAGAGAAGACGCTTTCTTGCTTCCCGTGTGTGTTATTATTCGGAGGGTGATGGTATCTGGTCAACAACCGGCTTTCAGGATGTTAGCATCTTTCTGAAAGGATTACCAAACATGAAAGCAGCAGGACAACGCGGTAAAACTGGGTAAAACATAGCTAATGTTACCCAAACTGACAGAGCATACAAACGGGGAACTGAGCAGTATAACAGCAGGTTGAGGAGAACGGGTACGAGCTCAGTGGGATTATCACCTGTGTTAAACTGAGTGGAGAATGTGAAATAGTACATTATGTAAAATTGTGCAATTTTCTGGTTTTGCATCTGTCCAAAGGAGTTGTTTTTTCACCTTAAAACACCACTGATTATTATGATAATATTACTTGTAGAAAGTCGGCGATAGGAGGGGTCCCTCATCCATCCCCTAGTAGCAGAGAGAGTACATGGACAGAGGGGTTGTTTGGTTGAATATGTTAGTCTAGTCTGCCTGACTCATTGATCCTTTAGATAGATAGATGGATAGATAGATTTATTGAGGTAGGTACGAAAAACACTGTATTTACAAATCTCTATATAAATGTACACACTTACTAAACTAGATTAAAAAATACAAAAAAAAATAGAATTTAATATAATATTTAAGATATATCTCTGCTATGCTAATTGAAAGTAGAATATGAATATTTATCTGACTGAGGTTTGTGCAAGTTAGAATCCATGGCCCCCGACCGTGGCTCTGAAATATCAGTAGCCTCCACCGGGCGCAGCTACGATGCAGTCGATTCCACCAGACGTGCCGCAGCGTGTCCTAGAAGCTAGTCTCTCACTCTGCAGTGGGTTGATAAATCCACGGTGTCGTCCGTGGTGCTGAAGTAGTAGACGGATTTTTTATTGCGACTTTTTCTCTGAGACCGGCCCTTCATCCCACAGGGGGTTCGTAGCTAATAAACAAATCCGTTCCCCCTGTTCAAAATGAACAAATTGCCTAATGGTTGTAGTAGTAGTAGTAGTATTACTATAAAGAGTGTATATTGTTGACATTAGAAACAGCAACTGACAAAACAGTCTCACCTTTCGATCGTATCACATGATTTTCATGAGGAGAACCGACCCAGAACAGCGACTACGTGAAGGTGAGATTGTTTTGTCAACTGTATTATTAGTTTCACATCAGTTTAAGGTTAACATTGATTTAAAAAAATGCTTCTATCAGTTTTATAAACTGTGAGTAACGATTTCACTTTCAACACAGCTCAGGTCACTTTGCAGCAGTGTGATCAGGACAGGTGCTGTGATCTGGCACATTTGCAGAGTTTCCCGCTATTACATGAGTCAATAAATGATCATAGGCCTTGAATAACACACACACACACACACACACACACACACACACACACACACACACACACACGTAGAACCATGTGAGGTCACACTCTGCTGCACCTGGACATACTACAGATAATAGCTTTATGAATACAATACAGGAGATCGATAGCCGATCATTGTCCTTGAGCCTCGCGGACATGCTGCTGTTTTCAGTTCGTCCCATCAGTCAGATATTTGCCGACGGGTAGGTGAGAGTGTGTGTGGGAGACGCGAGCCAATGATGACAAATGGGGGTAAATAACAGAGTGCGAAGGGGGGGGGGGGGGGAATGCAGCTCATGACCCAGAGAGATAAACAGAAAGTGAGAGTTGGCCAGGCAGGTAGGACGGGAGGGTGTGGCAACGTAGGGAGCATGTAGCGTGCAGCACCGTCCGATCCCGCGCTCTAATTGGCTGTCGAGACTTTGACAGACGCGCTCGTCCCTCCCCCCCTCCGGCTTCCCCTGCCCGAAAGTGTATGTATGTACGTGTGCGTGTGCGCGAGGGAGCCGGCAGACTGAGGCGAGCCACAGAGGCAGTGCTCTAAACTCCCAACCCAATGAGCTCGCAGCCCTCGCACTCACACACACACGCTCTCCTCGGCACCGGCTCTCGCCGCTTCAACGCTGGGACACAGAAGAGGAAGGAGGAGAGAGGGAGAGAGAGGCAGCGAGCGGCAGAGAGGGAGAGTGAAGGGGGCGAGGGAGTAAGAGAGGAGAGAGGGAGAGAGAGGCAGAGGGAGACTGGCGGGGTGTAGAGGGAGAACACCATGGCTTCAGATCCGGGGCTGGCTGCGATGCTGCTATGGACTATATCACTACAGGCTCTGGGCACCGCAGGAACTAACACTAACGAAGGTAAGTGTGTGTGTGTGTGTGTGTGTGCTCATTTAAATAGAGTTAAACAATGCACATTGTCTGACTGACAGCGGGGATTAACTTCATACATGTGGAGCTCCTGCAAACACAACATGGCACACAAACACTTAGATGGTGTGTTTGCATGTCATAATCCAGGGTATGACATCAAAGTTCGCTTTGCACAACTCAAAGAAATCTGGGTGACGTCTGTGTGTGTGTGTGTGTGAACTCGTTTTGACATTGCTCATATTCGCCCGGGTTGCGTGCCAGCTGCAGTAACAGCGCATGTGTCTGCTGCGAGGTTAGGCGATGACGTGAAAGTATGCGTCTGCGCCTTTTCCCCTCTTATATGTGATCTGAGGTGAAACGTCTCACTTGTGTGTTTTCTTTTGAGCTTCCTAAATGTTGTTGTGTGTGTGTGTGTGTGTGTGTGTGTGTGTGTGTGTGTGTGTGTGTGTGAGCACTTGTCACACACACACACTTCGCTCCCTTAAGCCCGGCCCGGGTTTGTTTACTTCCATCCTCCTGTCCTTCATGTTTCCACCACGACACGGAAAACTGTTGTTGTCACTTGTTCAACTAATGCCACACACACACACACCCACACACACACACACACACAAACACACACACCGAAAAAGTCCTCCGGCGCCTTTCCTTTATATATGTGTGTGTGTGTGTGTGTGTGTGTGTGTGTGTGAGACAGGGTCCTTGACATAGGTCTGGTCTCAGGAGAGTTGAGTGACAGCGGCGATTGGGCTGTTAGGGCCTTCGTCGCCCTGACGGCAACGTTCAGCTTCGCCACTGCAGGGAAAAAAAGCAGCAGAAGAAGAGGAAGAGGAGGAGGAGGAGGAGGAGGAAGAGATAGTGGGGGGAAAAAGAGAGAGATCAGTGCTTTGGTTCAGGTGGGATCACCTCAGCGGTGGAGAGGTGAGGGCAGCGCTTATCCTGTATTTAAGCTGTGTAAAGTCGGGATGGGAGAGTCGGGCCGCCTCAGGTCAGACGGAGCAGGAAGTCCTCGTGTAGCCTCAGCGACCACCACATGTACGACCCGCCATTAACACACTGTGTTATTTGCATGTTTAGTTCCTTCTCCTCCTCCCCGCTGCTCTCTCTCTCTCGTGTGTCTCCGCCATTCAGATTCATTCACCCTCTCCCGTGCTGATCGCTGCCCTTTGCTGATTCGGTGTGATGACATAAATAAAGTGTAACCTGCTCTCCGCTTTACAGAGTTTAAGATTTTTTTGTTTTATTTGAATCCCGCTCCACATTGAAAACAGAGCGCATGATCGTCTGTTTCCAGGCGCGTAAAAAGAGTTCCTTAAGGAAAAAGTCCCATTTTTTGTTCACGAGTCCGTCGTTTTGTCTGCAGGTCTGAATGTGTTTCCGCTGAGTTAAACTGCAGGAGGGATCGCCGTGTTGTCGATCAGTTGGTTGCTCGAAACACGAGCTTCTACTAAAAAACACTGTCTCCAAAATGCAAAATCTTCTCAATTAGAATCATCTTGTTTTTTGTTAGAATTAACATTGATTTTGTCAATTTATCATATATATAAACGTCTATATGCATTTAATCTGGATTGTGAGGCGCATTTAAATGATCCACTTTGTAATATACAAAGAGACTGAAGCTGGTTATATTTTCTTATAATATTTAATGGCGTTTTTTCAAACATATTTTTCTTTTTTTTAGGCATTTTTACGGTTAAGACAGTACAGAGATAGACAGGAGAGGGATATAACATGCAGGGAACGGGGGACGTTGCGGTTATATGTCATATCATGATGTACGAACAGTTTCCTAAAAAGGGTTAAAAATTCCTTAAAACAGCAATCAAACACTGTCATGTGACACTAAAACTGAATTCCAATAACATTTTTCTTATATGAACCTTTAAAGAACATATTAACACATTATTTTGTGACCTCCTTTGAATTGTCATTGATCGGAGTCATTTGAGGTTGAGGGCTTGGAAAATACTACATACTCTAACAAAGTTATGAGCAAACTCTTGCTAGTTCTGTCATGAGATGAAAACTGTGCAGCTTAATAAAACAAAAAAAACTCAGAATATAGTTGGTCCAATTTAGTTATTCAACATTTTAATCAATGCGAATGAATGAATTGATTTCTATTTACACCACAAAAGTCACCGGAGAGTTGTGAACATAACAAAATTAGATTTTGCTCTTATGGTCGCGCATTAATTCATCTAAATAAACACAAGAAAAACAAATCAATTTTTCTGCAGAGATCCTGCAAATCTGCTTTTTCGTTCTATTTTGGAGGCGATTAAAGAGGCAGAATTGTTATCAAGGCCAAACAAATAGTTGACGTCTAAGTGATAACTGAATGCATTTAAAGAAGTGATGGTGACGAAAATGTGATTTCGCCTCTTTGCTTTGGTTTTCGGCTGCGCCGCGACTCGAGGGGCGATTACAAATATTACATGTACGTTGAAGGAGATAACCTCTGCAACGAACGAAGAGCTGGAAATGAAATTGTTGGAAGAGCAGCTCACACAAGCATGAAGAGCACACACACATTAACACTCGAGAGCGCTCGCTAAAGACAGACGCTGTGTTTTCATACGTATATTTGATGTACGAGCAGCAGCCATGGCCAGCCATTTTGTTTTTGTTCATTGTTCATGTTTGCAGTCATATTCATCTTGTGTTACACACATAAATGAACCAGACAGGTTACCACGACTCACTGACACAGTGAGTAGTGAGGCTTGAGTTGTGAATATATGTGAGTATTCGATCCTGTCCACATCGTCACTCAAGTGTCCTTCAGACCCCGTCATTAATTTGTTTACGGAGCGCCGTGTGTGTGTGTGTGCGTGTGTGTGCATATATGTGTGTGTGTGTGTGTGTTTATGGTAAGGGGAGACAAAGGAAAAACTATTTTTTTTTTTTTGTTGGCATCTCATAATGTGTTTTTCTTCAATAGGACTTGAAAATATGAATCCATTGTGTGGCCGAGAGAGACAAAGTAATTATTATAGAACCTGCAGAATAAGAGCAGAGGAGGGTCTGGGATCAGTTAGACCAGCAGGATGTAATGGAGGAAGGTTTGAAGCCTCTTCAGCTCAGTTTACCCTCATATTTCATCAGCAGGGACGGAGTTTAGCGCTTTATAAGCTGACGTAAAGCTTTACGTTGTTTTCGTAGCGGACATCGTGTTAAGCACTGAGGTAAATGGTAGAAAATATCTCAATGAAAAACGTATTCTTTTATAAAGTAACAAAAAAAATTATAAAAAAAGCGCTTTAAGATGCATACTGTCAGTGTATCTCCAAAACTGAATGGTTTATTTAGCACTAGGATAATTTTCTCAATCCATAAAGGAACACTCAATCCTTCAGTTTCAAAATATATATATATATGTTAAAATTATTTTATTATTATTTTATTCAATTAGTTATTTATCTTAGTATTTTTTTATCTTGGTCTAATGTTGATAAACAATAAAGAAAGTGTTTAAAAAAATCCTTCCGTTTACATTTAATTAAAAAAAAAAATTAATTGGACGGCGAAAAATATTGTGAAAACGAAATGTCGATAAAACGGCAACGTTTTACACGCACCGTCTTTCTCTTTCTACATTTTTCTTTTTACTCTCGATTGTAAAATGTGGGTGAGACGATGTGTGTGCGAATTATGGAGTCAGAAAAGTCAAAATATTTTTAAAATGGATTGTTTATATTTATTAATACATTTTTAAAATGAAATAAGATGAATAGATGCAGAGAATATATATATCAAAAAATATAACCGTAACATTGTGAAATAATACAATGCCTTTTTGAACCTCCGGTTGGTTCATGATGAAATAAAATGAAATGTTATTGCAGGTCATTTCTTTATTTAATTATTCCCCCCCCCTCCAAAGTCTCTCTTGTTATTTCCCAACACCATTCCTCCCAATGACCATTTTAATTCTTTTCATCACAACGTCTGACGATCTGACACCAAGAGGGCAGAGTCGCTTCTGTGATTGGCTCTTTGCTAAATCAGGACAAAGCAACAGCCAATCGAATAAGCGGCGGGTTGAAATACGTTTCATAGTAATGAACTGAGACAACGTCATGCTTATGTGCTAATTGTATGAATTTGGCACATTTCGTTTTATATATTTCTTTATTGATTTTTTTTAACACTCTGGGTCTCCATAGGTTGTCGGGCTTTCCTGCGATACAATAGCAAAAGTGAGAATCCCACTTTCTAAACTTAGTTTCAGACACTTTTCCTCACTGACAATAAAATCAACAAACATGACGCATTCAGTTCGTCCTCGAACTAAAACTTTCTTCCTGTGAAGTCTCAAGTTATAAACTCTAAAAGTCCTTCAAAACAGCTGAAGCTATCTGGGGTAGAAATAACGTTTTCAAGGAAATACTTCTGAGGAGAAACACTGAAAACGGCCACATTAAAGTTGTTGGCATCAGTATTGAAATCAGCCTTCAGATGAATCAGTGCAGGCCGACCACACATACGGAGCTCGCTGTTATCTAGTAGCTCCCACATTTGTAGTGAATCACTGGGCTGTACGGAGGTGGTGTTTCCCTGAGCGTCCCCTCCAGTCGGCGGGCACTGTCCCTGATTCAACTCCTGCACACTGCATCACACAGCGAGGATAGAGAGCATTCCTTCAGGTTGTTGTTAGTACTGAGGAACATGAAAAGACTCATGCAGAGAGCAGGACTCGCTGCTAATGAGCAAACTGTAGGTGGATGATTATTCCCACATACCTCAGCTGGAGGAGGACCAAGGGGGAACGAAACACAGAGGCAGGGAACGATGGAACAGCTACCAAAAAAAAATCTTTTTTTCATTATTCAAAGATTTGAACATGTAATGTAGAAGCAACAAAATTGCAGGAAAAACAGGAAATGAAGGGAAGCGTTGAAAGCAGCCAGGCTGTTGGCAGCTGTAGTTTTTCCCTCTTTGTGCAATAAAAGGCAAAATTTAGTCTGTGAAAAAGAAAGACAGTGAGGCTTTTGATTGTGATCAGTGCTACAGCAGACGCTGCTGCTGGTGTTGATCTCTCCCCAGTTATGTGATGTTTAGTAACATCAGTGGAAAAATACACGAGAACTTGTCATAATTAATAGCTTGCAGGGGAGACCTTTCTGCAACAGATTACAGAGGAGAAAAAAAGCATTTAAGCCCTTGTAATAAGTGCTGAATTTGCTGAAGTGTGTCGTCCTCAGTGTCTTGCTGAAGGACACTTCAGCAGCTCGCTGACAAGGAAAGATGTTTTCCTTCACGGGTCTCGTATTTGAGCTCCTAATGTCTTTTATTGACTTGTGGAGCTGCTTCTCTCCACCTCCTCAGCACACTGGGTTTATGTATTTGTCACCATTTGGGGCGGCTGTAGCTCAGTGGGTTGAGCGGGTCGGCCTTTAACCGTGAGGTTGGCGGTTTGATCCCCGGCTCCTACTGTCGGCATGCTGAGGTGTCCTTGAGCGAGACACTGAACCCCAAGCTGCTCCCTGGGTGCTTTACAGCAGCTCACTGCTCCTAAATGTTAGGATGGGTTAAATGCAGAGGTCAAATTTAATTTATGTGCCTGTATGTATATGAAGAATCTAATAAAGTTTTAAGTGATCTCACCAAAATATGTGAGATGACCACGACCTCTTGACAGCGCGTTACATGGTGGTGGCACGGAATGTGTTAAAATGACGTGCCGTCACCACGGAAACAATTTAATGTTCGGTTTAGACGACAAAACTACATCGTTAGCTTAAATAATAATAATAATAATAATAATAATAATGATAGGGGCTGCACGGTGGTGCAGCGGTTAGCCTTCGTCCAAATAAAATAAAAATGAATATAAAAAAATATAATAAAAGTGATTTTCAAAGTTCTCGCTTTACATACTGTGAAGTAAAATGAAAGAAAAGATAAAAATAAAATGGTGTCGACTAGGAAATAATTAAACAATTAAAAACTATTAAAAAAAAATTAAAAAAGTTAACGTTAGGTTTAGGCAACAAAACTACATCGTTAGCTTAAATAATAATAATAATAGTACATCCAATTTATATAGCAAAGTTCTCAAAGACCCGTGACATACTTTATAATAAAATAAAGAACAAAAAACAAGCACAAGGCACTCTTTACCCGCGGTATCAAACGCAGACGGCCGTGATAAAGCGTCGGTATTTGACGCCCCGTGAAGGAGAACGGGATGAAAAACTAGGCGAGACCTTGAATCTTTAGAAGAGACGCAGCTGATGCGCAGCTGCTGCGCAGCCGAGCCGCGCTGTTCACGCAGTGGCTGCTCTGACCTGTTAACATGGATGCTAAAATAAAAAGCAGAAAATAGATCACCAGCCGCATTAGTCACTCTGTAAGTTTGTTTCTCACTTCTTAATTGTATTTTCACTATAACAGATTGAAGAGCGTTAGGAGACGTGCTGGGCTCCAGGAAAAGTCTGTAAGGTGTTGAGTTCTGTATTAGTCACTCCTGGTTTCACCTTGAAACTATGAAATCATTGTTAGAATGGGAGCTTTATTAATTGCACTTTGCTAGTAAATGAATGCAATTTACTTCTTTGTATCACTTTAAAAGCAATAAAAGCAAATTTAAGTCACAGCCTGGTCTACTAAAAATTACAAAAAGCTGCATTGTCAATTACGTTTTGAGGGAAACGTATTTTTTCTCCTGGATGACGCATCACAAAGACATTTCTAATGATAGTCTGCGTAGGAGGGAGGTGGGTGGACGGGTCAAACGAACACTGGACTTTCACCCAGGAGACCGCTGTTAGTGTCCCGTGTGAAACCAAAAGTCAATAAATTCGTTCGGCATTTAAATAATGTAACAGACATTCTTATTTTAAGCCAAACCATGATCTTTTTACTAAACATAACCAAGAAGTTCTGTTTTGTTTGTTCACCATATTTTCAGACCCTCAAACCGGGACCCTTAAGTGTACCACATTTTCATCAGGGGGGCTCACTTGGCGCATCTGTGGCGCATTCGGGCACGGAGAGGGATCAGAAAGAAGGAATTATTATAGGGGGGGGGGGCATTAGAGGCTGTGACAATCAGGACTTATCACATTCACTACTTTCACCCTCTTTAATCACAGGGCTATCCCCGTAATGATGCACTGACAGTTTGGGAGTCCTGTAGAGAGTTTTCCTGGTCTGGGACTACAGGAATTATTTTTCAACTTTAGCTTTAAACCCGAACAATCTCTATCACATCATGTTACTCCGCTCGCCACAGCCTCAGGCTGTTATAATTCAAAATGTGGAGCTCAGACGTCATTTTGGCCAGGATGGAGACACCGTCCGGGTGAAACTAAGACAGGAACGGACGGACCTGAGGGAGTTATAAGAGGAGCGAAATGCCTGTTAATGCGCAGAAGGAACTGTGTAGAATAATTAATCAAAAATTACACGTTTCATGTGCACATAAACACGGGTGGGGGGGGGGGGGGGTCTGTGGTTCAACAGTCTGATGCTGGTTGCACAAAATGGAACCAGTGGATCTGCTGTGCTGTCCGTGCGTAATTGTGGCTTGACAGCGCGCAACATCACTCTAGTAGAGTTAAAGACTACAGCGGTGCACTGTGCAGGTTCTCTGTATATATATACTTATCTCATGTGCACACATTAATGAATGAGTGGGACAGAACATGATAGTAAACGTCTATGGAAGTATAATATTGTTGTCATTATTTAAATTGTGGTGAAAACCGGGACATTTGAGTGTTTTACAGATATTTGTTGGGACTCGGGACACTCAGCTTGAAACCGGGACGTCTGGTCACCATACTCGAAATGTAATTGAGAATGAAGTTTAGTTGTATGGGAGCGTATTTTTGTCGGGTTGCCAGTCAGTGGCAGTAATTGTTGAAATTCTCTACAGTTTCCATTGTCATCCTGAAGGGGGGGGGGGCTTTATGTGCAGTGTTGTGGGAGCGCATTAAAGAAGCAGAAAGGGCGTTAACCGTTCCCTCCCTCTATCTGCCGGTCTGTATAACACAGGTTGGCCGGCCGGCCGGCGGCTCCCCCTTCTCTCCCCCGAGGCACCGCTCTTTATTGAGACATCAGCCTTGTTAGCCGGCTGTCGACAGGAATATAGGAGCTACCAGATCAATACAGCCGGGGTCTGCCAGTCCTCCCGAGCCGCGGCCAGAAGCGGGCGAGGCCTCAGAAAGCAGGGGCCTCTCTTGAGCCCCATCCACCCATTAGCAGGACCTGACGCTGGGCTGGCCAGAGTTCAGCCGCCCCCGGCCCGCCTCCGCTATGCTCTGTGATTGCAGCTGGGTAATTCATGTTTCTCTGCTACGGTAGCGTGTGAGGTAGGAGATCCTTCAGTGAGACGGCTGAGGATGAAGCAACAGTGAGAGACGGGGAGAGGAGGTCGACGCCTGACAGCTCTGTAATGGGCTGGTGTTGTGGTTGTGTTAGCACATCCCTCCTGGAGAGAGATCTCTATGATGTTCCCCTTCATGGGGACTGATGAATGACGGAGATCTGGCTCTGCAGCAGCAGCCTCCTCTCCTCTCTTATAGACAGTCAGAGGAACGCAGCGTGAGTTAGAAACAAAAGACTGCGTGATAGAGGGATTGAAGAGAGAGAGAGAGAGGAGGAACGAAGGACAGAAACAAGGAGAGTGTGAGACGGTCACGGCGAGGGAACAAAGTGAGATGAAGAGAGGGGAAGAGGGGGAGGCTGCTGTCTCAAATAACGTCTCTTCAACTTCCATCGGCGGGTGTCTTTATCAACACCAGCGGAGGGCGTCTAGCTGATAATTTGCCGCTCTCAATTCCCTTCAATCCATTAAAGGATTTAAATGTTCATTAAGTTTAATAGAAGCCCAGCGAAGGTCTAATACGCTCTGATAAACGCCGGCAAACCTGCCAACCTGTTCCAATAGCTGCGGCAACAAAGAACCATCCAACTAATAAGGTCAAACTCAGAGTTTGTGCTCAGCTCACTTTGTGGAGAGCGTCTCCTCTGAGTCACAGCGGCTCCAACAGCAGCGAGCTGAGAGCGAATAGTGTGGATTCATCAACAAGTCCTCTACATTAAAGCAGGTTGTCATTGCTTTACTCAACAGTGGTCATTTTGGAAGCTATTTTAGATTTAGTCTTAGTGTTAAAACGAAAAAACTTATTAGATTTGGTCATTTTCATCCTTCTTAGTTTTAGTCGCCGAAAAGTCATTAATTTGAATCAACTTTAAGTCAAAATATTTTCTCTTAATTTTGTCAGCTATTTTTTTTATTTAGCCTTAGTCCTGTGTCGAATGTCCTTTTTTAGTAATCAGATTATATTGAACATTTCATTCAATCTAGTCGAGACAAACCGATAATTTTACTTAAACTTTTTTTTTTTTTCAAATTTCACCTGAGATTTTTTCTTATCATTATCTGATGAAAAAAACAGGTTGAATGATTAAGAATGCAGCTTTGCAGTTACTCCGTGTCCTCCTGACGTTGCTCATTAGTGATGCGCAGTTCAGTCACACCCACCGGTCCGTTATGAGAGCCAATCCGCACCACCAACATGCAAACATATGTGTTGATAAACCACTCAAACCCGATTCCAAACCCAACTTTATGCATTGTAGTAGCACAATTGTGAGGACTGAGGTCTGAAACAAGAACGACGGAGACGGACTGAGTGATGCAGCAGTGCATGTGTGTGTGTTTGATACAGAGAGAGTGGAAGAGAAGGTGGAAGGTGATGAAAATGAAAAGAGATTTTGGTAAAGTTTTTATTTTTTAAACTACATTTTAGTCTCGTCCTTTTCCGTCAACGATATTGCATGTTTGATATCGTCACCGTTAGAGTTTAAATGGTGTCTGTGCCGTTGACGAACATATTTCATCATAGTTTTCGTTATCACTGTTCTACAACTAATCATATTAGCATCGTCTGACCTGACCTAATGCTTTCGGCAGGACGACTTTGTTCGTTGATTGATTCATAAAGGCCTCATACACTAAACCTCTGTAATCCTATTGGCCACCAGACACATCACCACCTTTTGGGTCACTTTTCTTTTTTAGTATGGAACCACTTATATGTACATGTTTTTTTTGTAAGTGTGCCGTGTCAAACAATGCAGATCAAACATGCAAAGTCACAGTATATACAACATAAACGCAAATGTTAAAAACACATAAAACAGAACATACAGGTGTTTGTTTGACGCATCCATCCACCCCGACCTCCTCTGTAAGAGGAATTTCTCGCTCTTTATTCTACGTCAGTTGCTCTGAGCATCTAATAATGATGCGGATGGGTTTACATTGGAGTTAGTTGAAAGCTCGGTGCGTCTCATACAGACACTAAAGGGTGCGTCGGTATCCAATGGCAACGGGCACTGACCAAGTGTCAGTATTTGACGAGCTGGGAGTTAAATAAACGCCTCACTAGGAGGTTAAGAGGTTCTCCTGCTATGAGAGACAAAAGTCAACTCGTCAGGTAAACCTACGGTAATCCTCGGCTTATTTAGGCATTTGGAGAACCAATGCTGTCCTTTTTCTGGTGAGGACAGATAGAGGATAGATCCCTCTGATTGTGGCAGGTAAGCCGCGTGCTCACGTATGATGTAGCGAGCCCCAAAGCGACCGCGATGCCGGCTGATGGATCTCTCCTGGGGCCTGTTTCCATAAGGAAATAATTCGTTTTACATCCTGTAATCTGTCCATATATCACAGGCCTGATGTAATTAATATGTGGTGGTGGTGGGGGGGGGGCAGATATCTCATTTCTCATCTGATGAAAATCCGGACACACACACACACACAATCCAAACAGATGCACACATGCATGTATTCATGTGTTCGCTCACACACATGCACTCCATCTAACGGAGTTATCTCTGTGGGGACGATATTAACGCCGGGCGTATGTGAAGCATTAGTCTAAAGGGAGCGGAAGCGTTTATACCGTGTAACTCGTACACACAGGTAGGGGAGAGGGGAGAAGAGGAGACAGAGAATAAATCAAATGAAGGCTGTTTTGGTGAAAGGTTTGTGAAAAGTCTGTTTCAATGTCTTGCATCAGTGCCGAGTCTGTGAGTTCCCTCCTGCTGAAGTCACTGCAGCATTTAGTGTTAAAAACACTCTCCCGTTGTTTGGAGGACGGACAGTTTGCGTGGTAAATGAAGCCTAAAAAGAACCTTTGCCCGTCCCGACCTCCTGACTTTTACGGCGTACCATCACCGTTTTACAGCAGCTTCATCATTAGCCCGAGACACATCCAGAGCACACGGGGCACGACAGGAGGAGTATTTCTAGATTCTTTGGTGATATAATGTCGTCCAGTCAAAATAACTCAACGAAGGTTAGAAAAAGTTGGCTGTTGAAACTGTAATTTTTGCATTTACGGCACAAGACTGCGGAGCCATTGTGCCACCTGCGAGTCATTTATTTTATTTATTACTATGTGTTGTTGTTTTATTTGTCCTCTTTATTTATTGTCTTTTATCACCTCTAACACGACTATTCAGGGCAGTTGTACATACAGTATGTGAGATCCTGTAGAAATACGGAGAGCAAATTTGAAGATGAACAACATCATGACTGATTCTGGAAAGTTGCCAGAAAATGACTTAAAAAAAATATCATCAACCAAACTGCAGTAATCAAGCCGGAAAGAGGAAGACGACTAAGGTCCTGTCTACATATATACAGATATTTTTAAAACCATTTTAAAAAAAAATCTGTCCACACACGGACGCAAAACGACTCCAAATGCTAGCCGTAATATTTACATGTCACCACAAGTGACATCACAAGTTAAAGGTCAAGGAATTTAGTTACCACCCTTCTGTCTCCCTTTCTTTCGGCTTCATTATAGTCAGATCGATAACAGTTATTGTTGGTGGGATTCCTGTCATCACTCTGCTGTCATCTTTACATGCAGAAAGGAGGAAAGGGAGGTCGTTCAGTTTTACTTGACTCGTGTGTTTCATCGCCCTCTCCCGGATTCCTCCCGGGGTCACAACTCTCCCGTATTTCTCCAGATTTATGGCAAATTTTCACACTTTTTTTGCCTTTTTGTTATCTTATCCTGTTTCTGGAACTGAACAGTGTGAATAATCCCTACTGTTTCCACCCAGACGACAATAGAGCTACACCAACTGTAGTTTCCCAGCGGAAGAGAGCAGTCTATGCTCGTGACACAGCGCAGTTTGAGCTCATGTTTAAGCTGCGCTCGCGACGGCGTGCAGTGCCCAAAGTTGGGCTAACAATGGCCACAATGCGGCGCTAGCCATTAGAAATATCGGGTTTCAGAGCGCAGTGGTGCTGTTGTCGCGATGTGTCTGAAAGGACCTTCAGTGAGTGAGAGAAGGAGAGAGAAATGGAGAATACTAAGAGAAAGAAATACTCAAGCAGGAGCAAGAATAAATAAAAACGGATGAATATTAGTTTATGCCAGAGATTCACACGCCAAGTTCACACCAGAGGGGTGAATTATTCAGTTTTCTTTCCTGAGAATTAAAGCTAAAATCAAAAGTTTAATATTAAAATGCTGTTGCAGAGTACTTATTTTATTATTTTCACTCTTTTAAAGTCAGGAAGCAAAGTCTCTGAAACTCAGATTTTTCTGGACATGTTTAATGTGTTCCTGCTTTGGCCTCGTGTGACTGGAACATTATTCCAATGTAAAGTAGTAATTAGTCTGAGTGGTGCTAACAAAATGTAAAAAATCCGGTCTTTGTTATTGTTTCTGGTGCATGCTCATTACACAAAGCAACAATGGAGGAGAGGACGTCATCGTGTCCCAAACGCTCCGTTTCACACGTCCACACAGATAAAAATAACCAGAGTTTTTAAAGATCTGCACCTTAGAAGACGTTTTTCAAAAATATCCGTTTTTGTGACCCAGTAGTCTGTTTGCGTGTGGACGAGAGGCCAAAAGGTAGAGGAAAATATCAGTTTTTAAAAATATCTGTATACGTGAGGACATGGCCTAAAGTCTTAGACACAATGAAGACGTTACAGACAGCCTTTCAGTGTTTAATGGAACAACTAAGTAGTGGCTAACCCACAAATAGAGCTCAAAGCAGGGAGTCCAAACACTCCTTTATTCTCCTCTGTCGTCTTGTGTTCATACTAAATCCACACTGCTGAATTCATTCATCTACTCACACTCAAACTAGATTAACAACAAAGCCGGTGTATCCCTGCAGGGCCGGGGACTGTGATGACAGAGGAGGAAAAGCTCGGCGCTGCAACTTTCCACTCCGACGCGTCACTCTGTGGGGAAAACAAACACATTAATACGGCAGCGTGTCACCACATGGAGTGTTGTTTTTTGTTAGGATTTATGCTTTGATTCTGCGTCAGGCACCTTATACTCTTGTTGCTGATGTTTTCTGCTTTATTTTAGTGGTTGCTAATAACACTGAGAGTCACTGCGTCGTGTTGCGGTGTCACTGCTGCCGTGGACAGCTGATGGCTGCGTGACAGCACCAGGACTTTACCCTGACTGGCCTGCACACACATGTAAGAAAAAAGTCACATGCATGTGGACTTACATTGCATTTTTAGCTGATCTCAGGATTTTATTTCAAGACCGGTCAAGAACACAATTGTGGGGATATCACCATCAAATTGCCTCTGAACAGCCACACAGGTGTTTGCAGTTATTCTGGCTGATTAGACCTCTGCTCAGGTGGAGCAGTAGGGATGCACAATATTGAGTTTTTGCAGATATCCCATACGCCCATATTTTCCAACTCATTTTGGCTGATTGTCGATACCAATATACGCATGTATTTTTTTCCACCTAATTGCAGAGAACATTAAGTCTCTCCTGTAGTGGAATTAACATATTATACTGTTCTCATGATGGCCCTACTGGCAGATGCAGTTGTGTTTTTTTTTATGTTTTAATTCGGAATGCCGACACTAAAGGCACTGTTCCCACTCTTTGCAATAAATGCAATGTATAATGTTGGCCGTTTTCAGTTTTTAGGCATGGTGTCGGTCCCGGCCGGGGACAGATGTAACGGACACAATGGCATTTTTCTTGACGAAAAAACAATTAATTGTTTTCTTCATTTTGAATTGCCGGTATGTTTTTTTTTTTTAAAAGATAATTTTATGGGGCTTTTGAATGCCTTTATTGATAGTGAAAAAAGAGAGAGAGGGGTTGACATGCAGCAAAGGGCCACAGGTCGGATTCGAACCCTAGGCCGCTGCGGTAAGGACTCAGCCTTAGTATGTGGAACGCCCGCTCTCCCATAGCATCAACAATTACCGGTATGTTTTAATGTTGTGATGTTGATCGAGGAGGAGTACAGGGCGCGGTTTCACACATACACACATGACGTTTTTCTTTTTCGGTGCAGATGGGGGGGGGGGAAATAACGCTTCAGACAAATACACAGTGACAGACCTGTTAAATGTCAGACGCACCGGTGCTACCAATGGAAATGTTAAGTAACACTTGACAAAGTTTGGTCGCATTTCTCGAGCTCTGTTAAACGCCAGATTTATTTGCATGTAACATATCAGCCTGTCATATCGGAGGAAATGTTCATTTCTGGTCTGCATCCCTAGTCACAAATCTTCAACTACCAATAAGAGTGATAAAGGTGTGATTTGTCCCGCCCTAACAGGTGCAACAAAGCTAACAGGAGACTCACGAAGATGTCAATCAATCACAGTCTGTACACGCCCACAGAGTCCTGAGCAGAGGTCTAATCACCTACATTAACTGGGAACACCTGTGTGGGTGTTCAGAGGCTTTAACATCATTACTGTGGTGCAACCGATAACTTGACTCATTTCTAACCTGAAACTTTTGTTAGTTAATGGCTCCCAGCCTCCCTTCACACACACTACAATACAGAACATTGTATTGTTTTAGGTGGATGGTTAAACATAGAAAAGGGGTGTTGAATAATGATTTTGATGATAAATGAATTCAGCTCCATAGTGTTTGTTTGTTTGTATTTGTTTGCTCATAGAAAACAAAGGAAGATTCCCAAATGTAAAATTCACTTCTGCGATGCCTTTTGATTATTTTACCAAGACATTTCTCCTGGTAGGTGAATAAAGAGGATTCTTCATTTGTTTTCTGTGTTGGTGGTGTTAGGGGAATGTGGATCTTTCAGATCAATGAGGAGTGTCTCAGTGGTTTGTATGTTTCACAGTTTATCATAAGTGTGTCATGCAGTGTGGGACTCACACTGGTCTGGTGTTGGGCTTGGTCTCAACCCCTCAAAGTCTTGGTCTTGTCTCGGTCTTGATGCAGTCTGGTCTTGGTCATGACTTGGTCCTGGTTTAGGTCAGGGGTCAGCAACCTGCGGCTCCGGAGCTACATGTGGCTCTTTAGCCCCTCTCCAGTGGCTCCCTGTGGATTTTTAAACTGTTTTTTGTTAACATTTTCATTTTCATTTATCATTGTTGTAGGTCTATGGTATGACGGTACGACGGAGTATTATGGCCACATTGAGGAAAAAAATGTGAAATCTGAGATTACGAGAATAAAGTCAGAAGTTTACGAGAAAAGAAAGTCGTAAAATTATGAGAAGTTGTAATTTTACATATTATTTTCTTTTTTTCTCGTAAAGTTATGACTTTATTCTCGTAATATTCCAACTTTTTTTCTCGTAAAGTTATGACTTTATTCTCGTAATATTCCGACTTTTTTTCTCGTAAAGTTATGATTTTATTCTCGTAATATTCCATCTTTTTTTCTCGTAAAGTTATGACTTTATTCTCGTTATATTATGACTTATTTTCTCGTAAAGTTATGACTTTATTCTCGTAATATTCCAACTTTTTTTCTCGTAAAGTTATGACTTTATTCTCGTAATATTATGACTTTTTCTCGTAAAGTTATGACTTTATTCTCGTAATATTCCAACTTTTTTTCTCGTAAAGTTATGACTTTATTCTCGTAATATTATGACTTTTTCTCGTAAGGTTATGACTTTATTCTGGAAATCTCCGAGTTTTTTTCACTCAATATGGCCCTAATACTCCGTAGTACATTTGCACTTTGGCCCTCACTGCATTAGACTTGTATACTATATAATTAGACTATAAGCTGTGTTACCTTCATCACAATGCTCAAATGTTTTGCGGCTCCAGACAGATTTTTTTTTTTTCTTTTTTGCCTAAAATGGCTCTTTTGATAGTATAGGTTGCTGACCCCTGGTTTAGGTGGTCTTAGTCTTGCATAGAGGAAGGTCTGGCTCTACACATTATCATTCTGGTATAGATGTTTAGTTAGTATATTAGTATAGTTTGTATTTCTTTAAAACAATCACAACTGTCTTGGAGCGCACTAACGCCAAATTCACACAAGAGCAGCGGTGAAGTGCAGCCTGCGGCGAGCTGCCATGTAATGTCTATGAAAAGCTGCGGCGGCCGCTCCCAAGCTCAGTACACAGCGGGTGTTTGATTCTACGGCGAAGTGCAGCCAAACTAAAAGGAAAAGTTTTTTAACAGCGAAGGCCCCACAGCCAATCAGTAAACAGATCTGTGACATGTTACAAAGAATTCTTCCCCACCTGAAACACATGAACACGCCTCCTGGCCGCAGAAAAATGTAAATATTGCGGCGAGCCTGGTGTAATTTTGGCCTATGCACAGGATGCAGCAACAGCGCCCTTGCAAAATACAGTAGATAGCACAGATAGGACGGAGTAGTTCATATGAAAATAGTGAAAATGATCAAAAACAAACTATTTATTTTAACCAGATTTCGAGATACCGTGCTATCTTAGCTAACAATCAGACAAATGGGTCAGCTCTATTTACTTGATGAGGTTTTTTTTTCAACGTATAAATCAAAAGCCATATATTAATAGCTTCTAACAAACTTGATATAATATTATTGTATTATAATGCTATCTAGCTATAGATATGGCACAGTCTTTTCTCTTGAAGCATGCACGCTTCAGAGCAGAAATAGTGACGTGACCGTGGCACGCTAGACGCACCGACTGACAGTAATTATCACCATTCATCATTAAGCGTAAGCCAGCCGATGATAAGAGCTCTTTACGTAAAATGTCAGCTCGCTGAAATGATGAAAATGATTAAAGGGCATCAGTGTGAAATAGAGACATACATGCTGCACGCGGGGCTGAGGCGAGCTGACAGCGTGGCGGAGGCCTGCAGGAGGAGCAGCCGGAGAGCGGGGAAATAAATAAAGAATACAAGTAATTTTATTTATTGAGGAGGAAGGCAGAGCGAGAACCGGGCTTGTAGAGAAACATCACAAAGATCTCTGGCCTGCGAGTCGAGTCGGTATTGATAAAATATCACCGTCGTCTTGACTCAACTATTCTCTGTGTTCTTTCACACTCCCTTTCAGTTCAGCACAGCTAACCTCTGCATGAACTCTCTCTACTATAAATCAATAAGTTGAAGCATACTTTGTTAGCTTTTGCACCAGCAGGCTAGAAGTCAAGGGCTCCGTCCTGTTCAGCAGGTGTTGCAGACACATCGTCAACGCAGATCTCTGTGGACAGTGTTGCTAGATCAGATTGACAGTTGTCAGCCCAGTCACAACTTAAGGCTGCAGTGGGTAGAAATGAAGCAAATGATTATGATTAAAAAAAGTTAGTTTTATAAAACGGTCACTATATCCTGACAGTAGTACATGAGACAGGTAATCTGAAAAAAATGTTCCTCTGTGTTCCCCGGTGCTCCTAACGGCATCTGCAAGATTTCACAGACCGGAGGAAAACAACCAGTCAGAGCTGATCTGGAGTCTGCCGTCTGAGCAGCTGTCAATCACTCACGAACTCCGACCAAACGGTCAAACTAGGCAGCGCTGATCAAATATGAATAAATATTCTGTTACTGTAATGCCTATTTCTCTCCTCAGATGTTCTCAGAATCATCTTGTAGTTACTGTTTAGCTGTAAAATGAGAACGTTTGTGACGCGGCAGGCATGTTGAGATCAAGTTGAGGAAATACCAAGCACCGCCCACCAGCCGGAGCACAGCCAATAGGAACGCTCTCTCTCTCTCTGAAATGACCTGTGATTGGTCAAAGTCTCCCTTCACAGGCTAGATTTTTTTAAAGCCTGAAAACAGAACCATGAGGAGGTGCAGTAGTCTAGTTTTCTCTCAGAACACTTGAATTACAATATGCTGAAAGGTTATTATGGAATTTTTTTGCATAATGATGCCAAAAATATACTGCCTACTGAAGCTTTAAAACCCGCCCAATTTAAAAAAAAAACAGCCAAAATCATTAACCTTGCCAGAAAACCGTGTAAAACCGTAAAACCATTACATGCGCGATAGAAAACACATCATAAGCTTCATATCTGCATCAAATAACCAAAGATAAAATGTTAGATAAATACGCTATCGCAACCCACAAAGAGTGCAGATACGATCATCTTCATCTGTATCCACTTTTAAAAACTTTTAAAAACACTTTTATCTGTATATTTATATGCGTTTTTACATGCGTGTGGTGAAGCATGTGAACAGAGCATGTGTGTATGGGTATATATATGTATATATACATCTGTTTGTTTATGCATGTATATATTTATACACATTTATGTATATATTTATTTGTTTTATCACCTTGTTTTACCACTTTACTATTTTATTATTATTGATATGTTCTGTTTTAACAGTTACATTATTGTTTTTTTTACTTTTATTGTCTTGTGAAGCACTTTGTAACGTCTGTTTTGTAAAGTGCTATATAAATACATTTATTATTATAATTATTATTATCAATGTCAATGATGATGACGTCGGGGTAAGTAGGTCCTCCGTTATCCCTACACCACAATTGAATACAACAAATCAAATATTTCTCAAATGAAATGAGTCAATAATGAGTGGTAATAATGTAATATTGTTTTCACAGTATTTCAAAAACCCCGCCAAACGTTGACAAAATCAGCCCAAATGTCATCTAGCAGCCCAACGCTGTTTTTCCAGCCCAACTTAATCAAAAGTAGCCCACAGAAACCGGCCCAGTCTGGCAACACTGTGGACGCTATCAGCTGCAGAAACCACTCTCTGTCATCTGCTCTCAGACTCTTCTGTTTCTCCTCTTCTTGTTTTCAACTCCCCTCTTCTTCCTCCCTCTCCCCCCCCCCCCCCTCTCTCTCTTTCTTTCCTCACCTCTCCTCTTTACCTGCTCTATAAATAGCTCTGCATGCCTCTCCTCCGCTACGTCTATACCCCTCTGGATGTTTTCCCCGGGGACGCCAGGCAGGCCTGGGCAGCAGTATAGCCTGCTATTCACTCCTCTCCCCTGGGACAGGATGAGCCTCGCTGGCCCCTCAGCATCCTCCACCCTCCATCATGCAGCAAACACCGTGCCTTGCAGGGAAATGCAAAGCAGGGTCCCATGCTCCAGCCTGGGAGCACCTGCTAAAATAAGATATCCGGGGTGCGCCGGCCGGTGTAAAGCGAATCATTTCACCAGCACTCCAGCAGAGGAGCAGACACTCCACTGCCCATTCTCTCTGACCTAATCTTGTAATTTTGGAGAGGGGTGAACTGGGGCGTGTTTACAGTGTATTCTGCTGTGTTTTTTTTTGTAGAAAAAGCGCTGTCTCTAGTGCATTTTGTGCTGATATTATGGAAAAAGTTGCGCGGCGCACCCTTCCATGCCTCATTTCCATAACAATTTCGGATGCTCTGGCAGTGATGATGATGTGTGCTGTTGTGTCTCCAGTGTAAAAATACTGAGGTTACAGAAAACAGCAGATCCACGTATGCATGTTGCAATATAAGAACCATTTCTGGATATCTTTGTATTTCGTTCAGGCAGCTTTGGTGTTGCAGTGAGATAAGTGTGAGTCCCTGCCTCGGTTCTGTGATACTAAGAAAGATTTCATGACTTATTATGAATCAATAAGAGGCACATCCACATGTACACCAAAATCAGGAACAAATCTCTAATTAGATTATTAGTTCATTATAAATGTAACGTGACGTTTATGGATGTAAATGTGCATTCTTGCCAAGTCCTGCATGTATACATCTTGTATTTTATACTGATGTTCGTTAACGTGCTCTGTCCAGATCAAATAAACATATAAATACAAATAAATAAATAAATACAATCAATCAATAAATGAACAAAAAACAAGGACAATATGATCGTAATATTCTTCCCATGTTTGATATCGATTCATCAGTAAACTCAAATATATTAGAATTCGGTTCTGCGCTTGTTGTGTCCTAAAAACATTCATCCGGCAAAATAAAAAATATATGAGCCAGGTTACAATTTCATCAAAAAAGTATCCAGCATGTGACATAATGAGTCCTATTGCTCTGGAATAATACTCGAAACAGTTTTTCTGCACCTAACAAATCAAGTCTTCATGTTCCCTGTAGTGCTGGAGTCCGGAGGGGGCCTGCTGCGCTGGACGGCGCCCATTTGTTGCCCCTTAAGCGTCCTCGAGGGTGTCTGTTTTCTTACTGTATATTTTAATGGGTATTAAATGTTAAAGACTTCATTTGTTAGGCGTTTTGAAATGTTTTTTCTAGAATTATCTTAAAGCTACTGGACACTGTAATATGCATCACTTCCCCGTATTTGGCAGTGGTGTTTTTACAAAAATAACAGTACCAATACAGCAATGTTAAAATTATCGATTACAAGTCAAACTCCTTCTTACAGCAAGTAAAAGTACAGAAGTATTATAAGCAAAATGTACTTAAAATACCAAAATTAAAAGTAGTGGTTCTGCAGCAGAATGTCCCCTGTGACTGATATTAATACATTATATTAATATGTGAATAGCGTTTTACTGTTGTAGCTGGTTTTAATGACTCAATATTAGGGGTGTAAGAAAATATCGATACACCTGAGTATCACAATATTATGTTCTGTGATACAGTGTCTATTCTCAAAAACACTATCAATTTTTAATTAATAGTTAACATGCAAAGTTTCACGGCAGATAGTAACTCAGATTGCACAAAAAGTAGTGCTGTGATGTTGGATGTTGGATGTTGATTGCATAAAAAAAGTAAACTTTTTTTACTCAGATTTTATGCATATGGTGGTGTGTTCTTTATATGACATCCATCCGCTGACATTGTGCGAAGGCGGGGTTCACCCTGGACAGGTCTCCATACTATCACGGGGCTGACACATAGAGACAGACAACCATTCACGCTCACATTCACACCTACGGGACATTTAGAGTCAACAATGAACCTAACCTGCATGTCATGAGGGAGCCGGAGAACCCGGAGAAAACCCAGAGAATGGGCCCCAAGCAGGGTTTGAACCTGTGACCCTCTTGCTGTGCCGCCTTCATATGACAGTTTTCCTAAAATTAGATTTAAAAAAATCCCAATATATCGCCTTGCTTACAGTATTGCAATAGATTGAATTTGAACCCCTGTATCGTGATACGTATCGTGATGCCAGATTCTTGCCAATACACAGCCCAACTTAATATACTGTTGGTAGCTTAGTCCACTGTTCCCCAGCGAAGGGGTCGGGCCCCTCCAAAGGGGATAAATGTGAGGAGACGTGAGATAATTGACATGGTTAGAAAGGAGACAAAACAAAGTTCTGATACACAAATTTATATAATGTTTTGGTGTATATTTGGTGGTATTTGGTAAAATATTGAATCATTTTACCTAATTATGCCTCAAAAAAGTTATTTAAATGAAACCATCTGACAATTGAAATTTAGTTGAATGAAAATGAAGCCAAACCCCTTTGTTACAAAGCGACCATTTTCAGTCTGTCTTTGCAAAAAAAACAACAGGAAAAAACATGGTGATTGCAAACAATTTAATAGAATGGCAGAGGGTTTTTTCTGCTCTCTTTTTAGATTTATTAGGTTTATATTTTCTGCACATTTTTGTGTCTACTGTAAGACACACATTGTTGTTGCCTATTGATCTTATATATCACATCAGCGCTGTGATGCCAAAACTAAAAAAGAAAATGGATAGAATAACCAAACATATGAGATGGTTTTTCCATCGGATATGTGTGCTTCTGGCTGGTTACTGTTGTGTGCAGTTGTTGGCTCTGTTTACCACTTTAAACCTCTAAAACCTCATTCCCTGCTCTCACCACACAAACAGAGGAGAGTTCAGAAGGAGAAGATGAAAAGTTGAAAGCAAAGTGTTTTTTTTTTTTGGGGGTGGGGGGGGGGGACATCTGCATCAGAGTGTCATAAAAAGGCTCTCAGCAGTCTTCTCCCTCCATCCGTCTGCACCGCTTTCTCTGCACCAAGAACAAAATGCTTACACCACAATGGAGACGCAGGGAGAAGAGAAGGGCCTCTGGGGAGAAAAACTTCAGGGAGAGTTGGGAGAAAGATGAGACGAAGAGGAGGAGGAGGAGGAGGAGGAGGAGGAGGGAAGAAGGTTAGTGTAGGTGTAGAGGTAACGAGATGAAGTTTTAATGATCCCTGTGGGGAAAATAGGCCACTGCTGCAACAAATACTAAGAGGAGAGAAAGAAAGAGTGTCAACAGCAACAGCAAAGATAAAAAGATGTTACCATAGAAATGCAACAGCACTGACCAAACCACAGTTTTAAATTAGACGTATTGGAGAGCATATATAGAAAGGTATGAACTGCAACAAAGCTAACTGAGATTAAGCATAAATTTAATACAATAATTAATATGTTGTATGTGAGAATTGTTGTGTTGTACATGTCATATCAGGGGAAAAGTCAGTATAGAAAAAATAAATTTAGATTTAAGTAGGCAAACAAAAGCCAAGGACAAGGATGGTAGAACAATATATTGAATATGAAGAATGATGAACGACATTTTTTATTTTAATGGCACAAATTTCTTAAACACATTAACGCAACTTGTGATTTTTAGGTTGTAGCGAGCTCAGTTTTAAAGCTAGAGTGAAGATACTGGTATCTTATGAAACTAGAAAACCGAAAGAATCCATCGGTACCAACCATGTCATACTAGCTCGTCGCCAAGGAGGCTAAATAACGCTCCAAACTTGCGCTAAATTTTGGCGAGGAAAAACTGTCATGGCCATCTTCAAAGGGGTCCCTTGACCTCTGACCTCAAGACATGTGAATGAAAATGGGTTCTATAGGTACCCACGAGTCTCCCCTTTACAGACATGCCCACTTTATGATAATCACATGCAGTTTGGGGCAAGTCATAGTCAAGTCAGCACACTGACACACTGACAGCTGTTGCTGCCTGTTGGGCTGCAGTTTGCCATGTTATTATTTGAGCATATTGTTTTATGCTAAATGCAGTACCTGTGAGGGTTTCTGGACAATATCTGTCATTATTTTGTGTTGTTAATTGATTTACAATAATACATATATACATACATTTGCATAAAGCAGCATATTTGTCCACTCCCATGTTGATAAGAGTATTAAATACTTGACAAATCTCCCTTTAAGGTACATTTTGAGCAGATAAAAAGTAGGCTACGCTATATTCAGAATATCTTTATGGGTTGTTTTTTTACATAAGGAACACGATTGGGCAGTTACAGAATTACATAAAAACCTCAAAAAATAAAATAAAATAATGGACCTGCCCTCTACAGTGACCAGATGTTTTAGGAAATTTCTGAGCCTTTAAAAAAATGAAACTATGTATTTGCTTGTTGTTAAAGATTTACATCTTCAGTAAGAACCAGTGACTTGGGGTTGAGGAGGGGAGGAGTAACAAAAGACGTTTGACATGACTGTTTGTAATTCATGACGGCAGCGAACACGTCTAGTTTTTCTTTTTTTTCCACAGAAAGTAATAATTCCCTGTCTACACTCTCAACCAAGTGCAACGAGCTGCCTCCATACAACGTCAAGGACTCTGTCACCATATCTAAAAAATGTGGCAGGTTGAACTCGTAATATAAGCACTTCATTGTCTTCGTCTTCCTGTTTAAACCTGCTTAGTACAATGGACTCCACGTCTTGTTATGATGATCATGTTGTTGCTGATCAGCCATTTTGCATTACACCATTTTTCTGTTGTCAGGAGAAATAAACTCTCGAAGATCTGCGTGTAGTCGTGTCTCTAACCTGCATCCCTGCTCTCATCGATCGCCTGAACTACACGATGTTATGAGAATGCAGAAAGTTGGACTTGATGGTGTTTCGTCCCCCTGAGATTAGTGATGAGTTAGAGGTGGGTCGGTGTGAATAAATGCCTCAGAGCAGCTCTCACACACTCACACACACACACACTGTAAGTGAGTGTGAATGCTCATCACTGATGAGAAGGTAGTGATCTGTGACAGAGGAGAGCAGCAGTGAAGTTAACTTTAAAGGTGGACTCAGCGATTCTGGAGATAAATTGTTGATATCTGAACTCAACACCAGAACAAACTCCCTCCTCTAGATTTACCGTCCCTCTCGATCCCACTGCCCTTTCTCTTTATACATCCACGGCCTTTCTTCTGTCCTGTGCACGAGCATGAACACCCCCTGTCGCTGAATGGCTGGAGTAGTGTTGTGTTTGTTTCCCATTTACAGAGCTATGACTGTGTATGCACAGCGTTTTTTCTTAGCGCACACAGAACGGACAGCTAGCGAACCGTGAGGAGATGTTCACTGAGTTTGACAGAAGTGTATTGGATTAGAACTCCTGAATGTGTAGGATTTGGTGGCATCTAGCGGTGAGGTTGCAGATTGCAACCAACTGAAACTTCTCCTGTGTGCCAAGCGTGTAGGAGAAAGTCTCCCCTCTAGATCCAGTGTTTGGTTTGTCCGTTCTGGGCTACTGTAATGGCGGCCGTCACCGTGAAGAGGACATGCTCCATATATGTAGATATAAACGGCTCATTCTAAGGTAACGAAAACACTACGATTCTAAGGTGTAGATGATTATACACTAAAGAAAACACAGTTATTAATAATATATTCCAATTTCTGCCCATAGATTCCCCTAAACGTTACACACTGTTCTCTTAGGGAGGAACAACACTAAATGCACTGACTATAGCCGCATTTTCATTCACATATTTTTTGTCCATTTTTGAAGTATCGCAGTAGAAAAGACATATGGAAAAGGAGTATGGTTTATGGAAAAGCCTTTGCGAATACATCGTCTCTCAGATATTCCCATAACGGGCAAATGCTTGTCTTCATCTCTGGACAGCATGAAACATGACCAACACCAGCTGACATGAAAGAACAATTAAAACTTGTCCTATTGAAACAAATTCCTGAAGACCTCTCTCCATTTTTCTCTCGCAGACGGTTAGATGGCGACTTGTTTTGCTTCCGGTTCGCAAACTCTACTTCTTCTTCTATTCTGTTTACTGGCAGATTACAGCCATGCGTAGCCTATAGCGTCAACTTCTGACCAAACTACGCTGTAGCCGAGTTTATTCGCTCCAAACCAGTTGATGGAAATGAGCGTATATTCATTTTTTTTTTTTTTTTGTGACATTTCAGAAGTTTGCTTAAAATTTGCTTGACAATTGAATGGAAACACAGCTTATGTTACTTTACTGAATCTTGTTTCAAACATTTGCATTTGATGAATAAATGTACCTATTTTTTAAGTTTAGCAAGTATTTAAATGCAATTAAGTCATATTTTTTTATTTCATTTTTGCCACTTGTACCTATAAAGTTTAACACTATACTTTAACCCCTTTTATTTAGCATTTAAAAGCAGCATAAATCATCTTTAATTTAAATTATTTATAACACACTAAAATGTCGTTGTAAGCACAAATAAGGATATCTTAAGTGTTTCTTAATGTATTTGTCAATTTCTATGATTAATGCTATAAAACCTTTTTGTAAGTATTTATACATATGTAGGCTACAAATCATTTACAGATAGTTTAAAAATGTTTATGAATGACGAAAAAATCTTAACTCAAGGTCCACTTACAGTACTAAATTTCTCCTTGAGCTTTCATCCGCATGTCATGGCCTTCATCAGGGGATGGAGTAAAATAGATAAATACTTAATTATAAGTCATATCCATTTAAAATGTACAACTGTGTTATATTGTCAATCATTCCATATCTGTTTATACACCAGTTACAGCTGCTTCACAGGACAAGTTATAATAGTTGACAAATACATCAAATATTTTTTTACTGCTTCTACTGCTAAATAGGACGTTTAAAATAAAGTGTTTTCCTTAATGAGAACATTGTTATCAGTTCATGGGATTTACAACCAAAAATAGTACACAAACAGTACTCGTTAACACGAAGTGAATAAGAAGGGGAGAAAGGAGGACAAACAAGCAGAAAAAAAAGCTGGCATAATGTGTGGCGACATATGTCAGGTTGGGTAGAAAGCATTTGCAGCAACACAAACATGTTATGTATTGGGTGTGATCGCAGCTCGGAGTTTCTCTCCCATGTGTTGTGGTTTATTTATAGCCCTTTTGTCATCCAGAAAGACACACAACTTTGTTCCTGACTCTGTAAAATGAAAGGGATTACTGGCTGAGTAAACTTTTCTAAAGTCATTTTAGAAACTGTTTTCACTGAAGCTCTGTTTATACAGGACATGTTGTCAAACACAGACCAGACTCTTTAGGGAAACTTGGCGTCACCACGACGACGGCTCCATCTGAACGGAGATTTGATTCCAACGAAATATAACTTGGATCATCGGGTTTGTGTGGCCTTGTGTTTATGTTTATGTGAAGTGTAAATGATGCCCGTCAATATGTATTTGGAAAATTTAAATGATGAAATAAGTCGTGGGTAACCAACCAGGATACTGAGGATTCTAAAGGGACAAGATTTTATTGTTAATTCATGAAAACATAAAAAAAAAATATATATATGTTCATAGTCTAATAATAAGGATTTATCTTTTGTAATATATCTGGGAATCTGAGGATTTAAATGACAGAAGGAGGAGATTACATTCTTTAAGTAGATACGTGTCACACATGTTGAGTTTTTTAAGACTGATTCTGATGTTTTTTAGACTAAATATTTGAAAATGTTACTATATTTTTAGCCAAATTCAGCTTTAGAAATGCAACGTTGGTTGGTCCACCACTTTGTTCCAGACATCTCAACAACCATTTGATGGATTGCCATGAATGTGTTGTACAGATGATCATGGTCCCCAGAGGATGGATCCTAATGACTTAGGTGATCCTCTGACATTTTCTCTAGCGCCATCATCAGATCAAAAATTGTAATAAATACCTGTAGAATTAATGACATTCCCATCAGCCTCAGCTGTATGTTGTGTTTAGTGCTAATTAGCAAATGTTAGCATGCTGATGTTAGCATTTAGCTGAAAAACACTGCTGCCTTAGTGCAGCATCACAGATTCTCTAATCTTATTGGGCAAAAATCTAAATAAATAAAAATAAAAAGGAGTTCGGTATTCACCACCACAATCACATACCTGGCAGCTGAGAAGATAATTTAAACCATAATTTAGATAGATCAAATTTACAGAAATTGTAATTAAACAGTTAAATGAATAAATATAAAGTGAAATTGTGTCATTTTTCATCCCGCTTGCAGGAAGAAATGGTGGTATTGTATGTTTCTGCAAACCACATATACGTTGAATGTAGAAGTTTTTGTATTCGGTCAGAGCAAGTGACGTAGTACGAGCAACCGTTATTGAAAGTTACTTGGTATGAAAGTTACATTGTGTATTAACGAGTATGACAAGCAAGAAAGGATGGGTCAAACATACACAGGACTTTAACCCAGTGTTTCTCCCTTTTGTGAAAGTAAACGTTGACCTTACGGTTGTTACCTTACGTTGTTACTCTTGTTATGTAAAGTTACGTAAGAAGTACGCTAGGGCGGTTGTTGTGTTTTGACAGTAGTTACGTTAAGTTGTTACGTTACGTTGTTACATTACGTTGTTACATTACGTTGTTACATTACCTTGTTACATTACCTTGTTACGTTATTATTTTAACCCTAAACCATGATGTTTTTCTGATCTTAACCAAATAGTTTTGTTGTCTAAACCTAACCAGTTGTTTCACAACGTTAACCATGTGTCATTGTGCATTTCTGCAAGCATGATACGAGGCTGATATGAAACGCATTTCTGTTCAGAAATATCCACATTCAACCAGCATTTTTTCTGGCGACTGAGTTGTGTTTATTAAATACTCAGAAAATTGTACAAAGTTTGGTTGGTAGCTTCTCCAAAATTACTTTGTTGGGTTAAATAAATATTTCTAAAATCCTGACTACGGCTCTCGATATGCTCTTTGTAAAATGATGATGAATGTATTTTCTTACAAATGCCTGGCATATTCCAGTAAGTGACGACCTTATTATCCAAAATAAAGATGACCCCATTTCAAAAGTACGTCGTGCAGCACTGAGGAATCGTGGTCTTACCTTTCTTACTTTATGTTTTGGATCTGAAAATGCTCGAGACAGAGACTCGGTTTTAAACACCCGCCGTGTTTGTGTACTTGAGCGTCCTTGTGTGCAGCAATAACATGATCCACTACCTCTGTGCTCCCTTCGCCTCTATTTGCTCAGAGGCGCCAAATTAACAATTTGCGAATCAAAGGAGTCATTGAACACCCGTAATTCTATTCCACCTCTCATTTCACGTGTCTAATTTAGTTCAGCACACTTCCCTAAACCTCCTATCACTAGTCGCCATCAGCATTAAAAAAAAAAACCTGTAAAAAATAATAGGCAGCGCTGCTGATGAAATAATTATTTCAATTCATTTTGTGTTGGTTTGTGCTGCCTTGAATGAACAAAGGCTGAGAGTGCTTTTTTTTCTTTTTCTTTGAGAGGTAGTAATTTATATGGACTTGTTCTCGTAATGGGAGAGTGGGGAATCGTCGTTAGAACTGTGGAGCAAATGCAAAACAAAACTAGAAAGGATAGAAGATGGCTGTCTCTCTGTGTGTGTGTGTGTGTGTGTGTGTGTGTGTGTGTGTGTGTGTGTGTGTGTGCATATGTGTTTGAAAATAAGAGAGAGAGGGGAGGGTTTGCTGTTTTGGTGGAGCTCCTCTCATCTCTGCAGTGAAGGCTTTTATCGTCTCCTCTGGTCGCGGCGCTGATGAGGAGCTTCACAGGCGGCGAGGAGAGGAGGAGAAGCTTGTTAGAGAAGGGAGGTGTTGATGAGATAATTACACAGCTGTCATCGTCCCTGTCTGGCCCGAGAGCTGTGCCATCAATGTGTCTCTGAGTGTGTGTGTGTACATATATGTGTCAGCTGTCCATGTTTGTTGTTTGTGCTTGTTAGTGTATCACTCTTTTCCCCCAAAAAACGGTACAATGCACATGTTTTTTTTCTGTTATATGTATGTATATATACTGTGTGTGTGTTATTGTGTGTGTTTAGACACATGGTGTAGAATAATGGCTGCACTTTTTTCCTTTAAAATGTATAGCCGTGTCTTTTGGGGTGGAAATGAGGTTTTGAGCATCTGCTCCATTCTGCCATTTATTCCTATAGTTCCCCCTTCTCTCTCTCTCTCTGTGTGTGTGTGTGTGTATTTTTTAAAAGGCGGCGTTGTTGTTGTCGGCTGTGTGGAGTCACCGCAGGCGCTGCAGGCAAACTCCACTTCCTCCAAGACAGCCCATAATTCTTCCATGTTGACTTCAGACACATACACTCCCTCTTCCAGCCTGCCATGACCACTGCCAGGGACAGATAGAGTGCGTGTGTGTGTGTGCGAGCGTCGGTGCATTTCGAAAAGCATTGGCGGGCCCGGCTGATTTGATACATGTCCGCGACATGAGTGCCAGGCCGCAGGGCGTCCACCACACCCGCTAACCTACAGGCCAGATTGAGTCGCGGGGCGAGGAGCGGGAGAAGTAATGGAGGGAGGAAAGTTGACCACCGCCCTGGGAAATATGTGGCGAGTCTCTGAGTGAGCAAAAACAAGCTCTCAAGTCGGCGGACAGCTTTTTCATTTGGCGCCCTCCAAGATGCGGAGGAGTACAGGGTAGGGAGGGCTAGAGAGAAATTGGTGGTGGAGGTGGTGGTGTGGAGACGAGTGGAGGGCTGGTGTTGGTGGTTTGTGTTGCTGTTATGAACAGAACGCTGTGAAACAGGAACAAACTCAATTTCAAGCCCAGAGTCCTCGAGGAGAAGCACTTGGTCCCTCCACCCGCCTCCTCCGCCAAACAAAGGCTTTAACCTCTTCACTGCTGCAGAAATTCTTGTTGTTGGAGCTAAAGGACGCCTCTGTCTTTAGAGCTACATCGAGGCCTGTTTCAATCCAATTCACAAAATCTGAAAATTAGGTAACAAAATTCAGAAAGTAGGGATGTCAAAGTTAACGTGATAATAACGCTTTGACGCAAAATTCGTTTTAACGCCACTAATTTCTTTAACGCATTAACGCAACTTGCGTTTTTAGGTTGTAGCGGGCTCAGTTTTAAAGCTAGAGTGAAGATATGAGACTAGAAAACCTAAGGAATCCATCGGTACCAACTATGTCATACTAGCTTGTCGTGAAGGAGGTTAAATAACGCTCCACACTTACGCTAAATTTTGATGAGGAAAAACTGGAACGGCCGTTTTCAAAGGGGCCCCTTGACCTTTGACCTCAAGATATGTGAATGAAAATAGGTTCTATGGGTACCCACGAGTCTCCCCTTTACAGACATGCCCACCTTATGATAATCACATGCAGTTTGGGGCAAGTCATAGTCAAGTCAGCTGTTGTTGCCTGTTGGGCTGCAGTTTGCCATGTTATGATTTGAGCATATTTTTTATGCTAAATGCAGTGCCTGTGAGGGTTTCTGGACAATATCTGTCATTGTTTTGTGTTGTTTATTGATTTCCAATAATAAATATATACATACATTTGCATAAAGCAGCATATTTGTCCACTCCCATGTTAATAAGAGTATTAAATATTTGACAAATCTCCCTTTAAGGTATATTTTGAACAGATAAAAAAATTGCGATTAATCGTGATTAACTATGGAGAATCATGCGATTAATAGCGATTAACTATCTTAATTGATTGACAGCTCTATCAGAAACACAGACTAAAACCTGTCCATAGAGGTGGAGGTGGGATGCAGTGAGAGAGAGAGGTTTAGCTTCACTTCTTGTTTTCCTGCCTGTAAGATGAGAAGAAGTGCGAGTGGGAGAAAACAACAAAGTGCTAATTATTGCCTGTCCTCTGTTTTATTCACACAGTTCCTGTCACATTAAAGCAAAGCAGCAAACATGCCGCTAAACCCTATCGCTTGTATACAAGTCATAATTCAGACAGCCAGAGCAAATGAGATAAATGACTCCCACCACCTTCAAAGACGGAGGGATTTCTCATTTGAGTGGAAATTAAATTAATACCACTGGGAACGGCTCATGAATCTTCACACAGCCTGCTGTGGTGATAAAACGCCGCCTCACATGTTTTCGGATATATTTGTCCTCTTATTTTTTTTTTTTAATAATAACAGTATAGCAGAGCAAAATTCCCTCGGTGCATGGAAGAATTATTAAATCCACTTGTGCCAGCACGCCGCTTTCATTATGTCACTTTGGTGGGCCGATGAAGAGCACTCAGAGGAGTGTAATTGGCGGCATCCATTTGTGACCTTGGCTGGAGCGCGAGGGGCCATCGCATCATCAATACGAGACGGCGGGACGTCGGCGCCCTGAGGGAGGGAGAGGCGGAGAGAAGGCTGGTAGATGGGGGAGGGATGGATGGAGGGATGGGAGGACGGTGGCACCGCCATCTGTCTATGTGTTCTGACCCACTGCCCTCCACAGCGGCCCAGTGCCCAAATTAGGAGGAGCGACACACCAGCTAATTGCAACACGTGAGTGTTTGTGTGTGTTTGTGTGGGAAGCAACAGTCTTTGCACAGAGAAATTACAAGGCTCCACTTGGCGAGATTTTAATGGAAAAATACTCCCGTCTTATTAGCCCAAATCATGAAGTGGAGCTGTAGCAGACAAGAGTGCTCTATCCCCATTACACTCATCCTATTTGCCTCTATGAATTGTGGGTGTAGACACTTCTTGACCCACAGGAAGTGACAAATTGACACTTCAGAGCAAAACACAAAACTCCAAAACAGCAGCACAGTTTAGTGTTGGACTATAACCCAGGTTAGATTTAGCCTCTGTGCAGGTTCGTAAACACGAGCATCCTGTGTGCAGTTTACTGTCACGGTACATGACTTCTTTCTATCGAAGTTATTTATTTTCAGAATGTCTGACTCCTGTTATCTGGAGCCACCAAAGAGCCAGACTGCCTGGTATACTTTTAATAAAGTGATCTGCAAAATCACTGAATATTTTTGAATATCATTGGTGTTAAAGCCCCATCAGCCCACACAGGTGTTTTGAATTATTCTGGCTGGTCAGATTTTTTTTCAGGCTGGAGATGGGCAGAGCTATGCTGGGAGTTTGTAAAGTCACCAAACTTAAAGTACGTAAAGCTCCATTAGTCTTTTATAAATTAACATTCAATCAACACAGAATTATCAGCTAGTTCTGCAGTGGTCGGCCAGCAGATGTGGTGCAGACATTCATGGACCCCAGGGGAAGCATTTAAACTACTGTGATGATTCCCTGATTAGCATCAGGTCAAAGTTTCAATTTTTTTATGACCCAATACCTGCAAACCTACCAGCTAACTTCAGCAGCGGATACTTTAGCAGCTAAAGAATCACATATTTTTCTCAGGATTTGATGAAGAGTGGATATTGGACTTCGTTTGTTGACGAGAAGAGCATGTTCTGTACTTAATTCTACTTCCTAAAACATATTAATGCAGCTGTAAAAGATTCATACAGGAGTTGTTGTCCCATCGTAACAGGTGCAATAAAAGTTAGCCGGAAAGTCGGATGTCAGTCAGTCACAGTGTGCTCACAGGATCCAGAGAGGAGGTCCAATCAGGCACAAGTGAAAACACCTGTGTGAGAGTACCATAGCTGCAGGTCTACACTCAGCACTGGGATGTTTTCTGCAGATGCCAGAAGTCGCTTGTCAGTCAAACTGTGTGAGTGGTTCTTGTTTTGATGATTTTTCTGTATGGATACATGTTTTCTCTTTTCAGTCATGATAGTTTTATTAACTGTTAAAGAAAAAAAGAAGTCATGATTTCCTTTTTGCCGGGTAAGAAACATCTACAAAACAGTGCATATTCAGAACATCTAGTGTCAGATATTTCTTGAACTTTCAGTTTGCAACATGTTCTTAAGTAACCACAGAGAGATGGTACTGTAGAGTGTGTATCTGAAAACTCATCAGTATGAGTAAAAAGTATACGGACGTGAACTTGGCCAGCTGAGAGGGGGGGAGGAGGGCAGGCCTCGCGGTTCACTTCCTGCTTCAAGGCAAAAACGTGGCATCTCGCAGCTTTAACATGCAAGAGAGACAGGAAGAGAGCAAGTGTCAGACAGAAAGATGAAGGATGAGAGACGGAGAGCTAAGAAGTGTGAAGTGTTTTGTTAAACTCATTCTAATGTGAGTAACATCACTTGGCTGCTTGACAAGCAGCCCTGGGGCAGAGATCATATTAGCTGGAAGTGTTGAAGGGTAGACACACACACACACACACACACACACACACACACACACACCTGCTAGAGCAGAGGATATGGACACTGCCAGGGGGTAGAATTAGTGATTCATTAAGTTTTTCCATCCACTTTTTCTTCATCTTTCCATCCCTCTTTCTTGTAATATCCTGCCACTCAGATCTAAAGGTGTGCTCAGACAGGATGTGAAGTGAATTTTAGATGCAGCAAGACTGTATACAAAGTCAATGGAAAGATGTGAGTGGGCGCAAACGAACGCAAATTCGCCGAAGGTGGCGCAAATAGAGGCGAAGAACATGTTTCAACTTGACATGAGAGTGGAGGAGAATGAGTTCTGAGACCAGTCATGGGCTGAGCTGTCACAGAACTAGGCCAGCCCGTTATCATTCCCAGGGTGTTAAATATCGAGGTTTTGTCACGGCGGTCGGTGTGTGTTTATTAACAACTATAGCGCCGTGTTACACCAAAATCTATGACCATCGAAATCTGTGACCGTAGAGGAGCCAGAAACATATTGACGTCACCATTTCTGACGGCTGTCGTCAGAAAATGTGACCCCACTGTTACCTGTGTAATATGTCATAAATACGAGACATTCAATTTTTCTAATTATTTTAATATTTTCACAAAACTCTAAATGAAAAGCAAAAGATAGGTAGTGTTGGGTCACATTTTCTGACATAAGCCGTCAGAAATGGTGACCTCATGTTGCTTGCCCCTCTGCGGTCACAGATTTCAGTTTAACACCGGTATGATACGTTTAATTAACTACAATGTAAACCCATTCGCTCACAGAAAGTCCAGTAATTACAAAGTAACTCCATAAATATTTAGTGTGCCAGCATTAAAAGCAGTTTTCCTTAAACAGTTCTTTTACCTAGGTCCTAAAATAGCCTTGTGTAATTAGATACAGTATATTATAATAAATAAAATATAGCTCTGTGAACGTGTACAGTAGATCAATTCACTGATACACAAACTAACCTGCTGCTCTGTCTTTTGGCTTTCTCTTCCCTTTCCCCTCCTCCTCCCTGCCTGGACAACATGAATGTACTGTTTTTACTTCATATGCATTACTGTTGGGGTGTAAGAAAATATCGAAAATATTGAGTATCGCAATATTATGTTTTGTGATACTGTATAGATTCTCAAAAACACTGCATCACTTTTTAATTAATAGTTAACATGCAAAGATTCAATTAATGCTCTATCTAATTTGCAAATATATGCGTCCTCCGTGAAAAAATGCAAATGCAGATCCTACTGTTCTGATTGCACAAAAAAAGTAAAATTGTTCTACTCCGATTTTATGCATATGGTGGTATGATCTTTATACTATGACAGGTTTGCTTAAATTAGATTTAAAAAAAATTGCAATGTATCACCTTGCTTACAGTATCGCAATATATTGCAATATATTGAATAGTAACCCCTGTATCATGATACAGATCGTATTGTCAGATTCTTGCCAATACACAGCCCTGATTTACTGTAGTTAATGCAATATCTTATTTCAACTGAAACACCTTATCATGTTACTTCATTAGAAAAAGGATAGGATTTTGGTATAAATGTGGACTCTATATACATAGATAAATAATTTCATTTAAATTTTGGATTTATTTTTATATATATTATTGTAATTTGCATGCAAAATAGCAGGTTTAACCTAACCAGAAAAAAATTAAACCCATGGCAACACTTCAAAAGTAGCCCAATTCTGCGGGAAAACCGCAAACCTGGCAACACTGCAAAGTTCGGTTGAACGCAGGTAAACAGTCCGTGTGGAGCGAAAAGGAGGCGGAACGTATTGACCGGGATGCAACCTGGGAACCCCGACGGCTATCATCTGACCATTATTTAGCTTTCAGTGCAGTCAGTGGTTAGCAAGCAAAGTATGGTCAGTGTGTAAATTGCTAGCTAGCTGTAGCTAATGTCTGTCCCATCATTGGCTGTTTGAGATGAATGAATATGGACTGCACAAACATTTCAGTGGTTCAATTCAGGCAAGTAACACAAGGTTAAATCACTTTGTGTTTTTCTGAACACACTTTTACAGACTGTCTCTGTTTACCATACAACTTTCATTTAAATAATAAGCTTGGCTAATGAAACTAACTGTTAATTCTTATTTTGTCTTTTTGAGAGAAGAAATCAGCATGCAAAACTACTAAATTATACTACATTACAGTGAATATTAGTAAAAATGTACGCCCACAGTTTGAAAGTCATTAAACATATCTGTCATCTGACAACTATATATTTACCTCAACAAATTATATCCCTAAAATGTATATTAAAAAAACCTAGCATTTATAATTGTTTAGGCAATGTCCCAGTATTTATTATTTTGAATAATAATTAATTAAAATTTTTTTCCAGGTTGGTAATATCTTGTTAATTTATTGTACCCTCAGTACGCTTGTCTTTTTTTTAAGTCCTTGTTGTCTGTCTGTATTTATAGGTAGTGTTGCTTTCACACACACACTGTTGTTATTCTGTACTATATGTTGTTTTGTACCCAACTTGAAATGTATTGAAATGTCTATATGTTGAGCTGTTGTTAATAACTTGAAAGAGGGAAAAAAAAAGAGTTGCAGTCTTCATATTTAAATCAGCAGTTCATTGGATATTTCAGCGCTCAGATAGTGTACCGTTTTACGCTGCACATTTAACAGTAAACGCTTTGTTTCCTGTTCTATTCTGAGCCTGGACCTGTGAGGTCCCAGCTCCAAGGGCTCCGTGGGTGAACCAGGTCAAGGTGACATCACACGCTGCGACACCTGGCTCAAAGTTGCCGTGACGACCGTCCCGCCTCATCAGTCACACCTGTCAGACAGGTGTATGTGTGTGTGTGTGTGTGCGTGACTCTGCCGGGTGCCAGTGCACACAGAGGATGGTGATGAAGGACAGGATGGATGAGGGAGGACAGCAAAAACAATCATTTAAAGTTCATCACTTAACTCCTCTGTTGTTGTTTTGTTCTCTCTCTCTCTCTGCAGTGAACCTACTGGACACGACGACGATCACAGGAGACTGGGGATGGCTAACGTATCCGTCACATGGGGTAAGAACAAAATATACACAACATTTTCACAGCATAGGAAAACTCTTTTAACCCTCTGAGACCCACAATAGACCAATTTTTGTCTTTTTTAGGGGGTACAGGGGGTCTTTAGGGGGAGATAGCAGGTCAACAGTAGATGTCACATAGAAGTGGTGTACATCATCTGAAAGCTGGGAACCTGAAGATTAATTTGAGATGCAGCTCAGCACTGTGTGTCAAGTTGTTCTAGTCATAAATCAGAAATAAACATGAATTAATTAATTAATTAATTCAAATAAATTGTAAAAGTGTATAAGGGCTAAGAACATTCCGATAGAAGTATATGATGGTCAATCCCTTGCTCTCATTAAGTTGTTGCAGCAATTTTTGGGTTGATACCATTTATTACACAGATTTGGTGCTGAATTTAACCATTTTTTACCTATCGAGAATTGATAAAAATGATCAATAATCCCTCCTAAATACCACATTAAGACACCAAGACCTTGAGGAACACCATAGAAAAAGCCATGCTGTGATTTGGTATCAAACACTTTTGACATTTGGAGATTTCTGCAAGAATTGCATTTTTTGGCGATTAGATGGCGAACACTTCTGTTGTGTGAACTCCTCAGAAACCCACTTATTGTCAATCTAGCTAGAAAAAACATCCATCCTCTGAATGCTCTAGGTCTCGAGTTTGATCCATCCATCCTCTGAATGCTCTAGGTCTCTAGTTTGTGGTTGTAGATTGTCTTGAGGCTGTGATTATCCTAGAGGTCACCACACGTCATTTTATACGGTGAGGTCAAGTTTAAAAAAATGTTCTCAATGCAATGAAATGGCTCCTGTGGAGATTAATACACCATTTTAGAATAGGTGAAAATAACACATTTAGGGCACAGTTTGGGGCACAAACTGCATGTTTTCTGCTCAAAACTGCATGTAATTATCATAAAGTTGGCATCTCTGTAAATGGGAGACTCGTGGGTACCCAGAGAACCCATTTTCATTCACATATCTTGAGGTCAGATGTCAAGGGACCCCTTTCAAAATGGCCATGACAGTTTTTCCTTACCAAAATTTAGCGTAGGTTTGGAGCGTTATTTAGCCTCCTTCCCGACTAGCTAGTATAACATGCTGGTCTGTCGGTAGCCATGGTTGGTAACAGTGGATTCTTTAGGTTTTCTAGTTTCATGTGATATCTGTACCTTCACTCTAGCGCTAAAACTGAACCTGCGACAGCCTCTGAAAGACAGTGAAGTCGGTCGGGATCGCGGGTCTCAGGGGGTTAAACAAATTGAGCTCCCGATGCCAAAATGATTAAGACTACAGATGTAGAATCTACCTCGAATCATCTAGTCAGCATCAGCATATTAGCTGGGTAATCCTTATTGAACCGTACCTCTGTGAAAACCCAACTGCACAAATTTCCACCACGAAGCGACACCTGTTGCAAAGGCATATCTATTTTTATCCCATCTGAAGGCATGTGAGGTGATTTTCCTCCTGCGCTTATTATTAAACGGGCTCCGGCTGTAACGCTGACACTACAGGCTAATTACGTGTTCGCCCCGTCGCAGCCAGACAACGACACGCAGCGCTCACCTAATTCCAACATCAGCTCCGACATCACTTTCAGCCCCCTCCACATATTGGCAGCAAGGTGCAAAATCACAGTAGGGGGGGGTGCCTAGGCCCCGGGGGGAGGAAGAGGAGAGGGAGAAAGATGAAAGAGAGAGGATGGGGTGACGGCGAGGGCACGGCGTCGCTACATTAGCATATTGTAATGCCACACGATGATGCCTGGGGTGATGAATTAGGACTCCAGCCGCGATCTTTATAGCAGCGAGATGCCACCGCGTCCCCGACTCCCCCGGCTGTCAGTGAAGTGGTAGAAACATTTAACTCACCTCCGGCCCACACAACAGAAGGCGGCGTGATTGAACGGCGGCCAGGAGGAACAGATGGATTGTCTTTCAAGTCCTGAGAAAAGAGCTGGAAGAATTGGATTAGAGTTTTGAGCGAATTGACTCCTTCTGTGTAAAATCAGCGTGAGAAGTGAATCTGCTCCGTCCTGACGGGCCCCGTGTCATAACATCTACATTACATAAACTCAGCCCGTGGTGTCTCATTTAATTGGTTCAATATGCCAGAAATATTCACTCCTAACGTGATGAGAGACATATTTTTTTCACTCTGAGCTCCTGCGCATGAAATGTTTGATTGAATGGATTTAGAGCTTTGTGGCATTATGGTCAGGTTGCATAAGGTGTGCATCTTGTGCTGAATGGCAAGGATCTGAGGAAGGTGAAACAAGCTGTATGATGTTTTGTTCTCGTCAGACAGTTTTTGTGCTGATGTTGAAGTGACGCTGAAGAAGTGACATAAGTCTGCTGTGGAAATAATGACTACACTTGTCTCTGAAGGTGAAGATTCATATAACTACTTAGTTGTTTCTTAGTTACCGAGGCTGTGTCCAGAATCACTTTTCAAACTTTTTTAAAACCACAGTACCCTTTTTTTCATCATCATCATCATCATCATCACTGTAATGATTTCTGTATATGAAATGATATACAGTCAAAGATTTAGAAGATTTAGATTGTTGTCTAAATAGTAGGGCTGTCAAAGTTAACGCGATAATTACGCCAATAACGCCAATGATTTCTTTAATGCAACGCAATCAATCTTTCAGAGGTTGTAGCGGGCTCAGTTTTAAAGCTAGAGTGAAGATACTGGACTCATATGAAACTAGAAAACGAATCCATTGGTACCAACCATGTCATACTAGTTTGTCAAGAAGGAGGATAAATAACGCTCACACTGACAGCTGTTGTTGCCTGTTGGGCTGCAGTTTGCCATGTTATGATTTGAGCATATTTTTTTATGCTAAATGCAGTACCTGTGAGGGTTTCTGGACAATATCTGTCATTGTTTTGTGTTGTTAACTGATTTACAATGATAAATATATACATAAATTTGCATAAAGTATCCTATTTGTCCACTCCCATGTTGATAAGAGTATTAAATACTTGACAAATCTCCCTTTAAGGTACATTTTGAACAGATAAAAAAATGTGCGATTTATTTGCGATTAAACGCGATTAACTATGGACAATCATGTGACTAATCACGATTAAATATTTTAATCGATTGACAGCCCTACTAAATAGTTTCATAATGTTTCTGAAAAACAAAATTCATATGGAAATGTCACGTAATTATGAATCCCACTACTCTTTGTTCGATGTTACAACAAGACTTCAAGTGTCAAATAATTTGAGAGTTCAAACCTCCATTGAGATAAACAATAGACTACCAGGTAATGGAAATTATGTTAATGGGTGGGTTGATTTAGCTGCTAATAGGGCTACAGTGGGCAACCTCTGGTTCTGAAAAGTGAAGCCAATGCTGAAGTGCCATAAACTTGCATTCTTTCTAACAGCCAGCAGGGGGCGACTCCTCTGGTTGCTAAGAGAAGTCTGATTGTATAGAAGTCTATGAGAAAATGAGCCTACTTCTCACTTGATTTATTACCTCAGTAAACATTGAAAACATGAGTTAATGGTCTCAATCGCTAGGTTCAAGTCTTCTTCAATACAGCATGATGTTCATTTAGTAAATTATGGTCCCATTCAGAGTCAGATAGACCATAAAGCAGGGGATGCTTTAGGGCGGGGCGACCTTGTGATTGACAGGTCGCTACCACGGCGTTGTCCGGTCTGGGAGTTGTCCGTGTTTTCGTCTTACACCTTTAACCCTTTCACAGTGTGTTTTCACTTCATGACAGTTAACTTTGACATATTGGTCACCTAAAAGTTTCTTATTAAGCGTGCAGTTATACTGAACTCTACCCTCTCGTGTCACTTCTGGTTCCAAAAAACCAAGACGGCGACGGCCAAAATGCCGAACTCAAGGCTTCAAAACCATAGTCCACAAACTAATGGGTGAAGTCACGGTGACTATGTCCACTTCTTATATACAACCTATGGGCTAAATCTCTCTATATATTGTATCATGCGAATTCCAACTGTCTTGTTTAAGAGTAGCCATTAAACAAAGTGACAACAAAGAGTTTAGAAGGTCACAAGAAAAACTACCTCTTTGCTTGTTCCAGCGCTAAACATAAAAATGACATCTCATTATTCATGTTATGTATCCTCTCTAGGGCACAGTATAGTATATCCTCTGCCACCTGTTAAAAGGAATTAACTTAAGTCTTAAATGATAATATTGAAAGTCATGCAGAGTGTTATTATAAATGATTAACAGTGAGAGAAGCACTAAATATTCTCTGAGTGGTGTTTTGGGGGAAAATGATTTATTGAGAAAAGAAGCTGCGACGCACAAAACACTTTTACGTAAGACATTAAAGAACAGTTTTATGTAAGATTATGTAAAATATGGGCTTGAGAGAAAATGTAAGCAACTGGCTAAATCCCTCTGATTAGTGTCTGAGATCAGAACACCTCACAACAATAAATTACTGCTTATACACAGCATTTAGTTAATGCTTACATTGTGACCTCTGACAGCAAAAGTATGTGTTTTGCCAGTTATTCCTCTGTGTACATGGTGTTTGTTAGAGAGCTCAGCTTGTACGGTGTGAGTAAGTCACTACACTGAAGGACCTGCTGTCCTCCATGTGGGAGGTTTGATTTACTCGGAGCAGTAAGTGCCACTGTAGACCTGCTATGTTTTGAGCTTGATAATGATGCATTTAAAATGATTCTTCGGCAAAGCTATCAGACCAGCAGCAGCACTTTATTGCTACGGGTCTGCTTCTGCTTTCAGTTTTTTCAGCCTCACTTACTGGAAATCAGGAAAGTACCACTGTATGATGTTTTGAAGCCCCTTGTTTGCACTGCTAACTGATGGGAGGTTGATGGATGAGATAAACAAACACAGGACTTTTACTCAGTGGGTAGGGATGCACCGATACCACTTTTTTTCAGACCGATACAAGTATCGATACGAGTACTTCTCTGTGTTCTCGGCTACAGCTTTACAGCGCTCCCCTCCCGGACCTCGCCGCACTGTGGACAAAGGGCTCGCTGCGCCCTCTCTCCCCGCCGAGGAGGGACGGGGCCTCCTGCTCCCGATGCGACTGTCGACCAGGGCGGACTTTCCTCAGTGCGCACCAACCGCGTCGTGCCGCCAGGGCGGGGCTCGGCCCACGGACAAATGCCAGGGGTCTGAGGCGATGTCGGCAACCCACCCGACCCGTCTTGAAACACGGACAAAGGAGTCTAATGCACGCTCGAGTCAGAGGGTGCAAGCAAAACGCCATGGCGCAATGAAAGTGAGGGCCGACGCGCGCCGGCTGAGGTGGGATCCCGGCCCAGCGGGCGCACCACCGGCCCGTCTCGCCCGCACCGTCGGGGAGATGGAGCGTGAGGACCCGAAAGATGGTGATGACAGTTTAACGTCACGCTGCTGTAAAGTGCTATCGGTGCCGTTGTATCGGAGCCGTTTTGCGAGTACAAGTACATGAGCACAGTATCGGACCCGATACCCGATACTGGTATCGGTATCGGTGCACCCTATCAGTGGGCGTTCGTGACCCGTGTGAAACCAAAAGTTGAGTTATTTACTGACGACATTATGTCACGTGACGCTACGCCACTGAGTCACATGACGTTACGTCCGTAGCTTTTGTTACGTTACAGGCGTAACTTTTTTTTATTTTTATTTATTTTTTTATTTTTAGCCGAATCATGATGTTTTTTCTAACCCTTGCTAAGTGGTTTGGTTCATCTTTCATCTTTGTTACCTGTTTATCTCTGTGCGTTGTGCTGACCCGGTCTCACGGGAAAGCGTATAAATACCACAACATTACACAGACATTCCGCGTGTCATGAGTACGCATTTCAGCGTTTTCGCGTGTCATTTGTACACTTCTTTACGTGTGCCATTAGTACGCCACGCAAATGTCCGCAGATAGGTTTACGCAAGAAAACCACTTCATTAGGGTTAGGGAAAACGTCATGATTGGGCTTAAAATAAGTACGTAAACTAAGTAAAACACGTACGAAACAACTACGGAAAACACGTCACAAACGTCAACAAAAAACACATCACAAACGTCCCTAATGTAACTTTCAAAACAAATCACCGGTCTTGTGATCGCTTTTTTTTATACTATGTCATTAACTCTTACCGTAGTATGTATACACGGATGCGTTTACATCGCAGTGAGTACAGGATACATGGCGTACAAAAGACAAGCGGAAATCAAGAAAGGCGTACTTATTGCACGCTAAACGCCTTGTGCATTATCGTGGCATTTTTACGCCTTCTCGTGCGAACGGGTCGGTTGCACACATGGCTGTAAGGTTGCAAGGCTGGGGCAGAGATGCATGCCCAAAAGAAAAGCCCACATTTCTGGTCGTAAGGAGAAACACACCCACTTTTACGACAGCATGAAAGACTTAGTAAGAATATCAGTGGAATATTCATTTTCATTAGCCATGCAACAGCTTAGAACGAATACTGTCTTTTTTTGGAATAAGAGCAAAAAAACAGAATATTTTGTGCATCTAAATGTAGCCAGCGTGACTGATGTGCCTCCGACGGTATTTTTGTATGTGTGAGAGAACGAGAGAGAAAAACATTGCTGAGACCTCATGGGCTCTTTGATAAATGGATGTTTTGACAGTTTCTAAGTCTCTCACACTCTCACACTTACACACACACACATTCACACATACAGTCCACATATAAGGTCATTTTTTGCCACCCTGACAGTTTACAGTGTTATGAATGTGCCACGCTAGCAGCATCAGTTTTTCAGCTGCCCTCTTGTCCAGGCAGCAGCAGCAGCAGCAGCTCTTTGATGGTCTTAAGGTCGAGGAGAAAATGCAGCTCCAGTGGAGGGAAAAGATTTCAGTCGCCTGACGGTTATGTCACGAAAAAGCTGTTATCGTTTGAGAGTGACTTGTGTTTGTACGGTCACACTGTGTTTGATCCGAAAAAGCTGGTGAGAAGTTTGGATTCTGTAATATCATGATAAATCTATTGTTACTATAACAAATACATTAAACCTGGCTCTGCTGTTATCCTGCAGGTTCAATAATAATATTTTTTACATTGAAATGTTGTGCAGGAGGTGACGCACATGTCACTGTGAGTGAGCGAGTAAGGCAAAGGTGAGAGGGAGAGAGAAGGAGAAATAGATAGAGAGGTTGCCCACGGGGAATACAAGAGGAATAAGTGTCAGGTCCACGCTGGAGGAAGATGGATTAAAATTGTCAGCGTGTAGTTTCCTGAATGGGAAGTCATTTCAGACGGAGGGACGGGGGTCGGGGACAGACATTTCCTCTCTGCAGCTCACACAACTGTTTATTTTTTTTCATTTGACCTCTTGCCAGATGAATTTCCTTTGCATTTAGGCATACTGAATAGTGTCTTTAGAGCTGCGTTTATCAATGTTTTGATATGAAGAATTGGTCAAATGACTATGTGTCTTATGAAAGGGGCCCATAGTGATTAAGCCACAAAGAATTAAAATCACAATATGCAGCTCTAAGGAGTGTTTTACCGTCTTTCAGCTCATTGTTTTGGTTTTACGGAACAGATTGAATAAGCCACAAATAATAAATAAGTCAACACTGACTTTTGGTTTCACACGGGACACGAACAGAGATCTCCTGGCTGAAAGTCCTGTGTTTGACCCATCCACCCACTCTGATGCCTCCCTATGTGGACTTTGATTAAACAATATTTCTTTAACCCACGTCATCGTGAGACAGGACAAGCAGCGCTGCCACTAAAGAAGTCAGGTGACGTAGTATAAAGAGCGATAAAGTCTGCATAGGGAGGAGGTCGGGGTGAATGTATCGGTCAAACATACACATGACTTTCACCCAGGAGAACGCTGTTGGTGTCCCGTGTGAAACCAAAAGTCAACGTTGACTTATTTTACCTTTTATTTTTGTTACATACCTTAACTACAGTGATCAACCGCTTATGATATGGATCAAAAATCTTGGGACAGAATCATTCCTATACAAATGCTGTTTAAATAATTCACTTATAGTAATCAAGTAGTCTGCTTACAGTGTTCATTTTGGGTCTTTTCATAAATGACAACATATAGAAAAACATTTTAAAACTACGTTAGACTAACGTTAGTTGAATTGTTTTGTTTTTTACTTTACTCCCTTGATACTTTGCCTCGCGGACCGTCTGCTTTGCGGCTGGATACCTGCCACGTTGATATCGTGACGGGAGAAGGAAAGTCATTTTCTGAATGAAAAACGAGTGTGCACGAGGGAAAGCACCTGTGGTTGAAGGCGCCCTCGTCAATTGGATTGATAATGCCTCGTCACGTAATGCCCCCAAAGTAAAACTTTGCCGATCCTCAACCGGCTCTGCGGCACACATGCATCCACGCTCGTGCTGCAGAGCCGGCCAGAAACGGCGATGCCTCACCCTCGGTGAGGGAAAAGGCAGAAGAATCGGCAGCGAGCCAGTAAATAGCGAAGCGGTCCGTTTCATTACTTTGTTTTCATTTAATAAATGTCAGTTAGATGGTAATCTGCATTAGAAATGATGCACAACAACAACATTTGGTTATAATAATCATCCGCTTATAGTGATCAATTTGACCCGGACAGACTTGATCACTATAAGCGGTTTCCACTGCACTTAACTAACGCAATCTACTTCAGTTACGTAACAAATGTAGTTATTTTAACCCAAAACACAAACAGGTTCTGTACTGCATGGGCTTGTGCAGGCGCACTCATGGCTTGTGTTGCTGGACATTCGTAGGAGAACGCATGAAAAGTGAGAAATAACTTTTTGTAAGATATCATACAAACTGTTGTATGAGGATACGTTGAAATAATGTTGTCATAACAACTTAATGAGGCCGTTTTAAATCAAATGTGTGAGTCTTGCTGCTGTAAATACTAATAATAACAGAACACCAAAAGTGTATCAATCCACGACTGAAAATGATCCTAAAGAAATGAACTGTTTCCTACTGTTTGAATAGTGTTTGCTAAAAACTACAGTGCCCAGATGTTTTAGTAAATTGTTCAACCGTTTGTAAAGATGAAACTATATAAGTGACCAGTTTTTAAATGTTTATGAATGAGCTTGTGGCTGAGAGCCACAGGCAGGACAGAGACAGTTATAGAAACAGAATAACACAGTGTTGCTTTTGGTCTTTTCATCGGATTTGTGCAAAAAATATAGAATAATTGCTGCCTTTTTCTTTAACAATCAAGTCAGTAAATCGCTGAGCAACACTGAACAGGGTGTCGACAGAGACATCACCGAGGTGTGTGCTTGTACTGTAGGGATGGAGGGAAAAGGATGGAGAGAGAGAGAGAGAGAGGGAAGAAGAATTTTTTTTAGCACTGTTACAGCGGGATTAAAATGTTTCCAGGAAAATAGCTGAAGATTGTCAGCTTGCATTTACTGTTCAATCAGCGGTGTGTGAGTGTGTGTGTGTGTGTGAGTGAGTGTGTGTGTGTGTGTGTGTGTGTGTGAGAGTGTGTGTGTTTGTTAGGTCTTTATTAGCACCCTGACCTCTCCCTTCATACGAGTCTCGTTTAGATGACATCATGACAGATCACGTCTTCGACTCAAGGGGCTTCTTTCCATCCAATTTATTCAGGCAATGGTTAGGACGCCCGTGGGCTGTCCCGGGAGCATCTCTCTCTGTTTCTCACTCTCTTACTCTCTCTCTCTCTCTCACACACACACTATCTCTCTCACTTTCTCTCAGAGCTTGTCAGATAGGGCAGGAAGACTTCATTATCCTCCAGTCCGATCTATGTTGGCCATGACAGGTTCATCCACCGGCCACCCTACAATCGATACAGCTGACAGTACAGGTTTTGTGTGTGTGTGTGTGTGTGTGTGTGTGTGTGTGTGTGTGTGTGTGCGCGATGATTAACGTGGGCTGTGGAAGCCATGATGTGGATGAGCAAGTGATGAGCTGAAGTGTCAAAAGCTTACAGTCTGTTGCCATTACCAACTATTTCAGTCTTCAGCTCCTTGTTACTTTCTTTTCCTCTGACTCTCACACACACACACACACACACACACACACACACACACACACACACTTTTTTGGCATATTACTAGCTGTACCCTCTGTCGGTGCCTTCCACTGCTGTCAAACAGAAGTTAGAGCGTCTTGAACTTCTGCACTGTGACGTATTCCCCAGTGAAACCGAATATTTGAGCGGCGTTCAGTTACAAGAGGGATTTAAATCAAATCCTTCGCATTCGATTGGGCCGCTAAAAAGTGGGCGGGCTTAGAATTTAGTGAGATACGGAGCTACAGAGGACTGTTGGCTCCACGTCAGTCCACCTCCGGGTCTGAAAAGTGAAGCCAATGAGGAAGTGCCTTCTGGTTGCTAAAAGAAGTCTGATTGTATAGAAGTCTATGAGAAAATGAGCCTACTTCTCACTTGATTTATTACCTCAGTAAACATTGTAAACATGAGTTTATGGTCTCAGTCGCTAGTTTTAAGTCTTCTTCAATACAGCATGATGTTCATTTAGTAAATTATGGTCCCATTTAGAGTCAAATAGACCATAAAGAAGGGGATGCTTAAGGGCGGGGCTACCTTGTGATTGACAGGTCGCTACCACGGCGTTGTCCGGTCTGGGCGTTGTCTGTATTTAACTTTAACTCTTTCACAGTGTTTTTTCAGTTCATGAAAGTTAATTCTAACATTTTGGTCGCCTAAAAAAGTCTTATTCAGCGTTCTGTTGTACTTAGCTCCACCCTCTCGTGTCATATCTGGTTGCAAAAAAACAACATGGCGACGGGCAAAAACCAAGATGGCAACTCAAGGCTTCAAAACAGGAGTCCACAAACCAATGGGTGACGTCACGGTGACGGTACACGCACACCTCCCTCACCTGTTGTTAGATCAGGAGGAGGACGGCCTCCTTTGTCGTTTCACGTCATCCGGTGAACTTTTGCCGCTGGCGGCATGGAGGGAGGCCGTCTTGACTGATGGCGCCATCGCAGAAGCGTGGCACCCACCCTCCGGTCAGCACCGTTGACGTTTTTTTTTCACTGTTAGCGCTGTCGGCACCATTAGCCCCGAGCCGGCTGGCTCAGCCGTGGCCATGTTGAGAGCCCTGCGGACGCAATAGAGATGCTCCCAATCTCGCCTTTAGCACCTTTTAGGAAAATAAGTTATGCACCATAGAAGTTAGTTACAGCAGCAATCCAGCTATTTTCTAATCCAACACGTTCTCACTCCCAACTCGTCAAATACCTACGCTTGGTCAGTGTCCCTACGCTTCAAACTATGACGCTCTAGGTACCCTCTAGCATCAGTTTTTGACATGTCAGGGACAGCCTCCCTCATTGTTTCGGCCCACGCTGCAGTGACACAGAGCCGGTTGAAAATCCGTCAAAGTCTCCCTTGAATGAATCAGACCTCAGCCACATTGATAGCTGGCTAGTCTCTATTATGTTGCCTTTCTGAAAGCATCACTGTATTTACATTACAGGATAGGTTGTGTGTGTTTATGCATGTCTGTTGTCTGCCTCCCTGTGTGTTTAGGTCTGTGCATCCTGCACACATGTGGCTGTGTTTCATTTCCAGCAGCTTGTTCCCCAAAACATGCCACTGAATGACTTAGTGCTCTCTCTTTTATTTGGTAATATAAGATGGTAGTGGGGGTCCTACAGAAAGTGTAGCCTAACCACCTTAATCTGTCTCTGGTCACATCTCACTATCATACCCCATTTTTGAATTATGTTTTTATTGTTGTAATTATCTTGTCAGTTTACATGATAAATGAGGGGGTCCAGATGTTTTCTCTGAGTGGGAGAATTCACTCTACTTTGACTTCATCCAGAAAGGTTGAAACGATCACTGACCATCAACACTGATTGTTGTTGTTTTTTTCGTATCATTTCACAGGAAAAGAAACTGTCTAATTCGGATTTTATAAAGTGGAGAGGACGCAATTTAAAGTTTTGGGGGTGAAAGAGAGAAGTCATACAACAGTTGGTAACAAAGCAATGAAACGCCAATGAGACACTGAGGTACTGCCGTGCATACAGAACAGTGTCTTTGACATAACTTTGGATTTTAATTTATTTAATTTTGCTAGAAAGTAGGCTGAAAATATTTATTTTTTAATTGATCAGTTTAATGATTGTAAACAGCTCGTTTATATTAATAATAAGAATAATGATAATGATAATTTTGTGAATTCTTAAGCTCATTTTTAATTTCCGACTCAAGTGTTGAAATAAGTTCTGAAAAACTTTTTAGAATATTTCGGGTGCCTTTCTGCTGCTATCAGCAGCACCTTCCTCCAGGTCTGATTAAACACTTCCTTAACACACCTCCAGCTAGTCCTTGAACTGTTACTCTCCCGATGACCGTCCGCTGTGGTGTAATTGGCCGTACAAGCTCCCACGAGACAGCGGCACGGCCGACACAGCACGGCTGCTGCTGCTGGCTGAGGGTGGTGCTGATGCACCTCTGCAGCTACACCCTGGAACTATCTCACTTAATAAACACCCCAGGTGAAGGCAAAGATTTGCTGCAGGCGCCGGATCACTGGAGGGGCTCCATGTGACGTCTGTAAGACCAGCAGAGTGTGTGTGTGTGTGCGTGTGTGTGTGTGTGTGTGTGTGTGTGTGCAGGCAGGTTGGTAGATGGAGTTGGGCCGTGTTGAAAGGAAGCTGAAGCCCGCATGATCCAGGTTTGGATTTCCTGATCAGCGCTTCAGTCCTCGGAGGAGAAACTGCCCAGGTGTTTGAATGAGAGATTTGGGGCAGACAGACCACCTCATCCTCGACGGGGTTTGACAGACAGCTCTATTCTGCTGTCGGCTTTAACAGGCGCAGCACAGATGATCTGCTCGGAATGAAATCATCTGAAATGGGCCTCGAGCGCGGAGTCGTCTCCCTCCCTTGTAGCTTCTCGGGGGCTTGTAGAGTCCTGTGGGCTGTGCCACCAGCTACAGTATGTGTAGGTTCCCATGTAGCTATACTAAGAAAAAAAAGGTATGCACCATAGAAGTTAAGCACCTTTCTCACTGGACAAAATCCCCACTAACACCCACAAACATCTGGCTTTTGTCTTTAGTGGAAACGGTTACAATCTCCGGTCGGCAGTGATGGAAACATGACACCCGGGTGGCTCATTTTCGCCCCTTTCCAGGCGCGATGCTACGTGACGTGCATGGAAGTGAATACATAATAAATGAAATCATTTCATCGCACCGGGAGCAGGGGGCCCCGTCTCTCCCCGGCTGGGAGAGAGGGCGCAGCGAGCGGTTGGCCAGGTGCGGCCAGGTCCGGGCGGGGAACGCTGTAAAGCTGCGGCTGCGAGCCACCTTCGCCCCGAACCTTTCCAAGCCGACCTAGTGCCGGTCGCGGCGCACTGCCTCGTATGCGGGACTCCCCAGCCTGCAGTGTGTTGCTGACACCCTCCAGCTGGCTGTTAACGAGGGTATTTTGTCACAGGGAAGTACCCGATCGGTACTCGGTATCGGCGAGTACCCAAATGTAAGTACTTGTACTCGTACTCGGTCTGAAAAAAGTGGTATCGGTGCATCCCTATCGCTGATCATTGTAAAACACACTTCGTTCAAAGTCGACAGAAACAAAACAAAACTCATCTAAACCGTCGTGGTTAGTCTTTCCTCTGTTCCAACAATCACCACCTCTGAGAGACTGAATAAGTAACAGATATAAAAGTCACCACCGTAACATTTTCACTGTTTATTAACCCTGTTTTCCGGCGGGTTTGTGACGTCGAACGTCGCGTAAAAAAACACAGAAAGGCATACTCACCTACTGGCAATGGGAAAGGAGTCTATCGCCTATTTTTTAGCAGGTTTTCCCATGGATATAAAAAACCTGCATATACGTGCTAATTTTGGTCTAAAAGGGTATAAATTACAACATCAATCCAGCTATTTTCTTTACCTGCTAATCCTTTGCAGGGTTGAGGTTGGCTGGAGCCTATCCCAGCTCACAACGGTTGAGAGCCAGAGTAATTGCTCATATGGCTGTTGGTGTTGAAGAGGTTGGTTCAAACACTGAATGGATAGATACCTCTGTTTCTTGGCCACATTCAGTCTACTGAGCCATCATCCCCCGGTGAAGCAGGTGGATAATATGAACAAATAAAATTATTTGAAACCAAAATCGAATAAGAGATTCTCCAAATGCTCCCAGCTGACAGATGAACAGACGCTAATGTTGCTGTCTGTTGTAAACGCTGTGCCACATCGGATATTTAGCAGAGAATTAAGCCCCCCCCATACACACACACATACTACACGTTTTATGCATTTTATTTAAATGGGAGAATAAAAAAAAATGTCCTTTTTAGTCCTCTTTGTTAGGATGTTTTCATCTTTTCACACACACATGCTGTCCTGTAAAAATTGCATCTCAGAATAGATATTACACCATCTCCCCCCACTGATCCCAGACCAGTGCAATTAACACCCCTATTCCAGAAAGGTTAGCGCTGTCAAAGAGCCCGCAGACACACACACACACACACACACACACACACACACACACACACAGCAGCAAAGTTATTAAGTCTGTTCTGCTTGTGTGGCTGATAGTATGAGAGGCAGAAAGGTGTTGGGCAGAGCCTGATATTTCCACTGAGTTAATATGCAGACCTGTTACTTCACATAGAGCCCAGCATTAAGCCTGGAAATGCCACCAGTGAACACACACACACACACACACACACACACTGTGTGTTACAGCCATCACACCTCACCGACTCTATCTTCATCATCCTCTTTCCGTCCCTCCCTCCCCCTCTCTCTCGTTCTCTCTCTGTCTATGAGTTCTAAAGAAACCTCCATCAAACATACTAATCTGAAATTAGATCTTTCAAAGAAGACACCAGTCTTCGGCTTTGTCTTTCTTCTGACGCCTCTCCTCCTAAAACATGTGTTGTCTGCAGCTTCTGCACGCTTGAATGCAAAAGAGAGAGAGAGAGAGAGCAACAGCGGAAGAGAGGGGTAGTAATGGATTGCAATAAATTGGATTATCCCATAATCTGATCATTACGTGCTGAAATCTGCCAGGTACTACATTAATTATTGGATTACTTATTTGATTACACAGAAATGTACGAGGAGGAAAGGACGTCTTGATCTTCCCTTAATATTAATGAATATAAATCATTTTCTCTGAGGTAATAACACATTCCCCTATAAACTGAGTAAACCTTTAGCAGTTTGACAAAACAATCCCAACTCAAGGTCCATTTACTAGCTTTTACTGGAGCTTTCAACTGTATCAAACTGTTTTCATCAGAGGTGATGGATCTATTGAGGTGTGAGCTCAAAGCACTTTTAGGGCTTCTCGTCCACGTTGGCTAAAGTTAAGCATCAAAGTTCATTTTTGACCTTGACCTTGGGATTCAAGCCCACTTGCTAACTTTTTTCCAAGCCTTTCAATCATATCACATGGCCTTCATCAGCTACTGATCTCAAATGACAACAGATCCTTCTCCATAACAACTGAGCAAGCATCTAAGAGGACCGTCTGAGACTGTGTGTTAACAATCTCGGAACCCATCCGCTATCGGTCTGACGATGATTTAGCCCCACCGGGCAACGGCAAATATTTTGGGGGTTCGGTGTAGCCAGCGGAGATCAAGGCCAAGCATACTTGCCAACCTTGTGACCTTAAAAAAGGGAGGATTTCAAAAACAAAGTTTCAGAGACTTTGTTTCCTGTATTCTGGTGACTTTAAAAGAGTGAAAATAACAAAATAATAAGTACACTGCAACTTTTGATTTTACCTTTAACTCCCAGGAAAGAAAACTGAATAATTCGCCCCTCTGGTGTGAACTTGTGTGAATCTCTGGCATAAACTAATATTCATCTGTTTCTATTTATTTTTGCTCCTGCTTGAGTATTTCTTTCTCTTAGTTCTCTCCATTTCTCTCTCCTTCTCTCACTCACTGAAGGTCCTTTGAGACACGAGACAACATTACCACGGCGCTCTGAAACCAGTTCTTTCCAATGGCTTGCGCCGTGCCACGGCGGCTTTTCGCTGCGTCGAGCAAAGCCCAACTTTGGATGCTGCACACTGTGGCGAGCGCAGCTTAAACATGAGCTCGAACTGCGCTGTGTCGCGAGCATAGACTGCTCTCTTCCGCCGGGAAACGACAGTTGGTGTAGCGCTATTGTCATCCGGGTGGAAACAGTAGGGATTATACACACTGTTCAGTTCCAGAAACCGGCTAAGATAACGAAAAGGAAAAAAAGTGTGAAAATTTGCCATAAATCGGATGAAATACGGGAGAATTGTGACCCCGGGATGAAACAGGGAAAAACTGGAGTATGAGGCCAAGACTTCCTCTTCCGTGCACCGGTCATTGTTTACAGTCCGATTAGCTACTTGAGTCGCGAAAATGGAGTTGGAGTTGAGAGAAGGCGTCTGTGACTGGATCTTTTCATGTTTTAATGCAAGTCAATTTTTTAAAAATATTAAATAAAATGCTAAATCGTTGTCAGACGATAGCTGATGGGTTCTGCGATCAGTTTTTCACACAGGATTTTGTGAGACTGTGGTGGATGAACCTCGGACCCTTGAGGTCCACCCCTGTAGTAGTAGTAGTGGTTTAAAAAGTAGTCTCCCATGGCGGGGAGTGAGGCAGAGGGATGCGAGGAGCGCTAGCTAATCTTGTCTCATTTGTGGTCTGATAAATAGTAAATTCTGAATATAATGTGAATATAATCCAGGCAGATATTATTTTTCCTCCCAAATGTATTTGGATAAACCATGTAGTGGTTTCAAGGACTGTTTAGTAGCCCTCAAAACAGTTTCTATGACACTATTCTTACTTGTTACAGCTGTGTTTTTGTAATTTTAATTTTTTTTTTGTAAGTTATTTCATAAAAACTATTTTCATGTTAGTAAGAAGCATATACATCAACCTAAACTGAATATTTCTAAATATATATTGCTGCGAGCAGAAAGAGACCTATTTTTTTTTTTTTTTTTTTTATTAGTCTATTTTAATATAAAAGCCAAGAACCAATTAGCCAGCTCCATACAAGTCATGCATCACCCACCGCTCTATATTAAAAATCCATGTGGAAAAAAAGTTGATCGACTCTGACAAGAAGATTTTCTGCATATAGGTTACCAACAGCTGCCACATAGCGTAACGTCTTCACCTCGGCTCTGTCAATCATACATTATTGAATATTACTGTTTTAATTTAGATTTTCAGTGATTTCAACGTTGGATGTGTTTATTGTAAATAGACATTATTAAAATCCTATGTGAATGACTGATGTCAGTATGAGGCTTCTGTAGGAGGAGACAAACAGGGGACAAGTCAGGACAGTGAAGGTGATTAATAACAACAAGCAGGGTGTAACTTGTGGGTCATTTTTGTCCCCCTGTTTGTTTTTTCATTAAAAAGTTGGTGAATGCAACAGTAGCGTGTTTGTTTGGGTGGTCAAGAAGGCCTCGGGGCAAATCTAGTTAAAAATGTAATGTGTGTAGGACGTGAAAGTTGAGAAGGAAATATTTCCCATCAGCACACCAGACTCCCTGCAAGAATCTGTGTGTTTATACCCGAAGCTACCTCCAGCATCCACAGGAACGACAATGATGAATAGAGCCTTAAACAGGCACCTCCCTTTCTATTGTCCCTCACACCAGCAGCACATAATCATCTTTTCAACCAGTTTTCTCTCTATATTTGTTAATCAGTCTTTCAGTCTCCCTTTCATCTGTTTTGGCATCCAGGCTCTTTCATATCATATGAATAGACTGAAATTGATTTCATGCTACAGGGCGTCAGTCTCGTACGAGAGCAGACCCCAAGATTTAGACGGGACTGCTTTAAAAAAAAAAAAAGAAGCACTTTCACATTCTGCTTAACAACAGCTTCTCTGATCTTCAGGCAACTCAGACGGCAACTTCTTTTGTCTTAAGTGGAAACACTAAATGGGCTGAATAAAACAAAAGAGATTGAGATTAAAGAGAGAAAGGGAGCGTGGAGAATCAGAGAAATCGAGGAACGTGGATCAGACGGGCATTAATTGCCACAAAGAGTCAGAGGAGGCTGAGCCGCTTGACTGCTTGACCCCATAGCGTCCCGATCAGAAACACAATTAGCAAATAAATGAGAAGAAACTATCAGCAGGCTGGATTTACAGTCTGTCTTTTGTTTGTCATGAAGATATGGATGATATCAGTCATATTATCTGTTTAATCGAGGCATACTTGGGGATCAGTGGACCGAGGTACAGATGAGTCACAACCAGGCAGCAACCTCCGGGTCTAAGAAGTGAAGCCAATGCTGAAGTGCCTTAAACCTGCATTCTTTCTAACAGCCAGCAGGGGGCGACTCCTCTGGTTGCTAAAAGAAGTCTGATTGTATAGAAGTCTATGAGAAAATGAGCCTACTTCTCACTTCATTTATTACCTCAGTAAACATTTTTAAACATGAGTTTATGTTCTCAATCGCTAGTTTCAAGTCTTCTTCAATACAGCATGATGTTCATTTAGTAAATTATGGTCCCATTTAAAGAACGTATATCGCTAAGAAGTGAAAGTGAATCGTTCGTTCCATTACAACATCAGTGCCCAGCAGCAAAGCTACTTATTCAAATTAATTCATTTTAATGCTGATAAGTTGGCTACTTTTGTTTCTCAAGCTTGGAGAAAGCGTCAGGATGGTTTATGGACTTAGTATTATTTGTAATTCATGGTGCTGCTCTGGTTTCTGCCTTTGTCTTTTCTTTATTTTCTAAATAACGGTGTCTTGTAAGCCCGTTTGGGCTGGGCATAGTATTTATGCATGACACAATAATAATAAAATCAAATCAAATCAAAAATATTCCACTATTTTGGACTGAAAGTGACTACCAGACTCCAGTAAAACGCCCGCCTAAAAAGTGCCGTACAAAAGTGAAACAAAATTATTTCTGTTCTATTGTCATATTCTACCAAAATGGCCTGTGTTGAACAATAACATATTTAAAATATAATAAGTGTTTTCAGTCCAAAATGGCAGCAGCGGCTGTTGTCAAAAAACCACCGGAGTTTCGTCTCTTTGCTTATATACTCTTTGACAACGTTGTCAGGTCTGGGAGTTGTCCGTGTTTTCATCGTACAGCTTTAACCCTTTCACAGTGTGTTTTCAGTTCATGAAAATTAATTATAAAATTTTTGATCGCCTAAAAATGTCTTATTCAGCGCTCGGTTGAAACTTAGCTCCACCCTCTGGTGTCACTTCTGGTTGCAAAAAACCAAGATAGCGACGGCCAAAATGCCGAACTTGAGACTTCAAAAAGGCAGTCCATAAACCAATGGGTGACGTCACAGTGACTACGTCCACTTCTTATGTACAGTCTGTGGTCACTACATCACAGGTTCAAATTCATTACGACGGTCCAGCACTGAGCTCACCGTCCACTCTGTCTGTCTCCTCTGTTTACTGCGGTACACTTTATACTGCTTTTCAAAACAGTCACTTGCAAGTAAGTAAAGAAGACAGTAAACACCCACCCAGCATACTCCTACACAGTTGCACATATTGTGCCTGATTAGACCTCTTTCACAGAACTGTGTGGGCACGTACAGTCTGTGCTTGACTGACATCTCCCTCACTCTCTGTTAACTTTGTTACACCAGGGAGGGCGGGACAACTTTATCATTGTTTGGAGCGTTATTTTGGGCATATTCACACCTGCCTCGTTTAGTTCGGTTGAATCGAACCCTGGAGCGTTTTACCCTCTTGGTGCAGTTCGTTTGGGCAGGTGTGAACACAGCAGATCGCACTCGGGTGCAGCACCAAAACAAACGAACCGAGACCCCTTCAAGGCGGTCTCAAACGAACAGTGGTACGGTTCGGTACGCTTCGTTTGTGGTGAGAATGACGATGATCCGACCTCGATCCGGCCCAACTGGAGAAAGCATTGCGCCTTTTTGGATTAAACCAGCTCCGGTAGCAAGCTGCTCTGTGCATTATTACTACAAAAGAGCCTACGCTTGCCCTCGCTATTCACATCAGTACTAAACAGGTGTAACGTCAGGCTGTGTTGAAGACCACGTGCTTACCTGATGGATCTTCGGAAATATTTTCGGCCGATGAGCATGTCACAGTTTAGGAGGGTTAACGCACGCCTCCTCCTCCGTCCTCCATACGTCTTGATATGCGCCTTCAGCGACTCCAGTCCGTCAATACATCGTTTTCCAGTCGCCTCGTTTTCAAACTGTATCGTTGCCCTGAGTGAAAAATTGCTGCGAGGTCAAAAAAAAAGATGACCAGGGCCAAGATCAAGCCGCGTAGTTGTCCCTCCATTGTTGCATTCTGGAAGTCTGCTCTTCTTTGTTTACTTCCAGGAGTTTTCCAGCATGGAAATTCTGACCAATTAGAGAGCAGTTTCTTTGTGCACTAAAATTTTTGTCCGCTTGTAAATGCTGCCTTGTGAACACAAACCAAACTCGAGGTAATATGCAACATGGTAACAATCTGGTCCCTGATTCAGATCAGAGCAAACGAACTACAGGTGTGAAATCTCCCTTAGTCTCCTTCGCAACATGCTAGTATGACATGATCGGTACCAATGGATTTCTTAGGTTTTCTAGTTTTTTGTGATACCAGCATCTTCTTAATAATCTTAATACATTAAAGAAATTAGTGGCGTTAAAACCAATTTGCGTTAAAGCGTTATTATTGTGTTAACTTTTACAGCCCTAGAAACAACCACTCAGATAAATAGATAATGTAGTTGGGAATGTTTGGGTAATAACGTGTGGTATGTTGGAGAACAGTTGTGCCATGTATTTAATTTTCATTGACAAATATGAAACTTATCAGAGACAGTTCAGCAGTACGATGACCCACACCTGAAACTAATTTGTTTAACTTAAACAACTTTTTTTTGGTTCAGAATATAGTTTGGAGTTGATTGAAACATCCAGTGTTCTTAGACATTTTATATTCATATTCTTGTTGTGTGTACCTGCAGTATATTTGTGATATATGTGCGTTGTGTGTTGTGTTAATGTGTGTGTGAGGAAGCAGTTTTGCTCTCTTGCTGCCATGTTTTATTTCTCCTGATGAGAGATCCGATGAGTTGACAGGCAGGAAACAGATGTGCAATTTACAGCAAATTAATTCCTCATTCTCTCTCTCTCTCGGTTGTACTTTACTCTCTCTCTCTCTCTCTTTCTCTGTGTCTGACTTATATATATATATCCTCACACACCCACACTGCATTGTCAGAGGGCCGCTCCATGAAGCACTGCGTCTCTGTTGTCGTCACGATAGAGAACTCTCTTATCTCTCTCTCACAAGATAAACATGCCCTGCTGAATCTCTCTGACTTCTTTTCTTCTTCTTCTTCTTCTTCTTCTCCCTGGCTGCCTGTTGAAGACGAGCAGAAAATATTTCCATTATTTACGAGACTAAACAACAAGCGATATCGTCCAATCTCATCCCCGTTCTGCTTTGCCGTACAGCTCCCAACCTCCTGACAATCAGCCTTCAGCTGCTGTGATTTTTCACTCCTGGAGAAAATTACAAGGGAGGAAAAGTCTAAGATTTCCCCCCCAAAAAAGGGAAAAAAAAAAGGAGAGGTTGATAGTGCAGCGACGGCAAGACGGGAATAATGAGGCCGATAGAGAGGTTATACACCCCACTAATTAGCCGAGGTCTTCACAAGTTCAAGGACGGTTTCAATTTAGCTGATAAAGATGAGAGGATGAGGAAGGGAGGGAAGGGTGAGATGGGTGAGACTTCCTACATCTTAATTATCCCAGTGTTTTTTGGCTGGTGGCGCCTTGGGGGAGTATGTGTGTGTGTGTGTGTGTGTGTGTGTGTGTGTGTGTGTGTGTGTGTTGGGGGGGTGAGGAGTCTGAGGAGAGGAGTTGGAGGGCTTCCATGCAAAGCCCGGTCGTCTTATCCGAGGCCGAGTTCAGCTGGGCGCGGCCCAAAGCTTCGCGGGGTTGACACTTTCCCTTTCAATTACTCCGCCACTCGCACAAGGATCCGCAGCCCAGGAGGATCATGGGTAACGCCGGGGTTAAACACACATCTTCATTTATACATGCATACAAATTGTCTATGTTTACACTAAAACAAAATAATCAGTGCAGCATATTGTTGAAGGTTGTGTCCATGATTCAAGAGCGCACCAGTTTTGGATGTGATGAATACACCCAGCACGCCGTTCCCTGTAATCCTCGCTACAGCTCATCTGAAGGAGGGAGATTGGGAGAATTGCTTTTCTCTTGGTGGAGGAGGAGGAAGTCATATAGTTTGGCACTGAGTGAGTCACCGGTTCTGTTTACACCCACTGAGATATTTTTTTTTCCATTATTTTTTTATTTTATTAAATCTCGGAAATGAGTACCGTTCTCTTTTCCTGCACCGGCCTGCTTTACATTAACACACAGGGCTGCTCTTAGTGTTTTTGGGGCCCGAGGAAAAATGCTGCCTTGGGGTCCCCCCTCCACATCTTAAAAACACAATTAAATGGCATATTTACTTCCTGAAAGGGGCCTTCAATGAATTTGGTATTGTACATCCATAAACTTTGGGGCTTACGAGAGACAAAGTCACAATTGACCATTAGTTTGTGTGTTGTAAATTTGAGCAGAGCAATATCATAGATTTAGGTGTTATTTTCAGTATCAGTTGGCATAAATGTTGTTTACAAAAGAGCGTGGTTGTGCTCTAATTTTTTAATTTCTCTCTCATCCTTCACCTCCCGATTTTCCTGAACATTGGTGAGGGAGGATTATCTGATGGCCAGTTGTCCTGGACTCCCTCATGCCAGCCCAGTGGCCAGGAAAAAAATGTTGGGATTGTACGTTTCCGTAAAAACCAGGTCAGAGCAAGTGTCGTACGGAGTGATCATTATTGAAAGTTACGTGGTATAAAAAGTTATGTGGTATAATAATGAGTATAACAGGCAAGGAAATCCACAAAGGACTGGTGGGAGGGGTGTTGGATGCGTCAAACAAACACAGGACCCACACTGTTCCTGTCCCTTGTGAAACCAAAAGTAAACTTTGACTATGCTTTTTACGTGATCTTGTTTTATGTGACCTTGTTTTACGTGACCTTGTTTTATGTGACCTTGTTTTACGTGACCATGTTACGCTTGTTACATAACATGACATAAGAAAGTCCAATAAGGGCGGTTGTTGTTAATTTACGGTAATTACGTTGTTACGGTTGTTACTCTACGTTGTTACATCATTATTTTAACACAAACCATGATGTATTTTCTGACCTTGACCACGAAGTTTTGCAGCCTAAACCTAACCAACCATTTCACAACGTTGACCACATGTCATTGTGCGTATCTGCAAGTGTGATACGAGGCTGATATGCAACGTATATTTTGTTCAGAAACGTCGACGTTTAATGTATCCCGTCGTTTGCAGAAACGTACAATACCAACATTTTTTCTGCCGACTGGTTTGCTCATGCTCGCTAAACCACGGCCACTTTTGAGCGATCCAATTGATTTGATAAAACTCTAATAACCTTACCCGTCCATGTGTTTGCATTTTACTTGGAAATACGCCACATTAGCTAAAGACGCTTTACGTGCACTGTTCTAAATATTTTCAGATGTGTGTATTTAATTTCTTTTTAGATGATTAAACATTTTAGTGTCCTGCTCAGACTCAAAACAGTTTGGTAGGGGCCCCTGAGAAAGGGCCCTAGTTGGTTTCCTCCTCGGTCTATGCCTTGGTCCTGCCTTGTTTACACAGTTACATTGACCCAGTTCAGCCAGTCTGGAGGTCAGTGTCAATGGACCCTTTTATCAAATAAATCTCAGTTTCTTTTGTTAACTGATATCCTACTGTTCTACCCGCTTGAATGGCCTCTCCTCGCTGTATGTCAAATGCAAATATCCTGTTTCAACAGGAGTAGAGAAGGAAGAGAGCTGCTCTCAGTCCCCTGGAGTTTGGGTTAAGCTGTTTGCATGAACTTTTGACACCCTGCAATTGAGTCTCCGTGTTACCATGAATAAACCAGTTGACAGAACGTCCTTATTTCCTCTATGACTGAGCCGTGGTGGGTTACTTCTAATACAGGAGCACGAAGGGATGATATTTTTCCCCTGACATCAAAATGTACCATGTAACTGTGCAACTGGATTTGCACTGACAATGAAAACCATAAGTAGAAGGTGTGAAGTGTTTCTGTACGGCAGTAAGCTGTTGAGATGTAAAGCAGGAAACTTTACCAGGTTTGATTGCAGCATGTGCTTAAAGGGAAATTACACTGTTTTTTAACCTGGTTCTCATTCTTATATTTTTATCTACTATGACGATTAGCCATGATGACATTAGTTTTGCAGGTATTTGGATATAAATGAAATCCATAAAGTTTTTACTGGCCGTCCGGCCCTGTCTGTCTCTTTACCTTTACCTCTTTACTTTGCCTGTCTTTCGGTATGTGCATGTGTGACAGGAACGCTCTGCCGTGGCTGTAATCAGACACGTCTCCATGAGAACGAAGAAGTTAAGTTACCGTTGTTAACTTGTGCTCACGTTATAGGCTCCACCGTAGCCTACTCCGTTGCTACTGTTGCGGCTGTAAAACGGTGGATCAATTGTTTTGACCATCGCAACCCCCGCGAAATGACTCCTTTCTCTATCAGAATTTTATCAGTTCGGTCCGATAACATTTGGTAAGAGTGCTAAACTGGAAGTTAGCTGATAGTCTCTGATGCGCATGCTCTGCCAATAGCAAAAATTGGCAAATATATATACTTGCCAATGTTTTTAATCATTAATTTTTCTGTGTTGTGACAAACTCAGAGCACATATTTACTTTTGCCTTACTTGGACTTTAAGTCAGACTAAAGACTGATTTGACTGTTTATCCAAGACTTCACCATTAACCCTCTGAGACCCACAATAGACCCATTTTTGTCTTTTTAAGGGGCTTTAAGGGGAGGTAGCAGGTCGGAGGAAGTATATATCACATAGAAGTGTTGTACATCATCTGAAGTTTAGGGACTCCAGTATGCAGAAATAGTAAATGCTAGTTTTTCCTCACCAAAATTCAGGTTTGCAACTTTGGAGCGTTATTTACCCTCCTTCCCAACAAGCACGACATGGTTGTTACCAATGGATTCCTTGGGTTTTCTAGTTTCATGATGTATGTACCTTCACTCTAACTCTAAAACTGAACCTGCTACAGCCTCTGTAAGACAGTGAAGTTGGTCGGGATTGCGGGTCTCAGGGGATTAAATTGACTACTCAGATGCATGCATAAATTCCTGGTTTGTACTTTCTGGAGCAAAAATCGACTGACTGGCATGTTGAGTGGGGCTGGGATCTGTACATGTAAAAAAGATTATTTTCAATCATCTTGGCCTACACTGCAAACGTGTGCCTGTGTACATCTCCACTGATGCATTCAAATAAATCTGAATTTGAATGTAATCTTCCCGTGCGTCCCACTACATGAAATCTGGGCATTTCCTGGTCTCCTCATCTGTAGATAGGCCTTTGGGAGTACAGCTTATATCTCCTCACAATACACTCAGAGGGGGAGCGGAGCAGACAGCTTCCTGTGATTGAGTTTCCTCCGGGTGCTACATGTACAGCAGTAGGTGCAGAGAGGTGTAACGCACATTAACACATTTAGAAATACCAACACATTTCACTTACGGTTCCTTCTCGTAATTCTATTATTGGCCGCTGACGGCATTCAGTAAACAATGTAAATCTAATCACATACATGAGGGGCTTCTCATTAAAGGAAAATGTGTCCCGTTGGAATTACATTAAGTGAATTCCAACATGCTGAAATGTAGAACACATGATTGCATGTGTTAACCCTTGCTCGCCCGAACAGAATACATCAGCATATTTAAAACCAGCATTAATCCCAGTTTAACAGCGTTAATTGAGATTTTTTAGACAGATAATATGAGAAAGTGAGAAGATGGATTTTTAACCTTGTGCAAAAATAAAGGCTCTACATTTTATTTTGACTGTCAAAGTGTGCATCACTAATGAGGTCTGAAATTATGTGGAAAATGAAACCATTCTGTTCATCTTCTGAGAGAGTCAAATATAGCATACCGCAGTGGTTCACAACGTGGGGTCCGGACCCCCCTTAGGGGGGCGCCAAAGATCACCGGGGATACGCCAGGATTTGTCTGCTCTGTAGTTGTCAAAATTATATTTGCTCATGGATTACTAAAAACACACTTACTGGGTAATATATACAAAAGTCTGTATATAAAACTATTTAAAAAGGTATATTTTTTCCTACTTAGTAGCAAAAGCTAAAGAAATATTCTGCTTCAATCCATATTTGTTGGCGTTAAGCCTTTCAAAAACAACCTATTTCCTCTCCCGCTTGACGCACACAAAGGGAGGGCCGCACCTGTATTAACAGGAATCTAACATCTAACAGCTCTAATGCTATTATAGTAAATTAATTTAGTCGTTACAAAAAAGTATCATATTATGTGTCTGCATGTGCATTCACTTACGCAAATCCGTCAAGAAGTCATCACTTTATTTATGTTGATGAAACTGACGAGTTCTGTTCATTAAAGACAGTTGAATTAATAAAAAAAGACTCAGTAATACACTGAGTCACTTTATTCAAATTAAGGGTATTTGTTTGAGGATTCGTCATTTTTTTAGGGTGATGATTTTCTTAGATACAGGAAGGGGCGGGGGGGCTTCAAGCAAAATAGGTCGGGAACCAGTGGCGTACTATACACCCGCCACACTAGCATGACCACCTCCTGTGTGACAGGACTCATCACATGTTTCATTTGAAGTCAGAGCTAATAATGTTCCGATGTGGTTGGGGAGACACGTAGGCACAGATGGTCATGTGGGAAATATAGACAGCAGCGGAGTGATTTGGTGCATATGAATCTGAAAAACGTAGAGATGTGTGAACATGTGACTGACCCAACAATGTTTCCCTCTCTCTCTCTTTTCCTTTTCTCTCCGCACAGTGGGACGCCATTAATGAGATGGACGAGTACTTCAGCCCAATCCACACGTACCAGGTGGGTAATGTTCTCAGTGTTTTATTAAAGTTAATTATTACAAGAACTTCAGTGGAATATATCACTTTGATCTGAGGGAAACTGTTTTTTTTTTTTTCTCTGTGTAAATTAAGTTTGATTTTAAAACACAAACTGGATAATTAATCACCAGCTTTTGTTAGATTATATGGTAATACTTTTCATTAGATACAAAATAAATATTATACAACAATTACTACTGGTGTACAAAAGTTGAGACAACTTACTTTGCCGTTTTTCAAGGTTGTACTTCAGTATTTATGATGGTTGTGGCTTTGAGAAGGTGGGTTTGTTTCAGCATATAGGATGGTCCTCAGCTCAGTATAATTATATCACATACGGTAGCCAAAGTCCAAGTACCCCCTCCAAAGCTCCAGGACATTTTGACCATACACAAAAAATAATGTCTCTGACAATTGTTTATTCAGAGCTTAGTGTTAAATTATATTGTCTAAAATAAAAATTAAATTATTAGTTGATTATTATTCAAGTCGATGGCAACAATTTTGATAAAAGTCAGTAGTACCATTTTCTTAAAAGTTCATATTTGCTGGTTTTCTTAGTGTAGTAAATTTAATACGTTTGATATTTGGACTGTTGGTTGAACAAATTAACTTTAATTTGAATTTAAAAGTAATTTGAAGACTTCACCTTGGGCTCTGGATATTTGTAATTGGCATTTATTTATATATTTTTTTACTATTTTCTGACATATAGACCCAAGGTCGCATTAAAGTACCATTGGGCCCCGAGGCTACGACTTTTTCAAGGCCCTCCTTCCAAGCACCATCACGACTCAACTATGTCCCCCGTCCAACCTGCACAAACATCTGCCACGCTTAATGTGCATACGATAATGCATCAATAATGCGGCACCAGATACAAGTCATATAATCATTATAAGCCCAAAGTGAAGCATGTATCTACGATACAGAAATTGCGTCACCAAAAGGTAGCCTCACTGTAGGCCAATATCCATCTCTCTCACACATAACACACACATACAATAACAGATTAAAGAGCCCTTTGCTTAATAAGCTAAAATGCCATAAAGTCTAAATGACCCAATAAAAGGGAGCACTGATGTCCAAAAACAAAACTCATACAACACTGGCAAAGTCTGCATGCATCCTTCTGTCCACTCACAAGTGGTGCAAGCATAAGAGTATTGCACGAAACAATATATAAAGTTTGTTCCTATACCTTTAAAACGTCTTCTTCCTGACGTTACGCATGGCAAAGTCCTTGGTTAGAGCGGTAACGTCCACACAAAGTCGTGTGTTTGTTTTATTTTTATTCCCCCGAGCCTCGTGGGCTCTTTTACGTCGTCGGGCCTCGAGGCTTGAGCGCCCGTAAGCCTGTGCATTAAACGGCGGTGTATAGACCAAATGGGTAATTGGTAGATTAATCAGCAGATTAATTGATAATGAAAATAACATTTTGTTGCAACCCTAGTCTCTGACTTTTATTTCATAATATGAAGATCTAAATGCAGTTTCAAAGTGTTCTCCAATGACACTCTGGTGGGGAAACACATGATTTAGCAATTCATTTACAAGTGGTTCAATTGAAATGGTTTGAGTCACAAAAGAAAAATACAAGTATCAGCCTATAAAATATCCACCAAGTGGTGTATTTTTATTTCGAGAACAAACTCCAGCCAAGTTGCTAAAACTAGCAAAGCACCCCAAAAATAAGAAAATTCAGAGGACATGACTTCAGTGTCGTCAGTGTCAGCCTGCTTTGTGAATATGCAGCCATCCAAATAGAAGGACAGGCCATGCTACTTGTGTAAAATGCTAAACCAGAGTTAGAGATGTATCTGGAGCATTCAACCATCAACAGGTAACTACCACATAAAATGAAGATATTACCATTTTAATAAACCAACCAGTCAGCCAAATGATGATTGGAGTGTCAGTGTCACCACCTACACTGCATTTTACATTATGTGAGACTTGGTTCAGTTTCGTTAAAAAATGTATGAAATTGCTTTACGGCACAAAGCAGGAAACACTCTATGATTTGGAAGTAACCAATATCGACTAGTCTACAATTCTGAGTGCAAATTCATCTTCATGTCAGCTTCAAAAAGAGGAAAGAATCAGCCACACATTGCTCCTTTAAAGACTGTAATGTTTGTTTTTATTGATGATGTATGTTGCTGCTAGAGTTGCTGATTATGACACCTACTCTGACTCAGGTCTGTAACGTGATGAGCCCCAGCCAGAACAACTGGCTGAGGACGGGCTGGCTCCCTAGAGACGGAGCGAGGAGGATCTACATCGAGGTCAAGTTCACCCTGAGAGACTGCAACAGCATGCCCGGAGTACTGGGCACCTGCAAGGTACTGAGAGTAAACTGGGTAATAATGTATTACTCATTGAACACACATACGGTACTCATACTACCTTGTTTATTCCACAGGAAACCTTCAACCTGTACTACTACGAGTCTGACAGAGCAGTGGGCTCGGCCGTACGGGAGAACCAGTTCATTAAGATCGACACCATCGCTGCTGACGAGAGCTTCACAGGAGTGGACCTGGGCGTCCGCAGACTTAAACTCAACACTGAGGTATGAGCAACAACACTAAACAACGGCACGAATACTGATTGATACAACAGGTAAATGTCAGTCCAGGCTCTTTGAAGCAATGTCTCACTTTGGATTGTAAGTGTATTCCAATTCTCAGCACGTACTGTACACCTCCGCAGGAGTTCAAGACATGTTGGAAACTTCCACAGCCCGGGAGAGCCTCCTCCAGTCTCGTCACTCAGGCTGTTTAGAGCTCCGTTCTGTTAAAGAAAACAAACAGCAAGGCTCAGTTCAGCATCATGGGAAATACTTTGATATTGATAACCGCTTCAAATTTGATACTGGATACTGGAGCTGTACTCGTTTATTGATACCTTACATTGTTACAAAGATGAAGAGCTGAAAGATGTGGTGTAATTCACTGTACACTGTCTTTACATTTACAACACATTAAACCTGAGGTAGCTGTAGGAAACACAAAAACTTCAATTAGGTTGTGGTTTTATTGGTACAGGGGCTTTGCTGTTGACTTTTTAATCTTTTCCTCTTTTTTTCTCACTGTAGTACCAAAGGTTGAACATTCTGTTACAAAAGGTTGTCAAATATACTCCTTCACAGTGGCTGCTGTCATATTTTCTCTCGGATTACAGTCACAGTGGTTATCGTTGTAAATTGAAACAAAACAAAGCAAAAATGCAACAAAACCACTTGGTTAGGTTTAGTGAAACATCATGGTTTGGCTTAAAATAAGTATTTTTGTCACATTATTTAAGGTACGGACGTAAATTAAAATAAGTCGTTCACTTTTGGTTTCACACGGGACACAAACAGCGGTCTCCTGAGTGAAAGGCCTGTGTTGACCCACCAATCCATCCACCCCGACCTCCTCCCTACCAGGACTTTTGAGGACTATCATTTAAAACTTATTTGTGATACGTCAAAAACAAACGTAATCCGGGAGAAAATACGTTTCCCTTGAAACGTAATTAACAATGCAGTTCTGTTGTATGGGAACGTAATTTTTAGGATACCAGGCTGCTTCAATGCTTGATTCATGAATTCAACTTTAGAACAACAAGTATAAAAGTGTATGTCTAACACCCGGGCCACACAGCCCGCGTGAGCAGCGCGACTCAGGCGTCTCTTTTTCACAGCAAAGATGAACAGTGAAAATGATCTCTTGACCGTATACTGACATCATACCAGCAACTTTACTCCCGTTTCAATGTCCATATCAGCGAGGTAGTCTTCACGCACTGCTCGCACAGGCAGTGTGGCTCGGGCGTAAGAGTGTTTTGCCTAATGAATTGTGTCTGAATTGGCAGCGATGCTATGCTGCCACTAAACTGACAAATACAGTACAGAATGTATTGATTTATTGTTATAGCTGTAGATAGAAGAAGTAGAATTGTAATTTTAAGGCTTGTTTTTAAAGGATAATAGTGGCATTTTTCTATATTTTTTTCATTGTCAACAACAGGAAAAGACCAAAAACAACGTGGTAGTCCGTCTCCCAAAACTTTCTGACTTCTCGACACCGTCTGTGGCTCTCCAGCTAATTGGTTCCTACTGAAGACATACATATTTATAAGTGGCTATAAAGGATTTGTTTTTGAAAAAAGGCTCAGTAATTTCGTAAAACAGCTAGGGACTGTAGCTTTTAGCAAACTTTACTGAAATGCAGTGCATTTTGGGGCCAATTTTAGCTGCAAATTAGTATATTTGGTGCTCTGGTGAGTGTTTAAGACAGCAGGACGGTTAATGTGTGATTGAGTCAAAACAAACTACAGTGTGTGTGAGATGGGTTTTTCATAGTTTGGGATAACAATGGAGCACTTTGGCACAGAGGAATAAGATATATCTTCGGCATTTAAGAACAATGAATTATAATAGATATATATGCTTTCTCCAAGGAAAAATGACACTGCTCATAACAATGACGACTGTTGATTGTGGTTATAAAACATAAATTACATTTTTGGCATTTACATGATAAAAGGCAACAAAAACATCCCCATTATAGCCCAGAAAGATCCACAAAACTCATAATTAGCTGTCTAATTAGCACACAGTGTTTATGTATCAGGAGCTTGACAGTGAGAAATCTATTCAATCCATCAAATCCGTTTGCAAACAAAGCTTGATCAGTAGCAGTGTTGTTTTGGAGACTGCTCCAGGTTAATACGTCTTACTGCCTGCAAAAAAAAAAGCTGTCCTTATATTTTCATACGCTTCCACGACAAACTTTTTAAATAATGTTTTGAATCAGTTCCTGGGTGTTAACAAGATAATCAACTGTGATATGAGATGAAAAACAAGCCTATAAAAATGTAAAAACATCCATGTTTCCAGGTTGTTGTTGGAAGCGAGGCAGGTGATTAATGACTGCTGCCAAAGCACAACACCAAACACCAGTCCAGAGATTAAATTAAGGCTGCGTTCACACTTTTCCACCTGTTTTGTTCGGAAACCTCTGCGGCAACCGCTGTTGGAGCTTTTAGTATGAAAGAGTGAGAAAACTTTCCAAACTCTAGGAAGTTGTCTAGAAAAGGGCCGTACACATGCCGTGTCTAAAAAACGTTTTTTTCTTTCCAATGTGCCTTCCGTTAATAAGCAACCAAAAACCTGCGTGCTCCGATGACGATGATGATGAAGTTGCGGTAATTTAGCAGTAAAAGTCTCACTGACTAAACTAAACACAGTCAAAACAAAGATAAATGGATTTCCAGCACCTTAAATGCCGGGATCGCCACCTCTCCACCCGGGCATTCACTCACACAGACCCCGCTATGAGCTGGAGCTCTCTCAAGAGACCGGTCTCGTAGACGAGGGGCTTTATTTCCTGGTTGACGGAGAGGGGGGGGTAGCAGCAGCTCGCTGGAGAGCCGGCCACAGAGCAACAGAGAGGGGAGGGAAAGAGAGAGATACCTGCTGAGACAACACGACCCTTTTTAACATTACTCTAATATCTGGAGGGAGATCAGTCCACTCGTTTGTTGCTGTAACTGAAAAAGCAGTTTGAGTAACGTAAATTTTGTTCGGCAATGTTTTCTATCCGCCGTCTCCCCTCGTTGATAATCCTGTTTGTCTGACTTCACTTTGAGCTGTTAGAATAAATAGTTTAAACCTGCAGTATCTTATAAAGTAAACTAACAGAACATAAACAACTAAATCAAAGTTGTATTTTTCGATAATATGGTAATAGTGATACGAGTTCGTTCTCGTTGTCCGGTGTTTTACCCTCAGAGTAACTTTACTGCTTGATTTCTCTGTCAGTTTGTCTCATCTTTCAACTGGATGTTGTGATGTCCCCAGACAGAAAGGGTGAAGCCAGTAAAATAGTCTGCCGTCTGTGATTGGTTGTTCCTCGTCGCAGGACATGTGATGCGCACTGCGGCATTCAAGAAAGTTGAACTATTTTTATTTCGGGGCGCAGCCGTCGTAGCCCGAAAAAATAAGTGCTTGGGAACACTTGCGCGCTGCGTCAGCATCGATCTCCTTTTTTGAGCGTGCCTGCCACACGTCTACATTGACAACAATAGATTTGAGCGTGCAAAGACACGGAGGTTACATAAATATATGTATAATATATTTATATATAATATGTTCATTGATCCTGTGTACAATCAAAACGAAGCACTGTCTTGTCTTGTTCCACCATAGAACATTGAACATTTAAATAATTTTTAGAGGTTACAAAAAGTAACTTTCTCCAGTATTTCACAACAAAAAGCATCTATTAAAGCCCCTCCTAAAAATTACATTCCCATACAACTAAACTTCATTCTCAATTATGTTTCGAGGAAACATATTTTCTCCCGGATTACGGTTGCAAAGATCATAGTTTGGCTTAAAATAAGTATGTGACGTTAAAATAAGTCTTTGCCTTTGTTTCACACGGACACAAACAGCGCTCTCCTGGGTGAAACTCCTGTATTTGTTTGACCAATCCATCCATCCTGACTTCCGCGGACTGTGATTAGAAACGTTTTATTGATACGTCAAAAACAAACATAATCCGGGAGAAAATAAGTTTCCCTCGAAACGTAATTGACAATGCAGTTTACTTGTATGGGAATGTAATTTTTTAGGAGACCAGGATGCAAATAGGACCTTTAGTGCTTTCTTTCATTATTGTTGTTTTTGCCACATCCAGCTTGATGCTGTTCCAGCCACAGTAAATAGTGTACAACCCCAACACAAGGGGAAACATGAGCACACAGACTCAGACTAACACACTCTTGTTAATGATATTTCCTATTTTGTATTTTTTGTCATTGTCAAAAAACACTCTCATGATGACCTTAAGGGTGAGATGGACGTGTTAAGCCCCTCTCCTGTCTCCCAGGTGCGAGGCGTTGGCCCTCTGAGCAGACGAGGCTTCTACCTGGCCTTCCAGGACATCGGCGCCTGCATCGCCCTCACCTCCGTGCGGGTGTACTACAAACGCTGCGTGGGCGTGAACCGCAACCTGGCGGTGTTCACCGACGTGGTGACGGGCGCCGACTCGTCCTCTCTGGTGGAGGTCAGAGGTCAGTGTGTGGACCACGCAGAGGAGAGGGACACGCCCAAGATGTACTGCAGCGCTGAGGGAGAGTGGCTGGTGCCCATCGGGAGGTGTGTGTGCTCCGCCGGGTTCGAAGAACACAGAGACTCCTGCGTGGGTGAGTTGAATCAGAGTGTTTTTTATAGCTAATCTGTTTGGTGCTGTTAAAACGGACTCTGGTGTGTTCGCTGGTTTGGTTTGTCATTCTAACTGGTGCAGAACAAAGAGCCAAACTAGAGCTTTGATTCTCTGCCCAGATCATGTTGTGCCCGACCGGCCGGGTCATTTCTCCCCCTGGCTTGAATCAGGTCGGGTTTGCGCCAATTTCTCCGTGTTTTTTTTTTTTTTTAAATACAAAAATTTATAGTCTGTTTAATGTCATGAATAAGGTTTTAGCAATAGCACGTGAAAGTCTTTGGGCTGTGCTGAACATTCGGTAGGAGAAGGTGCATGTCAGAGATCGTGTCAGAAATGTTTAGTGTTACCCAAATTCATTATTTTCTCTGATTTAGAGATCCGCACCTGCATGGACATTTCCCTCCCCCTCTAAGAGTCCCTGTAGGCTATGTTGCTTTAAAAATGATTTATGAGTGTTTTCTTTAACAATTTCCTTTAATGATTAGAGAGGCTGCTTACGCTAATTGTAAAAATTTCCATGCGTGCAGTAATGTCAATGCAGCAAATATCGTGGGATATAAAAAAAATATATAAATTAAATTTTTTTTAAATAAAAAAAGTAATATAATATAAACTTGACAGAGGAAACACAACTAAACCTTTATGGTCTGAAATATTCATTGAAGTTACGCTGCTGTTCCTTGTGCGTAAATACACACGACGTCTCTCTTAATGGGGACACACAGCTCTGCAGCTCTGCTTTGTTCACATTTTACAGAATGTAATTATTATTTCCTCATTAATGATGTATTATTTCACCCACCCACAACCCATCCGCTGTTAATCAGAATGTTAATTTGTGTGACCCGATCCACCCGACCAACTTGATCCGTGGATATAACTGCAATCCGCGCATCACTATGAAAAGTCTTTCGTTGACTTTAGCTTGTAGTCATTTATATAATGTATATATATATATATATATATATATATATATATCAAATACAACAGCCTAAGTAACTCATTCGACTGTAAAATCAAAAACATTGTTGGTAAAATATATATAGCTTATTCCTGCCGGTATGTGTGTGTGTGTGTGTGCTTCATAACTAGTAACTCTCATGCACTGGAGTCCGTCGTAACTACCTTACACCACATGCCCGATCGTAGCTCTAAACCAGCCTGTTTTACTTGCATACATCCCTAGAAAACGGAGAATTAAAAAACGGCGAAAAGTCTTGATGAGTCTTGTAGTAAATGGGGGCCGCACTTAACAAAAGCAAAACTATAATAAAACATCCGTTTACAAACTCATGCAGTATAATCCAAGTGTCACTTATCCAGTCGTATGCTCACTACTTCCCAAACACATGCATCTTAGCTCAAACCTTACGATTTAAAACACTCTGGATGCATCCGAACTCCCACAGACAAGTAGCGCGCCGGCACAAGTGTGAGACTGTTTATGCGGAAGTGTTTTAAAGAGTAAGGTTTAGCGAAGATGCATGTGTTTGGGAAGCAGTGAGCAAGACTGGATAAATGACACTTGGATTATTTTGCACGAGTTGTGTGAAAGTTTGTAAACGGATGTTTTATTATAGTTTTGCTGTTGTTACACGCGTGAGTTTAGCTGCCAACCTAATATTTTCATCATGTAGCTAAAATAATGAAATAATGAAATATGATTTGTATTTGAACCCCGTTCTTTAAAGAAAATTTGGAAAAAAAGTCTAAACTGAGTTTAAATAAAAGCTGTGTTACTGTTATCCGTCCGGAGGGGAATTAAAAGTGGAAATAGCACCGGAGGAACAGAATTACATTGGGCCATATACAGCAATTTTCTTTAGAAAGGTTGTTTAAATATATGGAGGAGGCTCAGATTAATCAATCTAAAGTTGGTCTGAAGTATCTGATTGAAAATGAGAATATAAAAACAGGCCACAATAGCTGATGGGGTCCATTCAAATTTTTTTTCTTGTATCTGTTCCCTGTCTACTAAAAATGATGTTCCTATACAGCAAAACTGCATTGTAAATTACGGTTGGAGGGAATCGTATTTTGTTGCGTATTCTGTTTGTTTTTGACGTATCAAAAATAAGTTTGTAATCATAGTCCGCAGAAGTCAGCGTAGGGAGGAGGTGGTGGATCAAACAGGACTTTCATCCAGGAGACCGCGGTTCGTGTCCCGTGTGAAACTAAAAGTCTACTAATCTACGTTCGTAGCTTAATAACGTAACAAACGTAAGCCAATCGATGATGTTATTTTTATTTAAGATTCCAGTATATAATGTATATAGTATATAAACATAAGAATTGAATTGAATAGATTGGCCCCATTGTCACCGATACGCGATCTAGCTATTAGAGTCAGTATCAGCTTGATATCCGATATCAGTATCGGTACCGGTGCATCCCTAGTTTAAAACTGCGGCCGTAATCTGGGAGAAAATGTAATTGAGAATGCAGTTTAGTTGTAGTTGAGACAGGGTTGGTTCAGAGAGCTGCACATTTCAGAATAATGCATTTGTATTCATTATACCACTAGTTAACACAGTCACGTAAAAAACTAATTTATGACATTCAATCAAGATACGACCTGAGAGGCATGAAGGAGAGACACCAAAACTGTCCTGTGACCGACCTCATATTTACACCTCTCATTTGTAAACAGCCGTCGTGAACACTTACCGATCCAGAAGTAAAGGGCAGCAATGAATCCATCTTTTCTTTGGTCCAGACCAACTGAACTGAATCTATTCTGATGAGGATGCTGGAAAATACTGGTTCCTTTTTGGCCCAATTAAAAACTCCTCCACCGTCTTCTCTACTTAGAAAAATAATTTTCTCAACAAAATCATGTACAGTAAGCATCCGAGTTGCCCATTTCTATAACTATCCTCTGAGCTCAGAGCATCAGCAGAAATATGTCTCCAGAATGTAAAAAGCCCTCGAAGCAACACATGCATTTGGAAAAGGTTCTAACCTTTTCTGGTGAATCAAAAAGTCTGTTTGAAGTTCAGGCTGTGGATCCTGCAAAAAGTTCAAGTTCTGGTCAAAAGCTTGTCTGAGGTCTAACGCTTCTCTCAAGTAGGTAAATAGTGAGAAAATGTCTGTCTCAGCTGAAGTCTCTCTCCTCTCACTCAGCCTCTGATGATGAATAATCAGCGACAAGTTTGACATGCAAACATTCTTGATCCTCTCTTGTTTTGTTTTGTTTTTTTCTCTTTTGAAAACACATTCTGTTTGTTTTTGTCTTTTTTGATTATCGTTGGGGTTTTGATTGGTCGACCTCGTGTGGAGACCCGTGCATATTTCAGGTTGCCATGGGTTACAGTAATTAAAACCTATTAATCACAGAGCGATGGATAATTAAACGCTAAAAGCAGTTTGTCAGCTAAACGAGCCGAACGAGACACGCAACGCTGGTTCGCTTGCAGCCCCCCCCCCCCCCTCCTCATCCCCCTCTTCCTACTCCCAACACACACACACACACACACACACATACTGTACACCCACACACACACACACACACACACACACACACACACTCTCTCACAAATCTCTGTTGTGTCTTACCAATCTGAGGCCAGTGGCCTCTTGGTTCGACGCAGTGAGAGCTCGTTGTCAAAATGTGTTAAAAGCGTAATTTGTGTGTGTGTGTGTGTGTGTGTGTGTGTGTGTGTGTGTGTGTGTGTGTCCAGTTCACAGGGCCACTTGCAGACTTTCTATAATTAGTTGCAGCCAATTAGCATCAGCTCAGAAATGCAAAACAGAGCCCATAAAGAAAGCAGAGAAAAGGTTGGAAGGAAAAATCACCCCAAGTCACATTTTGTTTATGGAACCAATTTTATCCACATTTTCGGGCTGATTTGAACGTAACACCCTGATGTTAGTTATCTGCGGTTGTAGAGATATGATCTTTTAAAGGGTGGAAAAAAGCATCTGAAAATAGCAATAATTTGCTTTATGATAATCCTCAGCTGGCGGTGATGTTTTTACCCCGTATTTTATTTACCATTACATCACTGCAGCCGGAGCAGAGAGTGGATTTCCAAAGAGCTCTTCCAATATCTCCTCCGCTGACGTCTTGTCTCTTCTGGCACCAAACTGGGTCGTCGTGCTAATTCACTCTCGCCAAAGCCAGCCACAGTCACGCACACACAAGACCAGACAAGACACAGAGAGGAGGAGGAGGGGGGGGGGGGGGCACGAGATGGTGAAAGGAAGACGGCTTAAGTGGTGAAGGGCTTGTATGTATGTGTGTGTGTGTGTGTGTGTGTGCAGAGAGAAAAATCATGAATGTGCGTGAATATGTGTGTGTATATGAGCGTGCTTAAGTGGTTCTCCCCTGACAAAGGTGCAGAGCTTTGGCTGAGAGCACGACATGGTGTGTACGTGTGTGTGTGTGTGCGTGTGTGTGCGTGTGTAGGGTTGCGTGACATGCCGTTAAAAAGTGTCACAGGGAGGGAGGCAATGAAAGAGGAAGGAAAAAAGAGAGGGAGAAAGAGTCTGGCGGAGTGGTTGACTGGACCCGTCGTCCACTTGAGTTTACATCAAAACACTGAGTCTGTGTGTGTGTAGTTGTGCATACATGTGTGCAGGTGCGTACTGTATGTGTGTGTGTGTGTGTCTCAGTGTGTATGCGTGCCTCCCGGTGCCCAGTGAAGAATGAACTAAAGTGCCCCATACAGTGAGAGCGATCGAGGACACACTGATATGAGACACACACACTTAGGCTGGTCACATCTACTCAGCTCAGCCGGCCCACCCAAGCCTGACACACACACACACACACACACACACACACACACATAGAGAGGAAAGAGGGGTTGGTGCGTACTACTCACACATGTGGGTTAGTTCATTCCTCTGCCCAGTCAATGGACCGCAGCCTGTCCTCTATAGTCTGTGAACTGTGCTGTGCCTCTTCATGCGATTTATGGTTCAGGTTGTAGGAAATAACATTATTCAGCTACTAGAATAGAAATTAACACACTTACTGGAACCATTAGGGTACATCTATAACAACTACAGTTACCCCTTAACATACACTTAACCCCCTTTTATTTCCCCCTGAAGTCTGATATTATCACTTATATCTTCTGTATCACCTCATAATTGACGCTATATGATGTTGAGCAAAATATTCAAACTAGGGCTTTAAGGGCATATGAAACTAGAACCTAAGAAATCCATTGGTACCAACCATGTCATACTAGCTTGTCATGAAGGAGGTTAAATAACGCTCCAAACGTCCACTAAATTTTGGCGAGGAAAAACTGTCATGGCCATTTTGAAAGGGGTCCCTTGACCTCTGACCTCAAGATATATGAATGAAAATGGGTTCTATGGGTACCCACGAGTCTCCCCTTTACAAACATGCCCACTTTATGATAATCACATACAGTTTGGGGCAAGTCATAGTCAAGTCAGCACACTGACACACTGACAGCTGTTGTTGTCTGTTGGGCTGCAGTTTGCCATGTTATGATTTGAGCATATTTTTGTTATGCTAAATGCAGTACCTGTGAGGGTTTCTGGACAATATTTGTCATTGTTTTCTGTTGTTAATTGATTTCCAATAATAAATATATACATACATTTGCATAAAGCAAACATACTTGCGCACTCCCATGTTGATAAGAGTGTTAAATACTTGACAAATCTCCCTTTAAGGTACATTTTGAACAAAATGTGTGATTAATTTGCGATTAATCACAATTAAATATTTTAATCGATTGACAGCCCTAATTCAAACTCAAGATGATTTTTATGCTGCACAAATCTAATCAAATAGAAATATTCTAGGTGTTTTGTGTGCTAGAATTAAAAAATAAAGCCCCTAATAAACGTGTTTGTATAATAATGTAAGACACTGTCACTCAGAATAAGAAGTTTACGAGAAAGATTAAGTTAAAAAAAGCTCTACAACATAGTGAATACAGTAAGATGAGCAAAATTTTACTTTACTTTGAAATTCGAAAATAAACCAAAATTATATTAGTGTACTGATACTAATACATGTATTCATTTTCTTATTTTAAATACAGACACTACAGGTGAATAGGGTAAAATATTTTAACTAATACATATCACCATGAAACTTCTCAAGTTGATTACTTACATTAAGGCAATTATTTTTTGTATTATAAGTTTTTTTTTTAATTTTAAATTTGAATATACAAACGAGGGATTATCTTATTAAATATGTGCTAATTTGAATACATTTCCAGAACATAAATGTCATCATTGGATAAAGCCAAGTTAAAAATTCTTGTTTCATTTTGTTGACATATTAGAGTCAAATGTTTTTACAGAGAGGATTTTTGATATCTTTTTTTATCACTTCATAAATCAGAAAATACTGTCAACAGCCATTAAAAAAATCCTTTTTCGTCATGTTTTTAGGAACAAAATGTCGTATAAATCAGGCTATGAATGATATATGAACAAACCCCTCTGTAAAAACCTTTAGAATATAGATAGGAATGAAACTGGTAAGTTTGTAAAGTGCTTCTGAAGTGGAGATTTCTGACTCAGAGTCTGAGAAAAAACAAATTTTAAAGATATATATTGTAAAAATCCATACATTTTGCAAGACACTACAGATGAATAGGGTAGAAATCTTTGATATATATCACCATGAAACTTCCCCAGTTGATTACTTACAATTAAATTAAATCAAAATAAATGAAGATCTTTATTTAACTTTTTATATTATAAGTTTTCTGAAATTCTATGTTTAAATATGCGCATGAGACATTATCTAATGGTAACTAAAGGAGAAATCTAGATGAAAATAGACAAATAAATTAAACACCTAAAAGTGTATTTTGGAGGTTTTCTTTCCACTAGTCTGAAAGAAGACATGTTATGGAAGCAAAATAGCCCAAAATCTCAAAATTGACCAGTTCATTAAAAACGCTGTTTTTGCCTGTAGTGTCTCGCCTTAAGCACAAATGTTTTCATTACGGTCAATATCCACACTAGTATGATCTTAATTTGTTGAGAAAATATTACATTTATACAGACTTTAGAAAACCAAAAAGGCAAAACTAATTAAACTATTGATCATGCATAACAATGTACTGTAGAGCTAATATGCTAATTGCTGCAATGGCATTTTTCCTGGAATAAAAGTCGTTTTGCAAGGCCGATTTTGATCGAACTAGTTTGATTCAACCTATTGTACAGGTTTTCTTCTATCTTATAGTGCTGACAATAGCCCATTGTTTGGCAGTTCCACATGGTTATCATCATAGATTATTATGGCCTTCAGATTTGTTTGATCCCTTTGTAAAGATAAAATCATGACCGGAGCAAATGATGAGATTTAGGAAATTGGTACGACAGTTCGAGCCAATTGTACTAAAGAAAGGCTATTTCTAGTGTCTGATATCATTTGAATCTGAAAGGATTATTTTATGTTCCATACTATTTTTGACTGCTGTGCATTTTTGGATGGCACTCTATTAGGGCTGGGCAATATAGCTGAAATTATCACAACATTAGTAAGAATATTTTTTTCTGATATGGATATACAGTATATCATGAAATGGCAAAGAAAGGCTAAATAATCTAAAATTATACTCCATTGTTATGTATTACATCAGGAAAAACTTTTCACAGGCGTACTGTAAAACAAAAACTTTACCAATTTATTTTGACATTTTTTATTTAGAATTTCTTTTCAGATAAAAGATAAGATAATATTGATAACATTTCTGGCGATATCATTCTTAGATAACATCCAAAATCTGCTGATCCAAGACTGGAGGAAAATGAATTGTGTGTGCATTTCCATTTCTTTCCAACAGTGGACTTCGGCATCATTACACATTACACAGTGGACCTCTTAGCCAACAGAAGACATTTTGGAAGTCCCCTGTTTGTGATTATCCTTATTAAAAAAAGGAAACATCTGTATTTTTATCTGACCTCGCTATATTCATGAATGAGTTTAAGATGAATGCCCTGAAGATGCCCAAACAGCAACACCAAAGTGTAGTTGATGCATGATTCAATACCTGCCTAAGATTGGGAAATAGTTTTTCTCTTTACTCCGATGAAGTTATTAAGAGCAAATAAGATATAATCCACAGGATGAAGGGATCTGATATCGGGCCATTACTGACTCAAATAGCTGGATCGGGTATCGGTGACAATGGGGCCGATCTATTCAATTCAATTCTATGTTAATATACCATATACATTATAGACTTGAATTGTAATTCCTGTTTAAGTTTTAACCAATTTGTTGTTGCATTAAAAAGGTTTACACTTGAATTGTAATTCAAGATTCAAGATTTTTTACCAAGTTGCTGGCGTACAATTTTATTTTAATAATAAAAAACAATTCAGTAAATTCATATGTATTTATTTTTTACATTTTGTTTTAAAAAGTTAAGAAAGTAATATTAAGTCCAGCCTGATGTTGTCTTTATACAAATGACCAACAATAACAAAGAAGAATATGAATTCCCCTAAAATAAAATAAAATGAATGCACAAATATATTTTATATAATTAAAGCCTAGATAAAGTACATGTTGTTGCTAATACTGCAGTCCTTGATATTTTTGCATGCCGCCAAGTTACTTCTGATTTGCAAGTAAAACATTATTTGTTCTCAATTAAAATGACCATGATTATTTTTCGTAATATTTGTTATCACAGAGAAATGTTTAAATCTTGATATCATTAAAGTTAAATTATCAATTTTCAGAAAGAAGAAAAGAAAGTTTTTGTGATATACAAACACTCATTTAGGTGAAAGAATGGGTACAGACGGTTCCACTGCAGTATATGGAAGTTCCCTCTTTGATAGGTATACATCGCTCAATGATGCAAGTCCCCTCTTGGCAATTTCTTTAAAAAAAATTTGCAGTAATATTCTTAGAAACGGCCTTAAAAGTACATTTTCTATTCTATTTTTTTTTTTTTTTTTAAATGACCAGCAACAGAAGTCCAGACTTGGTTAGAAATGCGTGATAGTCCACTGTTGGTAATGTGGGAATGTGTGTGTGTGTTTGTGTGTGTTGTGGGGAAATAGGTCTGTTTACGCAGTCACATTGTGGGGACACGCCCTCCATTTGGGGACAAAATGCAAGACCCCATAACGTAAATCATTACATTTTAGGGTGAAGACTTGGTTTAAGGTCCATCTACGTTCCTTCTTCATTAGAGCCATTTTTCAGCTGAGGGTTTTCAGCATTTTCTGTCTTTATTTGTCCTTGGTTTATCACAGAAATCTTATGTTGCTCTTTTGTAACATTGATAATGTAGGCTTGCTATTTAACGCACTTGCATCAGGAGTGAATGCATTAATATACGTGTGTGTGTGTGTGTGTGTGTGTGTGTCATCCTGGCAGGACTTTTAATTCGTCACTTCTCCCTTAAGCAGACAAAGTTATTGGCTTCTCCAGTCACTGAGGGATTGTGGGATTGTTCAGAGCCCCTTTGACTCTCCTGTAAGCAAACTCTCCGTCAGAGCGAGGCAAAGGGAGGCTTAAATAGTGAAGGAAAAGAGAAAATGGAGAGAGAAAGAAAAGCAGCGTGAGTAAAGGGAGAGGTGAGGAGAAAGTGAAAATAACAGAGATTATGAAACAAAGTCAAATGAGAGAGGTGAGGCGTCAGAAGAGAAAAGGTGTGACACGTAATGTGATCGTTATCTGTCAATGTGGCACCTTAGAGAAATATCAGAGGACGACAGCAGCAGGCGACAAGGAGGATTTAATATATTCCTCTATTATATATTTATTTCATCACACACACACACACACACACACACACACACAGAGGAGCTGAGGGTTTTCTCCTTCCTCTGGCCTGTCAGCACCTCCTCCCTCCTCACTTTTTCACTATTTTCTACTTCAAACATATGATGGTGCACACACACACACACACAAACACACACACACACACACACACACACACACACACACACACACACACACCCACACAGACACAGGTCATTGAACCTCCAGAGACAGAGCTGTGATGGTCGTCTGTGACAGGGTGAAGCCTCCTCATTGGCCCTGAGTCCCTGAGGTCTATACAGGTGAAAACAGCTGACACTCAGCTGTGGAGAAGTACATTTTTTCTTACCTCTCGTGTACCTCCTCGTCGCTGGGGATATCTTGTTAATTTCCGGACGGTCCGAGCCGTTCTAAACACATGAGCAGGTTCGAAACAGCCGTGTGAATATAAGATGCATCATAGATATTATTGGAGCACTCTGCGTAACAACTGCCTGCCAAATTTGACTTGGGCGTATACATTGACGTATTTTCACAGTGTAAACCCGTATTATTTGGGTTAGTTGGTCAGACAAAAGAAGCAATGTGTAGGATTCACCTTTTTTCTGACATTTATAGACTAAACAATTAAATATTTAATCCAAAAAGTAGACGGACTATAGGAACAGGCAGTGTGCTTGCTCATGCTAAAAGACACTATAAACAGGTGAAATGTTTATTGCCTGAATATGAGATGTTGTATGGAGGTTGCAGTTTAAATTGTAGCAGTTGAAGTGTCAGTTGAGGTTGAAGCACTGAAGGCATTTTGAAGTGTCAGTTTAAGTGTCAGCATTAAAAGGATTTGACAAGTAATGTAATGGGTGTATGCCCGAACACCGTGTAACACCGATTACTGGCAAGCCTAGTTTAAAGTTGAAATGGAAGCATTAAAAGGAATGTGGATGTGATTTAAAGTGTAAGCTGAAAGTTGTTGAAATTTGTAAACCCTGTAGTTGAATTGTGCTGTTGTGTGTAAACACTGAAAGTAGTTAAACAGTTGAACAGTTAAAGAGTAAGAGGTGAGAGCAGGAAGATGTCAACTATCATTGATTTCAGTGTAAAAAAATATTAGTACCCATTTAAACAACGTAAACCATGAAACACCCTCTACTGACAGCTGTATTTATAATTCATGTAATTTCAGTAACGGCGTTTAAGGTGAAATTAAGCTAATAAATCTAATTCTCTGCCGTGTACTGAGCGCCGCGTCGCTGCGACGTCTTTCATCCGAACCCCACCGTGGTTTCCTCCAGGCTGCAAAGTTCCTAATGAAGATGCAGTTAAGTGATTTGGGGGAACAGATGATGGTGAGAACTTCATTATTCCTCGGCTCACGACCACTTGAGTGGAACACGATATTCATAATTGCTGTCAGAATCAACTCGTGCCGGCCCGCTATCGAGAACGTATAAGGAGCTCAAATTGAAGCGGTCTCCGGAGAGGGAGAGACGGGGGAATACGAAGCGATCAAATTAGTTCCATCCTCCTGGCGGTTTGTAAACAACTGCTGATCAACAACATTGTTACTGTTTGGAGGCAAATGACACAGAGGCTGCAGAAACACACCCACACTCACAGCCTCGGGGCGGGAAGCTGCCTGGTGTGAGCGCACACACACATTACCACACACACACACACACATTCACACACACATTCACACACACACACACACATGACTTTACATTGATTGACACAAACTTACATACACTCAAATTTGAATCCTCTAACACCGTTTCACCAGATATTTGTGTCAATGTCATTTAAACTCTGCGGAAGGTGTACATTTTTTTCTCTTAAAGGAAATGTTTTTTGTACTTTTTTGGCCACCATGTCAGTTGGTTATAATACTGGAGGTCTGGGAATGCCTCTATCTCACTAGAGAGAAATCTGGCCGAGAAAGAAACACTCTGTGGATCTGACAAAACGTAATTTTTACCCAAACTGTTCATTGTAAACATCCACTTTATCCATCCTCACTTTCAGTTTTACTTTCAAAGTGATTGAGATCAGTGCTTTCAAACCAGCAGACCAGGGACTAAAGCTCGGCCACAGAACATTTGCTACCAAAGAAACAACATGATTAGCCCAAAAAAAGCTAAATGATATTTAGATAACTTTATAGGTTATTTTTAATTACCTTGAGCATACAACATTTTAAATTAAAGTAATGTTAATGCACTGAATCATTAGTTAACTAGCTAGTAGCCTATTATCATCCCCAACCCATTCTTATTCCCAACTCGTCATATATACGAACACTTGTTCAGGAGCCTTTGACGTCACTTAGGTTTAGGCAACAAAACTACTTGGTTAGGTTTCGTAAAAGATCGTGGTTTGGGTTAAAATTACGTTTGTTACACAACTTCAGTTATGTAGCCTACGTCAGTGGTTCCCAACCTTTTTCTTAAGGGATCCTTTTCTATCAAGAATAAACTGACAACTCCTGACTAAGTGACACATTTTATGGATATTTCACATTATAGTCAATGCATAACAATAACAGTACAGAACAACTGATAAACTGTACAATTAACCCAAATAATCAACGCAATAACCTTCAGGACGTTTGTGTAAAACGAGCGATTTTTTTTATGAATTTTGTGCAGATTATTTCTGTGAATTTTGCATCAAAGATAAGTTTTCCTGTTATTTTTCTTGTTGTCTTGTTATTTAACAATCATACATACTTAATAGGCTTCTTTTTAGACAGAATCAGTGTTTTCTTCTCCCTGATGCTTGGCCATAGTTCTATTAGCTCTTTGGTTGTATTAACTGCGTACCTTTCTGATGCAGGACGAGGCTATCGAGCAGAGAGTGAAGGCTCTGTGAATAGAACTTGTGTTCAAGTCTTCACCGTGCCCTTATCCTGTTTATATCTTAAATAATTCAAACTTTAAAAACAACAATTTCATTTCCTTTTCGTCACAGAAGTGAATGGAATGCTGAGATATAGGCCAACTGTATATATTGTTTTGAAAAAGTTATCTGACACCTGTTAAAATCAAGAAGGCCTCACGACCCCATGTGAAGCTTTGTTGAGACCAGACTGGAATCCCGGCTCAAATGTGTGTTCAGATCTGGTGTTGTGCCCAATAGGGTCTATTTCTGGCTGGTTGGAGAGACATTCAACCAATCAGAGCTTTGTTGGCTGGATTAAAAAAGGGGACGTCATCTCCCTACATAGCTAGCTAGCTGCCTTGCTACATTCAGGAAAAGAAGGAACAGAAAAATGGTGAAAAGCAGGAATTAGGACCCACTCAGCTGTACAGGTTGGTGTATATTGACTATACAGAAATAACAATCCTAAATCAAGATACTTCTTCAATTGATGTGAAAAAACCTTACGCTAACGGCTCCGACCAATATCGCAGCTTCTATGTCGGTGGGACAAATATGTCACTCCCTACAGTTTAATTAAGACAAACCAAAACCAGCTCCCAAACAATAATCAAATGAATGAAGTTGGAAAAAATGGCAATTCAGTTTGATTATCTCGGCTAACTAGCTTGCTAACATGAAACATCGAAAACAAAAACTCACAATTGTCACTTGGGTGTGGGAGTTTGTTGGGAGGTGGGGGAGATAAATAATGTTATAATGTCAAAACGTTTAAGAGACTAACCTTTATTTTCATCGTAAACAACCCCCAACGCCGATGGAAGTTCATCCTGTGTGCCTGTGTTGACGTGATGTTGGCGTGTTCCCAGATCTCAGCAAGTATTTTGTTCAATACAATGTTATCATCAGCGATAGAAACAACGATAATAAAACCCAAGTATTAATAAACCGGAATTATCTTTTTTAACACATCAGACAAATACAGCTCAGTGAGTGGTAGGGCATGACAAGCAGCTAATTGAAACGTCTCAATAAGCTTAATTAGGATGTTCAACTTCACTGGAAGGTTATCACGTTCATACTGTTACAGACACAAACACACATGACGCCACAGAACGATGTCAACCGTACTGATGTGGCTAAAACATAAACTTTACAAAAGCAACAAAACAAGAGCTATCACAGCTGCTGCGGCCTCAAGCTGTGCGTTGGGAAACGAGGCGTTGGGAGCGCGTGTGTGTTAATGCGCAAAATGTGTGTGTGTGTGTCTGATTGTGTGGGTCTCGTTCAACGTATAAGCATTGTACATCTGTTTGTTAGAGTGTGTGAGCATCAGTGCTGAGGGATTTGTTGTTGCTGTGCCAAGACTAATTAGTCTTTTTGTGTGTCTGGTTGGTCCTCATTGGTGGATGACCGAGAGTTTTGATTGGTCAGTGTGGAGAGGAGGATAGAAGAGAAGGGAGGGGAGGAGAGGAGAAGAAAGTAGGAAGGAGGAGAGGAGAGCATAGGCGGAAAGGATGTAAAGAGGAGAGGAGAGGAGGAAGGGATTACTGTAGAGAGGAGAGGAGAAAAGGAAAGGAGTGTGTGTGTGAGCGAGAGCGAGCGATAACAGAATGAATCGTATCTCAGCCAGACACAGCAGCGTTGTGTCACTCAAACTTCCCTCCAATCTTTGTTGTGATTGGCCGAAGCCCTATCTCCACAGCAGGTGCAAAGGGCTACACATCAGTACACAAAGCAACTTTGCTGACGCATACACGCACTTGCACATGCACACGCTTGCATACCCATGTTACCAGCTACACAAAGACACACTCTCACAACCCAAATCCTCTTATGCGCTGCCCATATGAATGCTTAATTCAGGAATGAAAACACACTCGCACAAAAGGCCGAGAGCTGCCGGGTGAATTATTGATTGAGTGTGTGCCACCCTTGGCCTGCAGTAGCCACCCATGTCCCAGCCCAGTGTCTAGGAGCTATTAGTGCTGACAGTAAAGAGACAGGCAACATGATAGCAGATCACTGAGAAGCTGGCAGCCTCCGTCTGAGGGGACTGCGGGACTTCTTCAAATGATTTTCTGCCCTGACTTCTTGTTGAGTTAAACTGATGTGCACACAGGGCGCTGTCATTTACTTCTCCCTCTTCCAGGCCTCCACTGTAGGGAGCATGGTTTGTATGGATGTGGATGGTTGGATGTATGTATGTGTCATGAATTGCAATGATGTTGGCATTTAAAATCGGGGGACCAGTTGCGACATTGTCAGTCGGGAGACAAAACTTCACTCTTCCATCAACGTCAGTTGATTCCTTGGATAAATAAAACTATAGACTATAGAAATATTGAAAGTTTATGCATGTAGTTTGTCCATCATTTCTTATTGAAAACCAGAGCATGTTCTCTAATGCAGGCTGGTAAAGTGTCAGTTGAACATTTAAGACTTAAAGGTCCAGTGTGTAGGATCTGGCGGTATCTAGCGGTGAGGTGAGGAGATTGCAACCAATTGAAGGCTCTGCTGTGTGCCAAGCGTGTTGGAGAGCTACGGTGGTCGACGCGAAAACACGAATGGCCCTCTCTAGAGCCATTTGGAGCAGAGCCAGTGTATAGAGTGTGTGTGTGTATGTGGGAAATGAGTGGTGAAGCAAGAGAGAGAGAGAGCGGTGGTGATGTTATCGAGTTATAAAGTTAACAGTGTTTGGTTTGTCTGTTCTGAGTCACTGTAGAAACATGGCGGTGCAACATGGTGGACTCCGTGAAGAGGACCCGCTCCCTATGTAGATATAAACAGCTCCTTTTAAGGTAACAAAAAGAGAACGATTCTTATTGTCAGGTTAATGATTCATATCATATTCCATTTCTGTCAATAGATCCACCTAAATGTTACACACTGGTCCTTTAAAACTAGACTTATAAGTCAAATGTTTTATCATGGAAATGCTACACTTTGGTTTTGCTCATTTAAATTTGCCAAAGTTAATGTTGACAATACAGTACATTGGTATTTGTCAAATGCTTCTACTGCATCCTGGGCTGGAATTACCTGCTACGGGGTCCAGGGAACAAAATTAAGGCTGTGGGCACCTAAGGGCCCCCCACTGTATTCTCTATGCAGTCTGTTGCCTTTCTAGGATAAGGCTTGCTATAATCTATATTTTTGTTATTGTCAACAAATTCCATAAAAAAGCAACAATGTGTTACTTTCTGGCCCTCAAGTGCATTAATTTCCTGCTAAATGAGGCTCAGTAACTTCCTCAAACTGTTGGCGACTTCAAACAACTCTATCAAGAGTTAATCCTTTAAATGGCCGCGGGATCGTTGTTTGCATGATCCTGTTTAGATTGATCTAAAATAAAAACCATAAACGCTAGAGCATTCATTCTTTTTGCGGCAGAAATCTAAGGCATCTGTCTTTTGCGTCATCATGTTGTACGCTCGCGATGACGTTATTACGTTACGTACGTGCGGTAAAAAACGTGATGACAATGCGTGGTGGCGCCAGAGTACTGCCCCTTAATGGCAATGGTTATCATTGTTTGCATGATCCTGTTTAAATCGATCAAAATATAAACCATAAAAGCTTGAGCAGTCAGTCACACGTTATACGTTTACGATGACGTTGTTATGGGCGGCACGTAACGAAACTTATCAAAACACCTTGCACTCAATCTGCTCATAAAAATGAGCATATCTTAAAAACTAAAAAATATGCATAGTTCTAATAACTTATGGAGTGTTATATTATGTTCATTTTTCTACATTTACAAATCTTTTGGATCATTATGTTTTTTGTTTTTATTTAGTAAAATTTTATGAAAAAACGTCTGATTTTTTTTTTTTTTTATGACACAATTTCGATAGTTTATTGACTTACATAACCGTTTAGTTTAGGCTGCACAGATTTTACAGGTTTGAAGCATTTGAAGATACTCCCAAGAAATGACATCACACTAAGAAAAAATACCAACGTAGGTACTGGCGGACAATTTCTATTGCAGAGTTCAATGGGTTAATAAATGGTGTATTTGTTGGGGAATATTCTCAGACGTTATTAATTTGCACACATGTGGTGCTCTCGGGAGCATTTACAGCAGCAGGACGATATATGTGGGACTGAGTGAATATAAACTACAGTGTGTGTGTGTGTGTGTGTGTGTGTGTGTGTGTGTGTGTGTGTGTGTGTGTGTGTGTGTGTGTGTGTTCGTAGTAATGAAGGAACATGTCGCCCAGTGGAACAGTGAGGCTCAATGATGTGTTTTTAATTGTTTTTGGACAACCATGGAGCTCTATGAGGAGTAACATGTGTCAGGTTCCAGAGATAATAATACTTAGTATTAGTTGGATCATCACATTGTTGGTTTTGGTCTTTTCATAAGATTTGCTGTCAAAAAAAAAGAAAAAATGTAGAACATAAGAAGACATAATCGACATGAAGTCATATGAAGCAGTACTATTCTGGAATACTATCCGTCCATAGGTTTGCTGTGTGTCAGCTTGAGTAATTTCATTAAACAGGAATGTATTCATGAATATGCACAACGATTCTTAATTTCAGGTGATTATACACTAAAGAAAACATACCTAATTATATTATATTCCATTTTTGCCGATAGATTCCCCTGAATGCTAAGCACTGGCCCTTTAAGAATAACATCAACTGAAACAATAAAGGTTTGGTTAAAAATGCAGGAGCTGCTGTATCATTGCAGTTTATATCTTTAGTTCTTTAGTGGTACATATTATATCAAACAAATTTTCAATTAATCAGGGTCTGGACCCCCCAGGGACAGTTGTCCACTTTGCACAGTTACTAATACATTTTGAGGTTAGAAGGACACTCGAACAATTTAGAAAGTTTTTGTCAGCTTACATAAAATGCTATCGCCTGTGATATTAGAGACATTTTTAACCTTGTGAGGAACTCATAATTTGATAGGATTTACTTTTGAGCAGTATAGTACTACTAATCATATTTTGAAATCCTCATCTAAATATGTCCCCCTGCAATCTTTAAATGGCAATTCTAAACAGAAATTAGCACCAGTTTACTACTGTATTAGTCACATTGCAGTGATGATATCCTATTCCAGGACATATACTGTGTCTGTCTCTGAACTTAAATGGGGGCAAGAATGTAAAGAAAAGATTAGCATTATCAAATAAATTCTTAACATCAGATTGCAGATTAACCTTCTTGACTGAGCCCCGGTTGTTTTTGTGACATTGAAAATGTGTTAGTCGCTGTATGTGGTGAGATATTATCTTCCTTACAGTGAGATGTCAAAAGCAAGAAAAGGTTTCATTCATCTTTTTGACCTCAGCAAATAAAAGACCTGCAGCAGTGAAACACTTATAATTTAGCAAAATCGCATGTCACAATCACAGGTATCATAGGTTAAACAGACCATTGAAAGTGTCGTTGAACAGTTTACTCAACTGAGCTTCTTTTCGTCTAGACTCGTCTAGATCTGTGTATTGTGTCTTGGTGATCTGCATTCCTCAGTCCTGAGAGGATTTTTTATTTGACAAAACCTCGGCTCAAGGTTCTTCATTTGTCATTTGTCAATTCCAGCAAAGCAGTCATTGGCAATGAAAATCTTTGGTCTCAGGTTCCTTCAGCAATACTGATGAAATATGTATATATATAAAAGAGAAAATCAAGTAAAATTAAAATGATAATCTAAGGCATAAAATAGTGCAGTTAAAATATAGGGCTTGAATATAAACACAAGTAAATATAAAATAGTAATGTAAGTTTTTTAATTTGTAATTTTGTGGAATACAGTATTCTAGATGGGAAAACTGAAAGTAAACAGGATATAGTATGTATAAAGAAGTAATAAATGCATGTGATTATCATAAAGTGGGCATGTCTGTAAAGGGGAGACTGTTGGGTAACCATAGAACCCATTTTCATTCACATATCTTGAGGTCAGAGGTCAAGGGACCCCTTTGAAAATGGCCATGACAGTTTTTCCTCGCCAAAAGTGTAGCATAAGTTTGGAGCGTTATGTAGCCTCCTTTACGGCAAGCTAGTATGACACGGTTGGTACCCATGGATTCTTTAAGCTTTTTAGTTTCATATGATGCCAGTATCTTCACTCTAGCTTTAAAACTGAGCCCGGTACAACCTCCGGAAGATCGATTGCATTAATGCGTTGAAACGAGTTTGTGTTCACGCGTTATTATCGCGTTAACTTTGAAACATATATATATATATATATATATATATATATATCACATGAGTTCCAAAGTTTTTCTGTGTGTACTTCCTAATCCAAATGTAGACTCCCACCTGGTTATGTGAGCTGCTTGATGAATCAGAGAGGACTTGTACCTTGTTTTGAATGTTAAGTGTGTGAACTTTTTTTTTTTTTTTTTGATCCCTCTGAGACAGATATGTTATGACTGGAGCTGCCTGGCAGACCCGGCTGTGACCATATTAGCGCAGTGTGACTCCTGCCTCTGAGCAGCTCTCTCCACGCACACTTTGTCCCTTTCAAATATATAAATAATCAAAAACAGTTGATTAATTTCCCCTCCGATGCATCGCAGCAATTGCTAATGTCGGAAAAAGAGAAAAGTTTAGCCTCCTCCCCCCCCCCGCCCCCTCGCCGTCCCCTCCCTCCCCCGCTGCTTCTCCCCACGCCTTTCCCCCTCTCGCTTCCATTTCCGACACACGCGCTTCACACTGTCTGATCCTCTCAATCTACTGCTAATATGCCTTTCAGAATGCCCGTCTTTTTGAGCTCCCCTTCCCCTCGACCCTCTCCCCGCTCTCCCCCCCCCCCCACCTACGCCCTCCATCAGACACAGTTTAATGGTGACAGCCATTCAATCGGATAATTAACATCCGTTTAACGCTCATTAACCGGGATGTATTTGTCTCGTTTGATTTGTAATTACCAGGCGTTTTTCACAGGAAAACACTGCAGTAATGTTTCCTTTGTGATGGCTTCATTGATGGAATTGATTTGAACCCAGCAGGAAGGCCAACAGGGAGAAAGGAGAGGCAGGAATGCATATGGACTGAAGATACTGACGCCATGCTCGTTATTTGTCTCAGTCTCAGGCAGACAGAAATTCTGACAGCTAGAGAGCAATCAATTGGTAGTATCTGTACCATGAATACACTTATACTTAATACACATACTTATACTTAGTACTTATATACTCAATGACTGTAGCTATGACATACAAACAAAAAAACCTTGATTCAAATGTACTGTGCATATAGAAAAGTATATTCCAAAATTGTTAAATTCCAACTGAAAATGCATGTTTTTCTGCTACAGCATACACATGTGAACTAATTAATTCCCAAAACATAAATAACCAAAATCTTAAACCTCATATCTTTTGGTTCATTTTTTGGGGTTTCTCATTCGTCCAGATGAATTCTATATTTTAAACTTATTTGCATTAAAGCTGCATTAATTGATTTTTTTTTGTCCACTTAGTTCCAGCGCAAAACTTAAACACACCATTGACACTGATGCTGCGTTCCAGACAACTCAGAACTCAAATTTCCGACCTCCTACAAGGAAAACTACGCCGCTTAAAGTCAGAGTTCCTCCTTGTAAACTCGGGGCAAATCCATCTTCCCCGACTTCACCAAGAAACAGTTGTCTAACATCACACAACAATGGAAGCACACACTGTAAATGGCAACGTACTGTAAAGTATATTTGCCTTTGTTTAATTAAAATAATAGATATTATCATGTAGTAAAAACTATTCTGCATGTAAATTGATGAAAAAATGTGTCTCCATGTTATTAGGTAGCTGCATGGTTACAGTAAAGAATCTCTGTAAGTTATCTTTTCTGCACAAAAGTTATTCGGTAAAGTTTTAAACATGCCCAAAATAACGTGGAGGTTGCACTGCTGAGAGTTCACTTGTGTGTACACTTGCCAAAGAAACATCAGTATTTCACAGTCAGCCATGGTTTTTTGTTTAAGTTTGGCGTGGTGCACCTGGAACACCTGGAGGTCAGAAGAATTGTTTGGAACGCAGTATGACTAACAGGCAGGCAGCGGTGACGCAACACAAAAAGAGCCCGAGACTCTGAGCTGAAACATTAGCCTTCTAGCTAATGTTCCCTTCTTGTCTACTTGTCACTTATCTTATGTTGCATCTTTTCTTGCTAAAGTAGCTAACAATCAAACATCCACTGTGGGGAAAGTGTATGGGCAGAAATATGTGTTACTAGAAACTCAATTTGAAACTTGAATAATTGCCTCATATCGCTATTGTATCGCAGCTACTGTAGCTGTCATATTTCATGGAGACGGACCTTCCTTTCTGCCACTTTGGATTCAGGATTTAATCCAATAAACAAACCATCAAAACGTAGACTACACGGAGCTGTAGTTCTGTGAATCTGCACTCGATTGCTTATTCTTTGACGACCGGGTGTGTGTTGAATTATTGAATTACAACAACTGAATTTGAAATGTGAGAACTGAATGTGGAAGTATAGAGCTGAATTTTCAGTGAGGATCAAATACAGTTTCAGACCAACTGAATTCAGTTTCATGTTAATTTCAAGTTTATTGGAATTGGAAGTCAGTTCCATACTAATAAATTCAATTTCAAATTATGCTATTCAGATTCAGTTTTTCAGTGCAATTATTCACGTTAAACACTACAAATTTGAATTTTGTGATTCAAATTCATTTTTTTTAATGCAGTTATTCAAGTTGAGCAATTGTAATTCTAATATATATGATTCAAATTCAGTTTCTAGTGACACATATTAGTGTCCTGCTAACGTTATTTTAAATTTCCACTTAGCTAATTAGCTAGTAAGCTGTAACATTAGCACATTGAACAGTTTAAAAACTCAAACTGCAAACCTCAACATCATTCAGTTGCTAAATGCTGTGGTGATTATTCTTCAACACCTGCTGTCTGTCCTTGGCTTGTAAATGTAATCGACAGTTACCGGCAGACATTTATTTTACTTTATACCTCTGTGACCCTTAAGTAAAAACTAACTGACTGTAAACACTGATAACTTTTGTTATTTCAGTTGGACTTTAAGTAGAGAAATGCTGCAACAGTCTCTTTTTCTCTCCGTTCTCACAGATTGTCTCAATAAGGTCAGCTAATTATATGATAGATGGCTTTAAAAAATGTGCTGTGATCATATCGCCAGAGGAAAGCCAGGTACCCAGTGGGACAAACAGATGCTGTTTCACTTGAACAGTTTAAAATTTGCCAGTTTTCTCCAGATGATAGTTTCAGTTGGAGCTTTGGTGTTAGGTGGCCAAATGTGGCTTTAGGTTTTATTACAGTCTAATAAATATTTCAACAGACTGGTTGTCTCTCTGCTGACATGTTTTGTAGGCTAATTATATAAAAATCCCATTTCTATCTAGTTTTATCTCATTATTACAGCCATTAATTCATTCTCTCTATTCGCCATCTAAATATACTGTATAATATGTAATATAATAATTGTAATACAGTTGCGTGAATTGTAAAGAAAGTTGCTTAACTGGTATTTCAACACAGCAATGATAATATAATTCTACATTAGTGTCGTGGATGTTAATACCACTCTGACCACGGCCTCGTCCTGATGCTCCCAGAATGCTTCAAGACACGTTTATATGCAAAGAACATTCAAAAGGATTTTCCCCCCTAGTAATGATTGCAAAGACTGTTTGTGCTGTCCTCTGGGCCCAACACAAACAAGCTGAAGCCACCTATCTATCCTCCTTAACGGATCCTTAACCAGCCCCATCTATTCTATCCCCAAGGTCATCGATCACCATGCACCTAGACATAGCACTCAGTAAATCAGGCTTACCTCAAATTGGAAGGCCACTCCGTTGTAAAGTGTACGGTGGGTTGAGGCAGAGCAGCGATCCAGCTGTTAGTATCTGGACTTGCGTTTGTAAGAAGAGGGACAATGTGGACGGTGAGTGTCCCATTTCCACAGTTGATCTCGCCGACACGTTCATCCATCATTCAGACAGTTTCAGTGGATCGTTAGTGGCTTCATGTGTTCCCCAGGGAAACAGCTAAGGAGCCGTTGGCTAACTTTGTTACCGGATTTCGGAGTGCGCTTGATTCTTTACAAGGTCGACGCTGCGCGAGGTCGAGGACATCAGGACTGGATATGTTCTTGAAGCACGTGTAGAACTTTTAGATCTTCTCTGGTTGACAGATAACTTAGAAGACACATTTTAAAGTAAACATTTGTGACATTTGCTGTTCTAAAACCCAGTTTCGTAGGTTTTTCCATGAAGAATTGGTTACATATAGTAGCATGAGCTGCAATAGCCACCATGAACAGACAAAGAAAGTTGAAACACCAGATATTGTCTATATATTGTGTTTGACAAGCAGTGCTGTAGTTTTCAGGTCTGGTCTTGAGTCCTGTCTCAAGACATATTTCTATTATCTCGTACTTGGTCTCACCTATTATTTTTTCTTGCCTTTCCTGCCCGGTGTAACTGGCTGCTTTTGTAGCAGACTGGAGAGGCTGCTTTACTGTCAGGTCCACACAGAGGGGCAAAAAAATCTTTAATATTACATGGACTCTTCTGCACAATCATCTCGGGCCAGTAGGCTATCCCTGTGATTTATGTCCATCTTGGTAACGATTCTGTACCTCAGGATTTAGGATTCAGTGTCAACCGTCAGTGTACCTTTATGTTCCTGTAGCCTGGCAGTGGGGATTTTGTGGTAGTGGGTGGGCGAGCAACATGTCAGACTTTTTTAGTGTCCCGTATACCAATGATTCTCAAAGAGGGGTCATCATTAAAAAGTGCATATCTACAGATGGGGACCATTTGCACCAATAAAACAAGCATATTGTGTCCATTACTACCACCCACGTTAGCTTTGGGGCCAATAGATACTCTGATATGATTGTGACACAAAGCAATAAGTTCATTATTTTTAAGTTGAAGCACTTACTGAAAGTCAGCTTTAGACTGGTACATTTTAATATCTGGATTTATTGGGATTATGTCAGTCTTGCTACTGTTCATTTTCTGAAAGCTTTTATGATCAATTACTTGAAATGTAGGCTTGAGTCCAAATGTAATTTGAATAAAATCACCATCTGTTTAAAGATATATAAGTGGTATTAGCATTCGATAACATTGCAAATTTCCCCGCTGTGGGACTAATAAAGGATTATCTCATTTTATCTTTATATGATTCAAATTGAAATGTGTTTCATTATGAAACTAATCTGAAATATTTAAGTTGAGAAGTTTTAGAATACAAATAGTTCCAATGGTATTTAAGAGTACACATTGTAGTAAGCACTGTGCTTAATCTGTGTTACGATAAGAGGTGGTCCTTGGAAGTTTGAGAAACCCTGCCGTATACGATATCCAGAGCATCAATATAGCAGCAAACAACTATTGTCTATGTAAAGAAATAGAGGAGTAATGTCTACCTGAGCAGAGAATGAAGTCTCTCTCCCTCTGTGTGTGTTGTATTCAGAGCTTCTCTGTGCTTTGTTGACATTACCACGCCGGCTGTGCGTGCCTTGTAGTGCATGTTCGTGCATGTGAGCGTGCCCCATTGGCTAGCTCACGGCCGCCGCTCTGCACCACATTCATTACGGCTGTTACAGCTGATACGACGGCGCCGTTGCAGAAGCGTAGCGCCCTCCCTCGGGGTTAACATTGTGAGCTCTGTCAGTAGTGTTTGTTGTTGTTTTCACTGTTAGCATCGTTAGCTACGAGCCGCCGGCTCAGCTGTCGCCATGTTGAGAGCCATGCTGAGGCAATAGAAATGCTCAATCTTGCATTTAGCACCTTTAACCAAGTGATTCAGTATGGAAGATTTAAAATGTCTAAATAAAATCAAATCAAACAAAGAAATAGTGAAATACAATACACAGTGTTTTATGTATTTCCACTTTAATGTATGCATTCATTATCATAATAATGTCTAGAAATTAACCCGCAAATTGCAAAAACTTGCAAAAATGTGCAAAAACTCTTGCAAGACTCGCTGCCCGACGACCTATCCTAACCTTAACTTTTCAACCTTAACTATTCCAGGTCAATGCCTAACCTTATCTATTCAAGGTCAGTGCTTAACCTTAACTATTCCAGGTTAATGCCTAACCTTAACTATTCGAGGCCAGCGCCTAACTTAACTATTCAAGGTCAATACCTAACCTTAACTATTTGAGGTCAATGCCTAACCTTAACTATTCAAAGTCAATGCCTAACCCTAACTATTCAAGGTCAATGCTTAACCTTAACTATTCAACGTAAATGCCTAACCCTAACTATTCAAGGTCAATGCCTAACCCTAACTATTCAAGGTCAATGCTTAACCTTAACTATTCAAAGTAAATGCCTAACCCTAACTATTCAAGGTCAATGCCTAACCTTAACTATTCAAGGTCAATGCCTAACCTTAACTATTCAAGGTCAATGCCTAACATTAACTATTTGAGGTCAATGTCTAACCTTAACTATTTGAGGTCAATGCCTAACCTTAACCATTCAAGGTCCATAACTTACCTTAATTATTCGAGGTCAATGCCTAACCTTAACTATTCGAGGTCAATACCTAACCTTAACTATTCAAGGTCAATGCCTAACCTTTACTATTCAAGGTCAATGCCTAACCTTAACTATTTGAGGTCAATGTCTAACCTTAACTATTTGAGGTCAATGCCTAACCTTAACCATTCAAGGTCAATAACTTACCTTAACTATTTGAGGTCAATGCCTAACCTTAACTATTCGAGGTCAATACCTAACCTTAACTATTCAAGGTCAATGCCTAACCTTAACTATTCAAGGTCAATGCCTAACCTTAACTATTCAAGGTCAATGCCTAACCTTAACTATTCAAGGTCAATGCTTAACCTTAACTATTCAAGGTCAATGCTTAACCTTAACCTTTTGTAATCTCTCAAGAGTTTCCCAAATTGTGGGTTACCTTCTAGACACGACCAGCCTGTTTGGACTCCATCTTGATTTGAATCCCATTTTAGACTCTTAACGTGATCTGTAAACTGTGGCCAGCAGCAACAATACACCTCAACAACAACGCCAAAAATGGGGAGAAAAGGAAAACAATTTTTTTCTGAGATTTTGTTTTTACACATCAGCCTTGAGGTAAGCAAAAGGAATAAAAAACCCAACCTCGATTGGAAAGCCATTAAAAAACACCAAATTGAGTCAAAACAGAAGAGAAAGTAGTTTGTTGTTGTTTTTTAGTTGAAAAGCATTTATTGTTTTCATTTTTATTGTAGATTTCTAGATTTACTAAAACGTATCCTTGAAGCAGAGCGGGCTCAGAGCCAGCACTGTGCACTGACTGTGAGCTTTCACCAGCCAGCCCAGGTTGCACTTAAGACCCCGCTCCCCTCCGCCCCTCGCCGCTCCTCCCTCAGTCTCCTCACGCGTGGGACGATGATGTGCTTTCTCCAGCTCCCCCTTTTTTTTCTCCAATGTATTTATTTACCCACTTATACAGGGAATAAATCAAGGTCAGCACACAATGCCGCACACGGCTATTAAGATTCATTGTAATGCAAATTCTCCTGTAGCGAGTGCACTACATTGACAGGTACTGACACGCCGGGCAACACGCAAACAGCCACACATGAACTCACACACACACATGCGAAGACACACACATTTACCAACTTACAGATTCTGTAAACAGTTTCCCTAAATCAGTGCGACCGAACAGAAAAAGTATGCGTCTCTTCACACCACATCTTCTATTTCTATATCATATCTCCTGTCTGAAAAGTCCTCTGCTCATCAGTATTATTAACATTATTGTACAGTAAAATGAAACGTCTACCCTGTAGAGTAGAATAAGTAATGTTAGGAAATTCTGTTCTGGGCAAACAGATGGTCATACAACTTTTGTTTGTTATTTATTGTATTGATCTGTTGCTGTTAAAGAACATTTGACTTCTGTTAAAACCTGGAATTTACTTCGAAAGTTTTGGCCGTAGTTCCTCTCTCCAACTGTCCAAGGACCTTAGTGGCACAGAGATGCAGTGTTTTTTTATCAACACAGCAACTCAAGCTCTCTCAAAAAAGTGTTTCAATTAACTGTAACATTAATCAATAGGAGCCAATTGCTGAGAATACACCACATGCACTTTTTCCAGACTTAAAAGGCCTTATGTAGATCTTTGCTGAAGCCAATACAGAGCGTAAAAAGCTACTGCCAGAATGAAGAGAGAAAATGAAGTGGACTCGCCACAGACATTAAGCGACTGAATGATTAAATACCTCTAGCTAGTTAACTTAGTGTTGGCATCTCCACGACACCAAGGACTGCTCCAGAATCAGCATCCTGGACAGCTGTCAAGACAGTTAACTTGTTTTAAAAAAAAGAACGCTACTTGTACAGTAGTAGGTATTGTGAGTTGTGACTTTCTGTTAAAAATTTGAAGCCTGAATCCCAAATTGAGATAACCGTTGACATTGACATTATCATATTTTCTCAGCAGAAGCTGCAGAAGACATTTTACAACAGCTTTCACAGGCTGAGAAGAACTGCCTTAAACATTTTCCTCGACTGTAATATTTTGTTTTATATATCTGCAGAGAGGAGATCGCAGTTCGTGTCCCGTATGAAACCAAAATTGACTTATTTACCTTGACTATGTAACTTAATTCACGCAACATAAGTACTTTGTACGCTGTCAACCACGTGTTTAAAACTGCGTTGTGCTGGTCTACGTTGACTACTTAGACACGCAACTGAGTATACAAACAGTTACAAAATTAACTAACTCCCTTTTTTAACCCGAACCATGATCTTTTCAGAAAACATAACTAAGTACTTTTGTTGCCTAAACATAAGCAAGTAGTTTTGTTTGAATTCACAACGTTAACCATGTGTTTAAAACTGCCTGCGTCATGCGTCCATATGTGACGAGTTGGGAATGAGAGTGGGACGTTAAATGATAAGTGAAAAGCTTAAAACGTGTAGACATGACAAGCACAAGTTTGAAGCGATATTTATTCTAGTTTACGACAAGCTAGTATGACATGGTTGGTACCAATGGATTCTTTAGGTTTTCTAGTTTCATATGATGCCAGTGTCTTGACTAGCTTTAAAACTGAGCCCGCTACAACCTAAAAATCGCAAGTTGCGTTAAAGAAATTAGTTGCGTTAATGCGTTATTATCACGTTGACTTTGACAGCTGTAGTAAAATGCAAAGCAGAGCCTTCTAGAGGTCGCTTATCCTGCTCGTCCATGTTTTGATTTTACCAAGGTCTCCAACAGTGATGTGATTTATTGATATTAAATGCTACAAACATCGCTTTTAAGTACTTACTATGAAATATGACGGGGATATCAGGAGGAAAATGACATCTAAAGCTTGGCTTTATAGGCAACAAAATTAGTTGTCATGCTTCCCATTGATCATTTTGCTTCATCATCTTGTGAGTATGATGATGATGATACATTTTTATTTCTATCTAAATATGTTTTCTCTATCCAGAGGACCAATCGAGCATCAGAAGTGAAGTGAAAGGTTATCACAGCTGTTCTTGACACAGACCGCCTTCTCTCTGCCTTTTGCATATTCACCTGTGTGTTGATAAATTCATGTTGCGTGTGGTTACCGTGGCTGCATCAGACACACCGCGTGTGTACGTTTTGTGTGTGTGTTTTGCATTATCATAACCTTTGCATGTGTGCATACAGTATGTGCGAGTGTGTGTAGAACTCCTGGTGAATCTGTCAGAGGCTTCAAAGCGCTCGCCGCCTCTCTCCTTGATGAACGAGCTGTTCCGATGTTTATCGTGACCTGCTTTTCAACTCGGGGGCTTCACAAAAAACATCAAGGGATGGAGGGATTAACGGGATAAAAAGGAGGAAGAGAAAACGGTCTGGGATAAATATTGCAAATAGAAATAGTTTCTGGCTCCTGTGGGGGGGACGCTGACAGTGAAAGAGGAGAGTCTGTTTATCTATACAACATACTGTAGTGTGTGCATGTGTGTCTGTATGAACATATCTGAGCATCTGCTCCGTGTTTTACATCATCAGCACTTGTGCAGGTGTGTGTGTGTGTGTGTGTTGCACACTTTGAGAAGTTAATTCTGAGTTATAATTTTAAGTGCTCCAGCTTCAACCCCTGGAAATGTAATTCAAATCAATTAAAGGCTCAATATCCTCGCACTTAAAGTCGCTCAAAGATTACACTAATTTTGCACTACGTTGGTACGAGCAGATACTAAAGCTTTAGCATGTGGTACTGTAGATAGCTAGATGAAATACTAAATATAATCTAACATTATTAAAAAAAAAAAGGGCCATTTTAAGATGCCCTCCAGACATGTAAAAATAATTTGCATGGAATATTTTTCCACATCGGCTTTTTTAAACAAAAATGTTCAGTGAACTCATGAGAAAACTCCTTCTCCCTTATTAGGAGTTACTTGAGAGTTACACAATCTGCATATGGAAATGCAAATAAGGAGATTATTCAGGCTTCCCCCGCTCTCCACTGCTGAGATTCCTGTTACACTCAATTCTAATCACCTAACGCAGCCAAGAGAAAATATGTACAATTTGTACAAACACTACAATTTAAATGTAGAAGTCTAACTGATTCTAACCAAATGGGTCCAACAAACACATGGCTGTCATCCAGGAGACCGCTGTTTGTGTCCAATTTCACTTTACAAACGTAGTCATTGTAATTATAAGTGTTTTTTTGCCTAAACCTAAGCAAGTGTTTGAATTCACAATGTTAAGCATGTGTTTACTGCGACCGTAAAGTAACGCCGAGGGATCCAGACAAAGCGACAGTATGTGACGAGTTGGGATAAGAAAGTGGTGCAACTCAAATGTCTAGTTAAAGTTAATTACTATAAACCTTCCTACTGTCTACAGAGGAATGTGAAAACATCCCTTTAACAAACAATCCATTTAAAACAAGCTGTCAGTTCACTAGAGCTTCCACTCCAAAAAAAAAAAAAAATTCTAAATGGTTAAAATAATTATTTAAAAAATAAGAACATGCTGTAAAATGGAACCTGAACAATTGTGGGGTTGTGTAAATATATATTGAAGTGTTTTTTTATTACACGGCTTTGTTGAATAGGGGTCTGTTATTTGTTAATAGCAGACCGTTGTTTTGGATAACAGACCGTTGCCATGGGTACAGTTCTGATCTCGGACGCTGTAGGACCATTTTTGTGTCAAATTATTGATTTCCTAAAGGTCCCATATTGTAAAAAGTGAGATTTTTAGGTCTTTTACATTATAAAGCAGGTTTAAGTGCTTTATAAATACTCTTAAACTATCAATACGCTCAATATACGGAGAAATAAACACAGCCCGTATTCAGAAATTGTGCGTTTGAAACAAGCCGTTAGGATTTCTGTCCATTTGTGATGTCACAAATATACAATATTTAGACCATTATGCGGTTTTAAACGTAAACATTCTAAATGTGTCCCAGTTTATTTCCTGTTGCAGTGTATGTAAATAACATCAGCTGACAGGAAGTAAACCTGGACCCAAACTGTTGCCTAGTAGCGCAGTTCCATTGCAATTCCGTTGAAATGCGCTAAAACAGAGCGTTTCAGACAGAGGGTGAATACAGGTATATTCAGGCAGACAGTATGAGGAAAATAAAGTGTTTTTTGAACATTACAGCATGTAAACATGTTCTAGTAGAAACACAAAATACAAGTATGAACCTGAAAATGAGCACGATATGGGACCTTTAAGTAAGAAGCTGTGTTATAAGCAGGATAATGTACAGCGAGCCGGTCATAATTGTGAAATAAACCCCTACAGGATGATACTTATGTATACATTGGGGTTTGCAGAGTTGAGCACTGTGGTTGATCAAGTAAAGAACTGAGTTTTACTTTCAGATATTCTTTGTCATTCAAAACAGATGAAAATTGATAGTATCATAGCCCATCTCAGCCCATTGGTGTGGTTTTATATTTGTAAGCTTGTGATGGCTTCAAGTTGTGTCACATCCCAAAGATCCGCTGTGACAGGGATGTTTGACCACAGGAAGCCAAGAGAAGTGTAAAACAAAAAAAAAGATGCCAAAATGTTTGGGATGTTTTTCAAAGTCTTAAATAATCAAGGATCACACTCTGAGATATTCAGCTGGCCTAGACTTTTTACGTTGACCCTGATCATGTGAAAACAGTGAAGGTGTTCGAGCACTCACTTGTCTTTATGCAAAAGAAAAGACTTCTTTTTTTTTTTTACATCAGGATGTTTTCTATTTTGAATTTGGCTTCCCTCAGTTTGCACAGACGACTCGATAATTCTCTTTTCACTTTTCCCCCACAGCATCTAATAAAAAGAGGCCTACCGAAACCTGGAAAGAAATGTTTATTTTAATTTTGGAGGCAAATAATGCAGTGTTCTTTATCCATCCACGTTGTTTTCCTCTCTTTTCCATTTTCATTTCTATTTCAATTTTATATGTCTGTCAAATCTTAATTATGCATAATGTGGGATGACTTCCCACTGACACACACTGCTGGCACTGGTACCTCTGGCTGGACACAACTGGTGGGGTTTTGCAGGTGGGAAGCCAGTGGGGGAGCATGTCCAGGTGGATCTTTCAGGGATAATGTGAACATTCACACACTTTATCGCACATTTTTCATGAAAAAAATGCTTCATGAGGGTCATAACTACAGCGCGTTACAATGAACAATTAGGTGAAAATAAAATGGCTCCGAAAAACTCCTCTCAAATTAAACACCATTATGCAGGATATCATTAAATATCTAATCACATGGTTGAATGTGTGTGTGTGTCTGTGTGTGTTTCTGTGCAGCCATGGTGAACATGTGCATGTGTACTTCTCAGGTACAAGCATGGGAAAGTTTCAAATGCATCTAAAAACGTCTCAGTCAGTAATCGAGAATACATTTTAACTATTGGCTTTGTTATAATTTCACTCATGTCGGTTATCCAATTTCATGGTTCTTTCAGCACCTTTTGAAGTCTAAGCACCTAAAATGGCCCTCTATAAAGCTAACAAGGGAAAGGTTAGGAAAACACTGCATCTGTAAACTAACACTCAGCATTCTGGGAGGAAGCATAAATTACAATGTGAGGAAGAGCAAACACGAGCACGCCGCCGTCTGCTGCTGCTGCTGCTGCTCTCTGTGAGTGTATGCGAGGTTTACCCCTGCCCCATTTACCATAGCAGAAGCCTATTAACCGCCTGGAAAGAGAATATATTTATCAGAGCCCCCTCCATTATTAATCAGTGCAGAGTTAAAAGTGAATATGTATCAGAGGAGCTGAATAAGGTTGAAACACGGTCTGGATTCTGAGGGTCTCACTGGGAGTATCAACAGTGCAGAGCCTTTTCAGCCCAAATCTGAGCAGAAAGAAGTACGACTTTCATCTCCCCAGCTCCGCGGTCTCTACGGTTACAAGGCCTGTAATTATACATAGATTTGGAGGAGGAGGGGGGCGAAAGGGGGGTTTTATGTCCTAAAATGAATGCTTTGGAGGAGATGACACAGTTTTGAAAGAGTTGAAGCAGCGTTGATATGCACAGCTTCCTATAGGGGTGTGATTCATGCTTTTCTGGCTGCACTCTCTCTCAATTTTATCATGGTCTGAGTGATTATGGGAGTGCAGAGCCCTTCCCTGCAAGCTCTCTATTTACTCTATTTATTCTCTCTCTCTCTCTCTATCTGCAGCCTGTGAGGTGGGTTTCTATAAGCCGGTGGCGGGCGATGGCCTGTGTGGTAAATGTCCTCAACACAGCCACTCGGTGACCAGAGCCGCCCTCTCCTGCCCCTGCGACTCCAACTACTATCGAGCGGCAGATGACCCACCAGCGGCTCCATGCTCCCGTAAGCACAAACACACGGTACACAAGATCACCTAATCCCACAGGCAAGAACACCTCCAACTAGTGCACACACGTATGCACAAACCCAGCAACTACTGTATGTGCTGAACGTATCTATGCCTCAGAAATCCAACTGTTTTTAGACGGTGATCGAACCTGTGAATGAACTCCGTCTTTCTTTTCTCCAGGCCCTCCATCTGCTCCAGTAAACGTCATCTCTTCGGTCAACGGGACGTCCGTGAATTTAGAGTGGGATCTCCCTCTGGATACTGGCGGTCGCAGCGACCTGAAGTACAGCGTGCTGTGTCAGAAATGCTCGGGGGAAGGAGGGCCCTGTGAGGACTGCGCATCCTCCCCGGGAGGGGCCGGTGGAGGGAAGGCAGGCGGAGGGGCGGGCATCGGGTTCGGAGGGATGGTGGAGCGTTTGGGCAGCGCGGCGGTTCGATTCGTTCCCCGCCAGTCTGGGTTGACGGAGCCCTGGGTGACGGTGCTCAACCTGATGGCTCACTCCAACTACTCCTTCCGTCTCCAGGCCATGAATGCGGTGACGCACCTGAGCAACGAGCCGTCAACTTATGCTTTGGTCAACATCACAACGAACCAGGCAGGTAGGGTTCGGCACAGTGACGTACAATTTCTCATCATGAAGGCTTCGGTGCATGGAACATACAGGCCTTTTATGAAACTTGACAACCAGTAACTTAAAGAGGAACTATGTCCATTTTCAAAATTCATACATGTTATTCTTATGGTCTGAAGCTTTGTTTATACTCGCGCGAGACACCGTGGCGTGGGCCTCCGTAGATGACACGCGCACTACGAGCATGCAGAGAGGCGTTTATGCTCAGTTCGTTGCAGTATGCTCCGAAACGAGAGGAAAGGAGAGCAGGCTGCCTGGCAACAATAGTAAACACTAAACTCCGACGTACGTACCGCCAAACACTGCATTTGTGTCTATAATTATTACTGTCGCTTACCTCCAAGGCAAAATTACTTTCCGTCTTTAGGTGCTTCCCCTGGTGTCGCCACTCTTTACATTTAACCTTTTTTTTTTAGTTTTTGCAAAACGATCTCTCATATTCTTTCACAGCCTGCGGCTAGAAGCCTCTTCTTTCCCCAGACTGTTTCTTTCCAAGTATTTAATGTCATGTGACTGTCCCTGTGGTCTCTCAATGAACGGTTGTAGAGATGTCTGTACAGGCCAACCTGCTCGGCCAGTTTTCCCTCTTAGGCGTCCATGTTGAAATGAAGGCGCGTAGTTACAAAAATTCAGATGAGCACGACAAACCACCGCGACAGCTTGCGGAGCCTTCGCGCACCACACGAAAGACATGCTTCACTACGGTGACCATAAACCAGGCTTAAGAAAAAATATTAATAAACATGAACAACTCTCATCCCAAATCCAAAAACTATAGTGCACTAAAACTCAAATTTGTGATGTCATAGGGTATGAAGTGTGGAGCTGCTCTATATACAATGAATGGGGAGATATGGTGACACTGAGAGCACCCAGGGGAATGTTCTGTGTATATGGGAACATTTTCTGTTTCACAACTGAGAACACCACAATAGAATAAAGCTCATTTGGTTTGGTCCAAAAAAAATCCCATTCATTGTCTACGGAGCAGCTCCAGACTACCGTATGACATCACCATCACAAGTTTAAGACTTACTTCTCTGGTTTCTGGCTTCGAGAGAGAGTTCACAAATATTGATTGAACTTTCCTAGGACATGTAAATAACATGTCGGAATCCTTAATTTAGGCGGTGTTCCCCTTTAAAGTGTATCCACTGTCCTGGGTTCTCGTTTCCACTGTTCTTGGACATACAGCTGCAGCAGACAGCTGTTTTCAGAGAAAGATCTCTAAAAACCCACGATGCGTTACCTGCTCAGCAACAAACAGACACAGTAAGAGACTAGCTGGTGAAATAATGGAGCATTTAGCAGCTAAAGAGACAGGTATTTCCCTCAGGAGTTGGTAGAGACCAAAAACAGAGATAAAAGAGAGAGAATATTGCACTTACATTCTCTAGGTGGCCAGAAGCACGACTCCAAATGAATGATGATGTTGCTCCCTAAATGCTGGATGTGTAAATAAGCAACTCTTTGCTAATAAGTTCATCATATCAACTTAAAAGTTGATGACATGTCAATGCTGTGTTTACAACATGTTTCTGCTCCCAAGTGGTCAAGAAATCTGTTATTGCAGTAAAGTTCGGGTAGTGTAACCAGTGGTGCCCGCAGGATTCTATACCATGGTACGCACAAGAACCACCGCCTGCTTATAGGCTACAGTACCTTACGTCACGCGTACACGCGCACATACGCAGTCTACTAGGCCCTTCCATCCTTTCACAATATGCCACGGCAACATTAATTCAGCACCCTCCGTCAATAGACAGCGACAAATAGTAAACGGAGTGCCTTCCTTCCTAATCAGTAAACACTATGTGAAACTCATCAATATAAGACAACACGTCAACAATAAGTCAAGACAAAGTTATGTGATCACAATATGCAACAGCAGCATTAATTCAGCATCCCCCCCCCGTCAATGGACAGCGACAAATTTACTGATAAGGAGAGCACTCCATTTACTATTTGTCGCTGTCCATTGACGGAGGGGTGCTGAATTAATGTTGCCGTGGCATAATGTGAAGGGATGGAAGGGCCTCCAAAACGTCCTTAGACCCAGGGCCTGAAGTAATATTATATTGTTTAACTCGCTGTTGTTGTTTTTCTGGCTTGTTGGCTGGTCTTTGAAATGCGTATGGTAATCAGAGTTTTATGGTGGCGTTACCAGTCGGTAACGTTAGTTATTCAGGCCTTTTGGCTGGTCTGTAGAATGTAGGGCTGTACTGAATAGTTCGAATCTTCATTCATAACGTCGACATTCAAATTCTAAATCAAAATTTGAATGCTGTTTTTTTTTTGCATGTCTAGTCATTGTGTTTAAACCCGGTATTTCTGTACAGTTGAAGATAAAGATTAGGCTACACTAATATTATTTGTATTATATTAGATTCCAGTGGTGGCTGTGGAGGATTGTTTCCAACTCATGTGATCCAAACATCTAAAAACATGTTTTTATCTAACAAAATATTCTGCTTCAATCTATATTTGTTGGCGTTTAGCCTTTCAAAAACTACATCTTGACTGCCAGCCCGTGCATTAAGACGCCATTGTGTGTAGGATTGTTTCCGACTCGCATGATCCTAACATTTCCAAAAACTCCAGGGCGTTGCAAAGTCCAAAAGTCTACATTTATTGAAAAAAGATAGATGTAATCATTTCCAATAGTCACAACATGTTTTTATCTAACAATATATGCTGATTCAATTCATATTTGTTGGCGTTTAGCCTTTCAAAAACTACATCTTCACTGCCAGCCCGTGCATTAAGACGCCATTGTACGTAGGATTGTTTCCGATTGATCCAAACATTTCCAATAACTCCAGAACGTTGTGAAGTCCAAATTACACCAATCACCGGCCTCCTTTGTGTCTAACAGCTTGAAAAATGCATCTCAAGGACATTATTAAATAAAAAAAGAATTCAAAGACAGGATTACAGCTGCTGGCACCGCTGAGTGTAACTGCTTCCAAACTCATATGATGTTCTCAGTTGGGAACTTTTTTTTTTTCCACCAAACCAACCAGGCAACATTTAATTTTCTCTTAAAAAGAAAATGATTGCTGTGCATCCAGCAGTTTGTTTTCCACCCGTTTATTCAGCATCACACACCCCCTCGTCTTCTGATTCAGGGGAGTATCAAACAGCGGGCTTGTTTGATGGTACGGTGCAGAGAGAGAGAGAACGGGACCGGCAGCTGTCGATGCATCCTTCACGGCAGCTGACCGTCTCCAGAGTCAGCAGTTAGGGAGCTGATCTGTTGCCGGTCTCGTTCACTGCTCCAATCTGTCGACCTCCTACTGCGGGTGGGGCCTTTCCATTAATTTAATGATACTCACGTTCAAAAGTCATTACGTGCAAACATGAAAAAATAAGTCATTATCAGGGCCACTTATCATTCTTCCTGTCCCAGAACTGCATTCGCCTACTAAACAGCACATAAGAATGACAACGTCCCGGTGTGATGTACAGTATATCTGAGGTGGTGTCGCCTTTTAAATGACGTTTATCCGAAATATTCTGGTTTGCAAAACACAGTAGAAACGTAGCAGCAAAGCCTTACAGGTTCTTAAAAGGTCAGGTTATGGGAGCTCTAGGAGGTTACAGGTCGTTGGTTCCTGTGGAGGAAAAACTACTTTAGACAGGACACAGGTTGGGCTGCCAACTTTTCAATTTAGTTTGAAGTGAGATTCGGTATCGGTGAAGTCAGTGTATTTTATGAGTAGGCCTTCTGTGACATTTAAGGCTGCGTCCTCTTAGTCGATTAGTAGACTAATCGGTCGTTTTGGTCTTAGTCGACTAAGATTTCTTTAGTAGATTAGTCGTTTTTTATGCTGTTTAATGCTGAATGACTTTCAAGAAACTTATGAGCACATCTCTGGTAAACACCAGATTTAAAGTGGTGCTTTTGTGTGATTCTTTGTGGGTGAGTGTTCGTCGACTAAAGACAGCCCTAGTGACATTACCCACTGCAGGGGTCAGAGGTCATCACTCCTCAACCCCCAGGAATTTTGTTTAAAAAGTTCAGCAGCTAAATTTACAATCTTAAAGCATTTATAGATGAAAAGACAAATAAATAATCATGGTCAATGATGGTATGGTTGATCAGCATACTTGCCAACCTCCAGACATCGTAGCCTAAATGATGCTGATTAATCACCCTGAGTTCAATTAAAACGTCGTGAGAAGAGACGGGGCAAGGAAGCCATCACTGTCACACAGACCCGAGCCCCTTCCTACTTCAGCCTGCTAAAGAGGCATCTGGAGAATCAGTTCCTTTTTTTTCAGTCAAATATGTCTGAATTCTGTTTTGGTGGTTTATGATGCTTTACCATCATTTCTTTATGACAATTTCTATTTGATGAAATGGATTCCTGAGATGACACATGCTTTTATAGCTGTATGAACACAAACATGAATTAGTTTGATAATATGTGTAATTTAGTTAATTGTTGTGACGGCAACAACAATTTTTTTCAACACGATAGTGACGATTTTTCCACCAGAAGTTATGGCATTAATGCCAGCTCGGCAGAATAAAGCTCTGTCTGTCATGACAGTTAGTACGGCTGACCCCAATGCTTCGAAGCTTCGACCGTTGCCATGGTAATCGACCTCCAAATCAGTTTGTTTTTTCATATGTTTGTAATAACAAGTATGTAACAAGGATGTAATAATAATGTAGAAATCCCAAAATAGCCCAAGATATAAGGAATAATCCCACAACTTTATTCATTATTCATATTCATTAAAAAAAAACATTAATTATTATTAGTTATTCTCAGACGGATATTATTGTTTGTTGTGTTTAGAGGTGTGTGTGTGTGTGTGTGTACAGTAGTGCGGTAGCGGCGCTGTCCCAGGCACTGAAACGGGGGAGGTGGAGAAAGACAGACAGAAGAACATGTCAGCCTGCTGCGCCGCGCTGTGAAGCTTCGAATAACTTTGAATATTTCTCACCGAAGCTTCGAAGACCGTGGTATATACTACAGTTAGTAGTACTGTACTGAAGGTCTCTTTATAGCCACCTAAAGGCAGCGGGTATCTGCTGCATCTGCAGTCTCTGTCAAGCTATAATACGCCCAGCAGTTCCTCTGGTTACATTTTATGCAACCAGCATCAGACTGTATTAAAAGAACAGAACCCTCCGTGCTTATGTGCACATCAAACGTGCCGTTTTGATTACAGTAATTATTCTACACAGTTCCTTCGGCACATCAGCAGGCGTGTTGGAAACTGACACATTGAAAACAGTTCACTCAGCTCCATTGTGAATCACTTAAAACTTCTCTCTCTGCTAATAACTCTGTCAGGACCGATCTTTCTGATCCAAATGTTTCTGCAGGTTTCAACAAGTTAATTTTAAGACTTTTTTCAGTACCTTTTTAAGACCATCGTGAATGCAATTTGACAATTGACTACAAAGGACAGTGTGTATGCAAGAGTAATGTGTTTGTGTGCGTACCCAAGACCTACACTACGTTAATCTGAGCTCTTCTCCCTTGGCCACAATCTCCTCCTCAGTGTTCCTGAGCTCGGTAAACTTTTCCTTGCAGCCCCTCCTCAGAGTATTTGACTTTGTTCTGAGCTGGGCGATCTGACTGCCAGCCTTGCCCTCAGCACCTTCTGCAAACCTGTCTGGCCAGACTTTTAGAAATCTCTAGAACGGTTTTCCTTTTCTTTTTTTAGCTCCTGCTCTGTAGCCTTTCTCTTCTGGCCCTGTGCATCAGACTCTTCCTCCTCTCTTGATCGAGGTGGACTCGGTACCTGGACCTGGCTGGTGCCACAGAACTCTTTTGTGAGGGGAACCTTTGGTAACCCCCCGTGTAGAGTGACGAAATCACACACAAGCCTGTGTGCAACAACATTGTCCTCCTGCATGTCTCCACATCCTTGTGCACAGAAAAGCCTCTCTCCACAGAGGCCTGTCCATGGGACAAAATGAGCAGCTTCTGGCAAAAGCCCAAAGCTCTGGATATGGCTCGCTAAGGAAACCACACAAGAAGATGTCCAGCTTCTTATGTATCGACGGGAATGAGAGGAACTCCAGGCTTCTGCAAATTGTTGGAGAATGACATCACCTATAACAAAACAGATGGAAAAGAAAAAGTGACGAAAAATCAACAGCCTGTAATGGTTATAATGGTGAATAAAATCACTGTTCGAGCCTTTTCCAATAGAACAAGTGAGCCACTGCACACGAGAGGAGAAAACAACAGAAGTAAAAGATCCACACTCCAAAATATTATCCTGATTAGATAAAACAGAAAAGTAACCTTTGTTGTTGTTGCACACAACAAAGGTCGTAACAGTTCAAATAAATATTCAGAATATTTCAGAGTGCGGACCTCTTACTTTTGTTCAAAGCCTACTCTAGAACTACTCCTACCAGCAGAAACACCTCCTGCCAGCTGTTTGTCCTCCAGAAACGCCTGAACAAGACATTTCATCTGCCTCTTGCATCTGTCCGGGTCTCTGAACATGACAGAGGGGTCCAGAGACGCCATCTGCCTGACCGTTGGATATTTTTGGGGGCTCTTCTCCTGCACTTTTCTGACTATGTTTGACAGTCCTTGCATGCAGAACTCAAGGACTCTGAGCTCAATACTTTACTGCTCTGGGTATTAGCCGTAAATAGTATGTACAATAAAATAATATTTGCTGCTTGCATCTTGACTATAGTATATTAAATGATTTTTCTAAATCACCAGACTACCTTGAGGACCGACGAGCACCCAAGTCGATGTCAGTGTCCTGTGGTTTGGTTAGCTGCAGTGTAGTGACGATAAAGCATCTAAGTAGACCCCGTCAAAAGACAATCTCAAAAGTAAATGAAAGTCCTCTGTATCCACATTTATCATAAAGCGACATTATCATAATGCATGAACAAAGGTTGAAGAATTGACCTATTCTTTGTTAACACAGTGTTCACATCAATTAGGCCTAATCAGTAGTGACAAGAGTTTAGTGATGATTGTGTGCGGTGCTACCCATATAAATCATTACCTTGATCAACTCAGCCAAGTCTTTGCTGAGGAAAGGCATCACTGGCTCGTCTTCAGAAAAGGGATTGAAGGTCCTGGCGGCAGTCACGTAGAGCTGTAGTTTGGCCAAGATGAATGTGGATCTTTCAGGGCTGCTTCTGTTGTGACGAAGGATGCCGTCCCAGGGTTAGGGAGGTTTTCTTTCTTCTCACTGTATCCATATACTGGTGAAGTGATGGCCAGACTGCAAGAGCTCTCTCTACCACAGACAGGTTCTCGATCCACCGTATTTTAAGACATTTTAAGGCCTAAAATTCAGATTATTGGATTTTAGATTTTTTAAGAATCCGCAGAAACCCTGTGATCCCTCCTCATGCCCAAGTGCGCCACAGGTGTGCCAAGGGAGTCTGGCCACGAAATTACCAAAAGTGTGTTTGGCACCCACTTGGCAGAGCGCACTTGACTGTGATCTGGCCGTGCCTCTAGGTACATGAAAATAGAGCCAGCAGCGTCCTCTTGTCCACACAGAGCAGCTACTAACCGTGGACTTGTGGAGGTAAAGAGATAAAAACAAAGACCCTGTATGTATTTCTCTGTGGGTATGGTATGAGAGTGTTTAAAAAGTGTCAACTGCATCACGGTAAATACGGTAGAGTTGGCAGCCCTGGTTGTAAAGTAAAAGATGTGTTCACTCTGCTGAGAATCCAGGTTGGCTCAAGTTCATACCATGTAACTGCGATGTCCTGGGTTCAAATCTGACCTTGAATCACACACTGGAAATTATCCAAAAGAAGAGAAATGGCACAAAAACAATCTGCCTTGAGGCACGTTGGTGGCTCAGCTCATCATTTTGAGTTTGAATCCAGCCTTGGCCCTTCATCAAACGTCTTTCTCTTCTCCTCTTGCTTTCTCACTCTTACTGTCAAATTTAGCAAAAGTGCCAAAATAACAATCTTTGGAAGAAATGTGCCGTCTCGACGACATTTTTTTGCTGATAATGAAAAACAGGTTGTGGCACATGCACTTTGTTTCTATAAGGACTAGTTGGAGCAGCTGCCGCTCTCAGCAAACAGTACGAATGTCCAACTCTGACACTTCTGCGCTCCACACTGACTTTATATACACAACTAATAACACCAACTTTATCTGCATTGTGATTAATGTTGCAGTAATCACCAGGAAATAAAACTTATTGTTACCTGCACTGAAGTTTAACAGTTGAAAAAAGTATCTTTTTTAATAAAGTTGAGACCAGCTCAACTTTATCTGTAGAGTGTCACGCCCATCACGTAGCATTGAAAATTACTTGTAGCCTGTTGCTGTGTCACTGGTAGTGTGAACACAGCATTAGGAGGAGGTTGGGTGGGGGGGTCGCTGTGTCTACACACTCTGGAGGCTGCTGTTCGTAACCCCATTCCTACCAAATATTAACCATAGTGGTGGCAGATCATTTGTAACTGTTTGGAAGGCAATGACAATGTTTTCCTGCCCTGATTGAGGCTAGAGATCAGAAAAACGACATGTTTAATCATTTAGTTTTGAGGACTTTTTTTTGGAACTGAAACCACATGGGAGTCACATCAGTCTGAATGATCTGAACTTAGCAAAGTGTTTATAAAGTCTGCACCGCCTGATGTAGCCATCAAGGCCACCATACTGTACAGTAACTTATTCATCGTCCTGCTTGAATGTATTTCATGAACTGCAGCAGTTCCTGTAAACATGACTTCACTGCAGGGTAATCCCATCACCTTATTATACGTACGTGGTCACTGAGGAACTTGAACTGACAAAGCAGTAATCTCTCCTGTTTCTTGTGCAGCCCCCTCCGAGGTGTTAGCGATCCGCCAGGAGAACACCAGTCAGAACAGCGTGACTCTGCTGTGGCACGAACCCGACCAGCCCAACGGAGTGATCCTGGAGTACGACATCAAATACTACGAGAAGGTACTCGACTAACTGCTGCATCTGTACCACTCAAGAACTGCACTTAAAAACTCAATGTAAAGTGTGTGTTTTAAGGGTTGTGTCAACATATTCTGCTTATTTCCCTAACATGAAACTATTCAGGCAGCTTATGAGAGGGAAAAAAAAGTGACAGAAGTCTCTGCTATACCTGGAGAACATAAGCTCATTGTCTTCAAAGTGCTGCAACTAAACTGAGCCAAGATTTTGTGAATGCGGAGGAGTGGTTGGATAGACTCTGGATAACTTAATCCCAGAAAAAACGATCCTGCTGGCAGCTCAGCTAATTGAAAGGAAATGGGGGTCGAGAGAGGGAGAGCAAGAAGGAGGATGAGACGGTGTAGATTCCAACTTAGCGTAAAGTGACAGTGACAGCAAGCGGCTGGCGGGCGCATAAGCCTCGCGACGAGCTAATTGCTGCGAGTGTGAATGTGTACATGCGGCGTGTGTTTGGGGTGAGCATGTGCGTGTGATGATAGGAATCAGCTAATTGCAGAGGGAGCAGCCTGGAAACAGGCAGTCTCATAGCCAAACAAGCAGGATGGTGTGGAGAGTGATGAAGGATTAGCTCGCCTCTTGCACTGCTGTCTTAATCTGGCCTCGCTCAGGGGGCGAGACGCCTGTGGGGGATTTCAAGTGGACAAGTCAGCAATGTGCTTTCTTAAGGTTTCTATACGACTGTACTAAACAGCAATGAGTCACAGCGAGGGACGCGGCTGCAGCAGCAGCACACTAGCAGAGGATGATAATGAAGACAAAAAAATGCTCTTATTTCTACACCGAGCACTTCTTCATAATTAGGCTCTTATCCTTTCTAAGGACACATGAATGATTCACTGATTCTGCTGTTTGGATGAACCTTGCACCACTTATTATTGTTGAACTCATTTTACCTCCACACTCATAAAGTGTCTCCGAATTAAGTTTGCAAAGACGCCGCAGCAGGCAGACGAAAACAAGGTGAGGAGAGCAATGATGATGACGATGATAACGATGAACTTTATCGTTAATCGAAACTTCAAAAGAAAGAAAATCCTTCAAAACAATAAATGCACCCCCCGTTTTAATGAATATGTACATTAAAAAAAATAAACTTTGCATGGCAAAGAATGGAATTTACAGTTGAACAAATCATGCATCATAAATGAATTTATCTGAAAGGAAACATGAAAATAAGCCAAACACTCCTCAGAGTACCTGTCATTTTTCAGGCTGATGAAAGCAAATCACAAGATGTGTGCGGTAATTACCTGCCAATTACGTTTGACTGACAGACAAGGTTGTATTCATTTATGTAACTGCATGCACGATAGGGAATCTAGTTAAGATCCTAAGAAGTGGGGCAGTGTTTTAGTAAAGCTTTGTATGAACGGCAGATCCAGCATGATGTGCCTTTTCCACCATGTTTCAAGATACTGATGTTTTTCCAAATAGCACTGCATTGTTTGAAAAAACTGTTTAAACAAAACCAAATATATGTCTGGACGTGTCTGATGAGTCTGTGAATTTGTGGCTAAATTGTTACCCAAATAGTCAGTGGTCATGTCTGTAATGTGTTAATATGGAGCAGAAGAGCTGCTTCATGGGGAAGCACATTGAACCAACATGCCAATTTCCCCCAAACCTAATCTTTGAACGTGGCTGTTTCTGTTACAGGATAATGAAGCGCAGAGCTACTCCACTCTGAAGTCTAGAAACACCAGCGCCCGAGTGTCGGGGCTGAAGCCGGGCACCAGGTACATCTTTCAGGTCCGAGCCAGAACGTCAGCGGGCTGCGGACGCTTCAGCCAGAATGTGGAGATCCAGACTGGGAAAGCAGGTGTGTGCGTGTATGATGGTGTATAACAGTGACTTTCAAGGTGGGGGCCGCCAGGGGGCCTCAGCAAATTGGAGGGAAGATGAGGGAAAATATTGAAAAAAAAGTGTTGAATACTCGACTCTGATGGGTCAATCACGGCGTTCTGCGGTCTGTAATTTCTCTATAACAGACCGTTGCTACGTATAACAGACCGTTGCTATGGGTGCAGCTCTGATGTCGGACTCTGGCGGACCGTTTTTGTGTCAAAATATTGATTTCTTAAGTAAGTAGCCGTGTAATAAGCGGGATAATGTACAGCTAGCGGGTCATTGTTGAGAAATAAACCCCTTCAGGGCGTCCTGTCGGGGATTCTTTCACAACAATGACCCGCTAGCTGTACATTATCCCTTACATAGTTTATAATATTATAAAACATATCAAAATCTTATTTGCCATGCCCATCGTTCTGCAAGTCAAAACATTATTTATAACGTCATTAGATGTGAGTGTTGACCTGTAACAGTCGGAGCTACGATGCTCCTGAAATTTAGCTAGCTAGACTACTTGCTAGCATCTAGCTAGCGCTAACACACAAAAATGGACACGTTTTTGTAAAGGAAAAGACCCGACAAGCAGACCAGCTGACAAAAACCACGCTGCAAAAACTTTGAAACCTCACAAGTTTGAGGCAGCAAATCTAAAGTATGGATTTACCGCCGTAGTATTGTGAATGGGTTTTTAAAGACATCTTGCAAAAGGGGGGGCCCTGGCCACAAGGTAATGCTGTTTGGGTGGCCTTGTGATACCCCTGTATCACTGAATTGTTGCTTAAAGACCCATGGGATCGCTCTCTCCCCCTAAAGATCCCCTGTCCCCCCCTAAAAAAAAGACAAAAACATGTCTAAGTGGGTCCCTCGGGGTTAATACAGTGGAAAAAGTCCAGTAAGAAAACAGTTTGTTGTGTTAAAAGACTTGGCACAGAAAGCTTCTCAAAGCCAGGCCAGACTGCACAGCAGGTCCGGGGCTAAAGTGTCTGTGAGGCCGATAACCGCCTCAGTCCTCCCCTCTGCGCTATTGATCTGCGCTTTGTTAGAGGGTCACCCCTGTCAGCAAAAACTGCAGCCTATCTCGCCTACAAACAGCTGCACACAGCGCTGGGCCGGCGTAAAGTCTTCATGAGACTGTCCACCTGAGGCTAGTACAACACCCAAAGTTAGGAATTACTAAAAAAAAAATCTTTTATTAGAACATTTTTCTTTCCTAATAGGGGATTTGGCAGATAACCTGCAGAGCAGACTCTAGGTCTGCAAAGCTAAACCTCCTGCCTGGTTGGAGTCCCAGTGCTGTTTCATTGACTAATAGTCTCCCTTCATTCTGCTGCTCACTGGACCCAGACTCTCCTCCTCTCGATACTGATTCATTCACAGGCTCTGAAAACAAGAGAACTGCACACGACCCGCACTACCAAACATGCTGACTAATCAATAAGTCCTAAAGTTTATGAACATCAGACTGACTAGCCTTTTTTGTTGTGTCCTTTTCATGTAGTTGAGTTATACCCAACCTTGTGTGAGACTTAACAGTAACCTGCTTTAATGGTAACCTCAACCTGATAATCTTATGAGCTAGTGGAGTGGCTCTAGGGATGGACATGTCTGTCTGTCTGTCTGTCTGTCTGTCTGTCTGTCTGTCTGTCTGTCTGTCCACCACTTTGGTCCAGACATAAATATCTCTTTAATGGATTGATGACATTTTGTTCATATGTTCATGGTCCCCAGAGGATGAAACCTACTGATTTTGGTGATCCTCTTTTACTTCTGCTCTAGGGCCACCAGCAAGCCAATTATTTCACTTATCTAGTGAAATTTATCGGCATCTACCAGTAAGATAAGCTGCAGTGGGTAGAAATGGAGCAAATATGATTAAAAAAAGTTATTTTTATAAAATTATATTCTGACAGTAGTGCATGAGACAGGTAATCTGAAAAAAAAAAATCATGTTCCTCTGTGTTCTCCGGTGTCCTCCGGTGCTCCTAACGGCATCTGCAAGATTTCACAGACAGGAGGAAAACAAGCGGTCAGAGCTGATCTGGAGTCTGCTGTCCAGCTGCCGTCTATGAGCCGGCTGTCAATGAATCAATATTCTGTTACTGTAATGCCTATTTCTCTCCTCAAATGTTTTCAGAATAATCTTGTAGTGCACTGTTTAGCTGTAAAATGAGAAAATTTAAGAGGAGTTGAGGACATACCAAGCACCGCCCACCAGCCGGAGCACAGCCAATAGGAACGCTCTCTCTCTCTGAAATGACCTGTGATTGGCCGAAGTTTCTCCCGTCACATGCTAGATTTTTTAAAGCCTGAAAACAGAGCCATGAGGAGGAGCAGAAGTCTAGTTATCTCTTTAAGAACACTTGAATTACAATATGCTGAAAGGTTATTATGGAATTTTTGCCCAATGATGCCAAAAATATTCCGCCTACTGAGGCAAACTAAAATAGACTATAACTTTTTGTTTGTTTAACAGCTGCTTTGATAGCAAAAAGTTTTGTTTGTTTGTCACACAGTACATCTTGCATTTCCATGTAGGTATTTATAACAGAGTACTTAAAGGTCGAGGCTTAATCACGTACAAGTCTGGGACAACATTCAATCTTTCAAATTAGACGACAAGCTGAATATTATTTCCTACCTATGATGCCACGGACAAAGTTTCAAAATGCAAACAGGAGGTAATTAGAAAAATGCTGAGCTCTTTAATGAAGCTGCAAATTCTTGTTTATCTTGTTTGACCAAGAACACTCTACCTGCCGCCTGTGTTTGCCACCGTGTGTGTGTGTGTGTAAACTGCTCTACTGTTGGTGGCACCTTTTCCTCAGCTAACACAGTGTGTTTGTGTGTGTTTTCAGCTCCTCTGCGCTACAACACCATGACCATCATCTGGATCTGCATGGCCCTGGTGTCCGCCCTGATCGCCTTTCTGGCCATCATCATCTGCAGGAAACGGCAAGGCTACACTTTACCACACTACCCATCGCTGCTGTGTGTGGAACACTTTCTTACACTACTCTACCGTATCTCTCTTTGTGTGATGTTGCTTGTGATCAAAGCCCCGTGTGCACTGTGTTTCTCCCTGCTTTTTCCCCACATGTAGTATTGGAATTGTATTCTGAATGAAGGGGGTGTTCTCCAAAAATAGGGAAGGGTCTCGTTTAAGTGTTTGAGAAGCTAAAAACACCTTTATTCTCCCTTGTCATTTGGACATTTTTAAAAATGTCGGAGCGCACATGCTTTTCTATCAGTAATAAGGACAATGAGTAGAGAGGAGTTAATGCTTTAGCTTCTTTAATCTCCTCAAACCCTCCCTGTCTTCTCCCTGTCTTGTTTAACTAATTTCCTAACTCGTATTTTCCACCTCATAGTGGATTTAATTATGTTGATTCATGTCCAGTAGCTTGCAAGCCAAACGTTCCCACTTATCCCCCCATTCCAATCCCCACTCCCACCCACTTCCTCCCTTTTTGATGTTGTCAACTTACATCTCTGTAGTACTGCACCGAATAATTAATTTCATTGCACTTAGTTAATTCATACTTCTATGCATATTGAATTTTTCATTTTCATTTGGGGGGAAAAATATGTTGGAAGATTTAAAGATGTTATCCAGAAAAAAAATCGTGTTGTCATGACTGCAAAGTCCAATATATTCAATTCTACTAAGATGGAGGATCAAAAAAGAAAGTCTTCACTGATGGTGGAGTTTAGCATTTAAAATGCTCCTTTTTAATGAATATGCTAAAAATGAGGGAGGTGGGCCACTGATGAGAAAATATGTTCAGCATGTTTCCTTAATCTCTGATGACATATCATGGTCATTTTATGATTTAATACAGTAAATATATTACATATTGGTCCTTTAATCATTTTTTTTTTTTAAAAATTAAAAAACATGCCCATAGAAACAGGTTTATTAATATGATATAATATATTAAAGGGAACCTCATGATCAAAATAATTTGAAGGGTTGGTTCCACCTTGTTGCCGGTGGAAAACCTAATTAAGAGGGAGAACAGGTTGTTCCTTATAAATAACTAAGTATCACCAAGTTGAAGTTAATAATTCATTATGAACAATTATTGATTTATTAATTATAAACTGTGGTTTGAGTTTGATAGTACAAATGTTTCACTGTTGTTCTGTATTCATCCCACTGTATGTTTATGTGTGTGCATGTGTTTGTGTGTGTTTGTGTGTGTGTGTGTGTGTGTGTGTTTGTGTGTGTGTGTGTGTGTGTGTGTGTGTATGGATGACTATCTCTGTGTGTGTGTGGTTTGTATAGACACTGTGGCTACAGCAAAGCCTTCCAGGACTCTGATGAGGAGAAGATGCATTACCAGAACGGCCACGGTACGTTCGGCCCATTCCTCAATTACAACCAATATGTACGTGTATTGATTAGGTTGCAACCCCGCATGTAATAAAGTTCATCCTTCGAGCAAACCATTTTCATCACGCGCTGAGTGATTACAGGAGCACACGGGCTTTATTTCCTGTTTATTCTCTCTGTGAGTCATTTCTCCTCTTTCATCAAGTTTTCCCTCCACACGCCGGTGACAGGGGCTCAGATGTGATGTTGCTCTCATTCGCAAGATATGTGACCAAATGCTAATGTTGTTTATCTTAGTGTCATTCCCCGACGCGAGGTTCTATATCGACCCGCACACATACGAGGACCCCTGCCAGGCGGTCCACGAGTTTGCCCGAGAAATTGAAGCTTCCAGGATCAAAATAGAGAAAATCATTGGTTCAGGTAAAACCCGTGAACTTGTGTGCACACACACACACACACACACACACACACATACACACACACACACACACACACACATACAGAGTGAGAATCATTGGCTGGGCTAACTTAAAATCATTGGCCAGTGTAAAGGCTGTGGTGTGCAGCAGAGAGGAGGATGGCAGAGCGGAATCAGAGCGTTGCGTGGGGCTGTCAATCAAAGCTCCTCAGACGGGCAGGGAATACTAACACAGCTCCACAATACACTGTGCTAGATATAACTCCTGCAGACATAACCAGAAATATAAAGTAAAGAATTGAGGAAGACAAATAAGAGCAATCACACAAAGTTCTTCTGAGCTGCAGATAAGAATTAATGAGAAAGAGGCCGATGGATTATTAGCTTACCTCCAGTTTTGCACATATATGTGGCTATAAGTGGATTTGTTTCTCTTATCTAACACAGGAAATTACCATAAGACACATTTACAATTATTGCTTAAGAGGTGGTGGTGCGGCAGGGCATATGGAATGCAGTGGAATTGAATTAAAGATTGTATTCTTAATGCTGAATTGGGATCATTCTTGTGTTAAGGGGAGTTTGGGGAGGTGTGTTACGGACGCATGAGGCTCCCGGGGAAAAGAGACATCCCAGTGGCCCTGAAGACGCTGAAGGCGGGATACACCGAGAAGCAGAAGAGGGACTTCCTGGCCGAGGCGTCCATCATGGCCCAGTTCGACCACCCCAACGTCATCCGCCTGGAGGGAGTGGTGACCCAGAGTACGCTACCGCTAAAACTCTGTATTAGTGTGAAGTTGTTTTCAGGATTATTGACTGCAAAGTAATAGTGATGGCAGAAAATCTGGAATGTTAATGAGCACGATAATTAACAGCCTCATCTACTTTATGTGTGATGTTGTGTAGACGACTTGCAAAGCTTTCACACCTTTTGCCCCGTAGTTAGAAATCTTCTTTTGACTTATAATTTGTCTATCCATTGAAGTGAGCCCATCATATGAAGTCACGCCCCTTGGCATCACTTTAGATGGAGGCAACAAAACCACTATAGTTAGGTTTAGGAAAAACTACATGGGTTGATTGCAACGTGAATGTGAAAGTTAACAAGCGGGACACAAACAGCGGTCTCCCGGATAAAAGCCATGTGTTTGTTGGACCCATCCACCTCCCCTCCCGTAACGCCGTTAGTGTGTCTTTTCACGCTTTAATCTTTAAACTCCCGGCCCACTTTCTCGGCGTGTTTACTGTTTTCCGCGGATGGGTTTACATTGTAGTTAATGGAACACCCGGTGCGTTTCATACCGGCGCTAAAGGGTGCAGTATGCAGCGGTATCGAACGCTGACTGCCGTGACAAAGCCTCAGTATTTGACGCCCTTTGAATGAAAACAGGCCGGCTATTCTGAGGTGGACTTGGGCTGAAGAGTTCAGAGCGGGGGTGTCAAATATACGACCCAAGGGCCAGAATCGGCCCGCCAAAGGGTCCAATCTGGTCCACTGGATGACTTTGCAAAGTGTGAAAATTGCTGAGAAGTCATTAAATCCAATTTTACAATAAAATACTCTGCTATTCCTATTTGTCCACTGGGGGTCACGCTGTCCTAATAAGAGTAGCAGGCTCTACGCTGGATACGCTGTTATAGATCCCACGTGCTTATGTACAGGCTACATGACACATGTCTTTTATCAAAAAGGAGAAAACTGGGCACAGAGTGTCGGGTTTTCCTAGTTCCTATTTCTTCACAGAGGTAAATGGGAAGCCAGTGTGCTTGGTGTGTTCACAGCACCTTTCAGTGCTCATGGGAATCTGATATTCGGCGCCACTATCAGACTCATCATGGCAAAAAAATACAAGAACTTGCAAAGACAACCGGCTGTTGGCAAGTTTAGTCGTAGCCAAGAAATCAGCGAGATATTAATTGTGAATGTTTTCAGAATGTACTTTTTTACACTAAAAGAAAGAAAAAAAATTGAGGTGTTGTTATTTATAGGTTATTATGATGATCGAATTTGGGCCCATAAACTAAAATTAGTTTGACAACCCTGGTTTAGATGAAAAGGTTTCCTCGAGTACCTCTATGGCTAACTGTGTAAAAGGAATATCTCTCCGTCTGATATCACACAACTATTCATTCATATACAGTTTAATCAGCGCTAAACATGCATGTAAATAAGTACACGTAGTATATATATCCTGTAGATATGCAGTTCAGCATAGGAAGAGTCCTGACGGTTCCTGTTTGTTCCCCTCAGGTAAACCGGCGATGATCATCACCGAGTACATGGAGAACGGCTCTCTGGACTCCTTCCTCAGGGTTGGTATTCAAGCTTTCAGTTTAACGGTATTGAAGCAGCAAAGTTTCCTGTTTGCTTTTGATTTACTCTCAGTGTTAAGTGTTTTCTCTGTTGTCTGTTAACGAGTAAGTGGTGATCTTTTCCTTCTCTGTTAATCTGTGACAGCTGTAACTGCTCATTGTATCACCAAGTTAAATTCTGAGCAACTTTTGAAGGTAATATATGTATCAATTTAAATGTATTAATTGCTTTGTATTGCCAACGCGTGAACAGATTGTAATGTAACTTAAAAACTGAGACTTTGCCCGACTTTTTCGGTTGCCTATAACAGCCTCTGGACTGATTTCTATGGCTCAGGACGGTTTACTTCGTAACGTTAGCTGGTGAAGTAATTTGCAAATGGCGAGCTAGTTAGTATCGTGGAGACTGGACATTACAGATAGTAACGGTGACGTCACTGTTTTGGCCGATGCCCAGGATGATCACTCGCACCTACGGAGTGTGAGCACGTGCGCGAGCAACAGGATGCTGACTGCAGTTCACTTAACGGCCACCGGTGTCATTAATAACACCGGTGTCTAATAACATATATACATATAGTACCTTTAAGAAGCTTTGATTCAAGCTTCGTGCATTAGTTTCGATAACACAACGGATTTCCAGAAGGTTTTATGAGCATCTACGAGGTTGGAGAATTTTTCTCAACACATCAAGAATGTAATTCTTCAATTTATGTGAAAATGTAAAAACCTCAACGACATCACTTCACTTCCTATTTATCAGAGAATTGTTGTCAGGTGAAAGGCAGGTGAAAGGCACCAGTGCTTTAGAGCAGCAAATGTGAAAGTTTTCTTTAAGAAGATATAAGTTGATTTAACATTGTGTCACATCGACAATGTCAAACAGCTCCAGTATTTGCTTATATGAAAATACCGTGGATTATTACTTTAAAAGCAAATCCCTGTCATGTTTTCTTCTCTTATCTGAACTCTCTTCTCTATCTTGATTAAAATCTCTTCGTGTTATCACTCTCCTCATCTGCTCTGCTGCTATACCATCACGTTTTTTTGATCTGCCATTAAAGCTCTCTCTCTCTCTCTCTCTCTCTCTACCTCCTCCTTCCTGATCTTTCTCTTTTCTCTTCCCCCTTTCCCGTAGAGACACGATGGCCAGTTCACCATCATCCAGCTGGTCGGGTTGCTGCGTGGCATCGCGGCCGGTATGACCTACCTGTCTGACCTGGGCTACATCCACAGAGACCTGGCTGCCCGCAACATCTTGGTCAACAGCAACCTGGTGTGTAAGGTGTCTGACTTCGGCCTGTCCCGAGTCCTGGAGGATGACCCCGACGCTGCATACACCACCAGTGTGAGTTTTCACATTGAGGCAAGCATTGAAGCAGCACACACACATTCAGACACACACACACACACACACACACACACAGTTCTTTATCAGTGTCAGGTTAAGCTCCAAAACCCTGGATCCTACATTTCCCATAATACAACCACAAGTGGAGACGCACCGATTGCAATTTTCTTGCACGATTCTGACTTCCGTTTTTTTTTTTGTTTTTTTTTTTAAGTCTGACCTGCCGAATCCTTTTTGCCAGGATCATTTTTCATTTTCACCTGTTTCACAGGTGAAAAAAAAAAATAAGGAACTCAGAAAGATTATCATGGCGAAACCTCTTTTTTCACCTGTTCTTAAGTCATAAACGCAGGAGAAAAAATTATTTAGATCAGACTTAGAAAATGGATCATCAAATATTTTTTTTCTCACTGGCCTCTCGGGGCTTCCGTACTTCAGAGTTGTTTGCTGAGACAAAGTTCCTCCAGAGCCACAGAAGACACTAATCAACTGGGTAGTGCTCCTTCTGATAAGTACACTGACCTTTATGTATAAATTCAGTTCCAACTTTAAAGCTGCACTCAGCATACTGGCGGCCTTCAGCAGCAGCAAGTGTTTCAGACCTCACAAATCCTTTAAGATCATGCCAATAAAAGTGCAATGCAAAAAGATAACAGGACTCTTCTCAGTCTTCACAGCCATCACATTACATTTATCAAATATATGTCTTCATATTTTGGGAATTAAACTGAAAAGTTTTTATGTATATCTTATTATTCTTATATAACCTTTATTTAAGAGGACAGTTCAACTGAAATCTGGCCAAGAAAGTAGCATCAAGACAAACATGAAAGTTGGAGAAATCAAAGTCCTGTGAAAGCGAGAGCAACGTAACATAATCTGTGTTAAGTGCTCCAGTAGAGAGCAGTCCAGTATTAAACCTGTAGTCTGGTAAGCACAAATGTATGAAGTCTTAACTAAAAGAAAAAAAGCTCCTTCCAGAGTCTGATGATATCAGCTCACAGCTCACAGATGGAAATCAGCATTTGACACATTTGTCTGTTACAGTCTGTTAAAGCTCAGCAATCAGATTACAGGAAGGTGATTACGTGCAGCATCACTCAGGGACATTCTGGAGGGGAAAACATTGTTAATGACGATATTACAGATACTATATAGCATCATTACAGCACATCTCAGATTAATGGTTGATTATGGCTGAAGTTCATATTACTGCCTGGAAACTTGTGAATAAAGCTGCTTTTTCTATGGAAGTAAAGTCACTTTGAAGAACCTGTAAGTATTGAGATCAGGAGTTAGAGACTTAATGTTGCTGTTTTTTAAGGTTTAGCAGGACATCAGGTGTCTGTAATGGGCTCCGTTTTGAGAGTAACCTTCAAAATGTTTAAAATAACCCACAGGGAGTGCTTTGTTTGTTTAAGAAGTGATGCATCCATTTGTCAACCTAATTAAGTGTCAGTTTTATATCAAGAGTAGTGGAAGTAGATCACATACTTGCTAACATTTGCAAGTCTATTCTCGTCTTGGCCTGCAACACATGCAGTACACACACTGGCTCTGTGTGAATGTGTATTTTAACATTATACGTTCATGTACATGTACTGGTGGAAAGTACTGTACTGTATTTCAGAGGATAACGTGTACTTGTATTTACTCCAGTACATTTATGTTACTGCTAGTTACTAGATACTTATGAGATTAAGATTCTACACACAAAAAATATGTAATATGTGTAATAACAGCCTATAATGTGATGCGTTGTCATTGATTAAACTACTCAACAGTATATACAGCAGTTAAAATAAGCCACTTTCACTAGCCTTAACATTTAACAGCCGCTATTCTGTCTTTCAGAGGTTGTAGCGGGATGAGTTTTCAAGCTAGAGTGAATTCACTGGTATCATATGAAACTAAAAAACCTAAGGAATCCATTGATACAATTGATATGACCTTGCCATGTCGGGAAGATTGCTAAATAACGCTACGAAGTTATGCTACATTATGCTTAAATACGCTAAAAAAACTGGCATGGCGATTTTCAAAGGGGTCCCTTGACCTCTGACCTCAAGATATGTGAATGAAAATGGGTTCTATGGGTACCCACGAGTCTCCCCTTTACAGACATGCCCGCTTTATGATAATCACATGCAGTTTGGTGCAAGTCATAGTCAAGTCAGCACACTGATACACTGACAGCTGTTGTTGCCTGTTGGGCTGCAGTTTGCCATGTTATGATTTGAGCATATTTGTTATGCTAAATGCAGTACCTGTGAGGGTTTCTGGACAATACTTGTCATTGTTTTGTGTTGTTAATTGATTTCCAATAATAAAAATATACATACATTTGCATAAAGCAGCATATTTGTCCACTCCCATGTTGATAAGAGTATTAAATACTTGACTAATCTCCCTTTAAGGTACATTTTAATCGATTTATAGCCTTAGTTTGTAATCTGTTTGGAGAACAATGGAGCTCTACAGCACAACAAAAATAACATATATCAGTCTATTAGCCAAACTAAGCCTTTAAACTGTGATCATGAGTGTGATTCTATAACCTCAAGTTGTCTAAATGTGCCTTTATGCTCCTGACAGGGCGGGAAAATTCCAATCCGCTGGACGGCCCCGGAGGCCATCACCTACAGGAAGTTCTCCTCCTCCAGTGACGTGTGGAGCTACGGGGTGGTCATGTGGGAGGTGATGTCCTACGGGGAGCGACCATACTGGAACCTCACCAACAGAGATGTGAGCACAACCAACTAACCTTCAGTGTGTTTTCATAGCAGACTGTGTAGCCTCATCCATATTTTGCATGTACATGTGCAGGTGATCAAATCAGTGGAGGAAGGCTACAGGCTGCCTGCTCCTATGGGCTGCCCCGGTCCTCTACACACGCTCATGCTGGACTGCTGGCAGAAGGATCGCAACGAGCGGCCACGCTTTTGCCAGATAGTCACCGTTCTCGACAAGCTAATCCGCAACCCGGAGAACCTGAAGTCTATGGACACGCTCTGCAGGTGGGTGGGCCGCCGAATAGACATCCTTGTTTGCAGCGAAGCAATATGGGGGCATTGTGTCACATGCCGAGGAGTCTTTTGATTTAATTTGGCCAGACAGTTCGCCAACGTTTAATCAAATATTGGTTCATGTGATTAGCGGCTTAAGCTGCAAATCAAAGCAAGACACCATCTGCGAGGGGCTGAGGAGATGATCTCCCGGACAATATGTGGTGACAGACTGTTAGGCTGCTAAGTAACTGTCCTGGTGTGGGAGGCAGAGTAAATCCAATCTCATCCCGCTGCTATCAAACATGAAGCGCGGTGGGATAAAGTTGCAGCCTAAAGTTTCCCTCAAAGTTCTCTGGCAAATGAAGCGAGCGGTCGTGTTCGTTTTCCAATAAGCTCATTTCTGATGGACGCGCTGTGCGTTAAGTAAAAGCCTGGCTGTGATATTGACATTGATCCACAGTGGATCTGGGAGCAGGTTTGAGAGGACACCCGGGCCGAAGCTGGACCTGTGTAAATTGCTCAGCTCAGATCCGAGGTCCTACGGAGTCAGCGGTGCATGGCGCTGTGCGTCTATGTCTGTGTGATGAGAGAAGTGGTCGGTAGAGGAAGAGGCAGAGGAGAAGGAGCAGTGTTGAGACTTTCTCGCTGTATTAATCTACACAAAGCAGCCATCCTGCAACCACTGCCACCACCTCTTCTCTATCATTTTAACTGCTATTGATTTTCTGCCTCACTTACTAGCGCATTTCAAAGCCCCCCTTTTCCCCGGTCGCTCTGCCTCTTGCTCACTTTTTGCCTCTTTTCTCATTTTCGGACTCCCTCCAACTAATCTTTTTGTCTTCCGATTAATCTTCCTCTCGCTCTCTTGTCTATCTACGGCCATCTGTCTCTCTTTCTCTCTCTCTCTCTCTCGGCCGCAGTTTAAGCAGTCCTCCGCTGATGGAGAGAGCTATCCCCGACTTCAGTAGCTGTAACTCAGTAAACGAGTGGCTGGACACCATAAAGATGAGCCGCTACAAGGAACACTTTGCAGCAGGGGGGTACCAAACTCTGGGACACGTCATAAGCATGAACCAAGGGTGAGTGCTGATGGAGAGTGATAACTACTCAGAGGTGATGCAGTAGTTAGGCGTCAACCTCTGAGGTCTGCAAAGTGAAGCCAATGCTGAAGTGCCTTAAACCTGCATTCTCTCTAACAGCCAGCAGGGGGCGACTCCTCTGGTTGCAGAAAGAAGTCTGATTGTATAGAAGTCTATGAGAAAATGAGTCTACTTCTCTCTTGATTTATTACCTCAGTAAACATTGTAAACATGAGTTTATGGTCTCAATCGCTAGTTTCAAGTCTTCTTTAATACAGCATGATGTCCATTTAGTAAATTATGGTCCCATTTAGAGTCAAATAGACCATAAAGCAGGGGATGCTTTAGGGCGGGGCTACCTTGTGATTGACAGGTCGCTACCACGGCGTTGTCCGGTCTGGGAGTTGTCCGTGTTTCCGTCTTACAACTTTAACCCTTTAACATTTTGGTCGCCTAAAAATATCTTATTAAGTGTTTGGTTGTACTTAGCTCCACCCTCTCGTGTCACTTCTGGTTGCAAAAAAACAACATGGCGACCGCCAAAATGCAGAACTCGAGGCTTCAGAACAGTAGTCCACAACCCAATAGGTGATGTCACTGTGACTACGTCCACTTCCTATTTACAGTGTCTGGGCTCTACCAGCTGATGTATGTAACCTGTAGGATGAGAAATCACTGCATCCATGGCTTAAACTGTTGCAATGAAGTAAGTTGTAGCTTCTGCACACTTGGAACTTTATAAACTCCTCATAGCTAATCTCAGAAAATCAGTTTGTCCACCGTCGTGTTTCTGCACCCCTCATATTCTTTGTTAATTACCACCTCCACACTTTCATCTAATGAGCTTCTTCCATTGAGCTCAGTCACAAGCACAATAAACCCTCCTATCTGAGCTGGGGGTCAGGATCTCGGCTTGTTTCTATTTCAGTCAGCCTTCAAGTCTGTCCTTCACAGCTATCATCATCTCTCTTTTAATGTGCAGGTAAATGACTTTAATCTTCTTGCAGCATGTCGTGAGTTGTGTCTCAAATAAAAGCTAAAAGGGAGTATTCAGTTGGTAGCAATCTGCAATCTCAATGCTAGATGCTACTAAATCCCACACACTTATCTTTTAAGTTGATATGGCTTATTTACACATCCAGCAGTTACGAAGCAACATTATTATTTCATCATTAATTTTTTTTCAGTTGCGAGTATGGGCTTGTTCTCAGCTGATGAGATCATAGACTGTATATAAAAAGTGGAAGTAGACACTGTGACGTCACCCATTGGTTTATGGACTGCGGTTTTGAAGCCTTGAGTTCAGCATTTTGGCCGTCGCCATCTTGTTTTTTTGCAACCAGAAGTGACTCGAGAGGGTGGAGCTAAGTACAACCGAACACTGAATAAGACATTTTAGGCGACCGGGGGCTTTTTTTCATGCGATTAATTCACAAGCCTATATATTTTTTTTAACTCTTGTTTTTGTCATTAATACTTCCACACAGAACGCAAATATTATGCGGCGAGAAAGTGGGAATTCATATTCACGTTGTGCTGAACGAGTTGAGTAACGCCTATATTTACGAAACGACAACACAGAGGCTCCGTAGTCTGAACCAGCAAACAGCAGAAAACTTTACTACTCCTTTCAATCTTGACAAAGGCAGCACAGACCAGATCCACTCCTTCCGTTCTTACCTTTCAAAGTAAAAGCCCTAGACATATAATATTCGCAGGCGAGTATTTCGCATTTTTGTGTCGTTTATTCCTCACGCCCCCTGTGTGTAAAGGCCTAACCTTTCATGAACTGAAAACACGATCTGAAAGGGTTAATGACGAAAACACAGACAACTCCCAGACCGGAAAACGCCGTGGTAGGACGACCTGTCAATCAGAAGGTAGCCCCGCCCTAAAGCATCCCCTGCTTTATGGTCTATTTGACTCTAAATGGGACCATAATTTACTAAATCAACATCATGCTGTATTGAAGAAGACTTGAAACTAGTGATTGAGACCATAAACTCATGTTTACAATGTTTACTGACGTAATAAATCAAGTGAGAAGTAGGCTCATTTTCTCATAGACTTCTATACAATCAGACTTCTTTTAGCAACCAGAGGAGTCGCCCCCTGCTGGCTGTTAGAAAGAATGCAGGTTTAAGGCACTTCCTGCTTTGGCTTCACTTTTCAGAACCAGAAGTTGCCCACTGGTTGAGATACATGAAGGCCGTGGTGACTATCTGAGAATTTACAAGGCCATCATGGAGTACTACAACAACATATGTTTTGTGTGTTTCTATTTGTGTGTGTGTCGTGCAGGGACATCCAGAGGCTCGGGGTGACGCTGATGGGCCACCAGAAGAAGATCATGACCAGCGTCCAGGTGATGAGGGCGCAGGTCCTCAACAAGAGTGTGCCGTCGGTGCACGTATAACTCCCAACGCCGAGGGGTCTCTCTGCTGAAATCTAGAAACCCAGGCTTCTATAAGGACTAGAGGGACTCTGTGGAATTTGATCTGATGGGAACTTTACAAGACTTTTTCCTTAAGAGATTGAAGAACAAAACGTGAAAGGTTTTAACTATGGAGCGAGTAAACGTGACTTCTTCGGGACAAGTCCAACCTTTCTTCTTTTCTTTTTTTTCCTATCCGATTGCATTTTCTGAGTTTAAATGTCTTGTTTATAAATGGAAAGACTGCCTTAATTACCACAAATTATTTTAATGTTATTGTCAGCAAAGAGAAGATAATTTATCAATCATGAATTTATCAGAGAAATATGATTTACTGAACAGGGCAATACAGTAAGAGTAAAGGGTGTTCTGATGACACTCGCCGCCTCTCCTGCAGTAACAGCTCGAGAAGACGGAGGACCAGAATGACGCTCGAGCCAGAAAAAGTGGAGAAAAGTGAGACAGTGCTCACCCAAGTTGCCAGATCGTCTCCACAGCGGAGAAGACCTATTTCACCCCAGGCTATTAATACCAACAAAAGGGCACATTTCTCCGCCGTCTAACCTTGATGAATGACCCCAGGAGAGCCCCAGAGCCCTCTGCCCAGTTCAACGCTGCGTGGCGCACAACTACTGTATGTGGAAGATGAGTATGATTCAGTTACAGTGCACTTTATTCTACAATCTCTCTGTGTTGTAGAGGCTTTGCAGTTGTGTCACAAATCTCCTCAACTGGACTCGCAATGTTGGTCTGTTGAAGAATTAGCTGTCTGAAAATATTAACGTAAATAATGACTATTAGAGTATAAAACCCAAAAGAGAAATCTAACTTTCATTAGTGTAGTAAGTTGCTCGCTCATGAGATTTCTTTCCAAACTTTCTTCACTGTGGCAGTAACCTGAAAAGAAATTATATTCAAATTTAATGTTTAAATACAAAATAATATTGGCCATTTCAAATAATATGAAAAATGATCATGATGATGCATTTTCAGTATATTTGGGGATTTCTTGTCATACCTCTTATTTTGAATTTAATCCAAATGCACTGCTATTTAAAGGAACAGTGTGTATCAAATAGGGGGATAAGTAGTGTATAATCACCTGAAAATAAGAATCGTGTTTTCGTTACCTTAGTATGAGCCATTTATATCTATATAGGGAGCGGGTCCTCTTCACGGAGCCGGCCGCCATGTTTCTACAGTAGCCCAGAGTGGACAAACCAGACACTGGCTCTAGATTAACATTCACTTTTTCGCATTTTCACATTTTCTCGTCGAACACTGCTGTTCTCCTACACACTCGGCACACGGGAGAAGTTCAATAAGGTCTCAGTTGGTTGCAATCTGCAACCTCACCGCTAGACGCCACCAGATCCCACACACTGCACCTTTAAAATGCATTTCAAATCCGGTTTAAATTGATAGCAAATGTATTTTAAATGCACTTGTAGTATTGCAAACGTATTTCAGTTTTGAGTGTGAAAGATTATTCTTCACCTTGGGAATAGTAGTTTGATAAATTAATCTTAACTGAAGGTCCACTTACTACCACTTAGCTTGTACTACTACGTCATCATGTGACCAAAGTTCCATAAAAACTGAACAAATTTCAGTTTGGACCCTCGGTTAGGATTATTTTGTCAAACTCTTTTAGTTCTATTGTTTATCTAGTTGAAATACAACTGCTAAAAAGAACTATTTCAAATATGTTCTATAATATATTACAATATATACTTCTCAAGGCATGTCAGACTACATGCTTTTCCGTGATTACTTACAGATACAGAAATACATTTTCATGCACCTTAAAGGCATTTTTGAAATGCATTTGGAAGATCCCATATATTGAAAATGTATTTGAAATGTATGACGGCCAAAATTCACATCAGTTAACATTTGCTTTGTTTGTCAGCCAAGTAGCTGGCAGCATTTAAGCAAAGCAGCTGGTGTTAACCATGGATGTATAAAGAGAAATAGATTCTGGATGGAGGCGGGGCCCCGTTCATTCCTATAAAAGATGCTCAGTGGCAAAAAAAAATTTACTTACAAGTGCAAAATTACCCAGATTTTCTGCATCTGTGGGGCCCATAGAGCAAGCACACTAGAGTTTCTTTTAACCCCGCCTCCAAACCCCTTGGTCTCAGGCTGAATCACATGTACGACAATTGGTGACATGCCATTGTTCCGACGGCCCATTATTCCGAAACCCTATTATTCCGAAACCCCAATATTCAAAAAAATGTCTCATTGGACCGAAAGTCAATTTTCCGACAGTCCGTTATCCCGAAAACAAACTCCCATTGTTCCGAAGGCCCATAACTCTGAAAATACAAACTCTAATCACTCCTCATGCCTAAACCTAACCAACCCAACCAACGAAGACAACAAGTGGTAAGAGGCAGAGTGGTGGGTCAAGCCTTTGCCAGTAGGAAAAATTATCGGGAAGGTCTGATGACGTCATTCTGCATAATAATTAGCCATGTGGGCCTTCAGAACAATGTTCGTTTGTCTTCGAGATAAGGGCCTGTCGGACAAATTAGCTTTCGGTCCAATGGGACATTATTCGGACTATTGGGGTTTTGGAATAATGGGCCGTCGGAACAATGGGCAGTCCCCGACAGTCCCTTGGGTCTGATACACGTTCATTAGACCTAGGGAAATAACTGTGGATTCGGCTATAAGTGCATTTTACAACTTTAAGGACCTAACGATTTAAATAAGGGCTATTCAAGTGTTCGTACTGGGAAGTTGATTTACATCAAAAAAAATTATCTGCTGATTCACAGACATCTCTTTCCCAATGTAAGTCTATGGGAAAAAGTTTTTTGGGGCCCAATGGCATCATGTGACGGATATGGAAGTTGTAATTACAATAATAATTTGGCCACTTAAAAAAATAAAATTAGCTTCAAAGCCCGGCGCACTTCCTGTATTCAGTTCACTTTATACATCCATGGCATTAATGCTAACTGACAACTAGATGCTAACTCTAGCTACATTATCTAGTGTGTAAGCTAGGTGTACAACAGGAGAGGAGCGCTAATTAGCTAAGCACATATTGATGATATTTAACTGCTGCTAAAATATAAAATCAGTCAGATACGTTTGTGAAAGAATTGTCAGTAAAATAAGGCAGCACAAAATATCTCTCTGCTGAATTATGTTTCAATGCTAAACAACAGCTGTTTGTTGTGATTGTTGAAGGCCTACAACATGGCTGCCAATGTCCCACTAATGCTGTGTTCCATTTGAACTGGGAATTCGAAAATTTCCGAGTTCCCAGTCGGGACATTTGAACTGGAACACTCCCTGAAGTCAGATTTCCGACTTGGAAAGTCGGACCAACCCCCTATCTCAAAATCCAAGATGGCTGCTCATCAACAGTAAAAAAAGCTGTAGTAATATAATGTTTGTAGCACTTATGTCTTTTTTGTGTTAAATCAGTCGTACACACTGGCATTGTCATCAACTGGTATTGCTAACAATAGCTAACAATGGCTAACCTGGCTGGAGCAAACCCAGTAAACCCTTTTAAGATTTCCGTCTTGTACAGGAATGCGGTCAACTCGGGTGTGACGTCATTCACAGCTCCGACTTCCGATTTCCGAGATAAATGGAACGCAGCATAAGGACCTGATGTTGGCTTAATAAGTTGTTTAACAGTCGTGTCAAGAAAGTAACCCCCAAGTTGCGAAAACATCGCTGCCCGACAACCTATCCTAACCTTAACTATTCAAGTTCAATGCCTAACCTTAACCATCTTGGGAGAGTTTCGCAACTTGGGTGTAACCGTCTACACACAACCTTGTTTAACAGTTGTTCAAATTTGACAGTGGTCCAGGAATTTATATCAAAATGTATTCTAAAGTAGCTCATGACTGCCAAACTTGCAAAATTGTGTACTGCATTTTTATATTTCCTTAAAAATTTCCCTTAAATATTAATCCTTAAATTCCTTGAATATTTACCCAATATAAATATACTGTACATCTTTTTAGCTTTCAACCAAAATTAGACATATATATTAGGTTGGATCGTCCACTATACCTAACTTCGGAGTAATATTTTGCCTGAAAGTCCTCTTATTCTCTTGGCATTTATGAACAAAATGGTGCAGAAACTTCTTTAATTAATATTTTGGAATCAACGTCAGCACTAATACTATTAAGTGGAATAATTCTGTACCCCCGAGTACATATCTGAACACATGTTTCGTGTGAATGCTGGGAATAATATAGTACACATAAGCTACACAGACTGTAAAATAAAGTGTTACTTCTGATTAAATGTGATGACACTGTTTGCCTGAGTGTTGATGAAAAGGTGAAGAAGAACATGTAAGTAGAATGTTTGTATCTAAACGCTCTCTAAAGTACATAATCAGCCCTGATTTATACCCCCTCCGTGCCATCAAGAGAATGTCTTTTTCTTGTGCACCTCGGTAGGTTTTCCTCTAGATGATTGATGTCAGTTTTTATTAGAGAAGAACCTCATGATATTTCTTGAATATGTATTATAGTGGCATTTCACTACTGGTTTCAAAAGGTTTCTTTTTTTTTTTCTTTAGAATGCTTTTAAAGACACTGGACTTGAACTGAAAACCCATATTTTATAAAGTTAGGATATGTTTTTGCTAGATGAATTGATTTATAATGTATACGGGAAGTTCAGTCACTGGAAGGAAGAAAAAAAAAAAAGAAAACAACAACCGGATTTATTCACATTTCATTATTTATTCATGCTCATTTGTTTTCCAAATAATACAACTCTAAGAGGTTTTATTACAGTTTATGAATCATCCTTGTTGCTAATGATAAACCATAAATGTGCAAACTGTCCATAAATACACAATAAAGGAACGTTTGTCTGTGTGTGACTGCAACAGTGATTTCCCGATAATTTCTAATACAATACATGATGATTTCAGTTCCTCTTGCTTTTGCACACTCTAAGCCTCATGGGAGGGAGCTGTGGTTGTTGAATGCAAACAAAATTGTTTTATGTTGCTTTAAAGCTGCACTAACTAATATTTTGTATCAACAATGGATCAAATGACTAATGTGAAATGTGTCACTTATAGTGACAAACCCACAAAGAATAATCATCCAACTCCGAAGTTCCCCTCAGCTGTACGGAGCCGTTTAATGTTTCATTTAGCTCATGGTTTTTCTGGTCTGGCAACATTCATTCTAATCATCACTGCAGGCAGCTGATTTCAGAAAAAAAAGTGACTTGTCGGGACAGAAAGTATAAATGTGTGTTCAGACCAAATGTGAAGCAAGTTTTGTGGTGTGATTACAAGCAAAGTCAATGCAAAGATGCAAATAGTTGCGATTTCACGCCGGGCGACACAAATACACATCTGTATTGGGGCTGGGCGATATGGAGAAAATCATCATATTATAGGGTTGACCTTTGGTGCTTTCACAAAATATTTACACAATGACATTTTTGATCAATAATCATCAGTAATGTGGATATAATTACTGTAAGTGTAAAAGACAAATAATAGAACAGCTAGAACAGTCTGGCAAGTCCAGAAAATGACATTACTTTACTGTAATGCGGCCTTTATAACCAGGAAAGGACAACATTAGTCTAGGGGTATGATTCTCGCTTGGGAGAGGTCCCGGGTTCAGATCCCGGACGAGCCCCCCATTTGTCACAAACTGGCTCAGGGAATTTGACAGTCCATGCAAGGTTGTATATAAAACCAAACAATTTATTAAACTAAGGTTAACATAAAATGAACAATGGAGTGTGTAGATCAGTAATCAGTAATCAAATGAATGTAGTGCATGGATGTGTGGCATATGTGCTGTGGAGGTGTTGAAAGTGCAGAACCAAACAAAGGTAATGTCAGGTGGATGTGGCTGCAGGAAGAGAGAGAGACAGTGAACACATGGGGCAGCTTTTATAGCCTGGAAGGCCCAGGTGAGCTCAGCCAAGCTGACGAGCCTCCCTCGTCAGCCAACTGCCTGCTGAGGTTGGCAGCCTCCAAGACAGGGGGAGGGGCGTCACATACGATTTTACGAAATCCAAAATCTAAGACGATATCTAGTATTATTTCACGATACTGATATAATATTGATATATTGCCCAGCCCTAGTCTGCATCAGTTGAAATGTTTTAACTTAAGCAAAAAAATTTGTGTGACGCTGTGTTTTCAGAAACTCCATTTTCATTGTTGATTGGTAGACAGGCAAGGGATAACTTGCATGTAACGTGAGAGTGTGTCGCGTTATCTCCTTTGTGAGGCGTCACTAATGAGGCGGCACGTTGTGCTACGGCAGCATAAGTACATGTGGAGTTGTTGTGTTTTGGAGTTTTCCTCTTGTAGGGTATAGTTCCGGCTGCATACTCTTAATATTGTTCTAAATATGTGAATTGTTTGGTGTGTGAATCCGTATGCCATGTTTTCCAGGTACCTGATGGCAGTAAATCGTTAGGGCCAACTGGGAACACCTGGGCCAAGTGTTCCCAGTCTATAAAGCCCCGGCTGTTACTGCAGTCTGTTCACTCCCTTCTCCAGACAGGCACCTGTTTTTGGTTTTGATTTAGTATGTTGCTGTAGTTCAACCTTATCACATCTATCACTCACACTTGCGCTGCTGATTATACTGACATCCACGCTCCACATCTTAACAATCCTTATTTGTCCATTTTAAATTATTTAATTTGCTTCAGTAAAGCTTTTTTTGGTAACCTTTCATCATAGTGTTTCTCCTTTTTGTTATGGCCAGCTGAACCAGGTCGTTCATTCAAAAAGAGAAACAAGAAAACCTAGGATTGTGGATATACAAGTCGTTGTTATGATACGTACATGAAACAAAGCGGCGTCTGACGACCATTTTCACACCACTCTCACTAACCACTTAGCTTCATTCCAGATGGCCATGTTTTTGTTGTGAAATGAAAAATGAGAAGAGCCGTCTGTGTTTGTCCTCTTGACTTTTCTCGTTTGCTTGCTTTCCTCACTTCCGTTTCTCTTCTCGTGCACTGATTCGTTTAAGCTGAACGAACCAGCCAACAAGCTCCGCCACCAAGTGAAACATGCTGAATCAGCCGAAAAGCCGCCGACATGGGCAGACTAGAGCCGACGGTGCCGGACACACCGCAAAAACTAGTCCGACAGACGCTCGCTAACGGAGTGAAATTCTGCAACTGGAACCAGAAGTGAGCTGTGAATAAAAAATGTCTGTTCACCAATAAAACTAGCTGAGCGCCTTAAATAAACCGCATTCACCTCCGGATGCACTCATCCTCCCTGCATTGGGATTTTCTATGGATCCGTCTTGACAGACATGAAAGACATCAGCATGTGGTCCTGAATGCGTCTGACAGCCCTCGGAGGGAGATTTGCTTGAGGAGCAGTGCATCATTTAAGCAATCACCTCACATGGTCCAAAGAGCATTTGTAATGAATATTTTCCCTGTGTTTCGGAGAGGGCAGAGCTCAAGAAATTCCATCTCTGACAAACACCGACCGTCATCGCTCGGTCCGGTCGGTCACCTGCCAGAAGCATATTTATATTCACCCTGAGGTGTTTGATCAGGAGTTGATCTGAACTTTGCAGCACTCAGGTTGAAAACAATTGACTTTGACTTCCTTAATGCTCATTGCTGAGTTTTTGAGTAAATTGCTTTTTTTTTTTTTTCTGTGGGAATGAGCCCTGACCCAGCTCTGAAACATCATTTGGAGCTCAGCCTGAATAGGGAATGGCTCTGATGAATCTGTGCCTGAGTAATTGTCCTTTCCTTCACCTTAGGAGGGCTGTTAGGAGATAATCCTCTCCTTGGTGAAACAAGACCTAACACAACATCATTAATCTCATTACTAAGGCCGTGTTGCTGTGTTGCCGCCGAGTCCCACGCCCAATTATCAGCCGCAGCCCTGTCCCCATGGCGACAGCAAGTCCCGCCCATCGCTAACGACCATCTACACTGTCCCCTGATTGACTTCTCTGAAAGCTGCGGCGATGCCACTCTGTATCTGCAATCAGGCGTCCTCCGAGCCTCGGCTGCGTCCGTGTCCTCGCGTCCCCCGGATGTCCTGCGGTTGACTGCAAAACGAAGGCACAAAGCCGATCACGACAAGAGTGGCTTCGGCGTTTCTTATCGCCTCGCAGCAGGTCCACATCACCGGGGGAGCGGCAGACAATGCACATGGATTTAAACGCTCAAGCATTTTATTGTCAAGTTTGCTTCAATCGTGCAAGTCGCAACAATACAAATTCATTAACAAGCTCTCAAATCTGTGTAAATCTCCGCGCTGTCATAATGAAGTCTTTGTGAACAACCTTGGAACAATGCACGTGTGTAGCTCGCTGTGTTGTAATTCCACCAGTATATTTCATCAAGTAAACAATCCGTGCGAGCGGAGCAAGCAGTCGCCGGGGATCGCCTCGTCAGTTTGCTCTGCCTGCCACTATTGGTCGGGTTAGTTCTGTTCTTTATTATTATTACACTGCTGCTGCTGCTGCTGCTGCTGTGTGGGGACTTTTCCCAAAACGCTTTATTTGACAGAAATGGAGAAAAGGTGTGCAAATTCATCACCATGAAATGTGATTAATACGCTATAAGAGGAAAGGAACACTGTGTTCAAGAGCAAACTGTTGAATGAGCCTGAAGCTCTCGGTTCAGTGTGAGGCCAAATGAGCAGAAACATGGAGGCATTAAACAACCTGATGACTGGTTGAAAAACCCCCTCAAGGGAACGAATGACTTCTGGAGATGTGCCAGAGCAACCCGATCTCACGGGAAGGCGTATAAATAGCACAACATTATCATGTGTCATTTATGCGCCACGGGCTTAAAGAACCAGTATATTGCATTTAGGGGGATCTATTAGCAGAAATGGAATATAATATTAATAAGCAAGTTTTCTTCAGTGTATAATCACCTGATAATAAGAATCATTGTGTTTTCGTTACCTTAGAATGAGCCGTTTATATCTACATAGGGAGCGGGTCCTCTTCATGGAGTCCACCATGTTGCACCGCCATGTTTCTACAGTAGCCCAGAACGGCTTGGGCCGGAGTCGATAACGTTACTCACTCCCGTTGCCGCTGCTCTCTCTCTCTTTCTTCACCACTCACTTCCCACGTACACACACACTCTAAGCACTGGCTCTGCTCCAAATGGCTCCAGAGAGGGACATTTGCGTCTTAGCGTTGGCCACCTACACGCTTGGCACACGAGAGAGGCTTCAGTTGGTTGTAATCTCCTCACCTCACCGCTCGATACCGCCAGATCCTACACACTGGACCTTTAACGTTGTGAAACGGCATTTCCTGTGTCATTTAACACCACTGTTGTTACCGTGAAATGGTCACAATTATCTTCAGGCAACAAAATCACTTCATTAGGTTTAAGAAAAACATCATGGTTGGGCTTAAAATATGTACGGAAACAACGTAACAGAAGTAGTGAAAACACGTCACAAACTTCACTAACGCAACTTCAAAATCAACAACACTTTGGGACACGTGCGAGCACATGCATCCACAGCCCCTCCCACCCACCGTAAGAGGTTTTTTCTCACTATTTATTCTACGTCACTACCTCTGAGCTTAGCATATTTACGTGAATGCATTTGCACTGCAGTCAGTTCAGATGAGGACAAGACACGCCAAAAGCAACAAATGCATTAAATTTATTGCATGCAAAATGACTTAGAAATTTTCCTCTAGCAAAAAAAGCACATGATCAGGGGCCTGTGTCAGATTACCAGTCACTGTGTTTACATGCATTTCAGTTAATGTCTGTTTTCTACAGAATTCTTCGGTGTCACGTAAACAAGAAATCTGGTGCCGTAATCCGAGTGGGGGAAAAGAAAAACCTGATGTCTCCAGCCAGATTCCTCGAGGAGAAAGCATGTTTCTGCATGGTATGTTTTATTGTATATTTGACTTTGTTCCATGATTAATATTATGACAAAGACATCAAACACGTAAAGTAAAATCATTGTGACAGCAGTGTGGTGGAATGAGAGAAGAGATCATTATACTGTATGTAGCGATACATCCATGTTTTTTTCTTTTTTTAAATAATAATTTAAAGTGAGACCAAATCTGAAACTGACATTAAGTCTCTGAGTCTAAATAAGTTGGTTTCACAGTTCAGCATTAGCCAGTTTAGACACATTCGCGCTGTGAGGAAAAACTGTGATCTCATTACGGAGACTGTCCTCTCACTGACTCAAGCTCTGATACTATACACACACATACATATACATGCACACATGCACACACACTTTCGAAATGAGGTCAGAGGAAGGGGAGAGATTTGTGACCAGCTGTATGTTTACCAGAAGTTTACATTAACCAGGTTACTACAGTGTTTCGCAGAGTAACCTGATGGCACTCCGCTGATCTTATTTAAAGACACTAGGATGTGACATTTAATTCATTAAATCAGTTTCAGACAGAGTAGAGACAAGTGCGTAAAGTGGAATACCTTCTATTACTAATACTGCTACTACTTATACCATCATTATTTCCAGTAACTATGGTTTTAGAGAGTCAACGTCTCGGCGCCTATAAGTTAAAAATGGGTTGAAAACGAAGGCATCTGTGTCACATTACCGTTGTAACAGCATTTTATTGACTTCATTTCAACGTGTACTTTGGACATTGGAAATAAATAAATATATGAAAATACATACAATTTATTAATGAATAAATATATTTAGAAATAAATTTAAAATAAATAAAAAATGAATGCAAAAATAATATTATTCATATATTATTACATACATTACTCAATATTCATTTTCTATTTTGGCAGGTTCCGTCCTCCAGATGGACCTGATTCACATTAAGATACACTACAGGCAATAATGAAATAACGGTTATAACATACATATAACAGTCGAATAGTATAGATATACTAAAATATAAAAGAATAAAAAATATGATTATTATTATTATTGTTTATTATTATTGTTTTTTGTTATTATTATTATTATTATTATTATTATTATTATTATTATATCTGATCAGTTTTAATTTAATTTAATTTAATTTAATTTAATTTAATTTAATTTAATTTAATTTAATTCAATTTAATTCCACTAATTAACAGGAGAGGCTTGTGATTGTGAGTGATTGTCACAGCCGACAGTGAATCTAACAATATTCTAACAATATTCTTTCTATGCACAATTTTGCACAAACATTATCATATTATGCATATATTCATGACTTAATGGTGCTGCTCTGTAAATAGGTCATATATAATTCATAAGGTACACACAGACTGACACAAATAAATATATAAATTCAAAAGATACGTAAACTTAATACTCAACAAAGTGCTGAGTCCTTTGGATTCTGTTATAGTGTCACAGGGATGTGATCCGGTCATGGTGGTAATTCAACACTGAGAAAGATAAAAGAATCTGTTGTTCACGACCACAACAGTGTTTCCTCGCAGTGAAGACCGGCTCTGTACAGCTCTATACAGCTCTGTACGGCTTCATACGGCTCCGTACCGTACGGCTCCATACAGCTCCTCTAAGTGTCAGAATAAGTGTTTACCAAATAACATATGTGTGCCTATGAATGAATAATAATCACTGTGTAAATGTTTGCCACATGGTAACAGATTTAAAGCTGCACAAGTCCAATTATTCATGTGTTTGTTCAGAATGAATCGCATTAAGTCATTATATTGACATAAAGATGTTAATCAGACTCTGCTGCTGGACAGTATTCCTCTCACTGGATAAACAACCACATGTTTGTCTGGCAGTTTACACCTGAAGTTCAATTACAGAGTCAGCTTATAGTACAGTGAGTGAATCATTAAGGTAAGATGGTCATCACATGTCAGATGTGTTTGACTCCTGCTCCTAAAGTGCCTAAATATATATAAAAAAAGTGATAAATATCACTTTGAAAATGTCTTTACTTAAAACAACTTTCTGTGAAAAGTACATGTCCATCCATGACATCATCATCATCATGTCTATGATATCTTATAGATTGTTTCTTGCATACTTATATTTTATAGTTTCCCTGAGAGATTATAAAAGTATTGACTTAAATAATATCTGTCCGTTCATCCGTACATACATAGAATAAAATAAATGTAGAAAATATATACATAAATGGAGAGTAAAAGGGGTTGGAAAGTACAAAAATTATATTACAACCAGGGTGCAATTTGCAGGGGAGGTTTCCCATAGAAATACCTCAAATTAAATTTTTTTTTAAAATACATCTAAGTAAAGCACTGCAACGTGAGAACAATACTTGAGCTACTTGGTGAATTAAATTTAAAAGAAATGATTAAAATATTCCTGCAAATGCAGTGGTAAAGTTCAAGTTCTGAAATTGTTATATCAAAGTTCACAATTATTATATAAATGTTATTTTAACAGCTGCCTAACAGGCTTCATAGTCTATACAGACCCACTGGTTCGTGATTTATTTTCATGAATAAAAACATTTAAAGCAATTTCCCCCCCTCTTTGATTTTTTTTTTTCACAAAGCAGCGTATAAACTGTAAAGTAAGGTGCATCGGTGTTACGTATGTTACAAATAACAAACACATAATAAAATATAAAGTATCAAGTAAAAAAATCTATCTATCTTTCTGTCTATCTATCTATCTAAACAGTATTTATTTAGCTTTAACCGTGTTAAATTAAATTGAGCTTTGATGTACACCAGTCAATGTAGATAATCAATAAAACAGAAGAAGCAGAATCCCTAACACGGATATAAACTCTTGACAGTCCCAGAGATACTAGCCCAATTTCTAAATAAGTCAAAAAAAAAAAAGAGAAAGAGAGAGAAAGAGAGAGAGAGAGAGAGAGAGAGAGAGAGAGAGGAGAGAGGGAGCCTCCTGCTGAGTTGTTTGGTTTGCGCTGATGAAGAGCTGATGAAGATGTGAAGATCTGCGCTCATCAAAAGAACTTTAACAAACTTGAGAAGGGCGGTTTTTAGGCGGTAAATAGAAGCTACACTGATGCAAATATTAAAGCTGCATTAATTGAATATTGTACGTTAAAAAATTTGACGGGGGGGGGGGTCGCTTGTAGTGATGAACCCACAGAGAATTTTATCATGGCGGTGACTTTTGCTGGATACACCGAGCTTTATGAGTTTACCAACCGTATAGTTACCGTGATCTGACCAGAAAAGGCAAATTAGGGCGGCACATGAGATGTCGGTTAAGTTGTTTTTATTAATTTAAACTTTACTATTAACTATTAGGTGGCGTACAGTTCATGGTTTGTGTTAAGTTTGAGATAAGGTGACCATCGCCTGCCGAGGCAATATTCGCCTGAAAAGTCCAAGCAAATGCGAAAGATGCAAATTTGCATCGAAACCTGAAGCGAATGTTTGTTTGTTTTTGTCCCTTCGCTCGCATAGGATGGAAGTGAACAGGATCGAATGTTAATTTCTTGCATGTGTGACCGTGCCTTTAAGCTATAACTTTAGCACTCATTCGGTGGTTGCCTAGCAACAATGAAAAAAATAGGGGAAGCATACTGCAAAAAACGATCTGTCTGTTTGGGAAACAAAAAGACAGAGCGGGGTGCTTCGCGTTTTTGCTGCCTCGTGTATCCTGCGTCTGTTTGGAGTGTTGGTTGTGTACGTCCTTAACTAACTTAACTTAATTAACGCTTACACGCATGTTTAAAAAGCAAGTATATCTCTGGCCTATCTTATGGTGTTGTTCAACTTCATTGTTTTCTGTTTTACGGCCCGTAACTTCACTGTTAAGGTTCAGTCCTGTGGCTCTCATCAGCGTTGTTTCTAGCAGGAAGCTGTTTTTCAGCCATAAAAAGCTTTCATTAACCCTTTGTATGCTACCTGCCGAGCACCTAACGGCAGACAGACATAGTTAGCAACTAGCTGGTGAACATAGTAGAGCTTTTGGAGCTTAAGTTCCCTAAGAAGTAGGTGAAGACAACACCAGAGCTAAAAGCTGTGTAAATATTGGTGTTAACAGGCAACTGTTAGCCGTAAGCCACCGTCTACCCACTCATCCGTTCATCCAGGTGGCGCTGACAGCAGACTAATCAGTGGAGTCCAGACGTCTCTTCAGCTACAGCCTCCAGCTCTTCCTGGGGGATCCTGAGGCGTTCCCAGGTCAGCTGGAATTCAAGGATTCAAGGATCATTTATTGTCATTCTGCAACACGGGGTTGCACGACGAAATGCAGTGGTAGCCTATAGTCCGTTAGTGCTACACAAGAATAACAAAAACCGTAATGCATCCCTGTAGTGCATTTTTTTGAATTTGCATTTAGAGGAATGTAAACAGCAGCAGCTCTGTCCTGCGGTCCGCCCGTCAGGTACAGCTTACACCTGGGCTATGCCTTGAAATTCTGAAATCTCAAAGCACAACCTTCGCAAAGTCCCACACCAACTAAGTAAGCTTTGAAGGAATACTTCCCCCCGTGTAAAACAGTCCCCCATTTAATTCAAATCATCCATTTTTTGATTCATCGCTCATCAAGGAGGCATGCGAGAAAAACAAAGTCAAAGTCAAAAATGATCATTTTTGGGGGTGAAGTATTCCTTTAAGTTGGGAACACATGTTAGCGTTATTGACAACCAGACACCCCAGGATAATTTCCACCAACACAAACAGATTTTTTAAGTCCTGGCAGCCAGAAAAAGAGCGTTAATAACTGAGTGAATGCAGAGAAAAACACACTTGGCAATAGGTACTGTAGGCTGTGATTACAGTAATTTATAATACAACACAGGAAAACAAGGAGAACAGGCTACATAGTGGATGGAGAGATGAGGAGAGAAGGAGAGCTGTAAGCTGTTCAGAGAGAGATTTTCATCAGAATGAGGTGAACTTCAGGTGAGCTGGTTCTGCCCTAAAACCTGATCCAGTTAATGATCGAATAAGAAAAAAACAGCTTCTCTCTCACTAACGGCACACTGCAAGTTTGATGAACATGACGCCGACGGTCCTGATTACAGCCCAAAATACCAAACATGTTTAAAAAGGGGAGCACTGCTCCTAGAGGGCTTAGAGATAAACTACCTGTTACATAACCCTGCTGATTGGAGTAAGTGACTCCAGGTGAGCTCAGGTCTACTCAGGTGCAGACTGATTATTTCAGTTCAGCTCATGCTAGTTCAGAGCAGACAGACCTGGCATTCAAGTGTCTCCAGTCCTGCTTCCCTCATGTGTTACTGACAATAAAACCACGAGCTGAATGGAGGCAATAAATGGACAACTATGATGCATTCCCTCCCACAACTTCCTGACTCTCAGCAACAAATGACCCAGACTGGAACGGACTTTTTCCAACATGGTCCAATCAGATTGGACGCCAATCAAATTGATAAACACAGAGACTGAATGGTTCATATAGACTCTAGAGCCCCTGTCACACATGCACTGCAACCCTGAACTTATCTAGACATTACCCGTAGAAGCTGGATGTGAGAACACCACATGTCCGAGTCATTCGGACCGGACATTAAACAGATTTTACCCGGCCGGCTCCCTAGTCAGGTTGTTCTCATACGCCGTTTGAAGCTATACATACAAAACGTTATGCACTGTAATTTGTGTAAAAGACACCAGACTTTCACCCAGGAGACCGGCGTTCGTGTCCCGTGTGAAACCAGAAGTAGACGTTGATTTACCACGTAAGTTACGTACTTAAGTAACGCCACTTCTGGAGTTATTTTAAGCCAAACAACAGTCTTTTCCTAAACCTAACCAAGTAGTTGTGTTGCCTAAACCTAAGGAAGTTGTTTCCTGTGAAGACGGAAGTTTATTTTGAAAAGACTGTATGTATGTAACGAGCGGGAATTGACACGTGTTGCTGGACATTCGTAGGAGAACAAACAACAAATGAGTAATAACTTTTTCGTAAGATATCTTACGAACCGTTGTATATGTTGCCCTAGTACAAAATCTCTGTAATGTCTGATTGAGCCCATGTGTGAATAGAGACCGCTAATTGTCCGGAGAATTCACAGCACGAAAGAAAACAAACATCTGAAGGTAAAGAACAAGGGTCATTTACATGGAGATGCCAACGAAAATGTCTCACTGGAGAGACGACGAGATTCAGGAACTTCTGTTGGTAAGGAAGGTAAATTCAAGGAACGCCAAGAGACTCGGTTGTTTTTTGACCAAGTTACGAACTGGCTACATGACCGCGGTGTTATACGCGTCATATCCTGCCTCCTGCACGCTCCACCCATGCTCCACCCCTCACCTAAACCAAACAGAGTATTTCCAGTAGGTGGGAGCGCAACTAACAACCCCTGCAGTATCCAAGAATAAGCCACAGTTCCGGGACCTGCACAAAATCCACTTTGCACTTTATAAATCCAAGATTCAACAACTGGTCATACTCATTTCCTGTTGGATAGTCTGTACTGTGTGTAGCACCTGTGTATCTGGATAAACATGGATGTCTTCTGTCTCTTGATGTGCAGAAGGTATTTGCAGTTATCTAAACGGCTCCAATATAAAAGGAAACGTATCAAAGTGGCCCTAAATGGTTTGGGCGGTCCTGATTATTAATTCTCTATGTTGAAATAATGATGAGACTTGGGTCACCGCTAGCAGAAAAAATATGTTTGAAAGATATTAACCTCTATCTGTTCAATACATTTGTTCCATGTCATCAAAGAGATTTGATAAGCAAGCAGAAATTACAAACATAATTCATTATGAATTATTCAGATGATAATGAGCAGCTCTCCGTGGCCACTCACCGAGCAAATCAAATTATACAACAACAAAAAAAAAAGGCTCCTTCACCAAATATGATTACAGTACTTTGATAGCGCTAATGTGTTGTGTTTGTCACGGCGGCGGTGTGCAGATAAAGGAGCAGCGATCGCTCCAGTCACACATGATAGTACATCAGTTAGCCGGTCAAAAGCGGCGCTTGTTCCCAATAAAGCCCATTCATCTAGCTCTGGAGTATGATTGTTTGAACGTCTGAAATTTCATGACCCAGTTCCCATGCAGGTTTTTTTTTCAAAAGGGGCATCAAATGAAGCCGTTCACAGGGTAATCATGTGGTGTTAGCAGAAACATCAATGATCCGCCTCAACCTGCTCCACATCAAACACATCACTCATATCAGCACCAACACGGACAATGGCGGCTAATCAATTGTGTGTATTGTGTGTTTGTTTTGGAGCAAAATCAACGCCTGAAATAAAAAAAAAAAAAAAAAACTTTCCACAGACTGTAGTGCTTTCTAACCCTGTCTGTCCTCTCCCCTGCAGCCAGGACAGCTCATCACTTCATTACACCGCCGGCTGTTTCTGCAGAATAACAAGAATGCTATTAACATATATGGAAATACTGTGTGAAAACAAGAAGCTATCCCTTCCCTCATGCCCGCTGTATGCACCCGTCTGTGCACGAGTCTGTGTGTGTGTGTACGTGCATGCCCGAGTGTGTGTTTTTTGTGCACGCGTGCCCGCTGTGTGCACTCAGATTCTGTGTTCAGAGGGAATTGCTCGCTTTGATGTTCTCCGATGCAGGCAACTGCTGATACCCCTATTAGCTTGCACGGAGCTGATGCAAGCTACGCTAGCGCTAGTCGCCCCCTAAAAAAACGGTTCATTTCGATGCTAAAGTGGAGCAAGATAGAAATGAGCTACGTTCAAGTGCAGCCGGAGGATGTCAGCACAAAGAGACAAAACCACACACTTTATTTAGGAAGATAAGGCCCTGGAATTAACATGGTGATAATGATGATGATAAACTCGTCTTCCTGCGACACAGCCGAGGGGGCAGCGCTGAATCAGAGAGACGGGGGGGGGGGGGGAGAGAGAGACGAATGTGGTTGGAGGTGAGAAGATAGGAGTTGAGTCACAGAGAAAGAGAAAGGACGGGAAAAGTTCAGGAGCGATAACAGGAAGTGGAGGGGAAACCGAAGGGGAGGCAGGTTGATGGCGAGGAGCGGAAGAAACACTCACACACACTGGTGGAGTTTCAGACTCCAACTTGTGCTGGCAAAATAACAAACAGAACTTTTGTACTGTGGTTTTTGAGTTCTTTTCTGAGTACTGTATGCACACCTAGAAATCCTACAACCTTGTCCGACGCTGAGGGCCTTTCTCAAACCGGACCTTCCCCACATTTCGTGATGGAGTCGTCACACTCACCGCTGAGTGAAGCACACTGCTCGGGTATAAATACAGCAGCAAGCTTTGGGATGAACTTCCTTCTCTCCGATGGAAACAGAAACTGTCGTAATATTTTGTAACCATGGTTTCATATCAAACGGCCGACTCATTACATTCACTCCACATAAGATTTATTGCCTAGTAGGTTTTCACATACAAGGAATTCGTTGTTTTGGTGCATAAACAAAAAACATAAATATAGAATAGAAAACAATACAATAAAAATATAAAAAATATAATAAAATGTATCTGTTTAAGATTAAAGCATGGCAGGAATGTGCAAATATATATTCTAGGGGATGAGCAGAGGTTCACAGTATTAAGAATAAAACAAAAAAAAAACAACTTACTTTCATGCTTCTGTGGTGGCATTTCTTTCTTTTTTTGTAAACATCTTCTTGTTGTAAACATCTGTTGTCCTCTTCTGGCACCTAAAATGTTGTATAAGGATACACTGAACCATGCTGACGTTAGCATTTAGCTCAAAGCAACGCAGCCTCACAGAGCTGATAGCTGTCGACTCGTTTCGTTTCGCTTTTCATTTAAAGTAGAATTGGACCATTTTTTTTTTATTTATCGAGGACGTGACCATCTTTTTTGGAATAACACAAAACCGATCAGGGACTCCATGTTTAGGTCCAGATTGAAAATGTTGATACAGACGCGGTTCGTACCAAAGCAACACGAGACTCAAACCTCCCAGCATCCATTCAAACAGCACTTTGGGCCCCGAGAGTTCACAAGAGCTCCTTAATTCTGTTTAACAACCGGGCCCTTGTTGTGTTTTGTTTCAGTTTCCTGCTCATTTTCTCTTCCTTCCCCTCATCAAGGCAGCGGCAGCGGCAGCCAACCTCCCAGTCACCCCGCTCTTCCCTCGCCCTTCTCTCCTATTGACGATGCCGAGCGTGTAGCGCTACGCCGCAGCAGAAAAACTTTCAGACTCAGGAGAAATAATTGAGGGGCGAAACGGCCTGCAGAAAATAAATGGATAAACTTTGAACTTGCAACTCAGCGAGGTTTATTTGTCAGACGTAAGCCTAGAGTGCCTTTCCTGTAATAAAAAATACCCACAAGTTAAACTTCATGGACTAATCCAACTTGACAGCGCGCTTAGTGTGATGGGAAGTTCAGATGCCCAAAGCCAACGGGAGGAATATAAGAGAGGAAAATACAAAAAGACAAGAGGTGACTTTCAGAGTTGTTTTGCTAAATGAACAGCAAAAGAAATGTGTGATGGGAAGTATATTAATGTCCAGAGAGTTGCACTGATGTAACCTTTCTTTTTGCATTTTGGGGGAAAGGTTAGCGGGGATTGCTTTGGGGATTGTGGAAAGCACACAAGGAGCAGCGAACACCTTCAAAAGCGTGACGAGTTGGCACAACCTGGCAGAAAGATTAAGCTGCAACAAAAAATCGATGCAATAAAAGCAGGGACGTAATATTGCAATGAAAAGCTGGGAGACGGATTGAGAAGACGGCTCGCTCTTGTCTGTCATTTCACAATGTGTCATCTACGACCGCCAGCGCTCGCGGTCGCTCTAACTCGGCAGAGATTTAAAAGGCTGGACGCGGAGGAGCTGATAACAGCATTTATCGGTTCCAACTGCTCGAGGGTGAAAACGTTAAATCTGAATACCTTCTGTGTGAAGATAAATAGCTGCGTTTGCCTGAATTCACCTTTTAAATGATGTTGATTTTGCGTTATAACAGCTGAAGATAATGCTTTACGCTCCTGATGATTCTTAACGGCACCTTTTGCCAAATGCGGCCGTACAAAGACGCTAAAAGATGTTTATTCTTATATTATACATTTACCTCTACGAGACGTGAGGACTTCATGTTTGCACCGGGAGCAATATGTTAAACAGCTGCTCAAAGGCTACTGGCGCTAAACTGGTTCTCTCTGCCAAGAACCTCCAAAATAAAGTCCACACACACACATCGTGCCCCCAGATTCAACTTTCCAAGGCTTAATGGGAAACCTGATTTTCAAGCAGTGCCAAAGGCATGTCGCCCCAACTAAACTAACTCTTTCCAGTTCGGGGGGGAGGTGGGGGGGACAGGAAGAAGGGTGAGGGGAGGATAGAGGAAGAGTTCAGAGGAGGAGAAACGAATGCAAATGCAAAATACAAGATCTCAGCAAGAATGCGCCGCGGCTAATGAATACGAAGATGAGTTTATGAGGATTTCTAGGTCAGAATTAAAATGAATGGCATGTTTCATATTTAGCTCTGGAGGAGAGGAAAACAAGCTGATTTGTAGTGTCGACACTGGGTTTCGTCTTTTTTCTCAAGACTTGACTCAAGACTCTCTGTGGAAAAAGAAAAACTGTCTTTAGTTTCCACAATATCACACACACTGTTACGGCCTACTGACTAGAAGATGAACTTGTTCTTGTCACAAATTTAAAAAACACTAATTTGGTCACAGGGAGATGCTGTAAACCTCTTTCATCACAACATCCTGGGCTGGATGGCTGCTATAAATGGTGCATTAGAATTAGTTTGTCTTTGTCTTTAGATTGAGAGCTTCACAGGTCCACACATTCCTCCTAGAAACCAAGACATGATTCAGTCAGATCCTGTTCCTTACTGTCTAACACAGTCTCACAGCATTGTATGAAATAGTCACAAATTTAATCTATTTGATTCGTGTACATTGATACGAATTTCCTTTTTTTTTTTCTGACACTCAGCACGACTTTCAACAACGTAATTTTTGTGCGTTTTCCAACTAATGTCCAGCAACACGTGACGCACTTGTCAATTTCTGCTCCAGTTTTTTCAAAATAAAACTACTTAGTGGGGTCAGCAACCTGCAGCTCCGGAGCCACATGCGGCTCTTTAGCCCCTCTCCAGTGGTTTTAAAAATGGAGTGTTAGGGCCACATTGAGGAAAAAAATAAATCGAACATTTCGAGAATAAAGTCATAATATTCCGTGAATAAAGTCATAAGTTTAAGAGAAAAAAAGTCGTAGTATTATGAGAATAAAATCATAATGTTATAAAGTAGTAATTTTACGTGTTATTTTCTTTTTTTCTCGCAAAGTTATGACTTTATTCTCGTAATATTCTGACTTTTTTGCTTGTAAAGTTATGACTTTATTCTCATAATATTACGACTTTTTTTCTCGTAAAGTTATTACTTTATTCTTATAATATTACGACGTTTTCTCGTAAACCTGACTTTATTCTCATAATATTACGACTTTTTATCTCATGATATTATGTCGTTATTCTCGTAATATTCCGGCTTTTTTTCTCGTAAAGTTATGAATTTATTCTCGTAAAGTAATGACTTTATTCTCGTAAAGTTATGACTTTATTCTCGTAAAGTTATGACTTTATTCTCGTAACATTACGACTTTTTTCTCATAATATTACGACTTTATTCTGGAAATCTCAGATTTTTTTTCGCTCAATGTGGCCCTAATACTCCGTAGTACATTTGCACTTTGGCCCTCACTGCATTAGAATTATATACTATATACTTAGACTATAAGCTGTGTTACCTTCATCACAATGCTAAAATGTTTTGCGGCTCCAGACAGATTTTGGTTAGGTTTAGGCAACAAAACTACTTAGTTAGGTTTAGGAAAAGATCGTGGTTTGGGTTTTAAAATGACACTGGAAGTGGCATAACTTAAGAAGAATGCGGGCTGGGAAAATCCAACGGATGTGACGTCATGCGCGCTTGTGAGTGCCTTTATTCTCAGCTCCGCCACAGGGATAACAGTGAGCAACCATAGCTAACATTCGATTACAAATGGAGTCCACAAACGACCAGCCAAGCATGTGAAATATATAGAGTGATATTGTTGTTTTAGCTGGCTAATGTTGCTAACGTTAATCAACATGATGCCTGTCAATCACGTTCAGTCTCGTGTGTGTCGCGTACATGACGCTGACTGTCGCTGACTTAATGTCCACAGGTGTCACTGATAACAAGCAATTTCTGATTCTTACATAGAGTCCCTTTAAGTTACGTGACAAATAAATCAACTTTGACTTCTGGTTTCACACCGGACATGAACGCCGGTCTCCTGGGTGAAAGTCAGGTGTTTTTTGACCCACCAATCCACCCTGACCACTTCCCTTCGTGGCATTCGCTGCTCTTTTAGTTCACAATTAGGTGGATTACATACGATTTGATTTCGTGCTGACCATCACAGAAAAATTGTGAAATTTGTGTCTATGCACACGAATCAATACATTAAATTTCGTGACTATTTCACGAACTGCTGTGCGACTGGGCTGGTCGATAAGTCTAATATACCTGAGTGGATCCGAGTTCACTCTGATCAGCTCTGATCATGTGGTGCATCATAATCATCACAGCAGTAAATGTGTTTAAAGTGCAGAGGAAACTAATGTGCTCTTTTTTTAATCTGGTGTGTAGCAGTCCCTCATTCTTTGGTACTTAATGTCATTTTCTTTTAATTAATCTTAGCTGAATGTCACAGTTCTCCTGAGTTGATTGGAGGTTATTCAGATCACCTGTTGTGCAGGGTGAAGGCGGACTGATGGCTCCTAATTAAGAACTGAGAGCAGCTTGGCGCGTTTCCCCTCTCGGCCAATCAGGGTGTGACGACGCCATTTCTTTAGGGCTTAAGAGAGGAGGGGAACTGCACAACTCGAGCTTTCTGATCCTTCCTTGACATAATGCAGACCTCTTTTCAGCAGATATTGTCAGCCAGAAACTTTAGGGTGATTTTGTGTATTCTGAAACCAGCTGGAGTGAATGTTAAAGGGAGAACACCTTTCCTTTAAGTTACCTCCATCAGGGCAGATCTTAGTGCTATTTGTGTAAAACGTTTGTGCTTGATGACGATAACCCAACGCTTGCAGGCTTTATTTCGTTTATTGATTTATTTTCATCAAAACTCCCTTTATACACAGTTCCTTATGAAATAGGCATTTGTTTATTATTATTATTATTATTAAGGAGGCATTCTTTCAATGTGAAGGCGCTTGTAAGATTTGTTTCTCCAAGTAAATATTTGTTTTTATTTTATTTTTTTATATTTAAATTTTTTTTGTTCTTCCTATGATTAAAAAACAAAAATTACAGACTTGGTGTGCAAAGGTCTTTACTTTTTTTTTTTATTGTATATTAATACTACTAATTTTATATCATTGATATATTTTACTTTGACATCATCTGTCTAATTTGTGTGGTTTGAATTCCCTTTTTTAAGTTGCACAATTTCAAAAACTTGGATTTAATTAACAAATTCAAATAGAAAAATCCAATATACTCAAGCTGCTCAAATTCAGTTGTTCATTTTTGGATAAATACATTTTAATTATAAAAAAAAAATTAAGTTGCTCAAATTTCGACACCAATATTCAAAATGAATAATTCAAACATCTGGGCTATACCAACAAGAAGAAATTGAGTCTCAACAAAATTAATCAGACGTCTGTCCTATCAGGTTGTAGTGATCGTCGTATGATCCTAGAAACACAAGTTGAGATGAGTGACGGAAATATGTAAGCCCCCCCCAAAAAAAAAATTTAAAAAGGAATTCCATAATTATCTAACTTATTATCTTCTGGAAATTTCGAAGAGGGGAATCCAAACCATATATAGATAAGATGGTTTTCAAAGTAAAATATTTTTATACATTCAGTCGTATTAAAATTTCATCATTCAAGTATTCAGTCATGATTACATTTAAAAATGAGGTTATTATTATTATTATGATGGCCCTTTAAGCCTTCATTCTTCTACCTATAATTAGTCTTGAAAGATTATTTGTTTGGGTGTATTTATACTTTTTTATTCATCCCTTATTTTAGACACATTTAAGAAATATGAGAATTGCGCACACATTTTGAAAGATGTGAAATTACATTGGAGATTAATTTGTGTAATGGCTGATATGATGACTGTATCTACAACAGAAGCACAAGTATATAAACAGGAGAAGATAAATAAAAGTCTTAAATAAAAGCAGAACATGTTAAACGTTTTTCCTGTGGACGAGCATTGAAACCAGAAAACACTCGGCAGTGTGCACAAACACAGACTCGTGCACATACTTTGTTTTATAAGGAGGCAGGTAGGTAGACAGTACGTAACTTTATACAAATAAATAAACAGAAGAAGAAGAAGACGACTTGGTGCAGAGTGAAGGAGTCTGTGTCAGCATTTAACATGTCGTGTGTGTGAGCTTGCATGCAAGTTTGTAGGTGTATGAATGTGGTGTGTATCAGCATGTGTGTGTTTGTGTGTGTAGCGTGTTAGTGTGTGGAATGTCCCAGTTTAACCACAGATCTTGCCAATGGTTGGTGTTCACAGCGTGTGACGGCACCCCCGCTGCTATCTGAGGAGAGAGCGAGGAGAGGGAACACGCCAAGAACGAAAGCAACACACACACACACACACACACACACACACACACACACACACACACACAGAGAAGATACATCAATACACTTGTATAGATGTGGTGATTTAAGGGGAATAACAGAAAATGACCTCCTCTGTGTAAATAGTTATTATTGTGTGAACCTCAGTATTAGAGCATCTTGTAACACTGTTATCCAGCTGTGGCTTCGGCTGGTTTTTGATCCGTTATATTGAAGTGATTTTCTCTCACACTCACATTGATCGAGACCCCCGTTTAATATTCCTATAAACTGTTAACACGAATTGCCTACATTTAACTGTTTTTTTCCGACTCCAGTCAATAAATGTTTAATGAGAGCAGTGGTGAAGTATTCTGTTTTTCTTCTCAATACTAATACTAATTATTAACAACTACTAATATTTTAACATCACAATTCATAATTCATCTGGAAACTAAACCGTTTTTGTGATACATATTTAATTTGATCAATTATTAAGACATGTACTTTGAATGTAAATAAGGTGCCAGAGTGTAGCTTGTTTATTAAAAAAAATATATATATTTTTATTTATTTATTTTTTTTTTTCAACTACTTTTCCCAGAGAGAAAAATGGGTGACGGCCCTGCTAGTAGTTTAAATCTCGTCACGTGTCGGTGCTCACCAACGCATTCTAATCCTCGTCACATACTGATGCTTTGGTTGCAGTAAACATTTGCTTAATGTTGTCAATTAAACAAAAACACTTGCTTAGGTTGAGGCAATAAAACCACTATAGCTAGGTTTAGGAAAAAACAACATGGTTGGGCTGAAAACTACTACGTTTGGGGGCGCCCTGGTAGCTCACCTGGTAAATCGTGCACCCCTTGTACCAAAGGTTGAGTCCTTGCTGCAGCGGCCCGGGGTTCGAATCCGACCCGTGGCCCTTTGCTGCATGTCATCCCTTCTCTCTCTCTCCCCCTTTCAACACTATCACTATATCTATCAAATAAAGGCAAAAGCCCCAAAAAATAATCTTTAAAAAAAAAAAAAAATACTACGTTTGTACAGTGAAAATGACACTGAATGTTGTGAACACGGGACACGGACGAACAGCTGATTGTAACGTGACGCACGGGACACGAACTGCAGTCTCCTGGATGAAAGCCTTGTGTTTGTTGGACCCAACCACCTCCCCTCCTGCCCACCTGGATGTCAGTTGAGTAGGCGGGGCTTTATCGGGCCCAGGACACATTCACATACACACTGCTAAAAGAATGTGGCCATATGTGGCCCAGACCACCTCTGAATGTGGTCTGAGTGATTGGATCTCAATGCGTCCTCAATGTGCGTTCACGCCTGTACTTAGAGCTGGGTCTGAACAGGGCCTTACTCAAGTATATTAGATTTATTTAGGGTATAGCATAGTAGTATTAGTAGTAGTAGTTGTTGTAGTAGTAGTAGTACCATAGAAAAAGCCCATGTTAGGGTGGACATTGATGGCAATATCCCCCCAGTAATAGAACTTTTCTTCCAATCATTCGCCAATCCACTCAAAGAGACTGAGGGAACATGACACAAAGTTGAAGGTATTTTAAAAACCTAAAAGTTTCGGGGCTTTTGAGAAAACATTCGGGGCTGGAGCCCCAGAAGGCTCCCCATGCTCCGCCCCGCACTGGATCAATGGTGAACGTCCATAACAGTTGCATTAATGTAACTGTTAGAAGAGGAAGCAAGTATATAGTATAAAGTAAAAGTATTTGAATAGCCAGCATGAGGAACCCATACTTTTCTAAAGTTCTGCTTCACTTTGTCTCGTGTATCAGGTATTAAACTGCAGCAGGCTATCCAGTCATCTGTTGATCACATGATCTGTTTGATCATGTGTGTTTTTTAACCTTTTCCTCCCCACTGAACCCCCGGAGATCAATAAGAAACACATTAAAGCCTTTCTTTTTTTAACAGCACAGACCTTCGCGACCCACTCCTTTCATATCCTCCAGTTAATTTGGAATTCAAATCAACTGTAAAAAAATAAAAAAGGCTTCATGCATATAATTCATACATTAAACACAAGCGCCACACCATTCTTGAGGTGTTGTGTTTTTAGCCTGAAGCTAGAGAAGGGAAATTATTCCTCTCCAGATGTATTGCATATGGATGAATGAACGAGAGCCAGGGAGATCAGGCGCTACCGATATGCAAATGAGGAGACTAATCGCTCCCAAAATAAAAATGACCAACATCAGCAGGATTCCTGCCTTCCTCGAACAACACAGCTGAACACTAGAGTTCAACCAACGCGGGCTTTTGAAGGCCGACAGCGAGTATTTAGCAATGAAACTGCTGATTGCCAGCAGCTTGTGTCTGTATTCTGTGACTTTAACATCTTGTACTAAACCTTTAACAGGTGCCTGAGGTCAACCAGGTGTTCACTGAAACGATTAAAGCTGTTCTAACGAATAGTTTTATGTGAACAATGAATGACCAAGTTTAATATGCAAAGGGTCACTAAGTGATGAACCTACATTCAGTGGTCAAATCGTCCTAAATCCTGTTTTTATAGTCTTCCATGCTTATAAAATAATCTAGTTTATAGAAAAGTCTGCTACCTGTTGCATCCAGGCAACGCCATCGTCCTTTCAGCAGCCTGATGGCGTGCTCCAACTGTGGACGATCTCCTCCGCGCTCTGTGGGTTATTGGGGAATGGGGTGAGGAGCCAGCGCTTCAGGGGATATCTGCTGTCGCCTGCAGGAATGTTAAGTCGGTTAAGCAGTCAATGGTTGGATCAATGACAGTAAAAAACACATTTGTTAAAAGTCAGTGGAGACGCACATTGTTTCTCTAAGCCTTATCTTACCTAGTAACCAACCATCATGCAGCTCCGGCTTCAGGTCTGCTCTCTAACACTGCTGTGTCTCAGTATAAATTAATCATGTGTTGATCAAGGCCATCGGAGCTGCTACATTCATCAGAATCAGATTTGCATCACTTATAATTTGGACATTGATGGAATGAAAATGTTTTTGATTCACAAAAGCAAATCCATCCTCGTGTGGTGCCCTTATTGCAATATGAGTGCAGTCGACCTCACCGATTACATTGCATTATATTTAGGAAAGCGAACGTTGCTGCAAATTGTGCTGTGATGTTGGTCTGTTCACTTTCTGTGTAGGGAAACCTTATGTATCGCTGTGTCATTTGTGAAATCCCCGACATGTCTGTCAGTTCCCTCTGAAACCCTAGAGTGGTTAAAACCTGTAAAGGAGCTGGTATTGGCCGGTTTCTGGAGGTCGGTCCCTCTAAAGTTGGGTCCAATTCAGCACACAATTACAAGAGAACTGCTCTTGGGAATCGAAATCGACTCATAAGCCAGTCATCATCATCATGGGACAGAAAATCCTCGTGGTCCCTGAACACCCTCTCCACCCGAAGCCTGACATTGGCAAAATCCTCCAACAGCGCTAAAGCAGTCATCACCCAGACCTTTCAACAGTGAGTAAGCAATGCACCTGGCATGATATAGTTGCATCCCTTAGCAATGTTAGAGTATACACGTGATTTGGGTGGAAAAGCTCACCAAACATCAACAGAGAGCGAGCTGTACCCAGCATGCCGTTCGGCGGTGTAACAGTTAAAGAGGACCTATTATGCTTATTTCCAGGTTCATACTTGTGTTTTGGGTTTCTACTAGAACATGTTTACATGCTTCAATGTTCAAAAAATTCCCTACTTTTCTAGTACCGGCCGTGCTGCAGCACCTCTTTTCACAAGTTTGAACTTCTGAACTTCTCTAAAGGAAAGTGGTCAAGCACAAAAGCGTAATAGGTCCCCTTTAATATTATAACAGTGTTGGAAAGAAAAACCTTTTCTTCCCAGCATGATCTCACAGAAATACTTTAAATGACCTTTTAAAAGCTCACTGCGCTTTGTGGTGGCACATAATGTGTTAAAATGATGTGTCAGCACGAGAAGACACTACGATGACAGAAAAATTCCACATTTAATCTCTTTGAAAAAAAACAACTACACAGAGCAGTTCCAGTCTGAATAACTGTGCCGGCTGAACACTGAACACACTCACAGTAAAGAGGGTTCTGCTATACTGTGTGTAACAAGGGAGAGGAGGGGGGGATATAATACAGGATACTGAAAAACAATAATATACATTTGAGTTTAAAAACATGATGTAAAACAGAACATAAAATACAATCATGAATTAATAATTAAAATGTAAGTAAAAGAAAGGAATCACTTAGTTAAAACAAGTACATTTACTAATTCTGAGATTTTAGAAGCATGTTCCTAAACGTCCTGACGGTACCATATTGTGGATTTTTAAAGGGACTGTATGTAAGTTTTTACACATATAAACGTTTTTTAATCGTTTTTGTGTGAATAGGTTGTAACCTAATCTAAAAAATGAGACCTTCCGCGACTTTCTGGGTTTCCTCTATCAGCCTGTAGACTGCTTTTAATGCGAATAATGTGGGCCGTTTTTTCTGGGAAAATCCAACGGATGTGACGTCACACACGCTCGCGAGTGCCTTCCCTTTGTTCAGCTCCACTACAGAGCTAACAGTGACCAATGCTTACACACGTCTACGTAGTGCAAGCAACAGGACGCTGACTGTCGTTGACTTAACGGCCACAGGTGTCACCGTGAACAAGCAATTTCTGATTCTTACATAGAGTCCCCTAAAAGTGCGTTGTAAATCGCTGAATTGAAGGACTTGGGGTGTCAATAAGGTGATGGTCCACCACGAACCCCCTTGTCGTACGTTTATTCTCCAAGTCTATGAACTCTGGAGGGGTGAACAAAAGTTATTCCCACATTTGGTGCATTGAGGACGATGGTGGAGAGTGCTCGGCGCTGTTTACCACGTCGCTGGTGTTCAGTTGGGTTGAGATCTGGAGAATGTGAAGGCCGTAGAATATGATTTGGATCATTTCCAGCCTCATCCGACTATTAAGTGAGCCCTCGTGTCCTGTATGGAAATATCTGCATTTGTTTCCCCCTCTCATTTTTTCTTTTCATTTGTCTCCTGTCTCTGAATTTCCTCCAGTTTTAAAACTCACTATGTGCATCAATATCTTTGACTTTGTGTGAGTGGTTGTGTGTGACGTATGTGTGTGTGTGTGGTGTTGTCAACCGTCAGACACGACATGGAAGCCAGTCTGATGTGGGTTAAAGAGTGCTGCACGCAAGCACTGGCCCAGATGTGTGTGTGTGTGTGTGTGTGTGTGTGTGTGTGTGTGTGTGTGTGTGTGTGCCCCTAAAACACAACATCATGACATGGGAGCCTGCCTCAGGGGTGACGCGGGGTTAATGAACGATTTAAGCATACATACACACTCACTCACACACACACACACACACACACACACACACACACACACACAGAGGCCCGTCTTGACACATGGATGATCACGTCTCGCTACACACCTCCTCCTCCTCTACTACTCTCTCTGCCACTTCCGCAGCCTTTCATCTGTTCATCAATTAAAAATGCATGCATTCAAATGCTAGTGTGTGTGTGTGTGTGTGTGTGTGTGTGTGTGTGTGTGAGAGAATGACTCATTCCGTGACTGGGGCATGCTTCATGCGTTTGACCAGCGGAGAAAGGAGGCAAATGTTCATGAATGAAATATATACAGAGGGGGGGGGGGGGGGGGGGTGAATGGAGGAACTCAGACACTGACATCAGTTCTAGGTGTACACACACACACACACACACACACACACACACACATGTATTTGAAACCGCATACTATACTAGTACTAGTACTACAGTGTGCCAAAAGTACCCGGATGTCGTACTGATTCGGAAAAGATCTCCAAGTATGCATCAGGACCAGTCTACCTCGCCTACTGTATCCCACAATGCAAAGCGCTGGACCGCTACAGGCCAAAAACGGCTCGTTTTTTACACTTTTCGTAGCTATTTCATCACTAAATTCACTTCTGAACATTTTTGAGGCGAGAAATCAACTGTGTAGATTTAGAATATTGACAGTTTTACAAATATTAGATGGCGAATCAAACATTTGGAGTTTAGAAGCTCCACAAACTGCCGTCACAGCTAGCTAGCGGCTGCCGGGGTCGCTTCCCCTCTTTCAAGAGATCGGTCTCGTAGACGAGGGGCTTTTATTTCCTTGTTGACGGATAGTTTGTTTAAATATCACAACACATGTCCATTATAAATTAACAGGTGTTTATCTGCCTTTTTGGAGTTGAAAAGCTCCACAATCGCCCGCGGGTGTAGCTCGCTGGAGAGCCGGCCAGTGACGCTCACAGACGGGCTACAGAGCAGCTGATGGCGAGGGAAGGAGCTGCCTTAAATCTGCAGTATCTTATAAAGTAAACAAAAAAATCAAAGTTTTATTTTTCGATAATATTGTAATAGTGGTATGACTTCGTTTTTTTTTCCAGTGCTTTACGAGCTGATTTAAAGGCTAAAGCCTCGTCTAGCATACTGCAAATACATCGCTTTAACTGTCGCATACTGCATACTACTCAGGAACGCAGTATGCAGTATACAGTATACAGTACATACTGCATACTGCGTTCGTCACTAGTATGTAGTAGGCAGTTTCGAATACAGCCTCACTCTTTATGCCTAAACCTAAACAACCCAAAGCTCAGGTTGATCTCAAAGCTTCACCAACATGTCAAAGAGGAGATTGTCATATTGTTTCTGCCCAGTAATGGGTGTGTGAATACAACAAAAAGTTTTGATTTGCTGCTTCAGCATTCCCAGCTCACCTTCACCCCTTTTGTGCAATCAGTGTCACTTTTCAAATCTCTGAGATGCATCATTACTCCAAGTTTCCTATCGGTGCAGCGTGAAACACCATGAGATGGATAAACTAACAAACGAATAGATGGCGTCCGATTTAGAGTCCCCCATCCCCCTCCCACTATGGTGATGAAATAAACAAAAAAAGTTAAACCACACCACTTTATATTTCCTACAAGAAACAGTGGCAGCCATTCCATTAGCTGCAGCAGCAGTATAATTAAATGCCTGGTGACAGCCATTTAACAGCGATGACCCGGGGTCTTGATGCCTTAAGTGGCGGAGCAGAGGTGTGGCGGCGGCTCATAGCGGTTCGCGGCAGGTCGTAACAGGTATTGGTTTGATGCTAATTGGGGCGGCATTGCAGTGGGCAAATAAGGCAGCGCTAATTGGCGGTCAGGGACACATTTCAAGGACATCTCAAACAGAGGCATCTGCCGCACTACTGCGCAATTGCAAACAAACACACACACACACACACGTGCACGAGCTTTGGACAAACAGTGGCATCTGTGCTTCTCAGCGGCAGTCCGAGGCTGAGCGGAGAGCCCGGTTGTTTTCTGCAGTACAGCCACACTATCTGACTCCACATTCACCACGACGTTATCTGTTGAGACGTTTTCTTCATATGGGTGTCTGGGTCCACGCGTGCACGTTTGCATGGGAAGGGAAGAGCAAACTCATCAAGCCCAGAAACCCGGCAGGATAGAAAAACACAAAAGCCTCCGTCTCTCCTCCAGGCTGCTAAGAGCAGGATTAGGCCTTCTTACCGCGGAACAATAGGCCGACTGTGGTGCTGATAACGTAATGTTAATCAGTGACGCTTCTTTTCTCCCCTTCATCTGTTGGCATGCTTGCTGTTAACTGTTCTAGAAACACAAGCGATGTCCACGCCATCACCCCGTGATGTGATATACTAACAGATGGTGAGGCCATAAGGCTCCAGAGGGCCATCGATTCCTTCATGTCTTCATTGAAAAGCCCAGGAACTGAACTGGATTTGTGTTGACCTTGATTAGTAGGATGCAGTTATTTAATCATTATCTCGTGGTCTCAGGGAAAGGTGGAGGTGTAATTATGGACGTTAAAGATACAATTAAAAGCTGTGAAATGGCAACAGAATCCTGGGATGTCTGGCTGCACATACTATTATCCTCTCATGTAAAACCCTCCATCGTATGAAACTTCATTCAATAATGATTTTGAAGTACCGCTTAAGAAGCTGGATAATCATAAAAAATAAGAGAAAATCTGTGATATAAAAATGTGATATTTTTGGGGCATTTGCTGAAATGAGTGATGCAGTCATTTTTCTTGGGAGAACAGTCTCTTTGATGCACACGCTTATTGATGTGTATTGTCCTTCAGCACATCAACAAACGATGTTAGCAATAATAAGGACTGTAGTTTTGAGAATTGGTCGATGTAATATTGGAGAAAAAAATGTGTAATGGAGGGAATTTTGGATCTCTCTTTGTATCACTCCATAAATCAGAAAATACTGTCAACAGCCATTAAAAAAATTCATTTTCACCATGTTTTTAGGAATAAAATGTTGTATAAATCAGGCTATGAATGCTATATGTAGAAACATCTCTGTAAAAACCTTCAGAATATAGATGGAAACTAGAAAGTTTGGTGTATGTAAGTGCTACTGAAGTGGAGATTTCTGGCTCAGAGTCTGAGAACAGCCTTTAAAGATATGTATAGTAAAATTAAATATACATTACAAGTGAATAGGATAAACAATTTAAACTAATATATATATCAGCATGAAGCTTCTCCAGTTACTTACCTTAAGACAAGTTTTCTGAAATGTTATGCTTAACAAAAAAAATGATTAAGGAGGAATCTAGTGATGTCACGGTGAGGAAATTTTCCCACCGGTTAATAAACTCGTGACAACACCGTTGTCACCGATTACACCGGACATTTTACATGAAAAGATGACGCTCAACATATGTAGAGCTCTTACTTTGATCTTTAACGTCGGATGGCTGTGTGTTCGGCCTCTCCGGTTGAGCATTCGCTGCGGGGCTGCAGGTTTCCACCTGGCGCTGTTGTGAACGCCGTTGTTGTTCACCTACTGTGAACGCTCCGTCCTCTGCACGGCGATTATCTCATTAACATCATGGTTCCCTGTTTGCATTGGGTTTAAATCTGAAATATTGCCAAATAGGTGCTTTTGCTTTTCACTTTGACACCAAATCCTCCGCCATCGTCTTGTCTGTCAACTCTCTGTCGTCCCGTGTGTGAAATCTGACTCCTGCTAGTCTGAGCTGAGAATCGGAGCAGACACTTTCACTTTGTGGCCTCCATCGTCCGACTATGTATTGATAACACGCTTAGTATTTTAAAAATTAGTCTTCTTTCAGATTTGATGAACATGGGCGCTGATACGGGAAAACGAACTAAATTAGGGTCTGTCCTCGACCAAAGAAGATCTTAGTCGACTAACACTCGTATGATTTTGTCAACTAACCAATTAGTTGGTTTAATCGACAGATCTGTGAAACTGAGTTTCTCCACAATGTATCACACAAAAGCAGCACTTTAAATCTTGTCTTTAACAGAGTTGTGCTCATAAATTTCTTGTAAATAAGTCATTCAGCATGAAAAAAAGCATACAAAATGACTAATCGACTAAAGAAATCTCAGTCGACTGTTACGGCCTCTCAAACAATCAAAGGCCCTGGAGAGACCGAAGCATATGAAAGGACGCCAAGAGACAGTTACGTGAAAATAATACTATCAATTTATTTTAAATCAGGACAAAAGTAACTATCAAAAATGTAACTGAGCAAACGAAGGGTTGGAGATCCCGGTTAAATGAACAAAGGAGGGGAAGTCTCCTGGCCAGCCACGCAGCGGGCCGTCGCACCCAGCTCATTCCTCTAAACTCAAACAGTGGCTAACTTAAACCAAAAGCACGAAAACTTAACTACCGGGGATATACAGCCCTAATACAAAGTCACAAACTAAATGCTGAGAAAAAAAGGTCATCAAGATCAAAAAGCAACGAAACAATGGAGACGGGAGTCTCCCGAGCAGTGCTGCATGTTGGGCAAGTAACACCGACTACCGCGGCAAGCCTAGTGGAATCCAAGAAATAGCCGCCTTCCAAACTTGAGTTGAACTCTTGCTGGAGTGAGAACCGTAGTGGAATTATTTATGCGTCTGCAGTGAACACTTTACATTAGTGGTCCATAGACGTCGGTGGTCTGACAGTTGAACTTGTACTCTGTGTGGTGGTTGCAGGTCAGAAAGGTCTTGCAGCGCTGCGTGTCTGAATGGGACCATTGCATGACTGATTTTCCAGTCTGAAAAAGTGTGTGTGTGTGTGCTCACCAACTGGTCAAGTTACTCCAGTCTCTCCTCTCTGACTGCACGCCTCACTGGCCTAACACTGTCTGGAGCTCCTCCTGTGTGTGTGTGTGTGTGTGTGTGTGTGTGACAGAGAGAGAGTGTGTGTGTGTTATAGAGAGAGAGAGAGACAGCGAGAAAGACAGCCAGCCCCTGGGAAGTAGGATGGTGTGATAACACTCAGAAATGATAGCTTAGCCCTGGAGAGCACTTGACACGCAATATCTCCTTCCTCAGATCGACACATACACACAAACACACACACACACACACAGCTGTCACAGTGAAGGGTAAACAAGCAGCGCCAAGGGCTCCGAGAGCAGCGGGGAGACGAGACTCGGGCCTCATCTGTATGTGTGTGCGCCGGCGTCGGCGCGTGGGTGGGAGTGGCGTCTGTGTGTATGTCTCTGTGAAACATAAGTAAAGTGGACCAAATTGAGTATATTGCCACTCAAACAATAGACAGTGTGAGACCGAGAGAGAAAAAAGCACACAGTCAACGTGGACACGCAGCTTCTAGATCTCATCTCACCTCCTGTCGGAGTTTTCCCAATTCCCCTCCCACCTTTCACCAGCAGACAGTGTGATGGAACATTAAAATGTCAGACGTATAGGCACCTCAGGTGGTATGGCAGCGTATACGGCTCGCTATATGTGGAAAGCAGAAAACTTTTGTTCTGAAATGTTCATGGTGCACTGGAATATTGTTGAATTAGCACGGTGTCTGCAAATGCAAATAGGAGCTCTGTGCACAAAAATCAATTTTCCCACCATGAAAGCATCACGTGAAGGAGGCACATGAATTATCTAATTACCCCGCTGGCAGAATTAGTTCTTGTGTGGAGAAAAATAAATCCTGATCACTGAATCAGGGACAAAATGACCTGCTAAAGGGAGCGATTTCTGCTGTTTGGACTCATTCCTTCTAATAGGTTGGAATATTATTTAGATACAGGTACTTAATAATTGCACTGCAACAACACCTGTCAACAGACTGCACCGATAATACTTTATCCATTATATATTGTGTATAGAGCCTGATTGGTACGGCCAGCCAGCCCGTTCGCACGAAAAGGCGTATACATGCCATGATAATGCACAAGGCGTTTAGCGTGCAATAAGTACGCCTTTCTTCTATTTCCACGTGTCATTTATACGCCATGTATCCTGTCCGAGAAAGACCTCTTATGGTGGGCGGGTGGATGGGTCCAACAAACATAGGACTTTTAACCAGGAGACCGTTGTTGACCGATGTTTTGTTTAGTACGTTACGTTAGTGACGTGTTTTCTGTAGTTGTTTCCGTACGTGTTTTACTTAGTTTACTTATTTATTTTAAGCACAACCATGACGTTTCCCTTACCCTACCTAAGGACATAACAACAAACATAGGACTTTAAACCAGGAGACTCGTGTTCGAGACAGTTGTTGACCGGCGTTTTCTTCTGTAGGTTATGTTACTGACGATTGTTTTTTGTTGACGATTTTTCCGTAGTTGTTTCCGTATGTATTTTAATTAGTTTACTAACTTATTTTAAGCCCAACCATGACGTTTTCCCTTATCCTAACTAAGTGGTTTTCTTGCCTTAACCTAACTGCAGATGTTTGCATGGCAAAATACGTCCTCATGACAATTATGTCGTGGTATTTATACGTCTTCTTCAGGCTCCTGAGACCTTCTAGCTGCCTCACTGATCTTTGAGAGCATCCTAACCACACTGGTCATTTGTTCAAATGCTTAAAACTTTCCAGTTACCTCCCATTCCATCTCTTGTATAATAATGACCATCTCTAAGTAGCAAAGGTAGATATAGGGTGACAATGTACCATAAGGTCGAGGTGGATGGTTGGGCGTGCAAAGGATGGGACTTCGACACCACAGACTGCTGTTTATCTCCTGCCAACAGCACACCGTGGGCAGCGATCTTCCTTTAACCATGACCACAATCAACTGTTTTTATAACCGTCATATGGCTCATTTTGAAAGGAACTGATGAGCAATTTTTCACAGTAAAGTCGGTTTAAACATTAGTTGTATTAAAGTTTTACAGTTTATTAATATTGTGAGAGTTACAGTCTAGCTAATCAAGGCAGCTAAAAAAACGAAGGGATTAAGGTGAGAAGTAGGTAGTCGCTGTACCAAAGGTACATTTCCTATTTGAGTGTTTTGCGAAGGACAGGAAACCTCAGGTAGGAATGATAAATGAAAACCAGGCAAGGATGTTTACAAGCATCTCTTTGCATTTGTCAAATTATTCTTCACCAAGGACAAGTGCTACTCTGAAAATCAACAAAAAAAGCTGCACAGACAGCGAAGGGCACAGAGACGTATGACTTCTGCGAGACGTGAACCGACGCTCAAAAATGGATCGGAGCAAAAGCTGAAACTGTGCAGAGAGCATCGTCAGCCTCGGGGCACGGCGGCGTCCTCCGTCAGGTACACAAAAACAGGAGATCCAGTCTCCTCTCTGTGCTTAAAACAGACAAGACGTGAAATTTAAATTCAACAGAGGAACCAGAAGAGAGATCAGAATTGAATATCTGGACCTGGAAAAGACATTTGGTTCACACAATCCAGTGGCCCGCAATCGATTTCTTCAGAGTAAAAAAATCTAGTTAAAGTCTATTTCCCAAACATACAGATATGCTTCACAGCTACAGTATGTAACTCACCGCAGCATGGCAGCACCTGGAAATTGCTATCATGGCAGGGTGCGCATCTCCCCTCTAGCATTCACTGTTGCAATGGAGGAAATCATTAAATGGGTTGTGGGTGGAGAAAGGCAGCAGGGAGGAATTCACCTCCCACCTCCCACCCATCAGGGCACAGTTTAAATAACATGACAACCACCACGACAATAGCAGCCACGTTTTAAAGATGAACTGAGAATAGGGTTAAATCGAAGCCATAACAATCAGGAACATCTTTCCATCGTCAGAGGAAACTGTCAAAACAAGTTAAAAGATTCTACACATAGTCGACGAGGTAATTTGAACAATGTTGAAGAAGGCTGCCAGGAGCTGAGTAAAATATTAATCCTCAGATTAAGACAGAATGGGATCACAGGCTGATGGGATATAGAATAGATACAGGGCATCGATGATATCGTCACAAACTGGCTCAGAGAATGTGACGAGGAGGCAAGAGATTCACTTAAAACTATTTGACTAATAATTGTCAATGTGACTAGTTGGGATGAGAACGTGTTGCATGGTCAAGTTACTGCAGGCCACACTGATATGCAATGCTCACAGCAAATAAATAACAAGGCAAAAGTGAGCATGGCTCACATACCCCCGCTCACTGCTTGACCCCTGCTAAAGTAGGGTCAAAACCCCCCAAAAGGCACAACTAGACCACACTGTCAACCATCATACCAAATTTGAACTTCCTAAGTGAAACAGTTTCCGAGTTTTGCTCCGGAAACGAAAGTGTGACATGCGAACGGACGGACGGACGGACACGCGGAGCGCCATATACCCCGACTACGTTGTCGCAGGAGTATAATTATCCCACTTAATCATTGAAAAGCCAATTTTAGAAGATACAGGCCTCAAATGAAATACATATTGCATACTGTACATCTGCATATTCTAACTTGAAATAGCACACGGAGTGCTGCATTTATACACTCCAGAGAAACTCGTCCTTTCTTTGGTTTGAAAGTGCTGAATCACACATGAACATGAAAAGCCCCTTACCCACTGCTGGTGCTATCTTCTAAACCCCGGGGCCACAAATGAAGCTTTAATGTAGCTGCCAGCCGAGCCACTTCGACAGCAGCACATCGTCCGAGAGCGCTCCCGAAACTCCACCGCGGGGAGAGAATTCATCGCTTCCATCCTTCAATATAAGGTCCGGCGTGAGCAGCTGGGGGTATTGTGCACGGTGAACATTATGAACTTTTCGCGGGCCGCAAGATGACAGAACAATCTGCTGAGTCTGCAGCACACAGATCACAGCGGGGAGAGAAAAAAACTCCTTTGGTGTTGACGCGCAGCAGCCACCATTGCCCACAGCTAATGTCACACAACCGCTACAAGGGAAGGAGGATTTTTCGCTACTGTACTCTCTGTCAGAACCATGTCCCAAGGCTAAAGATGAAATGGTCTTCATAACATCCGCCAAAAACAAGAAAACACACACACAGACTTGAATGTGCTCGAACGCCGGTTGCCATCATCCTCTCAAACTGTTCTCGAGGGTGATCAGAATGAATTTGCATATATTCTTAAATGTAAGCACTGAACTCTGTAATTACGTGAAGCCCTGAGTGTGTGCGATAGACTGTGCCCGTAATTGTTTGTGTACGGGAAGAGGGGGCCATGTTTTCAGCAGTAACGAAAGGGGAGGCGCCCTCGCTGAATGCGGCCCCTCTAGCAGCTGTCTAACACAGCTGTGGCAATTCATAAAAGATACACTCGCACACCCGCATTATCATAAACACACACACACACTCACGCGGTGTTAAATCTAAGAAGGCCTCCTGGGGACGGCACCTTCCTCCTCATGTTTCCGTGACACAGGCGATGATAATTAGACTAATTCAAAGTCTCCTCAGAGCGAGGGACGGAGATGAGGCGAAGGCAGGCAGACACCCCTGAAAGCATCGCGGCAAAGGTAGACACACACTCACAGGGTTGATGTGGAGTTCATCCAGCTAGCTGCCATATTGTAGCATAAGATTACTGCACCAGGAGATCCATACCTTTACTGCAGGCAGGACTGGGGAGTAAACCAGGGGCTGAATTGGAATTGGGGAGGCACAGCAGGGGGCTTCTTGACCGGTACCAGAGGAAAAGGCTGGAGGGAGAATGGACAGCTGACCTCTGCAGCTCGGCTGATAGTTTCTGAAATTCAAAAGTGATGCACTTCTGGGGAGCACCATACAGATTCGGTACGCTGTAGATTATTTTCCATCACTATAGGAGTCAAAATTAATGAGTGTCTTTACTTTTGTTGGTGTGTAATAACATATCAGCAGAGTCACTCAGCAGTTTGGGAAATAGTTTCAAATTTTTTTCATGATGGTCAGCACAAAATCGATTCGTATGTAATCCACATAATTGTGAACCAGGAAATATAAAGAACGGCGAACGCTGCGTAGGAAGGAGGTCGGGTTGGATGGGTGGTTCAAAAAACACAGGACTTACACCCAGGAGGCTGCTGTTCCTGTGAAACCACAAGTCAAACTGTACATGGAAATTCGTGTCCATGTACACGAATCAAATAGATTAAATTTCAAGACTATTTCACAAACCGCCGTGAGACTGTGTTGAATATATTGTACATTTTACAGTTAAAACATCTTGTATGGCTTTAAAATATCACATGAGTATTAATGAACCTTACCAGTAGTGGGGCTATAAATATATAATATATCCGGGTCTGAAAAGTGAAGCCAATGCTGAAGAGCCTTAAACCTGCATTCTTTCTAACAGCCAGCAGGGGGCGACTCCTCTGGTTGCAAAAAGAAGTCTGATTGTATAGAAGTCTATGAGAAAATGAGCCTACTTCTCACTTGATTTATTACCTCAGTAAACATTGTAAACATGAGTTTATGGTCTCAATCGCTAGCTGTTTGATGGGTCAACCTACATCGCCATTGCTATGCAAAAATTGTATTTGTTTTGTTATGTTTTGGAACGAATAGAGCATATAGACGGATAGGTAAAGGGAATCAAATTCATGTATCTGCTTTGATGTATGAGACCGTCTTTGTACAAAGTGGAAGGATATAAAGCGCAGTGTTGTGGAAGGATACAGGGAGCTCTATGACCGCCTCAGTGTTTGTACAAAGACAACACTAACATGCCGTAAATAAGGCTGTAAGTGTGTTGTCGCTTCATCTGTCGGAGCATAATGTAACTGAAGCCTCTTCTAATGGGACATTACACTCTAAACAGCCCTGCTGAGACTCATAACCCTCATGTCTGTCACACGCCTACTCTGCTGCAGTACTGCTGCTGTTGCGACAAGTTTCAGAGCTCATTTGATTGCAAGTGTCAAACGAAATTTATTTGGAAGGCTGTTTAACATTGTTCTTCTTGTTACATTTGTTATTTATGAAAATAATTCTTCGCACAAAGTGTATTTATTGATATTTTAGAGTCAGTACAGTACAAACAGAAACAAAACACAGCATTTTCAAACCTTCATTCCCTCTTCTCCCACACTCACTCAACTCATGAAACGCATGAAAGGCAAGAGGAAAAGAAATACCATCAACAAAGGAAAAGGGGATACCCAGTACTGAAATGACAAATTTTGGAGTTCCAGAGGAGGGTTTATTAATAACAAAACACATGTTTGCCTTTGCAACTCTTCTTACTCTAATATTTTGTAGGAGTGGAAATCGGAAAATCCGGGCGTTAATGTTTGTGAACAGTGCTCTGTTTCTCGAGTGCAATCCTCTTCCGTGTTGAGCTGGTCAATATATTCCAAACAAGGGCTCCAGGTTTCCTGGAATGTTTTTATGGAGCCCAAAAGAGAGGATCTAAGTTTCTCGAGTTTAATATTATATCCTTAATCCATCGATCGTGTGCAGGGGGAGAAGTGTGGTTCCATTTAAAGGGGATTTTTTTTCGTTGCAGTGTTTGTGTTATGTGCAAATGAACGATGTTCGGGTTCCCTCTGTGTTACTGGCGCCTGGAGTGTGTAGGATCTGGCGGTATCTAGCGGTGAGGTTGCAGATTACAACTTCTCCCGTGTGCCAAGCGTGTAGGATTGCTGTAGTGGGCCGACGCAAAAATGTGAATGACCCTCTCTAGAGTCAGTTGTTGTAAGAGAAGAGTGCGTAGAGTGTGTGTGTACTTGGGAAGTGAGCGGTGAAGCAAGAGAGAGAGAGAGCGGCGACGACGAGAGTGAGTAACGTTATCGACTCCGGCCCAAGCAGGAAAAGTTACAACATTGCAGTTAAACATGGCGGACTCCTATATAGATATAAACAGCTCATTCTAAGGTAACGAAAACACAATGATTCTAATTATCAGGTGATTATAAACAAAAGAAAACATACTTATTAATATTATATTATTTCTGCCAAAAGATCCCCCTAAATGTTACAAACTGTTCCTTTAAGTATAAACGTGTGTCCAGTAAAGTCTTGATGATGACAGATGAAGATTAGAGGCAACGACCACGTCTTAAACCCGGCTTAAAGTTTAAAATATGTTCGACCACAAAGTTATTAACTTGAATACTAGAATATGAGAAAGAGTTTGGCAGGGGATCATTGGAACAGATTGCAGGCATCACTGATATCAGGATAATTTTCAGTCAGTCTGGCATTATTATCGTTGATTCTGTTTAAAATTTTGCTTCTTTTTTTTCTTGATTTTTAACCTCTAGAGACAATGGGCTTTTTTTTAAAAAACAGTTTACAATAATCAAACATTATAACTTTCACTTCTCATGCTGCTTCTCTTATTCTGTTAGGCTTTGTTTATTTAGGATAAGAGATGTAAATACAACAGAAAAATATATTGAAAAGGAAACCTTCACTTGTACATACTATCCATCAAATGTTGAATGCGTTGACATGCTGACAAATTAAAAGCCATGCCATGCTGAAAATCTAATTTAGGGCCCGTCTGACACTGACAGGCTGAGGTAGGATTCAGTGAGGTTTTACAGACTGAAGAAAAGTCTCTTTCTCTGGTCAGAAACATAATTACAAAAACTAAAAAAAAAGGTTATGACTATCTGAGTCAGAGAGGGACCTCCATCAGATGACACCTCTGATGTGACTGGACGATATCACAGTTTCAATAACAGTCCTGTATTGTTCCAATATGCTGGCCTGAACCCGTCTTTTGTGCTGTAATGAAACACAGACCTGTGATCAGCTGCAGGGTCAAACAAATTCTGAGTTTCAAATCCAATAAAAGTTCTGATTTACACCTGCTCTAACTAGAGTATAATACATTTAGTTCAACTGTCATTAGGCAAACTCAAGCTATGGTACCACACCGTGTAGGTAATCAAACTTATCATGTAATCTTTATTTTGCAATCATACATAAAGAGTAATGTTTTTGATTAGCACATTATTATTAAAAAATAATAAATATTTCAATACGTTGGAAATATGCTTATTTTTTTTCTGTCCAACACTCAGAAGAGCTCAAATCTCAAGTCTGTATGTGAAGTAGGGAGCATTTAAGAAGTGGATGTAGTTACCGTGACGTCACCCATTGGTTTGTGGACTGCCGTTTTGAAGCCTCAAGTTTGACATTTTGGCCATCGCCATCTTGGTTGTTTGGAACCAGAAGTGACACGAGAGGTTAAAGTTCTAAGACGAAAACACGGACAACTCCCAGACCGGACAACGCTGTAGTAGCGACCTGTCAATCACAAGGTAGCCCCGCCCTAAAGCATCTCTTATGCTTTATGGTCTATCTGACTCTAAATGGGACCATAATTTACTAAATGAACATCATGCTGTATTGAAGAAGACTTGAAACTAGCGATTGAGACCATAAACTCATGTTTACAATGTTTACTGAGGTAATAAATCAAGTGAGAAGTAGGCTCATTTTCTCATAGACTTCTATACAATCAGACTTCTTTTTGCAACCAGCTCCAGAGGTTGCCCACTGGTAGGGTGGGTTAACAACTAGCCTGCCTCTGTGTCTGTCCTAATTTACCTTTTGTACGGCACTTGACTTTCACTTCTTGGCAATATACGTTCTTTATAGTTGTGACATCACAGCCTTACAGAAGTCCTGACGGCTCGCTTAGCCACAGTTTCTGAATACAAGCTGTGTGCATTTCTCTGTGGATTGAGCGTTTTCATACTTTCACAGTATTTATATAGCACATAGACCTGCTTTATAATAAAAAAAAGAGTAGTATTGTTTCATTGAGGCTTAGCTGCTTGCTAAACTTGAATATGTAGCCCAACAATGAAAATTGAATAAAAACATAGCAGCAGTCCACAGAATAAAACGGTACCCTTCCTCAACCAAAGAAATAGCTGTCTCACCTTAATGGTAGGCCTCTGCATCCTCCTCCTTTTTGTCATGGATGTGGCGATATGGTTGGCACTATTCATGCGAATAGGGGACGAGCGGTGGGCTTGTCATTCACCTTGGCTGGAGCCAGTGTTTAGGGCTACCGATAGCCATAATCATACCAATCCACACAAAAACCCCCTCTGCCTGGGCTCGCTGCAGCCAAGGGCACGGATTACCACAAAAAAAAAAAAACAATTTGGAGGGACCGGAGCGTCCATTGGAGACAGAGAGGATATGAGAGGCAGGTTCTTTGTTCTCCCTGATATTTATCTGTCCGAGACCGAATAGAAGAGGAGATGTCGCTCCAAAGAGAGGTCTCCCAGGTCGGCGGCCTAGTATTAAACTGATCTATGTATGCATCCCAGGGAGATAACACCACACATCACGAGAACAATCTGAGAGAAAGTGGCACCCAGATGCATACGGACGGGATGTTGGGTGGGATCACTGCCAAACACATCACTTCTTAATCTGGCCTGTAGCCAAGGATAAACCCATCTAAACTCAGTCTGGTCTGGGGTCAGTCTTCTTTTTTGGCTGACATGGATCTTTGTTATGGAGAAGATTTATATGATGCTTTTGTGATGTGTTTAACAATTGAACTATTACCTTGAGTTCATAATTAATCCACATCTTAAGGCCCAGACACACCAAGCTGACGGTCGGCCATTGGACAGTTTGGTGCTGTAGGTGAGCGTCCATCGGCCTAGTTTTTTCGGTTTGTCCAGCACCGTTGGCTCTAGTCTGCCCGTGTCGATGTTTTTTTGGCTGATTCAGCGTTGAATTGGCGGTGGAGCTCGTCGGTGAGAGAAATCACTCTGATTGGCTGTTCAGCTTAAACGAATCAGTGCACGAGAAGAGAAACGGAAGTGAGGAAAGCAAGCCAATGAGTAAGGTCAAGAGGAGAAGCACAAAAGACTTTTATCATTTTTCATCTTCATGTCATCTGATCATTCCAACACACGGATATTTTCACAGCAACATGAACATCTGGAATGAAGCTAAGTGGTGAGTGAGAGTGGTGTGAAAATGGTCGGCAGACACCGCTTTGTTTCATTTACGCATCATAACAAGCAGGCGCAGAACGTACGTGCTAACTGGCCTTAATGCGATTTAATGCAAACACTAATTACAGTTGCTACATTTTTTATTTTTCGTGGTCCAGACTGTGAAATATCAATCCTGTCTCCAACATAATTACATTCCCATACAACTAAACTACATTCTCAATTACGTTTTGAGGGAAGTGTATTTTCTTCAGGATTACTGTCGCAGTTTTAAATCGTTTTAAATACGTGGTTAACGTTGTGAATTAAACCAAACAAAACAAAAAAACACAACAACACTACTTAATTAGGTTAAGTAAAAAAAAAACATCATGGTTTCGACTCAAAATGACTACGACGTTGAAACAAAACAAAAACAACACAAACAGCGGTCTCCTGGGGGGAAGTCCTGTGTTGGTTTGACCCGCCCGTAGTGGACATTCTCCCTTGTTATACTCAGTTCGTGAAATAGTCACGAAATTTAATCTATTTGACTCGTGTACATAGACATGAATTTCCCTTTTTTTCATGACGCTCAGCACGACTTTCAACAACGTATTTTTCGTGCGTTTTCCCACGAATGTCCAGCAACACCTGAATTTCCGCGCCAGTCTTTTCAAAATAAAACTACTTAGTTATGTTTAGGGAAAGATCGACTTGGTTAGGCTTAGGCAACAAAACTACGTAGGAAAAGTTTTGGGTTAAAATAACTCAAGAAGATTCGTAACTTAAGTACGGAAGTTACGTGACAAATAAATCAACTTTGACTTGTGGTTTCACACAGGACATGAACAGCGGTCTCCTGGGCTAAAGTCCTGTGTTAACCGTTCTTTATACTTCCGCTTCATAATTACGTGGATTACATACAAATTAATTTCGTGCTGACCATCATGAAAAAAAAGTGGGGTTTTTTTGTGTCTATGTACACGAATCAATACATTACATTTCGTGACTATTTCACAAACTGCTTTGCAACTGGACTGTTATACTCAATAATGGTCGCTCGTTATACTACCTCACTTGCTGCAGCCTTCTGTTGACTATTATTACAAACGTATTTGTGATACGTCAAAGACAAACGTAATCCACAACGAAATACGTTTCCCTCGAACTTAATTGAGAATGCAGTTTAGTTGTATGTGAATGTAATTTTTAGGAAACAGGGCTGGAAATATAGATATCCTTTGAGGCCTCCAGTGTGGATAAAATTTAAGCCCCAGCTGCCTTTCAGTTTTCATCAGAAAGCTGTCCCCACTAATTAGAGCTTAAAAAAAATAATTTTTTCAAAGACTTGTGAGACGTGACTGTATGAAAGTGTACACTAGGCTGTGTGTGAAGTAGATTACCCTTGACTAGCCGCCTGTAAGTCTGGACCGACTGCACCCTCGCTGGCACCGATGCAGCGAGGGAGCATGTCAGCGGCAGCAAGGTGGAAAAGTAGCAATTACATAAAAGAGAGCAAGTCAGAGCGAGGCTCTCCTTGCTTCTCCCATTCTTCGCCTCCTCCTCTGGGTTAAACCGGCGAGATCAATCCACAGCTGTGAAGTAGCGAGGGCACCTTGAAAATGCTGCTATTTATTTGTTTGAAATGTTCCTTTCCTTTCTAGTCCTCTTAAGGCCACCTGGGAATCTGCCATTGATTTCCACTTCAATAACTTGACCTCTGACCCCCGAAGGGGACGTGACGTCCCTCGGCTGGCTGCTCGCAGCCAGGTGTGGTGAGGGAAATCTCCAAGCTTCTATTTCATGGTCTCACTCATTTACATGATTTAAAGTAAAGAGTTTTTTCTTCACTTAGGTTAATTGCGGTCTGTATTTGGGTCCACAACAAGAGAGCAACTGGCAGTCGCAGACTCGCAGCTGTTTCATGTTTTTCCAAAAGCTCAAAAGGCCGGTGGCCTCCATTTCAGCTGTGAACCCTGAATCAGAGAAAGAGAAAATTGGAACATTTACATGGATCTTGTAGACGGAGATAATCTTTGAGCAGCCACGTATCCTTTCCAACGTGCGTCTGTCTCAGTCTCCAGTCTCATCTTGGCATTCGCATGCCATGTGTGAGTGCAATACGAGGGGACTTTCGCTGTTTGCAGACAGACTCCCCGTCTGTAATGAAGTCCGGACCACCTGACGGGACGCCGTCAGCCGACGCAGAGTCAGCCGCAGGATTCACCCAGCTCTGCAATCTTTGAAAAGCTGTGATGGAGCATATGCAACTCGAGATCTCAGCAGATTACGGGGATTGAGCCGCATAGCGCATCAATCAATATTGTCCTAATTATGCAGGAAAGCTGCGTCTCTGCCGCCGTGGGATCACACGCTGAACCAAGTACATCAATTTGCACAAGTTATTGTGTTATCTTTAGGGAACTATGACAGTAGAGTTTAATAATAACACAGTGATGCCTTCATTTGTATAATGTTATTCTTTTTACAAGAAGTTCCCAAAGTGCCTCGCAGACAAGAACAAACAAAAGACACAGAACAAAAAGTTTCACAGGAAAGGAGACAGAGAGGTGAACTCTCACTTGAATAAGAGTTTGCAAGCATTTCATAGTCTAAACACATCAGAAATAAGTGACGAAGTTACGTGGAAAGAGGATAGTGGAGAGTAAGTGTTGTTGCCTGTTGGACTGCAGTTTGCCATGTTATGACTTGAGCATATTGTTTTATGCTAAATGCAGTACCTCTCAGGGTTTCTGGACAATATCTGTCATTTTTTTGCGTTGTTAATTGATTTCCACTAATAAATATATACATATATTTGCATAAAGCAGCATATTTGCCCACTCCCATGTTGATAAGAGTATTAAATACTTGACAAATCTCCCTTTAAGGTGCATTTTGAAAAGATAAAAAATGTGCAAATAATCGTGATTAACTATGAGAGAATCATGTGATTACCATTAAATATTTTAATCGATTGACAGCCCTATTAATAATTCAACATGACTACTTATCTCTGCCCAGGAAGAGATTGGCCATTGGATTTTTCCACTGGTGCCATGCATTTTGGCTACAGAAAGCTCCATATTAATAATTATTTGCTTTAGCTCACTACACTTTCCAAGTAGCTTTTGCCCAACACTGACTCTTGGTCTTGTTTCATTATAGAGCAACATATGAATTAATACTGTACTGTGCACGTCTACTATTTGGGGAGAATTTGAAGTCTGTTAAGTGTCAGTGTGGGGACTGAATACAGCCCTCGATAGAACAATAGCTGGTTTGACCAACGTCCAGAAGGTCAGCAGAGACAATGTCCTGCTATCGGTCGTGGTGTTACATCTGGAAAAGCTTGGCTGTCACAATGCACCCCTCCTCCCTTCATTTCTAATTGTGAGCAGCTCACCAAAGCAGGGTGTAATTGTGAGCGAGAGGGATGGGAGTCGTACAGTAGACACCTGCTTTTTCTCTGCAGAACACACTGGCTCTGTCCCAACTGGCTTCAGGCTGCGAGTGGTTTACTGAGCAGGAAAAATGTAAAAAAAAATAAATAAATAAAATCCCACGTTCTCTGGGCCCTCCCTCCCTCCAGCACCACAGCTCTACCAGAACGTTCTCCCTCCGTCCAGCTCTGGCCTGACCTAGATCCAGTATGGGAGCCATATTTCATTTCTCATCACCCTGTGTTGTCAGTTAATAACCTGCAACCTGGGAGGAAGCATTGCTCCACGGCGGATAGATAGCTCCAAATCACCGTCATGTGTGCTCAATACGGCGCTGGGGATCATTATTTCTGATTGGACCTTTCAAGTGTTTCACAGAGCCAGAAAAAAAAAAAAAAAAATGTCCAGGGAGACTTAATTCCCCCCCCCCACCCTGACGCGATCCACGTCCCGAAACGTTTACCTGGACACAAAATCATTTTTACATCAGCGAGGCGTCGTCGGGAATAAATGACACGTCTGCGACTCAGGGCCGACGCGACGGATAAGAGTGTGATGAAGGGATGATGAGCAGATATTCAAGATGATGGTGGGAGATGATGCGCGGGGAGAAAAGTGACATCCGTAACCTCCGTAATCGTGTCTGTGGCGCAGCAGGGAAGGGTGGGGAGGGGGGGCGGGATTCAGCTGGCTCACTGAATAGACAGTTTAATCGCCCAAGTAAAAATCACTTAGCGTGGCCCTCTACGCCCGTCCTAAAAGGATTGGAAAGGAGAAGTGAGGTAACCCGACACTTCATTGTAGCAGCCACGCCTTCAACCTCCGCTCCATCCACCCGCGGTCTGACTACTTGAATGCCATCTGCTTGTTGGCTCGCTGGAGAGGGGTCAGAGCCGGGGCATCTGAGCAGCCAATTTCGGCACTTTAAAATCTCTCCAAGTACCGGCGCTCTTTCTCGGTCACATCACACACACACACAGACTGGCAGGGTAACTGGAAACTGCTAATCACCGTAGCGGGTTGCTCCCTTTGAGAGCCAGGCAGAGGATGTCTGTCAGTCGGAGGGGGACGAGCGGGGGCCGGGTCTCGAAGTCGAGAGGAAATGAGACGACGAGCACGCCCCCCTGTGTTTTTTTTTTTTTCCCATCAGCCCCCTCGTCCAAGTTTTGAAGGGTCAATCAGCCGTCATCCAATCTTCTTCCTCTCCTCTCCTCTTACGTTCTGCTGCGTTATGATGGCTGCTGTTTGAAACATGAACACAGACAATGTTGAGCACTTCAAAGACTCCGCTCTCTCTCGCTATCTATCTCACATCATCTCGCTCTGCCTCTGTGATGTGTGCATGAGTGTGTGAGTGTTGAGTGTGTGTGTGCGTGTGTGTGTGCACAGACGACTAGAGAGGAGGGCCGGCGGTGTGCTGCCCCCGGGGCTCGGACCTGATCAAAGCAGAGTCTGTCAGTTTGCAGGTACACAAACAGGCAGCCTGTACACACAGTGCACAGAACAGAGAAGGGAGAGAGAGCGGGAGAGAGACACCGACACGGAGCCGGAGGTGGAGGAGGAGGAGGAGGAGGAGGAGGTTCGGGGAGAGCGGCAGAGATCAGAAAGCATCATTCTGTCTTAAATCAGGGTTATGTGGAGGTCAGGAAGCCTCAGCGAGCGCTACTCCTCACTCACCTCAGTATGAAAGAGCGAGTAAAAGGGAGAGTAGACTGAGTTAAAGGTTGGACTCTCCCAACAGGGAGATGATGGAAACCTGCTGCTTTATTTAAAAAGGCTACAAGCAATAAAAACAATAATACAGTGACAAACGCTTATATGGATCAAAAATATGGAACAGAATCACTCCTATATAAATGCTGTTTAAATCATTTTAATCATAGTAATCAAGTTGTCCGCTTACAGTGTTCATTTTGGGTCTTTTTATAAATTAAAATATGAAAATAATTGTTCTATTTGATTTTTCTATTAGGCTCTGATCACCTACAATTTATTTTCAGGCCTGTTAAAAATGTAGAAATGTACTGAAACCACCTATTTTCACTACTGACGTTACTGTATTTATAAACAGCACAATACTGTTCTAAACTGTAACCTAATTATAATTTGAAATAAAGTCCACTATATTTTATATACATACTGTATTATTTGAATTATACATAGTACAGTAATTTAATTTGTACAGTAATATGAAAAATGTTTCTACTAACAGTCAATAAAATTCAGTAAATAGCGAAACTGTCTGTTTCATTACTTTATATTCATATAATAAATATACAAATTAATATTATATGGTAATCTGCATGGGAAATAAAGAAAAAAAAAAAAAATTGGGTGTAATAATCATTCGCTTATAGTGATCAATTTTGACAGATGACCTCTTTTAAGAAAATAAAAATGTGAAAAGTATTGAAAATTGATCTGTAAATGAATACATACAGTATATTTTATATATATATTACATTTATTATATATTATAATCATTTACAGAAAAAACAATTTTCAATAAATTTCACGTTTATATTTCTAAAAAAAATCAGGAGATCTAACTATGTGTGTATATATATTGAAATTTATTGAAAATGTATCTGTATATATATATTTATTATATTATATATTATATTTAAAATTTATTCATTTACTTATATTTATAATATATTCATTTACAGACCAATTTTCAATAAATTTCACGTTTTTATTTTTCTTAAAAAGTCAGGAGATCTAACTATGTGTGTGTATATATAATATATATTATATTTATAATTTATTAATTTACTTATATTTATGATATATTCATTTACAGACCAATTTTCAATAAATTTCATGTTTTTATTTTTCTTAAAAAGTCAGGAGATCTAACTGATGGTGCAAGCGAGTGCACTGAGCGCAAAGCTTGCTTTCATGCAGGGTGACCTCGTCTAATTTGGATATTAAAAAACAGCAACGGGCACTCAGAAAGAAAGTATTTCAACATGCCCGGCAAAGGCAGCAGGCATTCTTGATAAGGTGAAAGGAGACACCTCGGTCCTACAGGCTATAGTTAGCAGTCAGTCTGAGCAGACAGCTACAGGCTACAGTTCTGGAGTGTTTCACACGGCGTACGAGAAGGCTAAACGCTACGGGCCTACAGATGGCTTTAAACATGAGATCGATCGGCGAGAGTTAAATGGAGTTCATGTGGGAAGAATTCTACATTTCAGTGTTGGTCTGTGCAAATATACAGAAACATATTTCAGCAGAAATTAAATCAGTTTGGACACACACACACACCTGCTGGTTATTGCGTGCACATTGTTCTCATGATGTCTTGGGCTCTCTACCAGGTGAATCTGGTCTGGCCCTGATTGAGGAACAGTTGATATAGAGGGGGGAGGGATCCTGGCTGTCACTATCTGCTGCTCGGCCTCAGCAGCAGCAGTTTGTTTGATTTGATGATTTAGTTCTTTGTTGGTTCTTTTGTTTTACTGATGGGTCCGGTAGTCCTGTTGTCGTGGCTTTTTTTTCTGTTAGGTTTAGTTCTTCTGTTGGTTTAGGTTAGAGGGACGAGCCCAGATCCTACGATCCATTGTGGGTTCGTCTGGGTGTCTTCCCTTGTTTTTGTTCATTTTGTCCCATCAGTCCTTTGTTAGTAGACTTTGGTTGTTTGGTTATTTATTTTTGTTCACAAATAAATTTGAACGTTCATTTCTGCATCTCCGTACCTCTTTTGATTATGTTGGACCTCTTTTGTAAAGAGCCTTGCTGGAGGTCGGAACAGCACTAGGGCTGCACAATTAATCAAAATGTTATCAAAATTGCAATATGGTCAACTGCAGTTTTCAAATCGCAGGATGAGGAGGAAATCGCAAAATTTGTTAATGGCGAAATGTGTGTTTTAAATTAAATATTGTGGTGCTGAGATGTCCTGGCCTACACATCATATTCTACAGACTTTGTTTGGTAAAGGTCACCGCAAAAATCACACCATAATCATTTTAATATATTTTTCAATGAAAATGAGTGATGATCATTCCTTCTAATGTCACAAATGACATCACAGTTGCCATATCAGTCAAAATTATCACAATTAGATATTTTTTCTAAATTGTGCAGCTCTAAAACGGCACCCAAACTCAGGCTAAAGCTGGATGAGTCAGTTTAAACAAAAAGAGTTCCTTGATCATTTACCGCTTTGGGTTCAGTTGCCTGATATGGACAAACCTACAAACAAACTTGTAGACACACTTGTAGACAGGACTGTCACTCTACATATCACGGTCCAGGATGGTATCAGAAGTAACCTGAGCATTTACTAAAGATTTTTACGGAAGAGTATTGAAAATAGAAACTCACCCACTGGTCTGAAATCTTCTTAGCAACTCATAAGAGGGAAAACAATGCTAGACAAGTGTTAAATAACAAAACATGATTTACATTAAAGGCAATACAAACTATACAAACTTCCTTGTGCTGGAAGCTAAACGGATACAATTTTAAATCAACACTAATCTGTTCTTTTATTATTATTTTGCCACTTGGAGACAAGGCGAGGTAAAGTTTCTGTGGATGAGAGCAGCAGAAAAAAGTATTTTAGCCACCCAAAAAAGACTCACTTGAAAAAAAATCAATATCTGTTTAAGTCTACACTATATTTAGAATATTTCACCACTTTAGACAGCCCTTTCTGACAGGGAACTGAAGCCTTTATATCGCTCTCTTCAAAGCCACCAGGCTCCATTCACAAAAACAGTAATTTTATCTCGCAGAACACAGGAGTTGCCGGCCTACCGCTGCATCCATCGGCTAGTTTGTTTGTGTTATTTTGGATCTGAACTAACGTGGCGTCCACTTCTGTGCCGGTACTCCTGTCTCCTTCATACTCGTACTGACTATGGACTCAGCGTCATCATGCAGAAACCTATGTCAGATCACGTGGGAAAACTTTTTAGAAGAGCTTGGGGAAATGGCATTTTGAGGCTACAACATACATACGTTGACTAAAATGTTAATGTTGTATCTGCATACATAAGGAACACCGCAACTTTAATCACACCTGTAACCAGTGCTGTATTCTGACACTGTATGTGCAGTTAATCTCTGTATCTGGCCACCATCTCATTACATACTCAGAGAAACAACCATCAGCTCCAATGTCACCGCAGACGTGTCTTCAGCAGCGAGGCCGCCGCCGCCGCATCAATACTCCCGAAATGACACACGCGCCGACTCTCAAACGTAGCATTACATTCGGAGGCTAAAAGGTTGTTTAGATGAATTAAAGCATCAAGCATTCTCGACACGTAGCTGACGGCTGTGTGTCTCTCGGAGAAGACAAAAAAGAGAAGGAGGAAAAAAAAATAAGTTAGGAACCAGAGGGGGGGAAAATAGAGCACATCAATTGGCCGGGAAAATGAGAAAGTTTGTCCCTGACGCCCCTGTCAGAATGAACGATTAAGATATCTAATATGATGTTTAAAGCTGTGGGGCAGGCGAACTGATAACGGCTCGATAAGGCCTCTCTCCTCACTCATCCTCGCACGCTAATTAGCTTCTTGCTTCCTCTTTTTTTTTTGGTGGTGGTGGGGGGGGGGGTTATCTATTTAAAAAGCTTTGAAGGAAGAGAGAGGCACCTGCATCAATCATAATTATTTTACTCACGCTAAAATTAGCCAAAGAGAGGAGGAACACGGTCTCCTTCAGAACGCAACGCACGGAGGAATGAAGGGAGGCTGGTGTGAAGGAGAGAGCGATAGTGTGTGCGTGTGTGTGTGTGTGCGTGTGTGTGTGTGTGTGTGAGAGAGAGAGAGACAGAGGGATGAGGTGAATCGATAAATATCACTCCGGCTGATTGGACCTAATTAGAGACATAGAGAGGCATTCTGGACGAGACTGGCTGGAATTGAGTTGGCCATGTTGTCAGAGCCAATTAGGCCGCTGTATTATTGCAGCAGAGAGAAAACACACAGATTAGATTAAGTTTTGCGCCCGCGTGTGTGTGTGTGTGTGTGTGTTTGTGTGTGTGTGTGCATATCAGAATGACGCTGCTTCCAGGGAAAACATGGCCAGGTGAGTGTAACTGTTCTCCCGTGGTGTGATAAACTGATACAACAGCAATGATAATCACTCACAGCTTATCGTGCGAACACGGGCACACATCACACATCACACACTGACAAACACTCTCTATCACACAATACTCCAGCTGTCAGCTGCTGGGCGTGCAGCTGTGGAGATCTCCCAAAACACACTTTTAACTGGATCTCTAACTTATTGTGGGTTCAACTGTGTTTGTATTTCTGGGTATAATATGTGTGTGTGTGTGTGCGTGCATCTGTGCATGAATGCGTGCCAACGTTTGATTCTGGTGATTGCGGCTTGGATGTAATCACTTGTGTTGCAGTTAATATAATGATGGGAGTCCTGCGAGTCGGCACTAACGCCGCAACAAACCTGAAGGAAGCCGTCCCGAGTTCAGCCAACCTCGCAGCGGAAGAACAGAGTCGCTCAGAGTTTGGCGGGAGAGAAACAGTTGCCTGAGAAAACATTGCATATTCCACTATTATTCAGAATATGACAATATTCCAATGGGTCATGTAAACATCATATTCCGTTTGGATATTCAAAATTACGTCTTATTCTGAATGGACCATTTTCCGATTAAGACATGTGGGACATGCTGATATTATTCAGGTTTTTTGTATACAGCACATTCACGGCAGTTTGCGACACACGGCCTCTTGCCTGTTAACATCAATCTCTGTGCGTTGAACACAAACCGACTAGCCGACAGTTTGCAGAGATGCATGCCCAAAAGAAAACATTTCTGGTAAGGAGAAACACACCTACTGTTAAACAATATGAAAGACTTGGATATCAACAGGTTTATGGATATGCGCAAATATCACAACGCCGACCTTTTCAAGAAGGTGGTTGAATGAATGAAAGAGGGAGGCTGTGTTAGCAGTTAGAATGCACGACTGTTAGTGGAATATTCATGTTCATTAGCCATGTAAACAGCTTAGTAGGAATATTGTCTTCTTCGGAATAAGGGCAAAAAACTGAATATTTTTTGCATGGAAACATAGTCAGTCTGAACTTACGGGAAGGCGTATAAATAGCACGACATTTTAAGGCCATTTCGAGTGTCAAGATAACGCATTTTAGGCTTTTCAAGTGTCATTTCACGCCATGTTGTTACCGTGAACCGGTCGAGGTAATATTTAGGGAACAAAACCCACTAAGTTACGTTTAGGAAAAACATAATGGTTGGGGCTAAAAAAAAGTACATGAACTAAGTAAAAAACGTAAAATAAGTACAGAAACAGAGTCACTTATGTAACTTCAAAATAACACGCACTGGGACACAAATACCAGTCTCCTGGTTGAAAGACTGTAGATAAAGATGGACGATGTGTCTCCACTTCCTCCCACTGTAAGAGAAGTGAAGCCAAAATATCCCGGAGCTGCCATCTTGAGATTTGACGTCATTTGGAGCCAGAGTCTGTGCAGTAGTAATCAGGGAACTGGAGCCGCGGTATCGAGGTCCCGTTGGAGCCAATTATAAGCCGAGCACGCTTGCAGCTTGTTAGCGTGAGCCACCTAGCTGCTACGTTAGCACCACGGTAGCTGTTTGGCTAGAAAGACACAACAACTAACCATAATATCTCTATAACTCTCAAATTGACACAGGTTCTTTTACACAGACTGGTGACGGTTATGGAAAGTTAAAGTTACATCTCCTCTCGTACAATTCAGAGCCTCCGTCTGCAACTACCTCACTCAGAGCAGCTGTCAATCACAGCTGTCAATCATGACACCTCACCCCCTTTTTATAGCATCAAATAACTAATTAAAACCAAAGTTATCAGAAAAATGAACACTGAACAAACATCAGCGTGATAAGAACTACCTAAAATGACAGAAACCATCTTTTGGAAAAATGTATTTGACGTGTTCTTTGACATTTTAGTTTGGCTCATGTCCCATCCGCTAACATGGAGGGGGCGGGACTTATGACCTATACTGCATCCAGCCACCAGGGGGCGATCCAGATGTTTTAAATTCACTTTTAGGGAGTTTTCATGTCCTCCATCTTTATATACTGTACAGTCTATGGTCTGACCCATCTCACCCATCATAAGCAGTCTCTCTCACTTTTTAGTCTACGTCACTAGCTCTGAGCGTAGCATATTCATGCGGATGTGTTTACAATGCAGTCAGTACAGACCACATGGCGTGAAATGATACGCCAAAAGCAAGAACGATGTTGTTATTGTACAGAAAATAACTGCCATTCATACGCCTTTTGGTGATTGCGGGCTGGTGGAATAGAGAAAGGCCTCGTCTGTGGTCCAGCATGACAAGTGGAGGCATATTTAGATAATTATTCCCAGATCCTCGGGCTGTTTTGGATCGTATATACGTAGGTGCAGTGTAGCATGGTAGGCACCGCTCTGCCTTCAGCCATCTAGAAACAAAAATGAGATGAGAGGAAATTAGATCTCAGGAAAGTCTCAAAGCAGAAACAGGAGAATAATAAGAAAGAAAGAAAGATTGAAAAAGAAAAAACAGGCCTGAATTTTCAGTGGCGTCGTCTCTCAATGGAAAGACTTCAAAGATCAGCAAGACAAGAGAACAGATGCAGAGATGGCTTTTTATTTGTGACGCTGCCCAAGGCAACACAGCTGCGAGCAGCACACAGTGACACATCCCTGTTTGAAATGTGAGTGCTGGAGAAGTTTTGAAGGACTTCATTATTTTACTCTCCTCTGGGTTGTGGAATTAGGATTTACTGTCCAAGCTGGAGTTGGACTGGTTGGAGCTGCTGATTACTTTAATGTTTCACTTATTTCTGACACTCAGTCTGGGGATGAGATGCTCTGATGTAGAAACAGTTTATTTATACAGTGGCTAAGCGGATGAGCGTATGATTATTATAACCTTTTTTGTTTCTTTTTCTTTATTTCTCATGCAGATTACCATCTAATTTTAATTTTCTATATTTATTACATTAATATAAAGTACTTTACTGAATTTTATTGACTTTCAAAATACAGTACAGCTGTTTCAAACGCTTTTCAAATTACTGTACAAATTAAATTAATGTACTATGTATAATTCAAATACAGTATAATACAATTTAGCACTCAATATAAAATATAGTTGACTGGTCAAATTATAATTAGGCTATAGCCTAAAACAGTATTGCACAGCTTGGTTGTGGTTTCAGTGCATTTCAAAAATTTTAACAGCCCTGAAAACAAACTATAGGCTATCAATGTCTTATATAAAAATATAATATATACATTTTTTCCATATGTTGTCATGTATGAAAAGACCCAAAATGAACACTGTAAGGGGACTACTTGATTACTAGAAGTGAATTATTTAAACAGCGTTGGTATAGGAATGATTCTGTGATAAGCTGTTTGGTCACTATAAGCAGTCTTCACTGTATTATTGTTTATCTCTTTACATGTAAATCTAATTGATAAAAAAAATACATGCACACATGAAAATGATTCTGTAGTGAGCTTTTTGGCTGTTGACAGATCAGTTATCATAAACATAGCTAATCATTTCTTTAGTATTTTCTGTAGACATAAAAGTCCCTGGTATTAAAGAAAAGACATCAGGGACACTGACAAGGAAAGGCTGAAAGCAACACATACTTTTCATCATTTTTCAACTATATTCCATAAGACCGTATTAAACGTTGGTATAATCACATAAGAAGTCAACCAACCCGATCTCACAGGAAGGCATATAATTACCACAACATTACATCATGTTGCATCAAATTGCGTCATGAGGACACATTTTGGGCTTTTTTGCGAGTCATTTGTACGCCACGCAACAAAACTACGGCAACGTCTGCAGTTTAGGCAACAAAACCACATAGTTAGCTTTAGGGAAAACATCATGGTTTAGCTTAAAATAAGTCCGTAAACTAAGTAAAATAAGTACGTCAACAACGTAACTGAAGTACGGAAAACACATCACAAATGTCACTAACGTAACTTACAATTTCCGTTCCTTACATGCATACGGTCCTTTCAAAATAAACTTCCGTGATCACAGGAAACAACTTCCTTAGGTTTAGACAACAAAACTACTTAGTTAGGTTTAGAAAAAGATTGTGGTTTATAGGTTAAAATAACTTCGGAAGTAGCGTTACTTGAGTACGTCAGTAACGTGACACATAAGTCAACGCTGACTTCTGGTTTCACACGGGGTACGAAGAGCGGTCTCCTGGGCGAAAGTCCTGTGTTCCTCCATACGTGGTGTTCGCCACTCTTTATATTTCCTGGTTTACGGTTACGTGTAATACACACAAATTGATTTTATGGGATATACACGTATTACAGTGCATTACTTTTCGTAGGTTTAGCTACGAGCGGTGTATGAGAACAGCCTGAAATTAGATACAATGAAACCACTCTCATGTCTGTCCAATAAATATGAAGCTGCAGCCAGTTATGTTGGCTTAGCTTAAAGAGTAAAAGTATTGGAAACAGTTAGTCTGCCTCCGTCCAAAGGTAACAAAATCTACCTACCAGCAACTATAAAGCCAGACGGCTTCATGAAAGGACAACCTGATTTCGATATGTGGTCTTTTACCAGCAGACGCTCTCTGGATGCAGACGTTTGGACGGAGGAGAACCTCCAGACTGTGTGCTCCGGCTGGCAGCGCCTGTGGAAATTGTTGCTTCTCTTAGCAAGTCTCCGATCAAAGGGGATCGATTTCCTCTGACCTTGTTCGAATCAAAGGCGGGGGGGTTGCGATGGTCCCGTGCAGCTTCGCCTCCTCAGCTCTCCCATTCAGACGAGGCTTCATTCATACACAGCGCTAACTGTGGTAATGATGATGGGGAATCGATAGGTGATTATGAGCCTTTAAGCCATTTTGTTAGGGAGATGGAGGAGTGGAGTAATGCGGAGAGAAGATGGGATGGAGCTAGTATAGAAACAACAAATCATGCACCTGAACGGGGACATGTGCCACGCAAACACCTGCTAATATTCACAAAAACACACAATGCAACTGATATTCACGCAAATGCAAGGACAAAAACTGCCAATATTCACACACAAATGACTACTTAAATGCATGCCACACACACACACACACACACACTCTGTGTTCAACTCCATTACTAATGACTGGCCCAGCAGAAACTCCTGCAACCAAATCCTTCTATTTTTATTAAAGCACATTTATTTATAAGACCTGAACTAATCTTTGCAAATTCTAAAAAAAAAAAAAAAAAAAATCACTTTTAATTATTGTGAAACCTATTAACGCTCAATATTAATATGCAGAGAGCTTTCTGGATTCAGTATACATCACTGAAAGTAATTATGGATATGAGCTTTTTTTTTTTTTTTTTGCTTAACAACTCTAGTCTTCCCAGTGAGGTGTGGCGCAGTAGGAAGACTAACACTGCCCTCTTCAGCTTCCCAGCAGCAGCTTCGCAGACGGCTGGCTCTGAGCCTGCTGGCATTTTCACTCCGCAGTAATACTGAACATCTCAATATGGCTTCACTCTCTCTCTCTGTGTCTCTCTCTCGTCTGTCTCTTTGTCTCTCTGTTCAAATGTCTCCTTTTTTATCTTGTCATCTCAACACACAGTATCTCCTCACCACATCTGAGCCGCCTTAAATGGCAGAAAATGTCTTCAGATGATTTACTTCAGTTTTTTTTTTGGTCTTTTAAGTCAAAGTTGAGACTTGTCAAAGGATAACCAGAGAGGGGAGCAAAATGGAAAGTCATAGTGCAGCTCTGAAGGTCATGCGTGGTTAATGTGTTTATATTCTTAATTCCAGCCCTTTGCCAAGCCCCAGTAACACAACACTTCATTTGGGAATGATCAAGGCCAAAGACACACACTCTGAAGCTGCTTTTTGCACCAAATCTCTCCCACGTTCCTCTTTTTTTGGGAGCTGAACGTCTCACTTTGAGAGTCGGTCCTTGAAATAAAACATTTTCTAAGAGGTAAGTGTGTTATTTATTTATTTTTTTTCTCAACAGTTCCACAACGCTGTTCATTACCCCTTCATGACAGCTGCAAGATTACTGCTATGATTTATTTTTCAAGAGAGTTTCACCACACGGGAAGATAATTTTTAACAGTTAAGGGAAATTTTCCTCATTAAAAGATAATGTAACTTCTTTGAAAATACCGCCTTAAAATGTTTGAATCTTTAGAAGTACAGTAACCATCTTAAAGTTATGGAAGTTGTCTTCTTTTTTATACATTAAATCTGAGTTGTATAATAGACTCTTTTTTGCACTTCTCATCCACAAATCTTCATCCTTCCACATGGAGGTGGGTTATACTTTGGCAAAATGAACATTTGTAAAAACAATAATTCTAAATCTCGCCATCATTTTTGGTGTTAAAAGCCTGTACACATTAATTTGGTTGATTTTTGAGTATTTCCATATTATGCTACTTCACACATTTATTTGACATCTATACTTACTAATTTAGATTAAGATTTTACATGAAAAAACATATACAATACACTTGTAAGAATGAAGTGATTTAAGTGTTGGTTCGACATTTTTTGGAAATAACCAGAGGTGGGTAGAGTTACCAAAAACTGCAGGCTACTCAAGTTAAAGTACTGTTACTTCGCCAAAAAAGTACTCAAGTGGAAGTAAAAGTAGCCATCAAAATAACTATTTGAGTAAGCGGACAACTTATTTACTGTAATTTAAATAAAATAAATAATATAAATAACAACACCGGCCCACTACTGTCTTTTCGCCCTAAGACTTTTATTTGATATGGATATAACAGGAACTATTTCAACCAGATGGTCTTCCTCGGGTAATGTTAAAGGTGCTCTATTCAATACCCAGAGCATTAATATAGCAGCAAACAACTATTTGCTATATAAAGATATAGAGGAGTAATGTCTACCTGTATGGAGGACAGAACCTGTCAAAATCAAAAAATAAATTAATAAATATATAAATGACTCGATAAATAAATAAACATGTCATTAAATGTAGCAAAAATAATATTAAAAATAAATGTAGCCGTTAATTAATTGATAAAATGTGACATGAATTGATATTTCTGTTTTAATTTGCTTCTTTATTTATTTATCTTTGTCTTAATTCCGTTATTTATTTACTGTTCTGTTCTTTTTTATTTATTTAAATATTTATTTTTTATTAATTTTCAAATGTATTTATTTATTTTTGCATTTATTTTTTATTTATTTATTTTAGCACATATTTTTTATACATTTTATATTTATTTTTAAATGTATGTATGTATTTACGCACAAGCTTCTCTGTGCTTTGTTGACATCGCCGGGCCAGTCGTGCATGCCTTTTAGTGCATGTCCGTGCATGTGAGCGTGCATCCCTCTAGCTCGCTCACGGCCGCCGCTCTGCACTGCTCTCATACGGCGGTTACAGCTGATAACGGCGTCCTGTAGCACCCACCCTCCGGTTCCCCCTCAGTACTGTTGTCGTTGTTTTCACTGTTAGCACTATTAGCGCCGTTAGCTGCTAGCCCCCGGCTCAGCTGTTAACATGTTGAGAGACGTGCGGAGGCAATAGAAATGCTCCCAATCTCGCATTTAGCGCATTTAAATTGGATTTTGAATGGATTGTCACTTACTAGATTATTTTGTCATTGTTGTAGCCTATTGGTACTTTTACGTATAATTTATACGTAAAAGTACCAATAGGCTACTGTGATGGAAGTGATGGAAGAAGTGTTCAGATACTTTATACGGTATAAAGTATCTGAACACTTCTTCCATCACTTGTGCTGACTGGGTGTTATGAGCGTACGGGTCATTAACTCCATATAAAAGTCATTATACAGAAATGCTTGGCGAGTCCATCTGAGAATACGGCTGCTTGTCTTCGTCACTGAAACACAATCCCGTCTGGAAATCAGCTGCACTTTGTTCAGCATTTGCAAAGTCACTTGTGATATTTTCATGATGGACTTGTTGTTAATTGTTCCACCAGCTGACTGAAAGGACAGGATGAGCAGAGGACAGACGGAGGTCCTGGGGCTGCTGATGGCGCTGACGAGCCTGCTGCTGCTCATCGCTGCTGCTGGACACGACTGTTGGAGGGTATAGGAACATGTCTGCACTCACTCACACACACACACATCTCACTGCTGCTAATCCTTGTATGAAGAAGGAGTGTAGAGTAACCACTAGGCTGCACTACTGTGTAGTCTATCTGACTGCAGTGATACTCTGGTGGGTGATCTCTGAGCTGTAGTGTGTGGTTACCACAAGGAAAGACAACCACTCGTGTAAAGGATGTATTTTGGAGACACATTTACTTTACGATTTCAAATGCCTTATTTTAACACTGATTACATACATGGTCTTCTCTGACTGTAATACCTGTGTACCTTTCATTTTAATGTGTCTCCTGGTCCAGCAAGGAGCTAAAGATCAGCTGACCTCGGTGGGTCTGAGCTCCCGTTGTCGAGGCCTGTGGGGGGAGTGTGTTCATGACAGCCTGGTGGGCCTGAGGACGTGTGACGTCTCAGTGTCTTACATGGAGCATCTGCCGGGTACAACGACACATCCACTGCAATCATGTTATCTTCCCCTCCCTCAAATATCACCGCAGAGGTGTCTATAAGTCTATGTTCACATTACAGGGCTTAATGCTCGATCTTTCTGCCTAAACTGTTCACATTCAGGTTTGAAGTGACCCATATCTGACATTAGCGTGAATGGATCTCTGCCCTGAAACGCCTCACATACAATCAATAACGTTACAATTACACACAGACAGACTGCCAGACTCCATTAACATATTGCTAAATTTAACAGATCTGGGTTCCCCGTTACACAGATGTTACTCCTAAATCACAACGTATGACTTTGTATGACTCCTAAAGAAAGATATTTCATTTCGGCTGATATTTAACAGCTCTTAACTGAAGCAAAATGTGTGACGCCAGCACGCCCACGCAATTTTTTATAACACGTGATTTCCTAAAAATCAGAGTTCTGCTTAGTGAAATATGATGGTGTTTATCAGAAGAACTTAGTGAATTGTGACTCACCTGGAAGAAAACATGAATGATTTTAGTCCTATTTAGAACATGGGGTAGTGGTGCCTCTTGTGGACAAAATGAGTATTACATCAAGGAACAATTAGAAAAATTATCCTGACCAAAAAAAAAAAAAATCACCTGATACAACTTTTTTTTTCACCTGTTTTCTCAGATGGAAAAAAAAGTAACTTAGAAAAATTGTCCTGGCAAAACTTTTTTCACCTGGCAAAACAAAAATTCCCACCTGTTTCATAGATTAAAAAAAAAAAAAAAAAAGGAATTTAGAGAGATTATCCTGGCAAAACCTCTTTCCACCTGTTCTTAAATCGCTCTGTCATAAACAAAGCAGAGAAAATCATTTAGATCAAACTTAGAAAACGAATCACCATAATTTTTTTCTTTCACTTGCCTCTCAGGGCTTCCATATTTTTGAGTTCTTTGGATAAACAGAGAATGAACTGTAATGTACAAACTTTCAATCTGGTGTATTTTCTTGTCTCTGCTTCCCACAGCTGATTTGTTGGCTATGAGAGCAGCGTTGGTGGGGACGTGTGTTCTGTCTGTGGTCTCCGTCCTGATCATGATACCGGGCATGAGGGTCACTACGTTGGTCCACAGTGTGCAGGCTCAGGGCCGGCTGCTGCAGGTCTCTGGAGCCATCTGTCTGTGTGGAGGTCTGTACTGCATGCAGCTCCTCGCTCTCAAACAAAAAACAGCCTTAATCAGATCCAGCCAGAAGCAGTTTGTCTGGTCTGTGGTTTCCACTCAGTGGGCGACTACTTCAGATTCATATCATTCTCTGGTTCAGACACATTTCCACACAATTAAAGTTATTTACACTTCATGCAGTGACAGTTGTAACGTTGAACTTCTGACTCGTATCTGTGTATTGGTTTCAAATGAGCGTGTGTCTCTCTTCAGGTGTGTGTGGTGCAGCTGGCCTGCTGTGGTATGGGGTGGAAACTTACACCAGATACAGACAAGAAGTAGGTGTCATCACACAACACTGATATTATATGAGGCTTTTTAATCCCTTAAAAACATGCAGCCACCAAACCAGTGGGCATCCTCCTGGTCTGAGAAGTGAAGCAAATGCTGAAGTGCCTTAAACCTGCATTCTCTCTAACAGCCAGCAGGGGGCGACTCCTCTGGTTGCTAAAAGAAGTCTGATTGTATAGAAGTCTATGAGAAAATGAGCCTACTTCTCACTTGATTTATTACCTCAGTAAACATTGTAAACATGAGTTTATGGTCTCAATCACTAGTCTAAAGTCTTCTTCAATACAACATGATGTTCATTTAGTAAATTATGGTCCCATTTAGAGTCAAATAGACCATAAAGCAGGGGATGCTTTAGGGCGGGGCTACCTTGTGATTGTCCGGTCTGAGTGCTGTCCGTGTTTTCGTCTTACAACTTTAACCCTTTCACAGTGTGTTTTCAGTTCATGAAAGTTAATTATAAACCTTTTTGGTCGCCTAAAAATGTCTTATTCAGCGTTCAGTCGTACTTTCTTTCTCTCGTGTCACTTCTGGTTGCAAAAAAAACAAGATGTCGACGGCCAAAATGCCGAACTCGAGGCTTCAAAATGGTCCACAAACCAACAGGTGACATCAGTCGATGCACCAAACCCATTTCTGTCTCACTATTTACAAGAGAAACAAATCTAAACTGGCTCCCATTCAGAATTTCTCTGCTAATATTATCAGAATATGATCCAACATCTTAATTTCCTGTGTAGCAGCCATTAAGCTCACCTTTTCTGTATCACACTCTTTTGATAAGCATCTTGAATATTTCAATATTTTCACTGCACTGACAATTCTAATTGTATCAGCACTGCAAATCAATTAAATCCCATTTATTTTCTCTCAAGATGCTCGTTATCAAGAGCTTGTTGTGGCCATATTAATTACCTGGCAACATTTTGATAACAATAAACCCCTTTTATTTCATGTTTATCGTTCCTCTGCTCCTGAATCTGCTGTGTGTTGTCAGTCACAATGTGTTTTGCTGGCGAGCAAAAACCGAAGCTTGATGCCCAGCTCAGGACAAAACCTGCCATGTCGAGCTAAAATAAGTTGAAAGAGCTGCGGAACGGTTAGACACTCTGCTAACTAATGTAGATAACAGGCAGCGGGATTCATAAAAAAAAAAGGTCTCAGAGAGGGAGAGGATACACGCCTGCAGCACAGGTTTAATGGTGTTCTCAAAGAAGTTTTACAAATCAAGGTAGACGTACTTTTGAAATTGCAGTATCCATTTTTCCTCACTGAATTTCTAATAAGAGAGATGAGGAGGATAAATCACAGGTAGAAAGTTTTCATGCCTTTAAGGCATATTCAGAGTGAGAAATAATGGCCTTACTTCATTATTTTTGCATCTTCCTCTCTAACAGGTGATTCTGGGGATGCCAGGGATAACGTTTGAGTTCGGGCTCTCCTACTGGTTGATGGTGGGAAGTGTGTTCTGCTCTCTTAGCTCAGCCGTGCTGGCAATCAGGAGTGCGTCTCATATCAGTGATGCCATCAGGACGCCGACGAGGCTCGCTCCCAGTCAGCCGGCCCGAACCAACGCTGTCATGTCACCACAGTCTACCTCATACAAGACTTACATTTAAAGCTTTTCAATAAAGTTGTTCCGTGAAGTGCTGATGTCTGCCCTCATTTCCCTCCTCAATATGCAGCCCAGTCGCCAGGAAAAGACGTTGGCATTATATGTTTCTGCAAACGGATATGTTGAATGTGGAAGTTTTTGTATTCGGTCACAGCAAGTGACTTGTTATTGAAAGTTACAAGGTATAATAGCAAGTTTAACAAGCAAGAAAGTCCACTATTTTGTTGATACGGTTGTTACATTTCATTGTTACGTTATTATTTCAACACAAACCGTGATCTTTTTTCGAACCTTAAAGGAGCAATATGTAGCACTGACAGCTAGCGTTTAAAATGGGTAACAGCAGTCCTAATTCAAAACATTGGAGCCTTGGCCCCTCCGTTTCTCCGGTGTGACTGATAGAAGTTAGAGCAAATGTTTGCAATTTGAGGGGAACCTTCTAGACACGACCGCGTTAGCCTCTGGCCAGCAGCAGTAGTCGGAAATTTCAAAGGAGAACATACTGGCTTTAGCATTGTTGTTAGAGAAGCCAGTATTTCAATTCAGCATGTTTCCTTAATCTCTGATTAAGAACATATCATGGTCATTTTATGAATTATTATAGTAAATATATCACATATTGGTCCTTTAACTAAGTAGTTTTGTTGCCTAAACCTAACCAATCGTTTCACACAGGCTGTTCTCACACACCGTTCGTAGCTACACCTACGAAAAGTAATGCACTGTAATTCATATATACAGTATGTCACGAAATCAATTTGTTTGTAATCCATGTAATCATGAACCAGGAAGTATAATGAGCGACAAACGCCACGTAGGGAGGAAGTCGGTGTGAATTGGCGGGTCAAAAATGTCACGTAACTTCTATACTTGAGTTACGCCACTTCCGGAGTTATTTTAACCCAAACCACGATCTTTTCCTAAAGCTAACTAAGTAGTTTTGTTGCCCAAACATAACCAATTTGTTTCCTGAGGACAGAAGTTTATTTTTAAAGACTGTATGTATGTAACAAGTGGAAATTTTCACGTGCTGCTGAACATTTGTAGGAAAATGTATGAAAAATGAGGAATAACTTTTCGTAGGATGTTGTGTGAGGATACGTTGTTTCACTACATTAACCAAGTGTCATTGTGCGTTTCCGCAAGCGTGATAGGCTGATATGAACTGTATTTTTGGTTCAGAAACGTCCACATTCAACTTATCCCCTGTTTTGCAGACACGTACAATGACAACATTTCTTTTCTGGCGACTGGGCTGCAGTATGAATGGCAAGTTTCACTATGAAAACATGTTACTTTGTTGTATTGATATTTACAGTTCAACAACGAAGAGGATAGTTTCCAGTCTCACATTCCTAAATCACCACGATGAGCAAGTCAAAATCAAAGGCATGTGTAACACGTCATTCATCACTCAAAGTGCTAAAAGTTGGAAAACACATTCCTGTGTTTACTATAATGATTTGGTTTCTGCTGCAGTTCATCGGGTTCATTATGTAAGTAACCTCTGCTCTGTGTTTCAACATTTTCATATACAGTAAATTAATGAAGATAAAGTGAGTGCGTAGCTGAATATCTCCTATCAGTAAAGTGTTATCTCTGATAAGAAGGATGAAAATATCTCCTGAGCTCAGCAGGAAGAGACAGATGCTGATGTTTATTTTGGACATGAGTTTTATGAATGTGCTTGTAAATCACAGTTGTTGTGAAACACGTTGGTATCGCGTACGAAGAGCAAATGTCCCCCGTGGAAAATTTGTTTCTCTTTTGCACGATGGTCTTAAATGGTGTGAATGGTGAACGTCAGTGTTGTTGAACAGACTGTATAGTCAGAGGTGATGCAGCAGCGTCCGTACATGTCAGCTGTATGTGAGATTTCACGTCCGTACTCTGTTCCCACCACTGGTGACTTCACTGTGCTTTTTTCTAGAACTGCCGTATTTTAACTCTGAATACAAACTCATGGACATCATGTCTCTGTGGTAAAAAGACATCAATATTACGTCCTTCAAATCATCCACATATTCAACATCTGTCAATGTTATTTTATGCTTGTGTGATTTTCTTAAAGAAAAGGTTCACATTTGTTCAACTCTATTTTAATACAACACCCACCTGTCTATATGTATATTGAAAGTTATTGGTTACAGTTCAAACACTCAAAGTAGCATACTCTCTCTCTCTGTTGTTTCTAAAACTTGCAAGTGTGTTTAGCGTTGGGAATAATTTACATACATACATGCTATGATTGGACAGTTATTTTCTACTAAATGGATGCACGAAGAAGTTGTTTCCCATGAGATGTGTTTCCATTGACCTTGATAATCAGCTTCAGCATATTGGGGAAATCAAAATGGACATGACTGGTTTTCTGCAGGACATTTACATAAAAAAATAACAAACTGGTTAAACCTTTTCTCAGCGTCTGATACCGACGCACCAATGCACCCTTTAGCGTCTGTATGGGACGCACCAGGCTGTGATGTAAACTATTATTAGACGGTCTGAACAACTGATGTAGTTTAAAAAGTGAGAAAGGCCGAGGTAGGGTGGGTAGGAGGGAAGGACGGATGGGTCAATCAAACACAAGACTTTCACGCAAGAGACCGCTGTTTGTGTTCCGTGTGAAACCAAGTCAACTTTTTTGACTCATTTTACCGTAGTTTTGTTATGTAAGTTCCGTACTTTACTAACGCTAGTTAAGTAACAAACGTAGTTATTTCAACACGTTCTCATCCCAACTCGTCACATACCGCTGCTTTGTCACGCCCCTTGGCGTATCTTTAGGATTAGGCGACAAAACCACTATACAGTAGTTAGGTTTAGGAAAGAACTACATGGTTGGGCTTAACACTACTACGTTTGTACAGTGAAAATGGCACTGAACGTTGTGATTGTAATGTGACGCACAAGACACGTAAACTATGTCACCACACTACTGGCGCACTTTCTCGGAGCGTTTACTGTTGCTGCGGATGGGTTTACATTATAGATAATGGAACGCCCAATGTGTTTCATGCCGGCATTAAAGGGGGCCGTGTGCAGTGGGACAAAGCCACGGTATTTGACGCCCTGGGAATGAGAACGGGCTGGTTATTTTAACCCAAACTACAATCTTTTCCTAAGTCTAACCAAGTGCTTTAGCTGACCAAGCCTCAGTATTTGACGAGTTGGGAGTGAGAACATGTTGTCTGGGTTGACAAAGATGGTAACTTTGGAAAAAACCTGTTTGATTCGGCAAACTCAGACTGCTAAACCTTTATATATTATTAGCTTCGAACGAACTTTGGAATGTATTTTTGCCCAGAGTGAGAGTTGTGAATCATCTCTTACCTTGGAATAGCATTAGGAGATGATTTCTTCATGGCCAGTATAGACAGAAGGAATGATGGCAGTGACTAATAACTCTTGTAATGTACATATCGGCATGTTCATATTGTATTAAGATTGACTTGAAAAAAAAATCTGAACCTATCCATCGACCTTTTGGGGTTCAATATAGAAACAGTTTCACCAGCTGGGATGTAAAATCTTTGACGCTCACAAAATAGAACTCCGTCCCCCCCCACATAGAGGCTAACCCTTAATTCCAAGCTTGTGATTTAACAAATGTTTTGTAGCTGAAACTCCACACAGGAAGAAAATCAAAGCCTTGTTATCAGCTGTACAGCAGCAGCAGCAGCGGTGAGCAAGTTAACTTTGTGAGTCCACCTTTGAGAATGTGCCACAGCCCAACGGAGCAGAAGTGGAATTCCACGTCTGCAATTATTGAACAACGGGGTGCAAAACAAGTATTTGAGCCGGAGAAGGAGGAATGAGTCGGGGGGGGGGGAAGTTAGGAAACAACTAATAAAGCAAAATCCATATTTTATGTCTCTGTTTACTTTATTCTAAAAGAAACAGACAGGGGTATACTGTAAATGAGATGATACACAACATTGAGGAGGTAAATATTAGAGAAAGGAATGGCATGGTAAATAAATGCAGGCATCAGAAGGGCATTTGAACACCGGCGTTCCTTAGTACAGGAGACAACAACACAGTACAGTACGTCCTTTACGAGCCAATAATACAGTGACTGTCATTCACACAAAAATCATATTGGCACTTAACGAAACAGAATGAATGTACTGGGTATATATCCTCAATCCAGGCTACTTGGAAAACAGGCACATTACAAACAGTGGCATAAAGGCACTAAGATCTATCGTATGTGTGTCTTTGTTGTTTCATAAGTGGTACTGTAGAGTAGCTTCACATTCATTTTCACAAATCCAACAATAGAAAAAAAAGGCACACAGAGCTGCTGGCAGAGGAACTATGGACACGCATCCCTCAGACGGGATGGGAGACTATGAAGAAGTCAAAAACATACATGTGCACAAACATGTGTTATAAGGCACTGTAGTAAAACATTATATATGTAGTAAAAAAAAAAAAAAGGAATAGAGTAGGTGGTATATACACCCGGGCATTTTAACATGTTATAGAAAACATACCCTGAATGAGTGTCTCTCCCAAAGTCAACAAAACAGACAAGACCAGGATATCATCTATTTCATAAAACCTCCCAAAACAATTTATTTTACTTGTTGCCGTTCATAAATTCTTTCTTTAACGTTGTCTGTTTGTCTGTTTTGAGTTCCTCAGTGAGAGGGTTTTTTGTCTGTTGACAGAATCTAAAACCATGGTAAGGCCCAGAAGACTCTCCCAAACTACAAGTACTGCTCCCTTTTCTCTGGTGGGGTACTTTTAACATTTGGTCTGCAATTCAAAAGGGAAAAAAAAGACACGTTTCAGTCATAAGTACAGTCACAGCGCACAAAATAAACCCAAGAGACACATTTACAACAAAAAAACACCCAGAGGTCATAGGATATGAGGGGGAAATCATAAATCAGCGCAATTAAAAACCCACAAAGGGTTTCAACTCATTGTTAACTTTTCGGCCAATAATGAGACAGAGGAGGGCGTGGGAGGTGTAGTAGGGGGTCGGCGGGCTGAAATGGAGGAGGCCACCTCATTTCTTAAATAGAAGGTCTGATCACATAAGAGTCCATATTTACAGAAAAAGGTTCAGAAGGTGGGGGAAACAATGGGAGAAGACAATGCATCTTGGTTCCCGTTAAAACCGATAAGGTGCAGATGTACTGAGGAAAACTACAAGAGGTCCAAATTTAGGGTCTAAGAGATAACAAGGGGACAAAAAGGGGGGGAAGACAGTGGTTGGACAGGCGGACAGTCCTCGATAAAAAGGCGGGGGCTGATCAGTCAGGGAAACTAGTTTCACTCAACAACTCTGCCCTGAATTAGAGGAGAGAAGAAGACAGTCAGAGAAGACAGGAGGGGAAATAAAGAGACACATCAAGACCTCTCAGATTCTCACAACAGATATGAAGAGTTAGAAAGAAAGCAGGATGTTTTTAATGATTATAAAGATGTTAGCAAAAAAAAAAGATGGAAATTCAATGAGAAGAAACATGGGAGGTGAAGTTTAAAGAGATTTAAAATAAATATTAATAATGATGGAGATGGACTGACTGATGAAGAGGAAACACAAGTCAGATTTATCTGGCTGTAGCCTACTAACGTTAGCTGCTTTATCAGCTGTTATTTAAGGAATAGTTTGACATTTTGGGAAATACACTTCTTTGCTTTCTTGCTGAGAGTTAAGGCCTTTACACACCGACAGTGTTTTTTTTTTGTTTGATTAATTCGCACGTCCATATAGGCTTTTTTTCAAACTGTTGTTTTTGTCATGAATAAATTTTTTTGTGAAATAGTCAGGAAATTTAATGTATCGATTCGTGTACACAGACATGAATTTCACTTTTTTTTCGTGATGGTCAGCACAAAATCAATTTTTACAGTATGTAATCCACGGATGGGTGGGTCAAAAAACACAAGACTTATGCCCAGGAGACCGCTGTTCGTGTGAAACCACAAGTCAAAGTTGATTTATTTCTCACTTAACTTTTGCACTTAAGTTACGACACTTCCAGTGTTATTTAAACCCAAACCGCCATCTTTTCCTAAACCTAACTAAGTAGTTTTATTTTGAAAAGACTGGAATGGAAATTGACACGTGCGTCACGTGTTGCTGGAGATTTGTAGGAAAAAGCACAAAAAATACGTTGTTGAAAGTCGCGCTAAGCATCATGAAAAAAAGAGGGGAAATTCGTGTCTTTGTACACGAATCAAATAGATTAAATTTTGTGACTATTTCACGAACTGTCGGAGTATGCTGTGCTGGAGTATTTCCACACAGAATGTGAATATTACGGAGCGAAAAAGCGATGTACTTTCTTGACGAAGCGAGGTTGATTTTTCTGAGCTTTTGCACCGTGAATAAAAGCATCAACCAATCACGTTGTGCAGAACGGGTTGAGTTGCGTCTATATTTATGAAACAACAACACGGAAGCTCCGTAGTCTGAACCAAGACAGCAAATTGGGGCAGCACATAGCTTACCAGATCCACTCCTTCCGTTCTTACCTTTCACAATAAAAGCCCTAGACATATAGGTTAATATTCGCAGGTGAGAATTTTGCATTTTTGTGTCGTTAATCCATCACGCCCCTGATGTGTAAAGGCTTAGCTGAGAAGATTGATACCACTCTCATATGTCTGCATGCTAAATATGAAGCTAGAACCACCAGAGCAAACTAGCTAGCTAGGATACAGATTAGCTTAGCTTAGCATAATAAGCAGGGGGAAAAAGCTAGCTTGGCTCTTTCCAAAAGTACCAAAATCTACCTGCCAGCACCTCTAAAGCTCAATAATTAAGATGATATGTCTTGTTTGTTTGTTTTTTTTACATTTAGATAGAGCCAGCCTAGCTGTTCCCCCCATGTTTCCACTTTAAACGATATGATGTTTATATTTTATATTTTATATGTTAGTTGTAGTATATTCTTTATAGCCTATTGTGTATTCTATAGATGTTTATCTCTAGTTTTGATACGTACATTTTATTTACTGTGTATTGCCTGGATAACCTCCAACTGTAAAACAATAATTTCCCAATTTGGTATCAATAAAGTACATCTATCTATCTATCTATCTATCTATCTATCTATCTATCTATCTGTCTATTTATCTATCTATCTATCTATCTATCTATCTATCTATCTAACAGACAAATATGAGAGTGGCATCAACCTCAACCAAGCAAATAAGCACACTTCCCAAAATGTCAAATTATGACTTTAAATGTATATTTTCTTTTCTTTGGACGTAGCTTTATAGGTAGTTTTTTATCAGACTTGTTGTTGAGCAATCCCTATTCAAAGCACAGCTGCTAATGACAGACCATTGATGCCTGACAACCCCCCCTTTATTTAAAGGGCACAAGGAATTTCCTATAGTAGACCTACAACCCCCGCAATCTGACAGAGCACAGAGCACTCCACAAACAAGTTGTCTACCGAGAAGAGAGGCCGTATGACCGGGAAATGGGGGGACTGGGAGCGATTCTAAGAAAAGTTAATGGCTTTATTATCTGGAACAGTGATGGACCAGCTCTTTCAGAGACACAAAATGAAGGCAAATTGATGTGGGAGCATCAAGCGGGAGCTCAAGAGCCAATTTAGGCGCACTGTTGAGTTTTTACAGGCTCTAATGTGGGGCGTTTAAAATGCTGCGGATATCTATTGTAATCATCCTCGTGGAGTGGTTTGCAAAACACCTGTAGTTCTACCTCAGGGAAGTTAAATATGACAGAGTTTATATTATTTACAACTATAGCTTGTAGTCCATTGTAAAGTAATGATACTAGTGTCTTATAGTTTATGATCCCCAGTGAGATTATACCTGTGTGAGAAATACATGAATTAGCACATCTGTTTGGTTATACAAGAGATTATGAGATGAATCTGGAATGATGATGTTAGTAAATGGAGCTATAAATGGTGATATGTGTCGATGAGAGCCTCCACTTTCTCTTAGAGTAAAATGGTGGAATGATCATTAACAGCATTCATACTCAGTCAAACTAAGCAGACACCTTTTTTTTTTTTTCTAACAATCCACCTCCACTCCTGCAGTTCAGATTGTGTCTTCATGTGCAAGCCCTCACCACGTGTTTGTTGTGTAAAACAGGACGATATAAGAAGTAGCTTCTTTTAAAGCTCGTCAGCTGTTACAAAATGGCTGCCTGAGGCCTTAATTACACAGGACACTGAACACATCTGCTTCTTTATCCTCATTTTGGTTAGTTTAATCACACGTGAGCTGTCTTCATCAGGCTGTAGCTACTGAGATCATGTGCTCTGTATTTTTTTTATGGAGTTTAACTACCCGAGGGGAGTTTACAGTCAACAATTAAAAACTACCACTTGGTGGATATTTTATAGGCTGATTCCAGTGTTTATTAGACCCGGTGTGAGGGCCTTACTTCACTATGATATCAGCGTTATTAGCGGTTATCAGCCTCATAGATATGGGTTAGAAGGGGCCTGCTACACCTGCTAGTAAGTTCAGAAGGCCGTTATCATCTATTTACATGGTTGATCACTGATACGAATAAAAGAAGATGACGCCGACCTCTAGTGACCGTAGTAATTATGATGGGAGTAAAGGAGGAAGTCAGGTGACGTTGTATAAAGGGCAACAAAGTCCACAAAAAGAACGTATATCATCAAGAAGTTAAAGTCAATTTTTCATTGCATTGCAGCAGAGCTACACTTCCGCCATTTTGGACTGAAAGCGACTACCGGACGCCAGTAAAACGTCCGCTTACAAGGTATCGTACAAAAGTAAAACAAAATTATCTCTATTCTATTGTCATATTTAATGTCTCTACCAAAAAATGACCTGTGTTGAACAATAAAAAATATTATAAATATAATACGTATTCAGTCCAAAATGGCGGTTGTCCAAACAACAACAGCTGCAAAGGTTTTGTTTCTTTGCTTCTATACCCTTTGGTCCACATAGGGAGGAGGTCGGGGGAGTCAAACAAACACAGGACTCACCCCGCTGTAAACCAAAAGTCAACGTTAACTTATTTTATGGTACTTTTGTTACGGAACTTACGTACGGAACTAACGCCACGTAGCCTACGTAAGTTACGTAGCCTACGTAAGTTACGTAGGCTACTTATTTGAACCAAAACCACGATATTTTCCTAAACCTAACCAAGTGCTTTTGTTGTCTAAACATAAAGTTGTTTTGTTTCAATTCACAACTTTAAGTTTCACTTTCATAACGTGGTAGGTACAGTTTGGCCCGTCTGAAGCATTAGAATGGTCGTGATAAGTAATGGATAATGTAGCTATGGTAAGCTAGCGGGTCATTGTTTGTGAAATAAACCCCTTCAGGGCGATGCGGCACCCCGATGCAAAGCGGTATAGTCGCTTATTACACGGCTACTTTCTTAAGAAATCAATAATTTTACATAAAAACGGTCCGCCAGAGTCCGACATCAAAACTGTGCCCATAGCGGCATGTTATACATAGCAACGGCCTGCTATAAAGAAATAACGGACCGTAAAACGCCGTGGTTGACCAATCAGAATCGAGTATTCAACAAGGCCGTGTAATAACCACTGATAGCGCCCATTCAAAATGCTGATAACATTCAAAATAGGTGCTCACTTAGACCTCTGTATTTCTAAACTTCTGGCTATGGGCCTAATGTCCATAGTTTATCTAAACTTTACCTACATTATTTGTTTTGGAATGGGCTCCTTGTCCCTTTTCAGCAAGCCCAATTAGGCAGTTAATTTCATCTTTCTCATTTTATGAACATCATTCTTCTTTTTTGCTTCAAGTTAGGTGCTAACTGGATAGTTGCACCACAGTAAAACTAACTGTCTCTTGCTCTCTGTTTACCTGCAGCTGAAATCAGTGTCCTCTGTGATCACAGCCTGGGTGAGATTGTACTAGCAAACCTCTGTTTCTCCCACAACAGACTCCAAGAGCCACTTAGTAACTTTTCCAAGTTTTTTTTACAGTGAATTTAGGGCTCTCTCTCTTTACACAACATAACTGCACCAGTGGAGTGTGAATACACAAAAAAAGCAATATGGAGGCAAAACACAGATGCAGCTCCAGCCAGGAAGCATAGGACATGCTAATAAAAGTTCAGCTATACGGGTATTTCTAGCTTCATGTCCATTTTTTCTGTGTATCTGCTGTGATACACATTACATTTTACCTTTCATTTTACCATTTTTTGGGGGTCAGATTTAAGCAGCTGCACTAATTTCAAGTAAGAGCTTCCTTTCACAATTGCAAAATGTACATCATTATATAAGTAAGCTTGATGATTGACATGAAATATGTAGGTTGTCTGCTTTTTTAGCCACCAAAATACATCCTACTGGTGGATAATGTGCTTGTGTGTAATACTGTAAATGTACTGTATGAGTAGCTGTGTCTGCACATTGATGCCAGTGTGTATAGTGCTACGTGATTGCATGTGTGCACACATGATAGTCGTTTTGTTTTGTTTTAGCGGGTATAATTTGAGGAAAAAAGGGGTGGGGGAGTGGGGGTGGCGCCAAGCGTGTCCGATGCTCTCTGTTTGGGTGGCTGCTGGGAGGGGGGAGGGGTTTACACGTACTCCCTGGTTGTGGAAGGCTGTGATTGGCGGTAATATTGCTGCCCTCGCATGTCGTCTTTAGAGCAGGAGCAGCACAGCAAGGAGCCGCCCAGAACCGTCAGGCTGGCCGCCGCCCAGCCCACGAACAGGGCCGAGCCGAACTCATACCTGTACAAGAGAGAGAGGGAAAGGATGTAAAGGGCATACAGTATGGTGGTGAGTGTCAGACGTTTTACTATTTTCACTTTCTCCAAGATTATAATTATGATTGGCAAGAAAAAACAAGACTTGCTGAAACTACTTTTACCCAAGAAATATCAGAGAATATCAAACACAGTATATAGAAGAAATAATAATCTAAAAAATATTGTATTTAAATTATTAGTTTTTCTTAAAAACCCACTTCACTGATTGTCAAATAGTATTTTGCAGGTCAACCAGGTTGTTAACATCGCCCTGGGTTCCCTCAACAAAAAGGCAATGGGATTTTTCCATTGGGCATTTTTTGGATTATTGCAGAAAATAACCTCTGTGGCAAACACACGTTTATGATACTTACACGTTTTGTTCAGCAAGATAATCTCCACAAATGAACACCACTTTATGATTTTTGAAAAGCTAACGTTAGGCTATAAACAAACTAGGAGTAAACGAGCCGGCGTGATGACGTTTAGTAGTCTCATTTAGCCACTTTTTAGCAACCGCCGTCTTTAAGACACGTAAGGCCTTCAAAATTCACAAGTGGGGTATTTCTTGATGAATTTTATGTCGTAGAACAAAACGTTAAAAGTTTGACCGTTTGATCGGAGTTTGCGAGTGATTGACAGCTGGCTCCGTTGAATGAACAGCCAATAGGAACGCTCTCTCTCTCTGAAATGACCTGTGATTGGTCAAAGTCTCCCGTATCGGGCTAGATCTTTTAAAGCCTGAAAACAGAGCCATGAGGAGGTGCAGAAGTCTAGTTTTCTCTCAGAACACTTGAATTACAATATGCTGAAAGGTTATTATGGAATTTTTGCCCAATGATGCCAAAAATATACTGCCTACTGCAGGTTTAAGCTTGTGTTAACAACAGACCTTATTTCAGACATCTAACCAAAAACGCATTCAAATAAACGATGGGTTTATCGACTTATCGACTTCCAGACGAGGGAACCAGAAGTGCTAAAACTCATTTCCAGGTTTTAGGACTCATTCGTGTAGCACTCTATTCAGAGCTGCTCGATAAAAAATGGATTCTATTTTGCTGTTTTATGTGCCACAAGAACATTTTAACAAACCGTAATCCGAATCATGGTTCATTTTCTATTCAGTCTGGTTCGGTTTCACGGTGCACAAAATAAACCAAATAAAAAAATAATTTGTTGAGGGGTGTGTACGAAGGAGTGAATTTATCTTTTTCATCTCAAGAGATGCTGCTTCTACGCAGGGAATCACAGACTGTCTAAGTTTTCTCACTTTGACTTAGTACTGATCTACTGTGCCCACGAATCCCTTCTTCTCCAGTTTATCTCCAATGACTTTATAAATGTCACTATTTTTGTGGATCAAAGAATGTCCCAATTCCCCAATTCGTTTCAGCTGAATGTCACAGTTCCCCTGAGTTGATTGGAGGTTATTCAGATCACCTGTTGAGCAGGGTGAAGGGACTGTTGGCTTCTAATTAACAACTGAGAACAGCTCGGTGCATTTCCCCTCTCGGCCAATCAGGGTGTGACGACGCCCTTTCTTTAGAGCTTAAGAGAGGAGGGGAACTACACAACTCAAGCTTTCTGATCCTTCCTTGACATAATGCAGACCTCATTTCAGCAGATGTTGTCAGCCAGAAACTCTGGTCTTTAGACCCTTTTGGGACTTCTTTGAGGTTTTAACATTTCTGATTGAGACTTGAAATCTGGGGAATCAGCACCGCCACACAGCATTGATTTAGACCGGAGGCAATTGTCATTGGTAGCTTATCAATATTAGGACAAGTGATGACAATTTATTTTAATGTGAAACAACTGTTAGCTTCAGACTGGTCTAAACATATCTGGAATGGAGTTGTCAAATATGCCAATAAACAAGATAAAAAGAGAGGAATGAAACACCGAACTACTTCAGTGCTGTTATGTAAAGACTCAACAGATTGGCATTACTTTGGAGGCAGACGTCTTCCCTTTCTGTCAGTTAAACTTCTCAACATTCGAACGTGTTAATCTGTTATTTGTCTAACGTGCCTCAAACTTTTGGTTATTCAGAAATAGAACGACAACTTTAATGAAGGGGGTTTTGTTCCTGCAGCTCAATCGTCCCTGGAATTATTTTTTCATAATGCAATGTTTGTTTACATGACAGTATCCAGTGTTCCATACAATTATGTAGAGGTTAACCCTGTATGATTGTGTCGTGTTAATCCTTCAAAACCTTGAGTGGATAATTTGATGTTTTTTGGAATATGTAAGTCTCAAAACAGTCCCATACACAGTAGACAGTATGAAGAAAAATGCCCCTTTTTTCAGCCAATATGAATAATAATGGCAGTAAGGATTTAAATAACATACATACATGCTGAATAAAATGTGTCCATCATTTACAATCAATAATTAACAAGGCTTCCATGCTTGACAACACAACAATCAGATCTAACAGCCCGGTCGCACGAAAAGGCGAATGAATGACACGTAATGTGCGGTGCATTTAGTGTGCAATAAGAACACCATTCTTGCATTTGTACGCCACGTAGTCTGTACAGACTGCAATGTAAATGCATCCATGTAAATATGCTACGCTCAGAGCTAGTGACGTTGAATAAAAAGTGAGAAAGGCTGCTTATGGCGGGTGGGCGACAGAGGAGGTGGGATCCAACAAACATAGGACTTCCGAGAACGGTGTTTTGTAAAAATTTGTTACGTTGTTTCCGTACATTTTTTACTTAGTTTACGTACTTGTTTTAAGCCCAACCATGATATTTTTCCTAAACCTAACTAATGCCAACAATCAGCAAAGCCCTGTTTTTTTTATGGTTCTAAAGATTAGCTTTCCAGATGTTCCTCTGGTGTGAGGTATGTTACGAGTGTTTTTTACATCCGCCAATAGGCTCGTATGTCCATCCTGGCCTCGTAAATATCAAACATGTTATCCTGTTGTGTGTGGGGAACCCCGAGGACAGCCGATGACGCAGTCATGTCGGAAAGAACGATAGCCAATAGAGAACCAAGCTGACTGAAGCGTTAAAATAACCAGCGCTGTCATGGCGGCCGCGGCTAATGTATGAGCTAATGCTAAATGTGAAGCATATAGTAGAAGTAAGATGGAGCTTTGTCGGAACAGCGCGAGTGTTTATTTAACGTGTCTCCATGACTTCATCATCCATCCTTCATTAATTTCCAGTACATAGTAAAAACTATCATAGCTAAATTTGTTTACACTAAAGTCACGTTTGATCGCGATAGATTTTTGCGAGATTTCCGTTTTTTTAGTCGGGACTCATGAATGAATCTGTTAGTGTGTGGTGGCTGTTTTGGTCAAATCGTTGCTCTCCACACACTATAGGAACAAAACTGTTAAATTTATCATAACATGTCGTTATGTGTGGGGTCTCTCACGTTTTTAACATCTGTTAAGAGTTGAAAAATATTTTAGTGTGGGCTAGCTTTAAGTGTTTTTTTTGCCTAAACCTAACTGTGGCCGTTACTGTAGTTTTGTTGCGTGGCGTATAAATCACACGCGAGAAGCCTAAAATGCGTCCTCATGACATGCAACCATGGGGGATCGTGCCTTCTCCTCGCTGGGGCCACGCCTGTAGAACCAGCTCCCAGGAACAATCAGGGCCTCAGACTCACTTGCTGCTTTTAAATCTAATCTTAAAACTCACCTGTTCCTTTTAGCTTTCCCCTAAGGTTTTATAATCACTATGATTTCATAGTATTTTATGCTTTTAACTTACATCAGGAAGTAATTTGTCTATCATTTTATTTGTCCCTTTTTGACGCTTTTAATTGTGTTTCTTGTGTAAATTGTTTTAATGTTGTCTGTGATTGTTTTGCCCTTGTTGTGAAGCACCTTGAGATTTCGTTGTATTTTAAAGTGTGCTATATAAATTAAATCCATTATTATTATTATTATGCAGAATGTCCTTGTAATATTGTGCTATTTATACGCCTTCCCATGAGCTCAGGTTGGATTGCAGGTAAAGGACTACGATAGGGAAGGTTACACATATAATCTTGCATATATAAAGTTGAGTTGTTCAGCAATAGTTGTGCTTTTACATACCTGGCGTTGGGCGGTGTATTTGGGTTGAAGAACTGATAGGACACCTGAGTGGCATACCAGGACACAGACACCAGCGTACATAGACCTGTGGAGGGATGAAAGGATTAATAAGTGTTCTCTGTATCAGTTAAGCCTGCAAAGCATTCACTGAAGCTACAATAACACTCAAAAAATGAATCTGAAAATCCGTATTTACTTAATTTTCTCCCCTGGGCCTGTTGTTTATGGCTGAGGTCAGCGACTAATGCCTCCTAAAATGACCACTTCCTGTTTACAGCAGGGACTCTAATTACAGCAAAGAGCCCCGGTGAGAGATTCAAGGCTAGAAAAATATCAGACCGCTGAGATACTGCAGTATAATATTGGTTGCAGAAATCACACCTGCGAGCAGGAAGAGAGCTCCTCCGGTCACGGCGATGCGGGTTTTGGTGACCGGGTTGTTATCTCCCACCTTGGTGCACTTCATGCCCACCACGCTGACGATGATGCCGATGAAGCCCATCAGTACTGACACGACCATGAGGGCCCGACATGTCTGGATGTGGACTAGATAAAGAAAAGGAAAGGAGGGGAGCACAGATACAATAGAAGATATGGAAGAAAAGAAGAGCAAAAAAAAAGAAGAAAGTGGTGAGGAGATGAGAAAACAAGTCTTTTTAGTCCGTCACTTGGAATAAAACACAAATTTCTGGACATTAAAGTGATAATTATAAAGGAATGAAGCTACACCATGCAGGATTGATGGGAGACCACATGCTCATTAGGGAGAGTCCACCACTGTCCTATTTTCCCAGCAGGGTAATTCCAGCTTTTCCAGAGGTGACTCTCTTGGCCAAGCTCTGGGACCTTAAACGATCCTGTAAATCTTCTTCCCAGATAATTCCACTGTGGTTTTTTTTTTTGACTTCTCAAAAATCTAATGTGCCGCCCACACAGGCCTCAGCACACACATAACTTAGTGGGAGGAACATATTTACACACATACATATGTACGACTGCACAATATACGCACACAACGCAATTACCGTAGGTGGAATAGACACGGGATGAAACACGCAACTCTCTCACACACACACACACACACGGAGCAGCTGTAGGAGGGCCCGCTTTACATGTTTCACACAGTGGGATTAGTGTGGCTTTGTCACAAAGCAAGATTGTTTTCACGGGGCTGTCGCCACGGCGATCAGACATTTCTGCCTCAAACGCAAAAAAAAAAAAAAAAAAACGTGTTTGAAGCGATGCTAAGCGCTTAATGATACTGTCAAAATACTGATGGAGTGTGTCTTATTTACAACAGCCGAGGGGGGATTGTTGAAATCCCAGCAGCGGTAGAAAAACATGCAAAGTCCAATATCCTGATTCTGATACCCGACAAAGCTGACAAATATGGTATTTAAAGTAAACATGACAGAGGCTTTCATACAGGTTTAACATCAAGGTCACCGGCATCAGCTTCAAATAACAACGACTTCAAGTGTGAGACAGTGTGTATACATCGCAGGAGAACGGATCAAAATACACAGAAGCCACAAACTCAACATCAGTGAATAGACTTAAGCAGAGAAAAAACAACAGAATGAACTGAAAAAAAAAACGTAACTCAAGGTCCACTTACTCGTTTTTTTTCCAGGGCTTTTAACTGTATTTCATGGTCTTCAAAATTTCAGAAAAAGGTAGTGAGTGAAGCCTTGAGATGATTTTTTTTTTGGTCAAACTTTCCAAGGTCAACAATAATGTTTCACGCTCTGCTAGAACAGAATAAAGTAAAAATAGAGCTGATAATAGTTACGCTTTTTCTGGAGCTTTCAACTGCATCTCACAGTTTTCAAAGCTCTGGAAAAAAGATGGTAAGATTACCTTGAGTGAAGTTTTTTTCTTGTCAAACAACTGTTTCCAAAGTCAAGAATGAACTTTCACATTCATTAGATGGATAGATTAAAATACAATAGAATACCTTGACAACAGTTTTGCTTTTTATCCTGAGCTTTCAATCACATTTCACTGTCTTCAAAACTCTGGGAAAGAGCTATTACAGTAAGAGGACCTTGAGTGACAATCTTTACTTCTTCCAAGGTCAAGGATGAACTTTTGTGCTTCACTAGAATAGAAAAAAATACTTTGACAAAAAAACATAAATTAAGCTTCAAATTTAGCTTTTTTTCTGAAGCTTTCGAATGCATCTCACCATCTTCAAAGCTCAAGAAAAACCCAGTAAGTGGACCTTGAGTGAAGATTGTTATTTCTGTTAACACGGTTTCCAAAGTCAAGAACGAACTTTCTCTCTCAACTAGAATAACTAGACTAAATAACCAGAATTTGGGGGAAAAAAAGTGTCTTAACTCAAGGTCCACTTACTTGCTTTTACAGAGCTTTCAACAGCATCTCACAGTCTTCAAAGTTGTAGCAAAAAACTACTGTTTCCAAGATCAGCAATATAATTAATTTGAGTAGAATAGAGTAGAATTAAATATAATTGACTAGTCTAACAATAGTTAAGCTTTTTCCAGAGCTTTCACTCACATGTCATGGTCTTCAAAGCTTCGGAAAAAAAAGCTCTGGAAATGAGCTATTAAGAGGACCTTGAGTGACACAGTTTCCAAGGTCAATAATGAACTTTTGTGCTTCAATAGAATAGAATAAAATAGTTTGACAAAAAAACATAAATTTAGCTGTTTTTCTGGAGCTTTCGAATACATCTCACCATCTTCAAAGCTCAAGAAAAAACCTAGTAAGTGGACCTTGAGTTAAGATTTCTTTTTTCTGTGAAAACTGGTTCCAAGGTCAAGAATGAACTTTCACTTTCAACGAGAATAGTAAAAAATCTCAACTCAAGGACTACTTACTAGCTTTTTTCCGAGCTTTCAACAGCATCTCACGGTCTTCAAAGTTCTAGACAAAAATCTTGTCACTTAACTACTCTTACCCAGATTAGCAATATAATTAGAGTAGAATAAAATAGAATTGACCATAAGCTTTTTCCAGAGCTTTCAGTCACACGTCATGGTCTTCAAAGCTTCAGGAATAAAAAAAGCTAGCAATCGGAGCTGCAGTTAAGATCTTTTAGAAACTACTGTTTCCAATGTCAAGAAAGAACTAGAAAATAACAGAATGTGACTTTATGTGTTAGAAAAAAAGAGTCCCTTCATAAAGAGCTCCGGATCAACAGCCTGAAAACAGGAACCTGAAGTCATCATTTGTCATTGTGACAGAAATACACACCCCATCATTCATGGTGCAGCAGTGAAGCAGCGTTTCAGAAGCTGATCTGAAGGGACTTATGATGATGGGGGGGACAATCTTTGAAGTCTGATTTATGGCTCCAGAGCTCCTTTTGATGGACTCTATGAATAGTCTTCAACAGAGAGAGGTTTGATTTTTCTTTTCTTTCATCCACTCGGAAGAGTTCCTCTCTCTTTTTTTTTTTTTTTGTGTCTGAGGGCGTGCGGGGGTTCAGGCCGATGCTCGGACCAGTTTCAGTTGGTGACAAACCAGAAGGCCGTTTGGGGTAAAGGAAAGGCTAAAAGGAGGGTGGGCTGGCTCATCCACTAGGCCCTCTCTCTCTCTCTACAGTGCCAAGGTTGGCAGTGCCAGCCACAAGCTTTCAATGAGTGTGTGTGCCTGCTGGTGTGTGTGTATGTGTGTGTGGGCACTGTGAGGTCCCATTGTGAGGTCACTTGTGACTCTGTTGTACGTAATATCTGTTTGCCCACTCACTATGAAACTAATCTCATATCTGACAACTACAGCCCTTTTCCAATCCACTTTTACCTCAAAGCACTGTATTAACTGTATTACCACACTTTATTTGGTAAACATTTAGTTCAGGTTGGTCCCAGAGGTGGGACCAAGTCATTGTTACCTCCAACAGTCGTACTCGGGCACCTTGGCGGAGGTCTGCGCTCTCCGAGTGCCATTATAGTATTGCAGGTGACAAGTAAGTCTCAAGTCTTTGCACTCAAGTCTAGAGTCGAGACTGACAAGTCCCAAATCCTAAACTTTGAATTTGAGTCCTAAACAAGTCATAATGCGCTCGCGTCATTTGCGTCTCCGTTCGTAATTTGCCACCCGCACATTTTGCATACTGCAATTCATTTTTGTTGACCACCGCATAGTTTTAGTACGCAAACAAAGTCATCTTTGGTATCATTTTTAGTTCTTAGTTAGTTAGTTAGTTCTTCATGGTTTTCTCCTGCAACTTGATTAGATGCTGTCGGATTGGTTCAGACAAAGTGGATCTGGGGAATTAAGTGTCGAAATGAATTTAATAAGTGGCACACTTTTTTTAGATAACATACTTTTTAATCCCTCGGCTTGGGGGGGAAGGTATCAACTATTTCCAGGTCAAAAGGCTCAAGTCCAAGTGAAGTCACGAGACATTGGTGTTAAAAGTCGAGTTGCAAGTCTTTTTTTCATTTTGTAAAGTCATACATCGCATTGGATAAATGTTGTGCAATTTACTATGTATATTGTATTTGTCCCTATCAAATAAACATGAAAAAGGAGGAAATAAGACTGGAATAGAGGCTGTTATTGTTGTTCACTATGTGGGCACAGACACATCACACTCTCAACCTTCTGGATGGGAAAACATTAACTTCACACAATATGGTTGCCATTTGTAAAACTGTTAGTCATGATTGAACCTGAGCACCAACCCATCACAAATACCTTTCTATATTCTTATTATCAACAAATCCCATGAAAAGATTAACATATCCTACTGACAAATATAAATAAAGCCTGATATATCTTATTCCTCTGTGCCATAGAGCTCCATTATTGTCAAAAAAAAATATGAAATACACATCAATGTGCCACACAGTTGCACTGGGTGACATGTTCCTTCCTCACCATGAACACACACACTGTAGTTTATTCTGACTCAGTCCCACACATACCGTCCTGCTACCTTAAATACTTAGAGAGCACCAAATGAGGATTAATCCACGGCTGAAAGTAGTCCCCAGCAAATGCACTGTTTCCTCCTGTTTGAGTAACATCTGCTAAAAACTAAATTGCCCAGCTGTTTTAGGAAATTGCTGAGCCTTTTTTAAAAATATATATTTGTGATTTTTCTTTTACGTCTTAGAACCACTGTGCTTTGGGCCGAGTGCCACAGAGGGAAGTCAGAAAGTTTTGCGAGACGGACTAACACATTGTTAGTTTTGGTCTTTTTTTTATGGGATTTGTTGACCGTAATAAACATATATAATAACACCAGCCTTATCCCTTAATAAATGACAATTAATGGGATTTGATGTGTGGATTATTATTATTGTTTGGTCCACTGATTGAGCTGATTGTGCAGCTGATCCAAAATATCTAAAGTATTATATTTCAGTGACAATTTTACTTCCGAATCGCAAGCTGCATTCAGCAGAATTACACTTCAACATTACCGGAGAGAAAGTTGACAGACAAGAAACACATTCATTTTTATTCTTTAACACTAAAGTGAATTAGAGCTGCAACAATAAGTCGACAAATCCATTAGTCTATTGATATTCGATTAATCGTTAAAGTAATTTTTCATGCAAAAATGGCAGAAAATGATGTTTTCAGCCTCTCAAATAAAGATTTCTTGCTTTTCTCTGTTTTATATCGTATTAAACTGAATATCTTTGACAAAACAAGACAGTTTAAGACATCACCTTGGAGACACTGGGATTAATTGATTAATGTAGAAAATAATTGGCAGGTTAATCAATAAGGAAAATAATCGTTAGTTGCGGCCCTAAAGTGAATACATGGTTATTATTATGTAATTGTATGTTTCTGGTTCTGAAGAGCTGTCCTTTCAGCACCACCGTACGCACTCTTCTGAAAATAATAACCATCCTTCTCCTGATCATCATCGTCTCCTTTCTGAGCCAAAAACACACACACTCCATAAACCTGCAGCAGATCATCCAGCACAGTTTCCACCACGGCTGCTTGGCCGCATCGGTTAGAGCGCAGCACAGTCTGGTGAACAATTATACCCTCCCATCACATGCTGCTCCTGCTGCGAACGTAGCAGGGGAGGAGAGAGTTTTCTGCAGATCAGCGTTAGTGTTAGGATCAAACCAACGCCTGTTTAATCAAGATTCAGTGCCTCCTCTGACCCCCGCACACATGATTGGATGCTGATCTGCTCCATTTCATAGTCTGTCTGGGGGGGAAACACCTGAATAAACCTGTGATTGACCAAGAATGCTCGGTCCTGGCCAGGAGGTACATGTATGTAACCCTTTAGAGCAGTTTCTCCACTGTTTGTCTTCTGTACTCGCTGGGCGTGTTAATGCACAAATGGAACAATGTGCGCGTGTGGGGAAGACAGAGCGCATTCTGGGAATATCTCTGGTGTTTGGCCCAACACTGCCCTTTTCTTCTTCTCCTAACAGCCCCTATTCATCCTCAAAGGACAATACGCTGTTCTCATTGCTGCAGTGAAGCAAAGGAGATTGGAGATCAGCGCATATAGCGGCTCCCCAAGTCACCAAAATGTTTGCAAAAGCGCCTCATTTGTTGCTTCAAGTCTCGAACCGCAGAGAAAAACAGACAAACGCAGTGTTCAATTGTTTTATGAAAATTACTTCCCCCCCCCCCCCCCGTAGCCTTTCATTAGAATCTCTAATAGGATGATTTAAGCAGGCAGTAGATGGATGGATTCCTATAATCTGTGTGCCATTAATTATGAGTCACTAGGTCCCACTTACAGATTGGAGATGACAGGAGGCTCATATTCTGAGCTAATTTATGTCTGAACCCCACATTCCTGACCCCCCCCTTTCCCCCTCCCACTCCTCACACATTACGATGTTTTGCAGTTTTAATCAAACTCGATGACTCTTCTCCGTGAGATTTACAGCTTCTGAATTGAATGGGTCCAGATAGCGAGGGCTCTCTCGGGGGAACTTGTTTTCCCTGCTGTTGATTAATACGTGTGGCCAAATGAATGTTCCCAGCTACAATAACTGTTGTGATTTGTGTTACGACACCATGGGGATTTTTTCTCTCCGGGGGGGAACTCGGGGAAGACAAACTGAAGGTGAAAGATTTTAACTGGATCTTTCTTTTGTCATCCTGGCTGATGAAACAGTCACACAGAACGGCCTCATCGAAACTTATTAAAGAAAATTAAATGAGAGCAGCCAAGAAAGAAAGTGAGAGTACAGTGGAAAGTATGATTAACATAATTTTAACTGTGCTTTTCCATGATCTGACAAATTATCCAGTGAACATCACTTACACTCCCTTCCTAAGATTTAGTTGCAAATAGGGCTGTCAAAGTTAACGTGATAATAATGCATTAATGCAAATCTGTTTTAACGCCCCTAATTTCTTTAAACGCATTAACGCAACTTGCGATTTTTAGGTCGTAGCAGGCTCAAAAAAAGCGTGAAGAGTGAAGATACTGGTATCATATGAAATATAGACAACTTAATGAATCCATTGGTACCAACAATGTAATTTTAGCTTGTCGCGAAGGAGGTTAAATAACGCTCTATACGCTACATTTTGGCGTGGAAAAACTGCCATGGCCGTTTTCAAAGGGGTCCCTTGACCTCTGACCTCAAGATATGTGAATGTAAATGGGTTCTATGGGTACCAACGAGTCTCCCCTTTACAGACATGCCCACTTTATGATAATCAAATGCAGTTTGGGACAAGTCATAGTCAAGTCAGCACACTGACACACTGACAGCTGTTGTTGCCTGTTGGGCTGCAGTTTGTCATGATTTCATTTGATTTTTCATGCTAAATGCAGTACCTGTGAGGGTTTCTAGACAATATTTGTCATTGTTTTGTGTTGTTAATTGATTTCCAATAATAAATATATACATACGTTTGCATAAAGCAGCATATTTGTCCACTCCCATGTTGATAAGAGTGTTAAATACTTGACAAATCTCCCTTTAAGGTTCATTTTGAACAGATAAAAAATGTGCGATTAAATATTTTAATTGACAGCCCTAGTTGCAAACATGATAATAATCATAAACACACAATATGAGCATATAATCCCTTAAGAAGAAGTTTTACCAAACAAGTCTAGAAGGAGAGGAGATCAGCGTAACAGCCGGTGAAAGCCACTACAAGTTAGTGAAATTCAAACATGGTACTCACTGTCCAGCGAGAGCATGGAGTCAAAGATCTTGCACTGCACCTGTCCTGTACTCTGCGAGGCGCAGCTCATCCACAGCCCCTCGTACAGACCCACGGCCGTGATGATGGCGTCGCCGGCGTACGACGACTGCTTCCACTGGGGCAAGGCGGTGGTGGAGATGATGCCGATCCAGCCGCCCAACGCCAGGAAATAACCCAACAACTGGAGACCTGAGTTGGCCATCCTCGTCTATCTCTGTCCCTTCTACGTCTGTCTGTCAACTCCTCTGTTTCACTTGCTTTTGTTCGGGTGACCCTGGTGTGTCGCCCTTTCTTTGAGCAGTCCTTGTGGACACTTGTTTCACTTTTTCTCTTATCTGGTCACTCTGAGCATCTCCTTCTGCCTCTCTGCTTTAACTCTCATCTGTACAACTCTTTCTTTTTCTCTTGAGCTCTCCACGTTCCTGGGCTGTTTTTTTGCCCGTCAGTTGTAAGTTGATGTCTCCTTTCAGGACTGTCCTGTCTGATTCCTTGATCTCTCTCTCTGGGGCTCGGTCAAAGTGGTAGAAAGCCTTTCTGGTGGTCAGTGGTTCAGTTCATCAAGCATCGTCGCTGTGCTGCTTCACTCTCTGCATGGCTTCTTCCAACTCTCTCTCTCTCTCTCTTTGCTCCTTGCTTACTTTCCCCCCACTACAATCTTTCCATCTGCTCCAGGCTCAAGTGGCTCAATGAGGGGTAGCAAGGGAAAAAAAAGTAAAAGGGAAAAAAACAAAACACAAAAAGTCCTTAACAGGCTGACCACGGAGGGATGGGGTGAAGGGCTGGGCTGTGATTGGACTCCTCTGTGTTGTAGGAACGCCTACGAGGAGGGGAAGAGGGACGGGCCGGTTGGGAAAACAAGCACTGTTTCAAACAGAGAGGCAGAGAAAAAGATGCAGCTCAGCATCGGTAAAGTCACAAGTTCATTAATGAAAAAGCATTTCTTGCGAAGAACTTTGAATCTGTATCTTAATCACTCAATCAGACCCTTTAACACAACGTCAACGCGCCGTTTCACCGGGTCTCGGACGCATTGATCCTTTTAAAGGTTGGCCGCCCCCGCTGGAGGTGCGGAGGAGGAGGAGGAGGAGGAGGAGGAGGAAGAGGCGGTAAAGTGCAACAAACACACGTAAATCAGCATCTAAACAATGCCCGGGTGAAAAGGACGTGTCACATCCAGACAGGCTCTCTGGAAATTATGGGCAAGCCTCCCCCCGTCACCACGGCAACCACGACAAATGAAGTGAGGGAGAGAAAGAGAGAGCGAGAGAGAGAGAGAGAGAGAGAGTGAGAGTTCACCCAACTGTACATCCTTACGAGCTGCAAACGCGGACACACTCCAGTCTTTTGTGTCTTCTTGGAGAGTTTTCCCACCGTTCAACTCAACATTACATTACTTTCAATTCACCTCAGACTAACTCTATAATTCTATTCTGCCAATTAGACTGTCCACATACTGAGTCTGCAGAGACATGGACGTTTTCTCACATCTGTAAGAGACATGTCTCACCCCCACCCTGCACACACACACACACACACACACACACACACACACACACACACATACAGCCTGTCTACACAACAACCATGTTCTTGCCTGTACACTCTCAAGGTTGGTTTCAATAGACTTTTAGATGTAAAAATATATATATATATTAGGGCTGTCAAAGTTAACGTGATAATAATGCCTTAATGCAAATGCATTTTAACGCCACTAATGCCTTTAATGCATTAACGCAATCGATCTTTCGGAGGTTGTAACGGGCGTAAAGTTTTAAAGCTAGAGTGAAGATAAAGACGCTCCAAACTTGCGCTAAATTTTGGCAAGGAAAAACTGTCATGGCCATTTTCAAAGGAGTCCCTTGACCTCTGACCACCAGATATTTGAATGAAAATGGGTTCTATGGGTACCCACGAGTCTCCCCTTTACAGACATGCCCACTTTATGATGAGTTTTTGGGCAAGCCATAGTCAAGTCAGCACACTGACACACTGACAGCTGTTGTTGCCTGTTGGGCTGCAGTTTGCCATGTTGTGATTTGAGCATATTTATTTTATGCTAAATGCATTACCTGTGAGGGTTTCTGGACAATATCTGTCATTGTTTTGTGTTCTTAATTGATTTCCAGTTATAAATATATACCTACATTTGCATAAAGCAGCATATTTGTCCACTCCCATGTTGATAAGAGTATTTAAATACTTGACAAATCTCCCTTTAAAGCTGGGGTCTGCGATCTTGGAAAACTAGCATAATTTGAAAGTCGCATCGCCTCAGGAGCTCCGTCTAAACCCCCCCCTCCCCTCGAAACTCCTTATAAGGCAACGCCCCCCACACACATGCACGAGCACCGCCGCATCTTAACTACTTCACATTTTTCGTAGCTATTTCATCACTAAATTCACTTCTGAAAAATGTTGAGGCGAGAAATCAACGGTGTAGATTTAGAATATTGACAGTTTTACGATGTTAGATGGCGAATCAAACATTTTCTCAACTGTTGTCGGAGTTTAGAAGCTCCACAAACTGCCGGCACAGCTAGCTAGCTCCTGCCGGGATCGCCACCTCTCCACCCGGGCATTCACTCACACAGACCCCGCTATGAGCTGGAGCTCTCTCAAGACCCCGGTCTCGTAGACGAGGGGCTTTATTTCCTTGTTGACGGAGGGGGGGGGGGGCGGCAGCTCGCTGGAGAGCCGGCCACAGAGCAGCAGAGAGGGGAGGGAAAGAGAGAGATACCTGCTGAGACAACACAACCCTTTTCAACATTACTCTAATATCTGGAGGGAGATCAGTCCACTCGTTTGTTTCTGTAACTGAAAAAGCAGTTTGAGTAACGTAAATTTAGTTCGGCAATGTTTTCTATCCGCCGTCTCCCCTCGTTGATAATCCTGTTTGTCTGACTTCACTTTGAGCTGTTAGAATAAATAGTTTAAATCTGCAGTATTTTATAAAGTAAACTAACAGAACATAAACAACTAAATCAAAGTTGTATTTTTCGATAATATGGTAATAGTGGTACGAGTTCGTTCTCGTTGTCCGGTGTTTTAAGAGCTGAGTTTTCTCTACCTCTCTCCAGTGAACGTGCGGCGGACACGCGCTTTGAGTTCACGCTGGTGCACGCTGAGGCTAGAGTACGAGCAGGGAGGCAGGGAGGCTTCTGATTGGTTCCTTACAACCGGGACCATTTTTACTGACTGGTAAACGTTTTTACAGGATTACAGCAGCTACAGATGACGGATCTTTTCCGGTCTATTTTCAGTGCTCATAAGAAACGGATTGCTGTCGGGGTGTAAAGACCATTTCAACCAATATAACAAAAAGTGTATACTGGATAAATCGCAGACCCCATCTTTAAGGTACATTTTGAACAGATAAAAAAATGTGTGATCAAATTGCGATTAAATATTTTAATCGATTAATGAGAATAAAAGTAAAAATACAAAGCAAGACAAATGAAAAAGCAGGATAATGTTTGTTGTCAAATTGTTCTGCCCTTTTGTTTCTTTTCTTACCTCTCCTACCAACTGAACCTTGAACTTGATCAACCTTAACATCACAAAAACAGCAGAACATGTGAACATGCATGTGACCGTACTTATCCAACACCAGGCATGTCTCTGAAAACCCTTAACACACACACACACACACACACACACACACACACACACTCATAGATTCACACATATATGGATAGAAAGAGCCATACATGGAGGTCTACACATGGTTCAAACCCAACCCTGGTTTATTATCCTCCCAGGCCCAGAGGTTTGCATATTCAGTGTGTATGTATGTGTGACCGTAACCGTTGTGTGTTCAGGTTTGCGGTTTTGTCTAATGAGGGACTTGACATTATGGGGTGAGTTGTGGTCAGCTGAGCACGAGAGGCGAGAAGAGATGAAAGAGAGGCAGAACAAGTGCTCAGGTCAGGTCCAGTGTTTAGTGGGTGGAGCGCTGGGGGGCTTTCTGATTTTGAATCCTAACAACACACTGCCGTTGGTGCGGTCATGGCGGAACAAGTCCAAGTGAAAAACTCAGCAATGTTTTGAGTGTCAAACACTCACTGTCTGTAGACCCAGAGCAAACATTGAGCAAGTCCTCATACCTAAATGAGACAACAAGTTGTTTGCCTTCCAAAATTACCCATATACAGTTAGTGATTTTTATTAGGGATGCACCGATCCAACTTTTTCAGTCCCAATACCGATACTGATACCTGGGCTTTGGGTAAACATTGCTTTCCTAACTAAGTAAAACAAAATGTCCGTAGACATTTAATTTTAGACACAAAACAGCCTTGAAATACCTCCAAACAGCCGACATGTTTGTTGGTATGGCTCAATCAGCTATGAGGTCTGTCGCCCATTGTCACGATACCCAATCCAGCTATTTCATCATCGGATCGGTGCATCCCTTGTTTTGATCACCCCTATTGTCACAAAATGCCAACGTGATCTCAGAGAAATGCATGAAATGACCACGACCTTTTAACAGCGCGTTACGTTGTATTTGCGAGGACCACGGAAACAATTTAACGTTAGGTTTAGGCAACAAAACTTCTAGTTGAGGTTTGGAAAACATCATGGTTTGGGCTACAGAACTACATTTGTTACAGTATGTAACTTCTTACGTTGCCAACGTTATTTAAAATAACTCAACGTTGACTTATGGTTTTACACGGGACACAAACAGCGGTCTCCTGGGTGAAAGTCACGTGTTTGACCCACCCGTCCACCCTGATCTCCTCCCAATGGACTTTGATTAAAACGTATTTCTGTAATGTGTGTGTCCACCACAACAAAGGATTCTTATTAACTTTCCATTGGTATTGTTTCTGCATATTGCAAAACTCTTGCAAGATGGTTATGGTTAGGATAGGATACGGTCGGGCAGAAAGTCTTGCAAGAATTTTTGCAATTTGCTTGGTGTTCACACTGTTGAAAATTTACATTTATGAAATTCAACAGTAACTCTTTCCTGGAGTGTCCCTATTAGTCCTGATCATGCAGATGACACTGCCAACAGATTTCATATTTCTTTAAAAAAAAGTATTGGTATGGCTGGATGTCATAAACATGTTTATTTAAAAAAATTGGGTTAAAGCTTTAAATTACTTTTTTTGTTGAAACTAAACTTAACTCTCAGTAGAACATGTTGGTTTCTTTCACTTGTTCAAAACAGCTGTAAGTTACTGAGGGTAAAAGAAAGTGTAAACCTTCCTCCTGAAATAACTGGATATAAGTGAAAACACATTGATTCAGACGAAGTCCATCACTTCATGTGAGTTTATAACCCGGTATGATCCCTGCAGAGTCAGTCTGGGCTCCACCACCAACGTTACCAACTTGGATACTCTCAGCTCTTATCTCTTTGATACGACTCGCCCCAAACAGGAAACCACCAAATGTGGTTAGCTAAGTCTCATACCCATGCACGCACAATTAAGAAAATCAGGGGCCTATCAGATTAGCTGGCGTTGTCACGGTTACAGTGAGACACATGTGGACATGTAAACAGTATTGGAGCAGAATTATGTAACACAACAGGCAGGTTGTGGATTAGTCTATTTGAAAAAAAAACAGATGATTATTCAGTGAAGCGGCTTCACTTTGAAGTCACATGAGGGAAATCAGTATGCAGTCATACATCTGGAAGATACTAAACTATGAGTTCGCAGTATTCCCACAGATCTTGTGGTGCTCTCCAGTAAACTTTAATTACAGTACGTCAAGCCTTTCCTGTTAATGTTTTTCACCCGGAGAGGCCACATGAGAAGGTGACGTCTGAATGAATGCTAACTCAGCACAGAAATGTATAATGTATGCCCCAAGGAGAGCTCCTCTGGTCGGGCTCAAGTGCCCCTGAAGAGCCTGTTGGCTCTGCTCATTATGGAGTTGAACGCCCGGCAGCATCGAGTGCCGCGACAAACAAAAAAAACAACGTTGAGAATGTGGAGGAGAAAAACAGCTTGAGAGTTGAATGTTTGGCGAGGGTTATTGTTATTGTTGACTGATGTCCTAATTGCTCTGATTAAGTCATTTTGCTTAAATCTGAGAGGTTGGTGAGGGCACTCGTACATCTAATGACATGCAGAAGCAGCGCCTTCTATGAAATGCTTTTCATCCCTCTGTTTCCTAAACTCACGATGGTCGACCTTGCTTTCATGCCTGGCTTCAGCTCAGTTGTTGGGTCAGCGCTTTCTGCTGATGGTTGTAGTGAAGCGTGTGACTGTCAGGGGAGGAATGGGAGGAGACCCCTCCTCTCCATCCTCTCCACCCGTTTACCCTCCAACCTGCTTATCCCCCATCACCTCCATCTTTTCCTCCTCCTCGTCCTTCCTTCCAGCTCCTCACCGGAGGACACATGGTTCAGTGGGTGCCATCGTCTCTCCCCACGTCTTACCTCTCTCCCTCTCCCCACATTTTCCAGACCCCTGCCGCACTAAGCTGAGCTTAAGAGTCAGCTGAGCTGATCAAAGACCGTAGCCATGTAGTGGCTAACAAGAGGCGAGAGTTCCCAACGACACCGGACCTCCCAGTGGTTCCCACCGCCATAGAGCTACTGTAACTAGAATCTACATGGAGGGACCCGGCCGATTCTACGCTCTGCTTGCGTGACTGCATGAGTAGCTGTGTGGTTACTCGGATGGATGTCTGTTTTCCTGGGAGTATGTATTTATTCTTGCGGAGGCTGAGCTCGGGTCCATGGGACATTTTGCCGGCTTGTTCTAGTGATTGTAAGTCTGCAGAGAGAGCCACCCTCCATTACCTAGCGTCCCCCTGGTGTGGGGAAGGCCCAGGTCTTGTTCCCACCACTTCTCCTCCCTCTGCCCCACCACCGCCTCCTTCTCCATCTCCCACTCTCCTCATCACGTCGACCCCTTCCAGGTTCCTCTGCATGTTCTGGCCCCCTATTATTACTCTAATTAGCCCTAGCAGGCTTTCCCTCCTCTTCCTCCTCCCTTTGTTCCCCATCTCTGCTTTTGTCCTTCACGACCTTTTCCCTCTGTTTTTCCTCCATACTGCTTTTACACTGTATACTGTAGCCCTGCTCTAGGCCGCTGATTGACCCCAGCATGAATGAAACCACAATCAAGTCAAGTCAATTTTATTTGTATAGCCCAAAATCACACATTTGCCTCAGGGGGCTTTACAATATGTACATGAAACAATACCCTCTGTCCTTTACAGTGAGACCCTCTCATTGGATAAGGAAAAACTCCCCCCCCAAAAAAACCTTTTAACAGGGAAAAAAATGGAAGAAACCTCAGGAAGAGCAACAGAGGAGGGATCCCTCTTCCAGGACGGAGAGACGTGCAATACATGTCGTGTGTAAAGAGTAACAACATAATGAAAATACAACATAGACAATCCATACGACTAAAAAATTATACATATAATGTGAAAATATGTGAGAAGGTGGATCCAGGAGGATGTCAAGCAGCTTCCCGGCGTTGCCAAACAGATAGAACCAGAGCAACACGACCTCCTCTCCACGCCAAACAGGTAGAGCCAGAGCAACATGACCTCCTCTCCACGCCAAACAGAGAGAGCCAAAGCAACACAACCTCCGCTCCACGCCAAACAGATAGAGCCAGACCAACAAGACCTCCTCTCCACGCCAAATAGGTAGAGCCAGAGCAACACGACCTCCTCTCCACGCCAGATAGATAGAGCCAGAGCAACACGACCTCCTCTCCACACCAAACAGGTAGAGCCAGAGCAACACGACCTCCTCTCCATGCCAAACAGATAGAGCCAGAGCAACACGACCTCCTCTCCACGCCAAACAGGTAGAGCCAGAGCAACACAACCTCCTCTCCACGCCAAATAGATAGAGCCAGAATCCTCTGCAATGATGTCTATCAGACTATCAATCGACAGTGGAAAAAAGTTCAATAATTGATCTGTAAAGATTTGTCTTAATCTAAAAATTACCCTGCGTCAGCGGGCATTCCTAAAATGCAGTCTGACCTGTTGTTAGTAAACTAGGCTACTGTTGTTCTCTTTGCTAACGCAAAAATGGGGGAAACTTCGAGCTGTGCTAACAGATAATCATTACATTAATCCATCTGAGAGATACTGAAAAAGCATTTTTAAAGGCATGGGTAAAGGTAAGGCTCTCTGCCTTACAGTAACGTTACCACGAAGACAAATCTGGAGAGTCACGTTAGCTTGTCACTAGGGCTGTAACGATACATCGATCTGGATAAGATACGCCTTTTTTTAATTCCCATGGCATGTGTCTCCGTCACCATTTCCGTCAAAGCGCACCTCCTTACTACAGAGCTCAGTAATAAAATAGTCAAATCATAGTTTAGTTGCTTTTTGTGTGTTGATATAAATGGAAATGATTGTGTTAAATGGGCATTTGATATTGTCTCATATCGATCGCAGGCCGCTGAATTGAATCAAATCGAAATCATATCGTGGCAGACTTTGTGATATCAGTAAATGTCGTATCGTTGTCCAAAGAATCATTATCGTATCATGATGAAACTTGTGATATACACCCCTACTAATCACAATATTAAAGACATATAAAGATTATTGCATTATGTTGATTAGTTGTGTGTTGTCGTCTCTCTATAGGACCAAGTTGTCAGGAAGATTGGTTGAGATTCAAGACTGGAAGTGTAAATCGCTCAATTAAAATAACTGTAACAAAGTTAAGGACTGACCTGAATTTGACTCTTAATCATAAATACTTGTTACTTTGCCCATTCTCCCTCTTCATCCACAAAACAAACATAAATTACCCAGCCTGCTTTGTCTTTGTCTTCCTCCGTCATTCCCTTCCGGCCCTCCTCCTCTTGGCACCTCATCACCCGCCTTCCTCTTGTACCATTCCCTTTCCTGGAACCAAATCTCTTGCACCTGCATGTCCAGGCTCCATCCGGTTCCCCGAATTCCTGAAAGCACTGTGCTGATCTGATCCTCCAAGTAAGTCAGGGACGTGAAGTTTGGAGAGGAGAAAAGAAAGGGGAGAGCAGGAACCCTTGTAGTGCTGGTGGTGGTGGAGGGGAGGGCTCCTCTTGATGGGTGCACATTTATCTGGAGCCGGAAAGAGCTTTATTGTAATCTAAGGTTAAACCAGGGCTCTGGAAAGTGACTGCTTTTAACGGGGTCCTTTCTGGTCTGGAGTGGGGCCTCTGAATTCCTCTGTAGCAGCACTGCTTCCTCTCACACCGGAGGAGGCCCACCTGGGAGCATATGATGGGTCTCAATGCCAATTTGAATTGCATCAAACGGCTAAATAAACGATAACATAGGTTTGGCGTAATAAAAGAAGTAAATGTTTTGCAAAACAATGCAAAAGAGGTCTAAGAGTCAAAAGTGCTGTCTGAGTGTCCACCTTCCTCACAATGTTGATCCCATATAGTCTTTGCACTTTGTGTTTAGTGCTAATTAGCTAATGTTAATGTCGTAAGCATGCTAAACCAAGATGGAGAACATCATAAAAATTATACGTACTCAATATCCCCATGTTAGCATTGTCATTGTTAGCATTTGGCTTAACGCAACATTGCAGAGCAGCCTCAGAGAGCCACGAGCACTATAGACTCTAGACTTGTTTTTTAATAGTTGTTTTTTTTAATTAGTATAAGTAATGTAAAGTGTATTGTAAGACAGCATGAAATGTGTGAGACATTAGTTGACAAGTGGAAAAAAATGGCTTTTCTGAAATTACAGTTCTTGAGACACATTTTTATCTTATCAAAAAGCTAATTTATGCACTTTACCCCACTTGATGAAACATCTAATTAGCATGTCATGCCACACATTTAGCTGAATTCTTTGGAAATCAGTAGAGCTTTCAGCGAATGTTTTGGTAATACATGATTTTTGAGGCTCACATTTGATCTGTAGATTGTCCTATGAGAAGTCAAAGGTCTGTCCATGTGTATGTTGTAAAGCCTCTGTTTATACTGTCTACTTGGAGGATGCACTCCACCAGCCCGTTGTCATTCCCAGGGCGTCAAATACCGAGGCCGTTGCCGTGTGAAACTGCCGCACAAGGCACCCTTTAGCGGCGGTATGAAACGGCTGTTCGTGTCCCGTGCGTTAAGTTTCACTTTCACGTTACAATCAGCTGTTCGTTCGTGTCCCGTGTTCACAACGTTCAGTTTCATTTTCCCAAACGTAGTAGTTTTTAGTCCAACCGTGTAGTTTTTTTGTGTTTTTGTTGCCTAAACCTAAAGTGACACCAAGGGCCGGACAAAGTGGCAGTAGCGTAGTGGAAGTCTGCACAGAGCCTAATGCGGGTTTCTTTTCGCGGCAAACCGACATTCTCAAAGCTCCGATTTTCTCTACCCATTCGCGTCCGCATAGTTACACAAATTCGGTATCCGCGTAGAGGCGAAAACCTGACGCACGGAACCCCCACGAAGGGTCTGATGGTGTGATGTCACTCGCGACCCTCGTGGATGCTGCAAGCATAAATCAACTTAATGCTTTAGTTCTATCAGCACACAATCAACACAGTGAGCATGAATGTTTGCTTGAGATGACCTTCAGTCCCAATCTGTGAGAAACTCACTTGACTGATGGGGATGGTGCGTGTCTGTGGTCATACTGTAGTGTGTGTGTGCGTGTGTGTTTATATACTGTACGCTCGCCCAACATCAACAGACATGCAGTGGGAGGTAGAGGAGCACAGGCCTGAGGGTGAACAGCTGAGGGTGACTATAGAGAGATTAAAAAGGGAATGTGGGACTTAATCCACCGTTATACAGCAGTCCCTCCGAGTCTCCACTCACTGAGAGAAAGCAAAGAAAAGACGAGCATTCCTCACGGCCCCTCGCTACGCAGCACACAGAGCAGGGGCTACAGACGCCATTCTCCTGCCATCTGGCCTTAACCAAACACTGAACAGCCCCTCGACCCTGATCCGCTCCGGCCCTCCGCCCCAACGACCCTCCTTCACCGCCGCACGCTCTCCATCTTCACCATCAACCCTTCGCAGCCTTTCACCTCCTCCTCAGCTCCCACTTCACCGTTATGTCACAAGCACAGTATCATTATTATCATCAGTAAAGTGCTTTTACTTTTTCCCCCAAGTGCTAAATAAGGGTGTTTCTGCAACTATGGTCATATTTGACTCTCACAAATTAAAAAAAAAAAAAATCAATCTCTATGAATTTTAATTTTAACCTGTTTGCCCTTGAAGTCGGTACATTTAAAAACATCCAGGAGGACAACAGGTGGTGTGAAGTATGCCAGTTAGGAGAAGTTGAAAATGAATCACATTTTCTTTTCTAATGTCCACACTATGATGAGTTAAGAACTTTTATTTTAAATGAAATGTCTGTTCAAAATCCAGAAATGTTTTGGTGCTCGGAGGATGACAGAATGGAACGGCTATTTAATTTTAATGGTTATAAGTTGGTTACCTTAAGCTTGGAAAAAACGTCAGGATTTATTTGTTTAGTGTTATTTGGAATTTAAATTGCTACTCTGGTTTCTGCCTTTGTCTTTTCTTTATTTTCTACATAATGGTGTCTTGTAAGCCTGTTTGGGCTGGGCATATTATCTATGCATTACACAATAATAATAAAATAAAATAAAAAAAATCATGTTCATTCATCACTTGTTCTTACTAACTGTCCTTACCACATTACAATAATGTTCATTTTCCTTTTTTAATTTCTATAATATTTTTAAGACATTTAAATTCATTTTCATCAAGCTTTGTGCAATACTGTAAATATATCTAAAAACAATTTTTTTTAAAAAAACAAATAGGGGATTTCATGATTTTCTCTACACCCTAAAATATTTGTACAGTAACCATATATGTCAGTCTTCATACACAAACAATATAAAATATGGTGTGTTTTATGACAGATATTGCAATGTCTAATATCCTTACTAGTAAGGACATGCTGCGGAAATTACATTTTTGCTAAATACTTGAGAAGGTGACCTTAAACTTGTTTTTCTTAATCTTGAGGGTCACCTATGTGGGTGATCCAACCTGTCATCCATGTGCTCACCTGCTAATTTCTGTTTCCATAGAAACTAGATTTGTTTGGCTTAAATGAGGGACTCAGAAGTGTGGGACAGGCACAGTTAGATGAAAAAAATCATATAAATGATTTGTAAACAAAAAAATAATATTATATGAAACAATTCTATTTGAAATAATGTCATATTATAATTGAATTAGCTCATTTTATGTATCTCAACATTGAGACCACAGTTGTGAGACATGAAGTGGTGTTGTGTTTGGACCCATAAAATGCTCCATACATTTTTATTAAATCACATTATTTTAGTAATATTATGTATGTCAAGATGGGTAACACTGTGTATACATTTATCATAAATATAAATAATATAATATATAATATAATAAATAAATAGAATAATATATAATTAACATAAATCCAAAATTTCATAGCTGGGACTTACAAATTGAGAATTATAGTGTAGCATATAATGGACATACTCAGGTAAAGTGCAAGTACTTCATAATTTTACTTGAATAGCACTTGATGAATGTATTACTTCCTCCTCTCTCTTGACCTCCACTTTCCTTCTTTTCACATGACAGGAGAGCAGTAGGTTGAATTCCTCACCTGCCTGAAACCAGCACGTTTTCCCACATCCACCAATCCTCGGTCTGGGACTCTGTGTCATCATGTGCTGGATGTAAACACTAAAGGGTTAACACTTCAATGGGATGGCCAGGGTCTGGATCCAATACAAATATAGAGTAGTAGCATAGAGGAACTTCCTAAGACCTCTTAGTCTAGTTTGTTGAGCTTGCAAATCTGCAAAAGAGAAAAGGATATGTTTGGATTTGAGGAACTTTAAGGAGATAAAGGGAAACCAACAAGAGAAGCTGTGGGGTGAAAAATACAATCGAAAGAGACCCTGCAGCCCTCTGCCTCTTTTCTCTTTTCTTCATATTTTGCTATGTTCGGGACGCTTCTGGGCTTCAGCATTAATGTTTGATTTCTCTGATTCACGGCTTTGTTCTCACTAACGCCGCTCGCTCTCTTCATTCACTCTATAGCCCGCTCGACCGTCGCTGCTTTCTCTCTCTCTCGCTCGTTGAGTCGTGGAGGTGTGGCCAACTTTTAACGCTGTCTGTTGACAAACAGCAACCGACAACTGTTTTATATTATACCTTTAATTTCATTTAACGCCACGTCGTTACTGTGAAACAGTTGTGGTTGTGTTTAGGCAACAAAACCACCTAGTTAGGTTTAGGAAAAACCTCATGGTTGGGCTTAAAATAGTACGGAAACAACTAAGTACGGAAAAAACATAACATAAGTATGGAAAACACGCCACAAACGTCACTAACGTAACCTCAAAATAACTCAGCAACACTTTGGGCAGCCCGTAATCAATCCTAGGGCATCAAATACCAACGCTTTGTTGTGGCAATCGGCGTTCGTTAACACTGCACAAGACATCATTTAGCGCCAGAATGAGACGCACCGGGTTACGACGTAAACCCATCCGTGTACAACAATAAATGCTCAGGGAAAGTGCCGTCGTGACGTAGTTTAAAGAGCGAAAGAGAGACACACCGGGCCGGCGGGAGGGAGGGGAGGTGGATGGGTCCAACAAGACAAGGCTTTCATCCATGAGTCCAATTTTCACTGTAAAAAACATTGATTTTAATCCCAACCACAAGTGATTTTGTTGCCTAAAGCTAAGCAAGTGTTTTTCTTTAATTCACAACATTAACTACGTGTTTACTGCGACTTTTTAAAGCACCACTTGCAAGCCAAGCACAGTTACATTTAACTAAAGGATAAGGCATCTCCATCCTTAAAGTGACAAGGTGTTAACATTTAGCCCACTCTGTAGATACTAGTGTCTACAAAACCTTTCTCACACTTTTTGCCACCTTTTTATTGGCTGCTATTCCAAAAATGTGTCACGTACCTACTACCTGCTGTCTCATGAAGGAGTCTCCCCCTTTCTGTCTCGTTCACTTCCCCCTTTTCTGCTGTCTTTCCCACCAACGTATTCACCTTACTGTCACATATAAAAACACTTTTTCCTCTTATGCTGCGTTCTGTTGTCTGTCCTCATGCTAACATCTTTCCCTACCCGACTTTCATCCCCGCCGCCCCCACCAACTTTATTCTCCCATCTGTCTCTCTGTAAGTGGGTGGCAGTGAGCCAAGCATCGCCCGGTCTGCCTTCACCGTAACAACCAGAGGAGACGTCTTCATTTGATGGGACAAAAGGGCCTCCAAGAATCACAGCTGTTCCCCCGGGGGGCTTATGGGTGCTAGCCAGCTGCCTAGGGGCTGAGAGCTGGATATTTGGAGAGGAAGGTACAGGTAGGAAGGAATGGGGAGTGGAGGTGCCTGGAAGGAGCAGCACAATTTATCAACATGGAGTTTAGCCTCCCTGAAATACCCCCTAGCTCTGTGAACTTCCCCAAAGAGCAGCTCGGCTAACATTTCACACACTGCGGTGCTTAAGCCTCCACACTTTGACTGAAAGCAGGACCTCAGCTTTCATTGAAATTGTAAATTACAATCATAATTTCAACATCCTGTTTTATGAGGGCCAATAAAAACGTCATTCAGCCGTAAAGCGCTGTAGTTTGGGCCCATTAGCTCCTCCACACAGTGCTAAACAAACAGAAACATAACTTTAACCAGATCCTCACGCTGAGTAACTCTATCTCATAAAGGCACGATCCGTTATCCAAATGTAAACCAAACGGTGGGCTATAGCTCCATCATCGTCACATTTTAAAAACAGGACTGGAACATACTATCAACTAGAAAAGTGCACTCAGGAGAGTGCAGATCTCCGCCAGATGTATCTGCAACGACCACTGATGTAATGTTTGTTTGAATGAATGTAAACCACAAAAAGTGTCCAGAAGGCAACAGCATTTCACTGTGTAACGCTTCATGTTGACTGTTAGCCAAACACACCGCAGGACTCTGCTGCCCACCGGCTCTGCTCAGCTCAGCTCAGGGATTGGTTCAGTTTCTCATTTGCTAAGTGATAGTTATACATACATGCATACGTACATGCTATTTTCTCACCTAGGTATGCAAATCGAGAGATGAACAATTCGTAATCTGTAGCGGAAAGTCCAAACCGAAGGAGTAAGAGTAGTGAGGAGTCAGCAGTCAAAGACGGTATAAAACAGTCAATGAAATATGTTGCAACCACGAGAGGTCCTTGAACATACATTCATAAATGAGCACAAACAAATATTAGGTTGGGGGGTCCAGCAGTATGCGAGATTAGCTGTGGACAGACAGACACAGAAATACATAATCTCCTGGCGGAGATAATAAATCTATATCAGTAATGTTCGAAAGCACAAGTAAAAAAGGCTCTTATTTTGAATGATCAGTTGAAATCAGTACAGCACTCTCGACCCTTAGACATTAGTTAATAATTTGTGGTTGAAGGGTTGAAACATAAAATACTTTATAAAAATGTACCTTAAAGGGAGATTTGTCAAGTATTTAATACTCTTATCAACATGGGAGTGGACAAATATGCTGCTTTATGCAAATGTATGTATATATTTATTATTGGAAACCGGTAACAACACAAAACAATGACAAATATTGTCCAGAAACCCTCACAGGTACTGCATTTAGCATAAAAGAAATATGCTCAAATCATAACATGGCAAACTGCAGCCCAACAGGCAACAACAGCTGTCAGTGTGTCAGTGTGCTGACTTGACTATGACTTGCCCCAAACTGCATGTGATTATCATAAAGTGGGCATGTCTGTAAAGGGGAGACTCGTGGGTACCCAGAGAACCCATTTTCATTCACATATCTTGAGGTCAGAGGTCAAGGGACCCCTTTGAAAACGGCCAAAATTTAGCATAAGTTTGGAGCGTTATTTAGCCTAGACAAACTAGTATGACATGGCTGGTACCAATGGATTCATTAGGTTTTCTTCAGTCTATAGCTTTAAAACTGAGCCCACTACAACCTAAAAATAGCATATTGCATTAATGCGTTAAAGAAAATTTGCGTTAACTTTGAGAGCCCTAGTTTAACAATCAAAGTCCCCATCTATAGATCTGGCTTCCTCCCCAGCTATAGGCTACATGCCCAGCATCTTACTGGACCTCTGCTTCCCTCTCAGCTGTGGTCCCATGCCCAGACCGGCACGGCTGTGATCCCAGTCCTATAGGAGAATAAGGAGACAGTTCATGGCGGAGCTGAAGTCATCGGGCAGGCATCCGTTAGAACAGCCACCAAAACAATGGACCCCTCTGTGCACGCTAACACAAGGTTGGTTTTAGACGAGAGGCCGGACGGCGCTGAGATGGACCGGCAGCAGCTATGGAGCTGACAGCTACAGTTTGACCTTGTCTGGTACTGTAACACCTCGCGGTCCTCCAGAGAGGGAGAGTTTGATTAATATTAGGGGTATCTCCTCAAGTCAATCTGTTATATATTCCCATCGGAACTGTTTTATTCTGGGCCTGAAACATCCAATTTCTGCAAACCGTACATGACTTCTCAGTAGCAGGACAATGCCACACACACACGCCTCCCAGAGCGCTGAGCAAGGGTTTACGGAGATAAGTGAAAGGCTGATCTGGAAAGTTGCAGCCAAGACGCTGGACAATGAAAAGTTTCCTTTTTGGACGTAGCCGCCGGTAGCCGTAGGAGCGCCGAGAGACTTGAGGTCATGTCAGTCCTCGATAGCCTGCTGTTTTATTCTCCTCTCTCCGGAGTCACAGTCACAGTTAATCTCAGCTCGGCGCCCCGCTGCGCCTGACCCCAACCTGCCACCTCCGTCTCCATGCCCACCACGTCGCCATGGCAACAAGGGCCGACCATGTGGCACACACACACATATATATATATTCACACACACACACACACACACAGGCCTTTGATAGCAATGCACTCACACAGTTTGTTGTGTTTTAAAGAGGAAAAATAAAAGAACTTTTGATTCGTATGAAAATGTATTGAAATGTGGTGCGGCTGTAGGCAGAACAGTCAGAGACAGCTGTACCAATCACGGACTAGACCTCCGTTGTCTACTGTACTCTCAACCCCCCCCTCCCCTCTTCTTTCTCCCACTCTCTCTTTGAGAAACAATGGTCAAATCCATAGGCCACAAATACACAGAAAAACAAAGTGGCCTGTGTGTTTCTCTCCCTCTTTCAATCAAACAAGAGTAAGAAGATACAAAGAAAGCACTGACAGTACACCACACACACAAACACACAAACACACACACACACACACACACACACACTGCAGCAGAGCTGTTCATGTATTCTGTGCTGTAGGAGGCTGGGAGGTGGTTTATGCATGACAGCCGAGTCCATCTGCCCTTCACATTAATCACACTACCAGCTCAATCAAACTCAAATTGGCCATTTTTCTGAAGGTAAATCAACACGGGACTTCTCGCAAATTCTTGGACAGGATCCCAAGTGTGTCTGTATTCACATGAACTAACCTGTTCTCATTACTAGGGCGTAACATACTGACACTTCACGGTTTATTTTTTTCATTTATTTTACCCTTATAAGTCACTTGAGAACCAATTCTCATTTACAATGACCTGGCCAAGAGGCAGCGACAGAAGGCGAGGCGATACAAGCCATTAGAACATAAATACAAGTAGTGCAATAACACATTAGACAAATTAAAACATCACAATGTGTGCTGTGTTCCAGAGAGGCAAATTCAGAAGCAGGTGCAGTGATCAGAAACTATCGCTTGTAATGAGTTATTAAAGGAGGGTAATGTAATTAATTTCAGTCACTAGGAGCAGCGAACTGGAATGAGTGACGACCAAAAGAGGTGGCCAATACAGCAACATTCAAACATACATTAAAGTTTCAGACGCCACAACATAAACAAATGCAAAATAAATACATAGCATGATATCATACAAAACACATTAAAATCAAGTGTTTGAAGCCAACGCTAAAGTTAAAATACAAACACAAGGCTTTCATCCAAGAGCTGTTCGTGTCCTCTGTGTTAAATTTCACTTTCACGTTACAATCAGCTGTTTGTCCATGTCCCGTGCTCACAACGTTAACTTTCATTTTCACTTTACAAATATAATTTTTATGCCCAAACATGATGTTTTTTCCTAAATCTAACTAAGTGGGTTTGTTGCCTAAAGTGTTTTTTTTTTAATGTACAATGTTAAGCATATTGTGACTGTAAAGTGACGCCACGCGGTCTGACAAAGCCTCAGTATGTGAGGAGTTGGGAATGAGAACCTGTTGCATGGACAGTGTATGTATGTGTGTGGGTTTGTGTTGGTGGGTGAGTGGGTGTAGATGTGCATTGCACACATGTGTTTCAGAGTTCTGCGTCAGCTCTGACTGCAGTGTTTGAACAGAGTTGAAAGAATCTTTCACTAAACACACACTGACACGGTCTGTACATGAGCTTCATATGTAGAGCAGCAGTGGGACTCTTGAAAACCCTTGAAGACCCTTGAAGTTATGAATGCACATGCAAATGACAAGCTAGCACCAAATGTAAACTCTAGTGGTTCATTTTTACCTCTTTACTTAAGATTTCATTTTTCTTTTTCCAAATTAACCAAAACCCAACGAGGAAGATCTTGGGTAGATAATAATGAGAATAAATATGAAACAAAATTTAAATCACACCCACTAAAGTAAAAAGAAATCAGGTTTGAATTTAAATCAAACATAATAGAGTGCTCCAGGGATGACGTATTTTTGTAGGCCAACCAGGAAGTTAGCATCGCCCTGGTTCCCTCCACAAAAACCCAATGGGATTTTTCCATTGGGTTTTGGATTATTGCAGAAAATAAGCTCTGTGGCAAACACACGTTTATGATACTTACACATTTTATTCAGCAAGATAATCTCCACAAATGAACACCACTTTTATGATATTTGAAGTGAGAATGCAAACGCCAGAAGTAAAAACCAAAAATGCTAACTCATTTCCGGGTTTTAGGACTCATTCCTGTAGCGCTCTATTACTAAGCATGCATATTTGGTTGGATGGATGGATGGGAAAAACAACTCAATGTAATTGTTATACTGACTCTTCCAGCCCATAAAGAATTCATAAACAGTTGCTGATTGGTTTGGGTTACACCCAAACAAATTGCTCCCAAATTTAAACTGTCGACTGGACTGAAAACAAGTAAAACATAAAGCATAAACAAAACATTTAAAATGATATCTGTGCATGTTAAAAAACATTATTTACCTCCAAATTATTTAGTTTTAAACATCATAACAATATAAAACGTATTATTTGTGTGTGGGTGTGTGGGTGTGTGTGTGTGTTTGTGTGTGTGTGTGTGTGTGTGTGTGTGTGTGTGTGTGTGTGTGTGTGTGTGTGTGTGTGTGTGTGTGTGTGTGTGTGTGTCCTCTCTATGCTGGCATGACCTCATCCACATGCTAAACCTACACAGACATCACTTCACATACCCCAGCATCATAGCTGCCTACGCACCGACTCCAGACGTTACAACAGACATTCATAAAGGGACCATAATATTAACGCAGACATGAACAGCTGCGATGGAGATGATCATTCATGCTTTTTTTTCTGTTAAACCTACAGAGAATTATCTCCTCAATCTGCAGCTCCTCTTGGCTTTACGGAGCTTTATACTTTCAGCTCACTGTTTAGCTGTCCGACCCACAACTTTACTGTTTTGTTTCACTCTCACTGCTCTCATAGCGCCATTTTTCAGTGAAAAAGCTCTAAAAACCCACTGCAGGATACACTACTCAGCAGCAAACAGCAGACAGACACATTTAGAGACTAGCTGGTGAACATAGTGGAGCGTTTAGCAGCTAAAGAGACTGATATTTGTCTCAGGAGTTGGTGGAGACCAAAAACAGAGCTAAAAAAAGAGAGTGATTATTAATTAGTGATTATCACTTCCATTCTATGAGAATGAAGGGACAAATAAAACATTCGCTTCCAGTGGCAAATTAAACTTGCATCTCTGCATAGCGTGGAACAACCATGGATGTATTAAAAGAACTGGATACAGCGTTGGAGGCGGTCTGCACTCGCCGAAATTGAGCCAATAGCAACGCACAACGGCAGCTCCAGTTACACTGCACATGTGTCATATTCAATAGGCCTTGTGCAAAGGTGCACCATATTTTTCTCACCAGCCAATCAGAGCAGACTGGGCTTTTTCCAGAGGCGGGGCTTAAAGAGACAGACGCTAAAACAGAGCGTTTCAGACAGAGGATGAATACAGGTATATTCAGACAGACAGGATGAGAAAAATAGTGTGTTTTTTTAACATTAAAGCTTGTAAACGTGTTCTAGTAGAAACCCAAAATACAAGTATGAACCTGGAAATGAGCATCATATGTTCCCTTTAAATCATCGAAGTCTTTGAAGTATCAAAAGTAAAAAAAAAAAATGCATTATGCAAATTGGGCTCTTTGAAAGTGATACTATTCTATATATCATATTATTTGAATACTATATTATTATTTATGCATTAAAATATAAGCATAATTTTAACTACTTTATATGTATATGTACATATACTGTATTGGGTGGTTTAATTGAGGACAAAGCATCATATTTTTTAAACTGATTATATGTTTGTCTGTAATCTTATTCTGCAAAGTAACTAGTAACTAAAGTATTAACTATTTCCCTCTGAAATGTAGTGTGCAGTACTTGAGTAAACGTACTTTGTTACTTTCCACCTCATTAATGATGTGCTTTCTATCAGTCGAGGCTCTGTGAGGGAAACTTAATGCTAATATATCTTTTGTGAAGAGTAAAAATCTAAATGTAATTAATTCCCAACAGCAGTTTCCACAGAGGAAACGGATACATCAGCGTAGGCCTAAAACTTCAAACTTCGACATGTTCGTTTTCCCAAGCAGGCTCTGAGATTTATAATGTGACAGTGTTGAAATGTGCTGAGCTTCAAGGAAGTCAGGAGAACAATGAGCAGCGCCGGGGCTTTGAATTATTCAGGCTGAAATCAAATCACAGCAGGACTTCCCAAAATCTTGAAGCTCACCACCTGAGGATTTCTCTTGAAAGTGAATTTGTTATGGTTTGTTAAATGAGCAGTGAGAGTGTGACGGATTACTGAGCAACGCTTCCATCCTGACACCCAGTGGTGGCTAACAGTACTGCATCATGTTTTTCTTTCTTTCCTTTTTTAAGGGGGGACACTACAGGTGAATAGGTCATATGTTCTGATTTTCATACATTTCCGGTCCATTTTATTTCAGGTTCAAAATTCTTGTTTCATTTTGTTGACATATTAGAGTCAAATGTTTTTACAGAGGGGATTTTGGATATCTGTTTTTTTAACACAGCTATAAAAATAATAATAGGAATAAAATGTTGTATAAATCAGGCTGTGGATGATATATGAACAAACCCCTCTGTGAAAACCTTCAGAATATAGATAGGAATGAAACTGAAAAGTTTGGTGGATTTAAGTGCTACTGAAGTGGAGATTTCTGGCTCAGAGTCTGAGAAACAACTCATTTTGAGGAAACGGCCTTTAAAGATATGGATTATAAAATTTCATACATTTTGAAGACGCTACAGGTGAATAAGGTAAAAATGTTAACTAATAGATATCACCATGAAACTTCTCCAGTTCATTACTGACATTAAGACAATTATTTTTTGTATTTCAAGTTTTCTGAAATGTTATATTTAAATATGCAAATGACACATTATCTATTGATAACTTTTGGTGAATTTAGGAGAAATCTACAGACGCAAATAGACAAATAAAATAAAATAAACTCTGAAATGTGTATTTTGGATGTTTTATTTCCACTAGTCTGAAAGAAAACATGTTATGGAAGCAAAATCTCAAAATTGATCAGTGCATGAAAACATTTTTTTTCTTGTAGTGTCTCGACCTTAAATGAAAAATGACCATAATTTAGAAACATCACTTTTATTTCAATGATTCACACAGTTGATTTCTCAACAGAAAAGTTCTGCTCATATTTAACCCCCTGTCCCTGTTTAACCCACCTGTGCTTGGTTCCATCACAAATAAAAGAAAATGAAGGTTGCAAACGGTGATGAGAATAGACCCCATCTATACAGATACAAAAAGCTTTGGATGCCAAAACAAAGATGGTTACAGTGGTTTGGGCTCTCTAGCAGTGATTGTCAGTTTGATTGTACTCAAGTAGTGATTTCAGTGACATCTGCAGCGAACTTACTAACTCAACCTTTCACTCATTCAACCACAGAGAAGACCTTGTAGAAAATAGTAGAAAAATAGATTCCACATAGACACAGTCACAGGAGTTGTCTGATCACAGCTCTTCCTTGCCGTCCTGAGAGTCTGAGGCCGACGTGACGTCAGCTTTAGCTTTTTTGGAGTCCTTCTTGGCGGCAGCTTTTACTGTCTTTTTCACTGCCGGCTTTGCTTGTGTTTTAACCGTCTTTTTTCCATCTTTTTTAGCTGCTGTCTTGGTCTTTGCTTCCTTGGCCTTCGCTTTAGGAGCAGCTTTGGCTTTAGCGCCCGTTTTTGTTTTGCTGACTGGTTTCGCCTCTACTTTGTCCTTCGCTTGCGTTTCTGCAGGTGCGTCCGGCTTCTGCTCTGCTGGTGAGTCCGGCTTCTGCTCTGCTGGTGTGTCCGGCTTCTGCTCTGCTGGTGTGTCCGGCTTCTGCTCTGCAGGTGCGTCCGGCTTCTGCTCTGCAGGTGCGTCTGGCTTCTGCTCTGCTGGTGCGTCCGGCTTCTGCTCTGCTGGTGAGTCCGGCTTCTGCTCTGCTGGTGTGTCCGGCTTCTGCTCTGCTGGTGTGTCCGGCTTCTGCTCTGCTGGTGCGTCCGGCTTCTGCTCTGCTGGTGCGTCCAGCTTCTGCTCTGCTGGTGCATCAGGCTTCTGCTCTGCTGGTGCGTCCGGCTTCTGCTCCACCGGTTTGTCGTCCTGCTTGTCGTCTGCTTTGACCTGGTCAGCCTGTGCAGGAGGTTCTGGCGTTGTCGTCGGCTGGGGCTCGGAGGTGTCACTCGCCTCCTTTTTCATGAAGTCCGCGTTCACGGGGGTAGAAAACATCTTCAGCATGTCCTCAGCTTGGATTCTCTCCTACGGGACAGCAAAAACAAACATTTGAGGGAAAAAAGAACGCAAAAATTAGCAAATTAAGAATCAAAATGTCGACACCAGAAGCAGACAAAAACTCTATTCATACTGAATTAGAGTCATGATGAGGTTGTTTGTAGAAAAATAGCCACTGGCTACTGTGAAAATGATTGTTCCATTAAAGGGCGGGTCCATCTGTGTTCTTTTACAGGTTTTTCAAATGGAAATGTCTACTCAGCCATTAGTAAAAAGCAGTGACGTAGGTTACCACAGTAAGCTAATCAATAAGGTTATGAATAGGGCTGTCAATCGATTAAATTATTTAATCTCGATTAATCGCACGATTGTACAAAATGTACCTTAAAGGGAGATTTGTCAAGTATTTAATACTCTTATCAACATGGGAGTGGACAAATATGCTGCTTTATGCAAACATATGTATATATTTATTATTGGAAATCAATTAACAACAAAAAAAAATGACGAATAATGTCCAGAAACCCTCACAGGTTCTGCATTTAGCATAAAAAATATGCTCAATTCATAACATGGCAAACTGCAGCCCAACAGGCAACAACAGCTGTCAGTGTGTCAGTGTGCTGACTTGACTATGACTTGCCCCCAAACTGCATGTGATTATCATAAAGTGGGCATGTCTGTAAAGGGGAGACTTGTGGGTACCCATAGAACCCATTTTCATTCACATATCTGGAGGTCAGAGGTCAAGGGACCCCTTTGAAAATATCCATGCCAGTTTTTGCTGGCCAAAATTTTGCGTAAGTTTGGAGCGTTATTTAACCTCCTTCATGACAAGCTAGTATGACATAGTTGGTACCAATGGATTCTTTAGGTTTTCTAGTTTCATATGATACCAGTATCTTAACTCTAGCTTTAAAACTGAGCCCTCTACAACCTAAAAATCACAAGTTGTGTTAATACGTTAAAAAACTTAGTGCCGTTAAAATGAATTTGCGGTAACACGTTATTATGGTGTTAACTGTGACAGCCCTAGTTATGAATAATGTGAACGCTAGCATTAGCTGTGTCAACAATAGCTGTGCTAAGTTTGGAAATAACTAATAGGGTTGGTTTGGATTTTTTGAAGTGGGGTTGTATGTATACTCCCATGTTCTGCGAGGTAAAATTACTGTTTTTGTCAATGGAGTCTGGTGGCTTTGAAGAGAGCGGTATGACGGCTTCAGTTTTACCTCGGTTTTTCGCTGTATTTAGAATATTTTCACCGCTGTCTCTATTGGTTTGTTTTTTTGTGTTATTGTTTGACTTTCGGATCCGAACTAACGTGGCGTCCACAGAAGTACATTACTTAGCTTCCGTGCCGGTACTGCTGTCTGCTTCTCCAAACTGGGAGTGTGCCAACCACCATCTAAGTTACTGTGGGTAATACACACTGACTATGGATAATAAGGATATATGTATACATCATCATGCAGAAACCTAGTTTACCTAGAAGTTTACTGCAAAACAATCAAGTAAACGTAATTAATTGTATACACTAACGGATGCTGCTGGTAAAAACTACAATTGTAAAACGATTCTTAGTCATGTTGATGTTACTCCACAGAGATCGTACGTACCTTTTCCTCGTGAGTGGGATCCAGGGTGAACCACAGCGCCACAGCACACCTCTGACCCTTGGTGACGGCTCTGACACCGTGGGGGTTTTCCTTCCCCGCTTCGAACCCGACCACGCGGCCGCACTGTGGACGCACCTCGGCCTGGAGAAGTCCGAACATACAGAACATGCAACATTTAATAGCAGTGAAGCTTGACATTTATTATTGTTTTTATTTCTACGTGCAGCACATGTTGGAAAAAGGATTATGCAAATAAAAGCTGAATATTTACCGTGACTGTTTTAGCATCCAACTCAGTGAAAATGAAATCTCCTCCCTCAAAGTCATCGTTCAGATAAAGGATGGCGCTGCAGGGGGAGAGACGTTAGGATGTTATGTGGGGTTGTCTGGTTGAAGGATAGACTCTGTACTGTACTTCTGTGTGTGTGTGTGTGTGTGTGTGTGTGTGTGTGTGTGCTCACCTGTAGTCTCTGTGTGTGTATGCAGGAGGTTCCTTTATACACTCATTAATCTCAGAGACCAGCAGACAGTTGTCCACGTGAACCGAGTGACTCAGGTCCTCGCGGTCCTTCTGCTTCTCTGAAAGAACAACAATACAGAGAAAAGTTGGAACATTTTAGAACTGTGATGACAAAACTCAAACCACCATCGCCTGCCAGTTGAAAGATTAAAGTAAATTACCGTGGAGACTTGCATGTTACTGTGGCAAGGAATATCGAGGTTATTATTTGGAGAAAACTTTTGTTGTGAACTGGTTGTGTGTCTAATAGGGCTGTCAAATTCGTTTTAAAGCCACAAATTTCATTAATGCAACTTGCGATTTTTAGGTTGTAGCGGCTCAGATTTAAAGCTAGACTGAAGATACTGGTATCATATGAAACTTTAAAACCCAAGGAATCCATCGGTAACAACTATGTTATACTAGCTTGTCGTGAAGGAGGTTAAATAACGCTCCAAACTTATGCTAAATTTTGTCGAGGAAACTGTCATGGCCATTTTCAAAGGGGTCCCTTGACCTCTGACCTCCAGATATGTGAATGAAAATGGGTTCTCTGGGTACCCACGAGTCTCCCCTTTACAGACATGCCACATTCTGGACAATATCTGTCATGTTTTGTGTTGTTAATTGATTTCCAGTAATAAATATATACATACATTTGCATTAAGCAACATATTTGTCCACTGTCCCATGTTGATAAGAGTAAATATCAACAAATCTCCCTTTAAGGTACATTTTGAACAGATAAAAAAAATGTGTGATTAATTTGAGATTAATCGCGATTAACTACTTTAATCGATTGACAGTCCTAGTGGCTACAAACAAATACACCTCTTCCTGTTTTTAATTTAATGTAATTTGTTTGGGGACTAGTGGATGAAGGGAATTTGGGAATTTCTCATGTTCATGTTGTTGTTTTTGTAATGTAAAAACGATTTTGAAAACATCAGTAAGACTTGAGGGAAAATCCTTTTTTCCTACTTTTTAAGGCTGAACTTGTTCTGTTGATAGATTTAACAGATCGTTTTATGAATGAACCAACAGAAAAGACCAATCCACACCATCATCATCACTGGGGACAAAACGAGGGATATTTTGAATAGACAGCAGCGGATTATTCTCTTCAAACTGTCCCTGCCGGACTCACCATCGATGGCGGAGCGACAGACCAGGTGGGAGTAGGAGAAGTAGAGCGGAGCGTCCAGACCGAAGTACGACCCCAACACCTTCCTCACCTTCTCGCTGAGGTCGAAGAACAGACGAGCGCTCTTCAGCGGAACCGTTCCTTCCTGTCCGAGCTATAGGAGGAGGAAACATCATTTAACGGGATGAAACCAACGTAGGTCAAAGTCTCTTTGACTACTTTAAATGGTGTTTCATGCTTTAGGCAGCAGGACTACAGACCTTCACAGCCTTCAGGACAGTGACTCCCTGGAACATCTCACTGGGCGAGTGGGGGGAAGGACGCCCACTGTAGCCGTCACCTTTCAGAGCAGCTGCCTGGGAAATATCCACATCATCAACACTCAAAATTCTAGTCAAAGAGTCCTGTCCATTCCTAACAACCTCTGTTTTCATGGCAATAAAGTTAAGTGAATACGCTGTGAGCAACTTCATTCTTTGGGTAACTCACATTGGAGAGGCGATGCAGCTCCCTGCACTCGTCGTCACTGATCACCCCGTCCAGCAGCACCCGCTGAGAGCCGTTCAGCTGCGTGGACGTCATGGTCACCTTGATGTCATCATACAACACAGCACCACCTAGAGAGCCTAGAAAGGTCGCAGGATCAAGGAGAGGAAAAGTCTGACTGTGAAAGACTGAACCTTTAGCCCCGTTTCCACCGCAGCAACTTTCCCCCCGGAACTAAGAACCTTTTGAGGAACTCATTGCGTTACCAGGGTCTAAATTAAGTTCCGGGGACATTTTACGGGGCCTTTTTACCACCCAAAAAGGCCCTGGTCGTAGGGTCCTTTCGGAGAGGAGTTTGCAGGGATGACCGTCACTGATTGGTCAAACACACACAGCGCCGCTGCTTCAACGGCTTCAATTCGTGTTGCAGCGAAGCCGCATCTGGGTGTCTCTAGCGGGCTGGTCGCTGCCGGAGGCCCAGCTGGAGTCTGAGCTGAAGGAGTTTCTGGTGAACGTGCGTGCCGTAAATCGTTCCGTCTGATTTCGCGGGGAATCGACCCGACGACAAGCATTAAGAATAACTATATAGAAATAGCCAAACTTCTCGCTGATGATCTAGTTTACTTCTGTAGGTCATATAGAGGCACCAGTATTAAACTGAGACTGTTTCATAACCAGTTAAAAGTTCCTCACAGTAACTTTAATACTACACCACTTGGAACAAATGCTCACCTTCCTGCGGCGTGATCATCATGGTCATATCTGAAGAATCCTTCTTCTTCTCCTCGACCAGAGTCTCAATCTCCTTCATTAGGTTTCCTATTTCCTCTGTGATCCTCGCTGCAGTCTCTCTCTCGGCTCTGAGACACACAGATAGGTAGAATGACAGAGGCCTTAACATCACTTTGACCTGCACAAACATGTATGTGGCGTCAGTGTCTTCAATCTTACTTCTGCTTGTCTCTCAGTTTCTTGGGCATGACATCTTCAGGAGTCCATGTGTCCTGAATACAATATGACAGTAAAAGGTCAAACCCCGAATACAATATGACAGTAAAAGGTCAAACCCCGTCCTGCATGAAACCCCTGCATCAAATAAGCATCATGTGATCGATAACAAACGATTTATTCACTCACCGGGTCTACGAAGGTGATTCCAAAGGCCTCATATCCAAAGTAGAGCAGCTCTTTTTCCAGTACGGACTGCTGCATGTACAGTTTCACCGCCTGGAGGTAAAACAAATTAATTGAAACTTGATTGCATCTGTTGAAAACCACAGTCTGCAAAACAGCTCCATGAGATGTATCCATAAGATACCATGTTCGAGTGCAGAAAACAGTTGGGCATTAATTAGTTTTGAGCAACCTCTACTGGCCTCTACATAAAGTAGCTCCCTCCTGTACAAGTGTCTTTCCTTCCCTCTCCGTCCTGTTGGTGTATGGGAGCCTGTAATTGTGCATAAAGTACTTCTACTTCTACTTCTACTCTCAGTAGGAGAAATGACATGATGTTACATGATGTTTGTGGACTATGACTGTGGATTTTTTTGCCCTGGCCCTTGCTTCTCCGGCGTCACACAGACTGCCTTGCCCTCTGATTGTGTCATCTTTGGTGCCGTACCCTGTCTGAGGTACAGTAACTGTTGCTGCATTTCCACTGCATGGTACGGCACGGCTCTAATCAACTCGCCTAGTTGTTTTTTGGTTTTCCATTAGCAAACGTGGATAGTACCTGGTACTTTTTTTGGTAGCACCTCGGTCGAGGTTCCAAACAATCTTCCAATCTTTAATAGGGATGTCAAAGTTAATACAATATTAACGCGATAATAATGCATTATATAAATTCTTTTTAACGCCACTAATTTCTTTAACGCATTAACGCAACTTGCGATTTTTAAGTTGTAGCGGGCTCCGTTTTAAAGCTAGAGTGAAGATACTGGCATCATATGAAACTAAAAAACCTAAAGAATCCATCGGTACCAACCATGTCATACTAGCATGTCGAAAGGGAGGTTAAATAACGCTCCAAACTTACGCAACATTTTGGCGAGGAAAAACCGGCATCGTCATTTTCAAAGGGGTCCCTTGACCTCTGACCTCAAGATATGTGAATGTAAATGGGTTCTATGGGTACCCAGGAGTCTCCACTTTACAGACATGCCCACTTTATGATAATCACATGCAGTTTGGGGCAAGTCATAGTCAAGTCAGCACACTGACACACTGACAGCTGTTGACTTTGCCATGTTATGATTTGAGCATATTTTTTTATGCTAAATGCAGTACCTGTGAGGGTTTCTGGAAAATATTTGTCATTGTTTTGTGTTGTTAATTGATTTCTAATAATAAATATATACATACATTTGCATAAAGCAGCATTTTTTTCCACTCCCATGTTGATAAGAGTATTAAATACTTGACAAATCTCCCTTTAAGGTTCATTTTGAACAAATAAAAAATGTGCGATTAAATATTTTAATCGATTCACAGCCCTAGTTTTAAATAAGGTTGGTGAATTAATATTCAAGCAATTTCTTTTGCATTTCCAATTAGTTTGTTAACTTTCATTATTATTGAAAGCACAAAAACCAATAACTATAAATGTGTAAACATGCAGGAAACAGACTTGGTTTTAGGTTTTTTTTAGGGGTGAATAATCACCCACACGCCGATACTCTGGGAGTGTTTTTATTCAGATGTGAAAGCCAGAAATCTCACCATCATTCAGCATCATTAGTATTGATCCACAACCCTTTTAACCCACTATAAATACTGTAGAATATGGACATTTAGAGCCTGGGGGCAGTAAAAAAAAAATCATACTTATTGCTTCTAAAAAAGGCAGCAAGCGTTTATGTGCTTCAGATTACCATCAGTGCTTTTTTAATGTCTCTTTTGTGCCCTTGAGTCCATTCGAGTGCTAATGGAGGCTATCTTTCTCTCACCACATGTTGTGTGGGCTGATTTACTGCTGATCATTATGGATTAAGATAATACACTGCTAAAAATAACTGTGCTACTAAATGTGGTGTCAGTTAGACCAGCTGTACCTGTCTGGCTGATATAGTTCCTGCCTTGTCTTCACCCAGGACGGCAGAATAATACGCCAGGTTCTGGTTCATCACCTCGTCGGCGGGGTGGAACATAAGGAAGGTCTTAGCGCACTCTATGGCCTTCTCGTACTTCTCACCTGGAGAGAGGGGACAGGAGGAGGAGGGTGGAGAGCAGGTTTAAAGTCTGAAAGTGTTAGCATTAGCGTTGCATTATGGGAAATGTAGATAGGGGTGTAAATCACAAGTTTCATCACAGTACGATATTATATTGATGCTTTGGACAACAATTTAACACAATTAGTTACATTTATACTCACAAAAAACAACTAAGACATGATTTTATAATTATATTAAAGCGCTCTGTAGGAAGGAGGTGCACTTGGACGGAAATGGTGACACAGAGATGCCATAATTTCAAGTTGATGACATGGTTTTCACTTTGCATCAACGATATTACATTATTGATCATTATCGATCCAGATGGATGTATTGTTACATTTTTAACTGTGGTCAGGGATGAACCTCACAGTGTCTATTTATATAACATTTGATATGTGAAGAGATTTCATGGTTTAGCAAGTCTGGTTCATGGTGCTCACATTTTTTGTGGTGAACTAGTTTCTTCCTTCTTCCTCCTTGTTCCAATGCTCGATGCTGATTGGTTGTTATGTAAATTGCCTTGCCAGGTGCAATGCCAGTTACCTTAACGGGGATCCCCTGTCTGTTTGCTATTTAATGCCTAGTTCACACTTCACAACTTTAGCCCTGATTTTCCACTAGCCGACAGTTTCTGGAGCTCACACTCGAGAGTTATGTGTGAACTGTTCAAAGACGAAAGCTGAGAGGCCGACGCAAACGCATCCCAGATATCTAGCAGGCTAAATATCTGGATCTGTCGGGGAGCTACAGCCAATGAGAGCGTGAGACACGAGTTGAGGGGTCACCTGTAACAATAGGAACTTTACTGTATGTGTTGCATTTGCAACACGGAGCAAAGTTGTTGTTGCACCGAGAGGAAACAGGCTATGAATAGTAAAAACGTGTGGAAACATGTGTGCCAAGGACAACATCAACGAGCAAGACTACGAGGAAAAGTTCCACGGGTTGCTTGAACAAAAAAATCCTCTCACGCATAGTTTCACGTCGTTCACCGTGTCACTTCTTGCATGTGTTTTCGTGACAAAACCTAATCTGGAGACCAGACATACTCATCAGGGATTCCTCCCGGTGAAAGATATTGTCGTGAAAACCACAACAACTTTAAGACTCATGATTTCAAGACAGAAAGTTGCATAGTGTGAACTTAGCTAAAGAGGAATATGTACGACATAGTGGCTGTTTTTCGTCTGTAAATAAAGTGACTTGTCGTCATTGAGTGTGACCCTCCTCTGTCATTATTAGTCAATACAATAAGGAAGCGTGCTAGAAACTCTACAGGGAGTCATCACATCTTGTTTCTCATAAAAGCCCAAAATCTGCCTCATAATATCCAACAAATACATCTGGCCATAAGCATTATCAGTGAGTGTAAATCTCTCAGGATTTGGAGTTTAATTCCACTTCCATTACAGTCGAGGACGTTGGATAAAGGAAAAGGAAAGGGCTGCTAGACTCACTGTTGTAGTAGGAGAACTGCAGGTAGTTGAAATGCGCAGGGAGGAAGTCCTCAAAGGGCTTGGCTTTGCCAGCAGTTGAGGCCAACTCTACTGAGCAGTGCTGCTTACAGTTCAGTACCTGCATGTAGTGATCTGACACACACAAACATATTTATGGTCAGCAAATTCCCAACTTTCATAATATGAATCTTTTCTGCACAAAAGGATTTACCGTCTCACCTGTCATGGTCTGGTAGAGGTCAGCACTGTACTCCATGTAGTTGTACCCGTCGTAGTTGTAGGCTCCCTCACACAGCGCTCTGCACTCCTTATCGGCGGTGAAGTACTCGTCTACGGCCGCTTCGAAGTGATTGGCCGCCAGGCCGAACGAGTCGTCGCTGTAGTAACTCTTCCCCAGCAGGAAGTCGGCCTGAGGAGAGAGAAAGTGGATCATGGTCACCATCACAGAGGGGATGTTGAGTAATATTACTAGTGCTATTAAAGTGTCCTGTTCTAGGTGATAGCAGGGTAATAACAAAGTACACACAAGGTTATTAAACGACTAGTCTGGCCTTAATTTTGCCTTTAGAGACATTTTTTTTTTTAACAAAGTTTATTTCTGAATTTTGTTAATACAACTCTGAAAATCCACTGCACAAACATGTTTGGACAGATAGATATCCCACCCACCCCCCACCCATGACAATACCCAGAGGGCACTCACCTAAAAGGAAAACAAGTGTACAAAATAAATAAATAAATAAATAAATACACACAAATATACAAAATAAAATGAAATAGTCATAGTTAAAATAAAAAAAAATAAAAGATAATAATAAATACACACAAATATACAAATAAAATAAAATAGTCATAGTTAAAATAAAAATAAATAAATAAATAATAAATACACACATATATATAAATAAAATAAAATAGTCATAGTTAAAATAAAAATAAATAAATAAAAATAAACACATAAATAAATAATGCTAATTGTTAGGGATATAGGACAGTACACCCTTCAAAGACATTTTTAATCAGAATCAGAATCTGGTTATTGCTAAGTAGATTTTCAGAAGGAATTTACTTTGGTGTATTGGTGCACAGACAAGAAACATAAATATGGAATTGAAAAAAAGTACAATAAAATATTTTTTAAAAACTATTTTAAAAGTTTTAAATTAAGAAATACTGTTGAAAAAGGAAAACCCTAGGTAGGACCTATGTACAAAGGTACCCAGTATTAAGAGTAAAAATAATATGCAATGTACAGAGATAATAGTCCAAAAAGATGTATTGTATTTTCCACTATATTTAACACTTCTTTTACAGCCGTCATCCCGCAGACCAAAACATTTTAAAGCTATTTAAAACTTTAAAGTTGCAGTTGCAGCAACCACAAGCATTTGAAAGTTTAACTGTAGAGAATGGACCATATGACATCTGAAATATACTGAACCAAAAAGTACTGAGATGTGAGCAAAAAAAATAAACATTACAGACAATAAGTCCCCCTCTAAAGACTGCCCTCGAGGCTGAGAGGACAAAAAGGCCACAAACTCCTCAGAGAAGGCGTTTGCTCTCACCATATGTGGCTTGGCCTCCAGATCTTTGAAGTCCTCTGGCTGTACTCCGGCCATCATCCTGTAGTACTCCAGGTTCTGTCTCATCTCCACGTGATCCGGGTTGGCCAGGAAGAACGTGTTGGCAGCTGCCACTGCCTTGTTCAGCATATTGATCTGAAATAAACACACACAGGGGTTCAGCTCGTCCTCTCTGATTCAAGGTGTGTTGATCAATGAACCGCCTCAAAGGAACCTAGACTTTATTTGAATGTTCACTGCCTCCCAGACAGTGTTTAGTCTATCCAACCCTTTATGTTAAAGCAGCAATAAATTATTTTGTTGCCCACTTGGGGAGGCGGAACAAACTATAAACACAACATAGTGATATATTATCACTAGGGATGTCACAGTACCAGAAATTTAGTATTCGATACCAATTCCAGTGAAATTCCACGATTCGACTTTATTCTCGTAATATTCTGATTTTTTGCTCGTAAAGTTATGACTTTATTCTCATAATATAACGACTTTTTTCTCGTAAAGTTATGACTTTATTCTTGTAATATTATGACTTTATTCTCTCGTAAAGTTATGACTTTTTTTCTCGTAAAGTTATGACTTTATTCTCCTAATATTCCGAGTTTTTCCTCGTAAAGTTATGACTTTATTCTCGTAAAGTTATGACTTTATTCTCGTAATATTACGACTTTTTTCTCGTAATATTATGACTTTATTCTCGTAATATTACGACTTTTTTCTCGTAATATTATGACTTTATTCTCGTAATATTCCGACTTTTTTTCTCGGAAAGTTATGACTTTTTTTCTCGGAAAGTTATGATTTCATTCTCGTAATATTATGACTTTTTTTCTCATAAAGTTATGATTTTATTCTCATAAAGTTATGATTTTATTGTCATAATATTATGACTTTTTTTCTCGTAAAGTTATGACTTTATTCTCGTAATATTACGATTTTTTCTCGTAAAGTTATGACTTTATTCTCGTAATATTATGACTTTATTCTCGAAATATCATATTTTCCCCCCCTCAATGTGGCCCTAATACTCTGTCATAACTTATGATAAGAAGAATTATTATAGAAAAACACAGTGGTTATATTTCAAATTATTTCTTCCGCATCCACAGATTAAAAATCTGCTCGTTTTTTTTATTATGGTGCTGCTTTCAAGTTCTGTCTGAGTGTAGTAATTTCGACAATTCACACATAACAATCCAAGAAAACAGTGAATATGAAAAATGTTCCTTTGACATAGAGTAGAATATTGTCTGTCTTTGTCCACCTCACTTTACAGACACAACTACTCCAATGTGCCAACACATTTAATCTTTGTTTTATGACTTTATCCGGAGCATTTGAAAGCAGCACTGCTTTAAACCGCTGGATCCCAAACATCGACGTCTTAACGTCAGACTCCACAGGAGCTGACTCCACCTTAAGACGTGGCATGGCTGTCTCAGTTTTGGGGGGGTTGGGGCATTTACAGTATCCAACTCCACATCAGTCAAATCTTCAATGAGATCTCTACTATAAGTTTTCCACTTGTTCTGGGCCTTCAGCATGAACATACACTGGAAACTGTTATTATGTGTGATGCATTTAAAAATAGTGTGTTGACAATTTATTTTGCTTATGATTTTCATTGTAGGTGGATACTGCTTTTTTTCTGGCAGTCCACTTGTTGTATGATGATTCTCTTTTTTTTAATTATTATTATTATTTTACATGTTCGAAATAAATTTTGAAATAAAAATAAAAAAAAAAAATACTTCTCTAACTTATAATACCTTAAAATATGCGACTTGCAGGTAATTATAGGGGGTCCTCTTGTTGAACTCCAGCTTCACTTCTTCAGTGACTTGGTGCAGAGTCGGAGAGCCCAGTTTCTCGCTCTCGCAGGAGTTCACACAGTCCGCCCGTTTCAGGACTTTCTGGAAGAAGCCCAGGTCGTCCACAGACCCGGCCCCCGGAATGGAAACTCCCAAGCCGGACAGACGATCCCCAAAAGCGGTCTGGTTGGCGCAGCTCAGCCGGCACTGAGCCTTCACATTTCGCACCGTCGCTTTGTTGCGGAGCGCCTTCTCCATGTTCAGGATCACATTGAGCCAGTCCCCCTTGTAGTAGGCTTCCACCGCGGTGTCGAAGAGGTAATCATACGGCTCCAAAGTGTCCGACGCGCACTGAGGAATAGTGAGGCAGAAGAACAGCAGCGCGTAACGGAGCTCCATGGTGCTAAAATGTCAGGGGCTCTGCAGAGGGAACAGGAGCCTGGAGCAGAGACTGGAAGCCGGCAGAGAGAGGAGGAGAGAAGGGGTGTAACTTCTCTCTCCGACAGCAACTTGTCTGGAGGTGGAGTTTGCACAGTTGAGCCCCTGGAAACACCCCCACACTGCCCCCTCATCCCCCACATGCACATGTAGATATCATTATAATAATGCCTTATAGAGCTACTGAGGGCCTGCAAGGAAAAATGCAATATACGCAGTGTTGGGAAGGTTACTTTAGAAATGTAATAGGTTACAGATCACTAGTTACCCTGTTAAAAATGTAATAAGTAATGTAATTACTTTATTAAAGTAATGTAACATATTATGATTTTTTTTTTTTATTACTTTTCTGAAAAATGTTATAAACTGACATCATCATAATAATAATGCCATATAGAACTATGTGCCTGCAATGTGCAAGGAAACATGCAAGCAGTGTTGCGAAGGGTACTTTAGAAATGGTTACAGATCACTAGTTACCCTATTAAAAATGTAATAAGTAATGCAATTACTCTAATTACTTCATTAAAGTAATGTAACTTATTACATTTGATTACTTTTTTATTACTTTTCTAGCAAATGTTTTTAACAGACATTATAATAATGCCATATAGAACTACCGTGGGCCTGCAATGTGCAAGGAAAAATGCAATACAAGCAGTGTTGGGGAGGTTACATTAGAAATGTAATAGGATACAGATCGCTAGTTACCCTGTTAAAAGTAATTTAAGTACTTTAATTACTTCACCAAAGTAATGTAGCTCATAACATTTGATTACTTTTTGATTACTTTTCTAACAAATGTTTTAAACTAGGCAATAAAGCTTAAAAGTTCTAAAAACAAACTTAAAGGACCAACATTTCGGGGGATATATTAGCAGAAATGGAATAAATATATTATTCTTTAACTAAATTTTCATTGGTGTATAATCACCTGAAACTAAGAATCTTTGTTGTTTCGTTAGTTTAGAATGAGCCGTTTATATCTACATAGGGAGCAGGTCCTCGTCATGTTTCTACAGTAGCCCAGAACGGACAAACCAAACATTGACTCTACAGAGAGACTTTTGCTTTTTTACGTTACCTGATGGCCACCGTAGTTCTCCGACAGCCGCAGTTTCACAAGTGAGAGTGTTAAACCGTGGTACCGCCAGCCACCGCCTGACTTCCGTTGCTCCTAAAGTAGTGTTATTATGGTGAAGATGGCCTGTGAGCGAGGCGAACGGCGTCACCACAGTATTGTACTCACGTTACCGCAGACTTGGAAAGGGAGGACTGAGTGGAGGGGTACTACAGTTGGTTGCAATCTGCAACCACACCACTAGATGCTGCTAAATCCTACACACTGTGCCTTTAAACCTGCAGGAGGCAGAATATTTTTGGCATCATTGGGCAAAATTCCATAATAACCTTTCAGCATATTGTAATTCAAGTCCTCATGGCTTTGTTCTCCGGCTTTAACACATCTAGCCTGTGACGGGAGACTTTGGCCAATCACAGGTCATTTCAGAGAGAGAGAGCATCCCTATTGGCTGTGCTCCGGCTGGTGGGCGGCGCTTGGTATTTCCTCAACTGTTCTCAACATGGCTGCCTGTTCACAAACTTTCTCATTTTACAGCTAAACAGTACACTACAAGATGTTTCTGAAAACATCTGAGGAGAGAAATAGGCATTAGAGTAACAGAATATTGATTCATATTTGATCAGCGCTGCCTAGTTTGACCGTTTGATCAGAGTTAGCGAGTGATTGACAGCTGCTCAGAGATGGCAAGGCTCCAGATCAGCTCTGATTGGTTGTTTTCCTCCGATCTGTGAAATCTTGCAGATGCTATTTTATAAAAAAAACTTTTTTTTTAATCATATTTGCTCCATTTCTACCCACTGCAGCTTAGGGCTATATTAAACACTTTCACTGTTGTCATAACAAATGAACAAAATAAAACTATCAAAGATATACTTGTATAATGGGAAAACAACTTTTACTACCACCACGTTGGTCAAAACTTGTGTAAGTGTGCACGCACGCAATGCATAATGGGGGAAACCATGTAAGGAAAAGGCAGAAAACCCCAAAACAACACTATTATAAGCATTAGATCTAGTATATATCTATATCTCTGTGGTTTTATGTGAGGTTATAGAGGGTGTGAAGGTGTTGATGTGACAAATGTAGCCCAGCAACTGTTTTTATGTGGCGATCTGCTTGTTTGGTTTCTCAGCAGTGACACATCTCCTCTTGTTTAAATGTTCTCTGATGATCGTGGGCTTCTTTTGACGTGCCTGAACAGAAATCACAGTAATTATGGGAATATAATATAAAAAATACAGTAGAATATGATTTGATTTTAACGATAATGGTGATGAAAGGTTGCATGTTTAAAATATTATTAATAGCTCTGATAAAGCTTTTTATTTTTAAGTTTTTTTATACAGGCATAAATTAGGGCAACTAGTAAGCAAAACGGGGCGGATATTTAGGACCCCGCTCCGGCTCTGGTATTTTTGGTCAAATGTTACAAAACCAGCAGGTGGACAGAGAGGTTGTATTAAAGTTTGTAGTAAAAAGTGAAAGAAGACAACATGGACAGGACGGTCAGTCTTCCCAACCAGCCCGACAAAACCACCAGAGGTAACCGAAACTTTACTGAGAACCTGCTGTAAACCTGATTTAAAGTCTTCCCAATTGTTTAACATGTCTTGAATACAATTAACCTGAGTAATTGCTGCAGTATTAATTGTTTTATTGTAGGTTATATGGTTGTTGGAATACTGTACAAGCTTATGGAGGTGGAAGTGCCAGTTAAGTGTTAAGTGTAAAATTACTCTAGTGAAGAGTTTCGTGTTAATACATATATTATTACAGTCGGTACATTACATTACTATGCCATGTATGAATAAGTATTTGTTCTGGGGCTGTCAACCGATTAAAATATTTAATTGCAATTAATTGCACATTTTTTTTATCTGTTCAAAATGTACCTTAAAGGGAGATTTGTCAAGTATTTAATACTCTTATCAACATGGGAGTGGGCAAATATGCTGCTTTATGCAAATGCATGTATATATTTATTATTGGAAATCAATTAACAACACAAAACATGACAGATATTGTCCAGAAACCCTCACAGGTACTTCTCTACTAGTATCGGGTTTCCACCAAAAGTTCCCGGGACTTTTAGTTCCTGGAACTACTCTTCAAGGAACTAAAAAGTCCCTTCAGCCCACTGTTGTCTGCATTTCCACCGCGGTCTAAAGACCTTTAAAGATTAGGCAAATTAGTCCGCTGATGTATGAAAAAACATCATGACATGAGATGAGGGCTGCTGGTGTTCAAAATGTACCTTAAAGGGAGATTTGTCAAGTATTTAATACTCTTATCAACATGGGAGTGGACAAATATGCTGCTTTATGCAAATGTATATATATATGTATTATTGGAAATTATTTAACAACACAAAACAATGACAGATATTGTCCAGAAACCCTCACAGGTACTGCATTTAGCATAACAAATAAAATGCTCAAATCATAACATGGCAAACTGCAGCCCAACAGGCAACAACAGCTGTCCGTGTGTCAGTGTGCTGACTTGACTATGACTTGCCCCAAACTGCATGTGATTATCATAAAGTGGGCATGTCTGTAAAGGGGAGACTCGTGGGTACCCATAGAACCCATTTACATTCACATATATCTGGAGGTCAGAGGTCAAGGGACCCCTTTGAAAATGGCCATGACATTTTTTCCTAATTTCCTAATTGTGATGTAACTCTGCTTGTGTGTTTTTTTTTGCAGTGACTCTGGTTGAGCACAGCAGCACTCCCAGCGGGCTGGAACTGGTCAGTTCCTACCAGACCAACAGAGTGGGAGACCCCATGGACCTGGTGGCGCTGGCATCACAAGTACAAAAGGTATGGACTGAGTTGTGTCGAGTTATACACGGCTACGCCTCTTCTTGTGGATATGACACGCCTTAAATTATTTTTACCTCTGTTTTTAGGGAGATGATTTCACTAAAGCCAACGCTTGCAACAAACTGACAGTCATTGCTGACCAGATCAGATACTTACAGGAACAGGCGAGAAAGGTAAGCAGCAAAAACACCAGAACACACAATGAATGGGCTGCTGTTATAAATATGGTAGTGAGTGATACACAAATGCTGCAGTTGCTAATTTTTTAGACTACTTTAGCTATTTTGTAGCTAATTTTGTAGCTGAACTGGGCAAGTTTAAACTATTCAAAATGGATTTTTGTGGATCGTGATCTGTTAAACAAGACCAAAGTTCTGACAATGTTTTCCTCCTGATATTACTATACAGTAGAAGAAGACAAGATATGCTGTCTGTCCAGTACACATATGTTTCTTGTCTCTTTTTAGGTTTTAGAAGATGCCAAAAGAGACGCTGACCTCCACCACGCTGCCTGTAACCTCGTGAAAAAGCCAGGCAACATGTATTACCTCTACGAGCGGCCATCTGGACAGAAATACTTCTCCATCATCTCTCCTAAGGTCTGCATTATACTGATACATACTGATAGATTGATAAGCTGCCTTTAAAGGGTATTTATCAACCTATTTTCACATGTTTTTGTGTCTAAATGACTAATGGGGACAACAATTTTTTAAACTGGTCCAGTATTGAGGGAGAACGCTGCAGCCGCTAAACGGGCTGTTATTATTTACTCTACTGTTTAATTACCCCTTTTATTTATTTTTTATTTATTTTATATATGTTTTAAAATGTATGTATTTATGCATTTATTAATTTATTTCTACATGATTTTCCCTTTGCATTTCACTCCTGATTTATTTCCCCAAATGTTTCTTTCTGTATTATTATTATATTTTCTTTATACATTTCTTTACACATTTCCTTATGCATCTCTGCCTCATTATGCAAATGAGGGGGCTCTCACTCAACGTGTGTCATCACGGGGTCAGATCAGGTTAGGGTTTTTGCTACATTTAAGGACATATTTATTTATTTATTTATTGAGTCATTTATTTATTTATTCATTATTTTTAAGTTACTCTTTAATGTTACGTCACCCTGCATGGACACAAAGTGTTAGGACACGCCAGTACAGAACCTGTTACTTAACTTCCCCTGAGGGAGAGTTCCTCAAACAACACGTGAATGTCTAACCAGACGCCTGCAAGCTTGTATGTTATTGGTGACCGTTGGATGTGTTTGGTGTTCAAAGGTCATGTAACCCTGAAGGGAGCTGATAGTGAGCAGGAGGTCAAAACACAGGCCGGTTAGGTTGGATTTGACCAGTTGCAGATTTATCTATTCAAGTTTTTCAGGTACGGAGAGGGTTTCTAGTGGTCATGGAATTAATGGAATACCAGGGAATTTAGTCACAGGGAGCTGCAGAGCTAAACCCAGAACACTGATTCTTTTCAACCTTTTATAAGTTGGAAACATAAAAAAAATAATTGGGCTGCTGATTATTTCATCATCATCGTTTTCGTCCATTATTCTGCTGATTTATTTTCTTGATTAGTCTTAAAACATGTCAGACTGGTGAAAAAATGTCAATTATAAAAGGCAGAAGTGAATTCAAATTGCTTGTTTTCTCTGACCAACAGTTCAAAACCCAAAGTTTGTCATTTTACTTTGACTTAAGACAAAGAAAATCATCAAAATTTAGAAGCTGGAACAAGTAAAATTCAGGCATCTTTGCTTGAAAAATGATTGCACTTTACACTAGGGCTGCAACTAACGATTATTTTCATTTATGATTAATCTGCGGATTGTTTTCTCGATTAATCGATCAGTTGTTTGGTTTATAAAATGTCAGAAAAATGTTGATCAGTTTTTCCCAAAGCTCAAGATGACGTCCTCAAATGTCTTGTTTTGTCCACAACTCAAAGATATTCAGTTTACTGTGATAGAGGAGTAAAGAAACCAGAAAATATTCACATTTAAGAAGCTGAAATCAAAGAATTTAGACTTTTTTGATCTTAAAAAATGACTCAAACTGATTAATCGATTATAAAAATAGTTGGAAACTAATCAATTAATCATTCCAGCTCAACATCTCACCATAGCAACCTTTCTTTGTCTCCTCCTCTGAAGGAATGGGGTCCGAGTTGCCCTCACACGTTTGTCGGTGGCTTCAAACTTCAACACGACATGTCCTGGACGCCCGTCGACCAGGTGGAGAAGAGGGACGCAGAGATCGCCATCATGGACAAACTGCTCAGCCAGCAGACCGCCTTACCTCCTTACACAGAACCCAACTTCAAGGGCCTCTCTGAATAAAGGACTGCTGGACTGGACTGAATAAAGGACTCATGGTGGATGCTAAGCAGCTATAGTCTTAATAATGGACATAAATTTTAACAGGCAAAAATCCATACATGGATTGGAATCGCTGATATCAAAGCATCCGTCACAGTGTTTTGGTAACTTTCATACACCATCTTATAAGGAGACACTACAGGTGAATAAGGTAAAACATTTTAACTAATAGGTATCACAGTGAAACTTTCCCAGTTGATTACTGACATTAAGACAATTATTTTTATTATTTTTTAAATTGTATCTTTAAATATGCAAATGAGGCATTATCTCATTAAATTTGTGCTAATTTGCATACATTTCTGGAACATAAATGTGATCATTGGATAAAGCCAGGTTCAAAATGATTTTCATTTTGTTGACTTATTAGAGTCAAATGTTTTACTGAGGGGATTTTGGATATCGCTTTTTATTGCTCCATAAATCAGAAAATAGCCATTAAAAAAAAACAATTATCGCAATGTTTTTAGGAATAAAATGTTGTATAAATCAGGCTACGAATGATATATGAACAAACCCCTACGTAAAAACCTTCAGAATATAGAGAGGAATGAAACTGGAACGTTTGGTGGATGTAAGAGCTGCTGAAGTGGAGATTTCTGGCTCAGAGTCTGAGAAACAACTAATTTTGAGAAAACAGCTTTAAAGATATGGATTGTAAAATTACATACATTTTGAATACACTACAGGTGAATAGGGTAAAAATCTTAACTAACAGATATCATGATGAAACTTCCCCAGTTGATAATTGACATTAAGAAAATTATTTTTTGTATTACAAGTTTTCTGAAATTTTAATGTTTAAATATGCAAATGAGGCATTTTCTAATGGTAAGTTTTTGGCGAATTTAAGAGAAATCTACAGACAAAATAGTAAAATAAACACCTAAATGTGTATTTTGGATGTTTTCTTTCCACTAGTCTGAAAAAAAATATTTGTCAATCTCAAAATTGACCTGCATGAAAAAACAATGTTTTCTGCAGTGTCATTAAGTTGTTTTTTTTTTTTAAATTAATTGCTGTTGTTGAATGAATACAGTCGCAACCTTAGGGATGGTTTTCTAAAATTGAAAATATCAAATTGGGCGACACTTTTATCAGATATTTATTAGCCTTTATCAAATCAGTTTAGTTGGTTATCTTACCAACATTCATCACAAATCACCGAAACGCATTCTGTGTATTTTAGAGGCTCAACAAACATAAACGCATTTTCTGCAAAGCTATTAAAAAAGAAAAGTTTATTGTTTACATCCTTGTTTGCTCGCTGGCATTCTTCTTCTTCTTCTTCACTGCCTTTGTTGACACGTTACCACCAACAACTGTAGATCAGCAGAGCAGCATGAAACCAACATCAGGATGTGAATTGTGTGTATGATTAAAACAAAAAACTTCACAAGGTACCTTTAATGTTTAACTCTAATTTTGTAAAGCCTTATTTCCTGTGAAATCCTGTGTAATTCATCAAGTAAATGATGTATTTTGTCTTTTATTTATAACCAATAAGGTTGTTTTGACTGTATTTGGTAAATAAATCACAAAACATTTCACACATTTGTTTAATTTCAGGTCAAGACAATTAAAGTGCAATAACTTTATTTCAAATCAACTCAGTCTTCAGGTATTTAATTTTAAGTACAATTGGAGCGCTGACAAATATTTTATGATTTTGTTAAAAATGATTTAATAAAATAATTAAAAACAAGCCAGTAAGCTGCATCACAGTCAGCTGTCCTCCTGTGACGACGTGATCGTCAGTAGATACGAGTTTATGTGACGCAGAAGCTGCCAGTTATCCGTGGCGATGTTGAAGTGGACCGGGTCCTCCGACCGGATCTTCAGCAGCACGTGAGACTGCGGCGGGAGGAAGAAGAGCACTTTGAACTCGTCTTGATCAGACAGATCTGATATGAGGAAGGGGAGGAAGTGTTTCTCCACCAACGCCATCAGAGCTGCCTCCTTCAGCTGGCAGCAGAACAGGCTGGTAGCACAGTCGGCCACGTCCTCTCCGCCTTCAGAGCTCATTTCATCCCATAAACCCTCGAACAAGCTCAGTTTGGCGCCTCGTCCCCAGGATGGAGGAGCGGGCAGAGGCAGGAAGGCTTGCTGGAACGCCACGTGGATGTGCGGCAGCACGGTGAGCCAGGAGAGGCCGTCCTGGGTGGTGAAGATGGCGCTGGCGTGGAGGGTGGTGGGGTACGGCCGCCTGGGCTTCAGGCTCAGCACGACCTTGGGCGGCGACCTCTCTCTGAACAGACACAGGACGCTGATGTCGCCCAGTTCTTCGTAGTGGTCGTCTGTGAGGTTGAAGTGGAGGCGGATGCTGAAGAGCTGATCGAAGCGGGAGTCATCATCTTCAGTATGAGTCAGCTGGTAGGCTAAGGTGATTTCTGAGGCGAAGCTCGGGTCGTCGAACTGAGCTCTGTACACCGCGGTCGCCTCTCCTGGGCAGGTCTCATTCTGGTTTAGCTCACTTCCTGTTTCTTCTTGTGGCTCAGAGCGGGCCTCAATCAGCCTGAATATCGATTTCCGTGTCTGGTGAATGGTTAGCACGCCCGCCAGTCCCTCGCTCTCTGCCATGATGCCGGACAGCGATCGCTTCTTGACCTGCCGCCCTCCCTCGGTCGAACCCTGCGCCAAAACCCCGGCCAGCTTCTCCCCGGACAGCGTGGTCAGGAGGGTGTAGTAGAGGCGGGCGTGGTCCTGGATGTCGGTGTCTCCGTAGCGGCAGGTGAGATGCTGCAGGATGTCGGCCAGAGGGACGAGCAGCGAGTCCAGGCTCGGGTGGACGAGGAGGCGGCGGCAAACCCCCAGCAGGCTGTTCCCCAGGCGCCAGGCGCCGCTCGCGCACAGAGAGGAGGAGGACGGGGTGGTGACGCTGGACAGGAAGCTGAGGGTGCTCCGCTGGGGGATTTCGCCTTCCTCCGCCACGCGAGCCAGCACCTTGAGGTGCCAGCTCAGGTCCCGTAAGGTGAGCTGGGCGAGCGGGGCCTCGGTGATGACTCCCTGGAGGGCCTTCAGGAACCCCACAGCCCAGCTGGACTCGGAGAGCTTGTCCTGGGTCTGGTCTGCCAGGTTGATGAAGTGCGGAGCCAGGTGGGTGTGACGGAGGTAGAGCTCACACAGCTTCTCCATCAGGCTGTAGAAGAAGCGCTCCACGTGGCAGAAGTAGAAGAGGAAGAGGAAGGCGGTTCTGAAGCAGGTAACCACCATCTCTCGGCTGCCTCCGTTCTCCACGATGTGCAGCAGCGCGGTGAGGTGTTCATAGAGGAAGGCCGGCCCCCTTCCCTCCTCTCCCTCCCCCTCCTCCAGGTAGACCAGAGACAGCAGGTTGAGCCGGGCCAGCATGGTGGCGCTGTCGTTGAACACGGTGGGCACCAGAGCCGAGGCGAGCCGTGGAGTCAGCAGCACGGGGAGGGTCTCGTCGCCGTCGCCGCAGCTGAGCGGCCGGTTCTCGGGAAAGTGCAGGATGCAGTCCATGTAGAACAGCTTCTCGGGTGTGCTCAGCAGCGGGTGCTGGGAGAGCACGACCAGCCGCTGGAGGATGAAAGCTTCGTCTTCGGCGCTGAACAGGCTGTCTGTGAACGCACACTTCATCAGCAGAGTGGCGTGAAGGAGGCAAACCTGGGAGGAGGTGAACAAAGAGGTACTGTGAGTCACAAATGATCATTATGTCAAAACTTTAAGTTGCTTATGTGTAGACTTTAGGGCTGTCAATTGATTAAAATAGTTAATCCTGATTAATCGCAAATAAATCACACATTTTTTATCAGTTCAAAATGTACTTTAAAAGGAGATTTGTCAAGTATTTAATACTCTTATCAACATGGGAGTGGGCAAATATGCTGCTTTATGCAAATGTATGTATATATTTATTATTGGAAATCAGTTAACAACACAAAACAATGACAAATATTGTCCAGAAACCCTCACAGGTACTGCATTTAGCATAAAAAAATATGCTCAAATCATAACATGGCAAACTGCAGCCCAACAGGCAACAACAGCTGTCAGTGTGTCCTGAAGGAGGCTAAATAACGCTCCAAACTTACGCTAAATTTAGGTGAGGAACAACTGTCATGGCCATTTTCAAAGGGGTCCCTTGACCTCTGACCTCAAGATATGTGAATGAAAATGGGTTCTATGGGTACCCACGAGTCTCCCCTTTACAGATATGCCCACTTTATCATAATCACATGCAGTTTGGGGCAAGTCATAGTCAAGTCAGCACACTGACACACTGACAGCTGTTGTTGCCTGTTGGGCTGCAGTTTGCCATGTTATGATTTGAGCATATTTTTTATGCTAAATGCAGTACCTGTGAGGGTTTCTGGACATTATCTGTCATTGTTTTGTGTTGTTAATTGATTTCCAATAATAAATATATACATACATTTGCATAAAGCAGCATATTTGTCCACTCCCATGTTGATAAGAGTATTAAATTCTTGACAAATCTCCCTTTAAGGTATATTTTGAGCACCAGCAGCCCTCGTCTCATTTCAGGTTGTTTTTTCATACGTCAGCGGACAAATTTGCCTAATCTTTTCAGGTCTTTAGACCTCGGTCGAAACGCAGACAACAGTGGGCTGAAGGAACTTTTTAGTTCCTTGAAAAGTAGTTCCAGGAACTAAAAGTCCTGGGAACTTTTGGTGGAAACCCACTACTACTAGAGAAGTTAAGAGATTTTTAATTGGGGTGAACCGATCGTTTTAAGACCTAAACACAAAAAAACAAGCATGAACAAGTGAGTAAAACACATCAGAGACGACTTAATTCCATTTGACACGAACCTCGCTCGTGCCCAGCAGTCGCAGCAGCTGAGCTCTGAATACAGCTGGAGGGACACCGGGTACCATGGCAACCACCTCTATCAGTCTATGTAGCAGCGCAGCCTGACACATAGGAGTGAGGAGGTAGGACTCCTCCAGGAGGGACGACAGGACCGAACGCAACTCCTTACAGTCCGGTCCAGTCTGGAGGGTTGGCACCGTACCCATGGGTCCCAGGATGAGAGAAGACAGTATGGCTGAGTCTTTGTTATTCATCAGGCACGAGTCCAGCTCTGCCTCCCATGCAACTGATGTATTTCCTCCCAGAAGAGCCTTCAGATGCTCAGCACCAGCTCCTGTTTCCTGTGTGAGCTGATACACGGCGTTTCTCAGCACCAGAGTGTGGAGTCCTACGTAGGCCTGGTGCAGCCGGGAGGTTTCCTGTTGCCGGAGCCCACCCAAGAGCTCGAGGCGCTGGGAGAGAAGGCCCGGAGAGCAAGCCTCCACCTCCCGAAGGCAGTCGCAAGCCGTGGCCCGTAACGAGCGGAGAGCGCCGTCACCGTGGAGGTCGCTGGTGTCCTGGGCTATCTGGAGGAGCAGGTCCAGGAAGTCTTGAGATGCACGGGAGCGGCTGCTCACGCAGGAGGAGCAGACCAGCACGGAGGTGAGGGCCAGGAGGAGGTGACAGCGAAACTGGACAGACTTGGGAGGGCACTGGTCGAACACGGACATGAGCTCCAGAGCCGTCTCCTCGCCCACCGAGTCTGAGGGACACAGCAGAGTCGGGTGCTCACAGAGCGGGGACAACAGGAGGACCTGAGGGGGGTGAAATGTAAGAATTATGGAGCCATCACGATACTAGAGAGCAGAAACACTAGTTAGGATTAAAGTAACAGTACGCAACATTTCAGGGGTTCTATTACTGGAATATAATATTCATAACTGTGTTTTCATTAGTGTATAATCCACCTGAAATTAAGAATAATTGTGTTTTCTTTAGCTTAGAGTGAGCCGTTAATATCTACATAGGGAGCGGGTCCTCTTCGCGGAGTCCACCATGTTGCTCCACCATGTTTCTACAGTCGCCCAGAACGGACAAACCAAACTCTGGCTCTAGAGAGAGTCTTTTACGTTGGAAATAGGGAAACAGCGTGACGTAACGTGAGCCGCAGTGTGCAAAACCGTGGTAACACCAGCCGCCGTCTGACTTCCGTTGCTCCTAAAGTAGTGTTATTATGGTATGGACGGGGTTACCACGGTTTTGCACTCGGCGTTACTGCAGTTTTAGAAAGGGAGGAGTGAGCGGAGGAGTACTCAGTTGGTTGCAATCTGCAACCACACCACTAGATGTTGCCAAATCCTACACACTGTCCCTTTAAATAAACAACAGGAAAAAGGAAAACACCAAAGATAATACCAAGTAAATGTTTTTGGTTTGGTTATTTGGTTTTTATTTGGGTTTTTTTTTTTATTCCTCTTTTTCCTTTCTTTACAGTTTCTTTGTTGTACAATTTACAATTTATTTTTATATTATTTTTATACCGTAAGATATTTTTGCAGAACTGTATTGAAACATCTGAACATGTGATTATATTGTATTGAACTTTTGAAATAAAAATTAAAAAAAAAAAAAAACACCAAGTAATTATACACACACAAACACTGAAAAAATATGAATAAATCAATAATGAATACGTCTTCTTTGTTGAATTATTTTGGAGCAAGTGTGTTCATATGTGTGCTGTCAATTACTCAATTTATATAACTATAATTTTAGAAAACAGTGGAAAATTGAAGTTCGACCAAACAGTCTAAAACCAAAGTCACTTTATGAACACAGAGCACATTTTTTCTTTTTTGTTACCTTGACAGTGTAAGTGGCTCTGTCATCTCGCAGCTCTCGGAGCAGCTCTGCGAGGAAAGCCTCAGCTGTTGTCCCGGAGAGGAAGCGGGTCGGACTGCGGGAGAAAGCAGAGATCCTCTCGGTCCAGTTCACAGCCATCATCGCTCAAATCACAGAACCGTGGCGACGTTCAAGTCATTGCACACAGGTGAGCTTTGACTGCAAAATGAAAACAAAGTCCTCCTCACTGACAGCATCAAGGGCTCTTCCGTGTTGTGTCACGTGTTCCTTTAACACTAGCAGGGTTACCATGGCGCCCCCTGCTGCTTCGGAGTGTGGACCAGGAATATAAAATATAACTTGTAGAGCTGCAATAACCATGCTTTTTTAAGAACTACATTTCAAAGAATTTAAGTTATTATTATTTTTTTAAGGAAAAAATTATTGTGTATATAATTTATTTATTTACTCTTCTGTTTTCCCTTTTATTTATTTAAGTATTTATTTTAATGTATTTGTATTTTCTTGTACATCTGTTTTATTTATTTATTTTTGCTCTTTTTTTTCATTTTATATTAATTTATAATGTGTTTATTCATTTATGTAATTTGCATTTATTTATTTCGGCAAGATTTTCCCCTTTACATTTCACCCCTTATTTATTTCCCCAAACTGAGTGACAAGAGTGACAGCCCCCTCATTTGCATAACGAGGCAGAAATGCATAAAGAAATGTGTAATGAAATGTATAAAGAAAATAATACAGAAATAAAAAATAAGTTTGGGGAAATTAATAAGGGGTGAAATGCAAAGGGAAAATCGTGCAGCAATAAATAAATGCAAAATACATAAATAAATACATACATTTTAAATAAATGTAAAATAAAAAATAAATGCAAAAATAAATAAATAAAAAATATATACAAAAAAATCAATTAAAATAAATACTTAAATAAATAAAAGGGAAAACAGAAGAGTAAATAAATAAATAAATTATATACACAATAAATATATAAATATATCATTAAATGTAGCAAAAAACCCTAACCTGATCTGACCCAATGATGACACACGTTGAGTGACAGCCCCCTCATTTCCATAATGAGGCAGAAATGCATAAAAAAAAATGTAAAAAGTAATGCGTAAAGAAATGCATAAAGAAAATAATACATGAATAAATTCATTTGAGTTTGGGGAAATAAATCAGGGGTGAAATAAAAAGGGAAAATCGTGCATAAATAAATAAATAAATACATTTAAAAATAAATATAAAATAAAATCATTAAACAGTAGAATAAGGAAATTAATACAAATATAAATAAATAAAGAAGAAAATTAATTTTTTAATTTTTATAATTTTTTTGAAATGTATTTATTTATTTTTGCATTTATTTTTTTAAATAAATAAAAGAGGAAATTAAACAGAAGGGTAGATATATAAGGGAATTAATACAAAGATAAATAAATAAAGAAGCAAATTAAAACAAAAATATCAATTTATGTCACACTTTATCAATTAAGTAATGGCTACATTTATTTTTAATATTATTTTTTACTATCTATTTATTCGTTTATTTTTTATTATTAATTAAATTAAATCTAATCAACAGCATGAGGTTAAAATTAGGGGGGAACAGTTCAGGAGTTTAACACAGAGGGCGCTGATGAGTAATGCGTCATCTCTCTCATAACAGAAGAAGTATGAACTGACCAATCAGATTCATCGTCTGGAAATCAACACGGAAGTCGTTTTAAGGCGCCAATTTTTGTCTTGTCGCTGAAAAGTTTCTCTGCGGGTTTTCTGTGTTTTTAATTTGCTCTAAAAGTTGCCACAATGTCTGAAAACACTTTCCCGGTTTATACCGCAGATGCGATAGTGAATTTCTACCGAACAGAAGTTCTGACTGGTCAAGAAGCGAAGAACTTCACGAAGAGCGACCTGACTCCTTCTCCTCGGGTAACGTCTTTCTCTTCTTTAGGGGGGTACAGGGGGTCTTTAGGGGGGGATAGCAGGTCAACAGTAGAGGTCACATAGAAGTGGTGTACATCATCTGAAAGCTGGGAACCTGAAAGTTAATTTGAGATGCTGCTCAGCACTGTGTGTCAAGTTGTTCTAGTCATAAATCAGAAATAAACATGAATTAAATAATTAAAATGAATTGTAAAAGGGTTTTGAACATTATGATAGAAGTATATGATGTCCATCCCCATGCTCATTTATGTCTCATAAGTTGTTGCAGCAATTTTGGGGTTGATACCATTTGTTACACAGATTTGGTGCTAAATTTAACCATTTTTACCACTTGTGAATTGATCAAAAATGATCAATAATCCTTCAGAAATAGCACATTAAGACACCAAGCCCTTGAGGAACACCATAGATTATCATAAAGTTGGGGCATGTCTGTAAATGGGAGACTCAGAGTGTTAAACAAAATGAACACAAAAGTATTTCAGTTTTGGTGTAATGATGCATTTATTTAATGTTTTTGCTATGTGTCTGTATTCTGAAGACTGTGATTTTATGTTTTACATTTTGTATGTAAGAACAGTATTTTGTGTTGTGCAAGCCAGTTTAGACATTCACATTAAGAGTTTTTCTTATTGAAACTGTTGAAAACTGAGCCAAAGCAATTGTAAAATACCATAATACAATACTCACATGCCAGTATGTACATTGAAAGTGATGTAACGTTATACTGTGTGGAAAACACTGTCTGGGAAAACCAACGAGGGAAGTTTGAACTAAAACGTCTGTAACTTTGGAAGATACCCACTTGAAATTAATTGGCAGCTAGAGCTGCAACGATTAATTGATTAGTTGTCAGCTATTAGATTAATCGCCAACTATTTTGATAATCAATTTGAGTAATTTGTTAAGGGAAAAGAAGTTAAAACTCTGATTGCAGCTTCTTAAATGTGAATATTTTCTGGTTTCTTTACTCCTCTATGACAGTAAACTGAACATCTTTGAGTTGTGGACAAAGCAAGACATTTGAGGACGTCATCTTGGGCTTTTGGGAAACACATTTTTCACAATTTTCTGATATTTTATAGACCAAACAACTAATCGATTAATTGAGAAAATAATCAACAGATTAATCAACAATGAAAATAATCGTTAGTTGCAGCCCTATTGGCAACTATTTTGAAAATCAATTCATCGTTTTAGTTATTTTTTAAGCAAAATCAGTGAACATCCACCTTCTCTAATGCTTATCATATATGAAAGTAAATAAATGAACATGTTATGGTTTTGGATCAGGCTGTAATTAAAGATTATTTTCATTGTTAATTAATTTGATGATTATTTTCTTGATTAATCGATCCATAGTTTTGTCTAATAAAATGTCTGAAAGTAGCTTTCAGGGCTTTTCTCAAAGCCCATGATGATGTATTGATTACTTGTTGTATTCGACCCACCGTCCAAAACCCCAAAATATTCAGTTTGCGATCAGATCTGACATAGAAAGGCAGTAAGTCATCACATTTGAGACGCTTTAATCATCAAGTGTTTGGAATTTTTCCTTGAAAAACAACTAAAACAATAAATAAGAAAGAAAATAATCTGCAGATTAATCAATAATGAAAATAATTATAATTAATTGCAGACCTAAACTCAGATTGCTGCTTTTACACTGAACAAGGACTGTGAATTTTGTCCCGTGTCTTACACAGGAATCTTGTTATCAAGCCTGTATGAACAGGAGCAACAATTACAACAACCAATAACTCTTTCAATGTACATATGGGCATGTGAGGAAAAATCCATAATTTCATGATGTTCCAATTTACTAAAATTGGATGTGAACCAGCTGTAAACATTCAGCCAGCTAGACTTCAACAAGGCAAAGAAGTGGACCAGACGAGATACCTGCCTGTATTGGAGATGCTGTTTTAGTTTCAGCCATCGGTCCTCTATGTTCAGATAAACTACAAATCATTAACATAGTGCTCACTTTTTCTCTTTTACAGCCAGAGGCAGTTCAAACGTTGTACATGAGAGTGCTGCATCTCCTGTATCGTTTCAGACCCGAGTGTCACTCCATGGTAAGTACTGCGTTTGACAGGTTACGTTAATGGGATGGTTTGGGTGTTCTGAAGTGGGATTGTATGAGGTACTTATCCATAGTCGATTAATCTCATACAACCCCACTTCAAAACACCCAAACTATCGCTTTAAACCTGCTTACCAGTTCATGAAGGATTTCAATATAGATTCCAAGTTACACTGAGGAGTCTCGTGTATTCTTTTTTGTTTAGCATTATAATGTCACTTTCCACACCTCCATGTTTATGTAGGGAATGATGTTGTGGTAGGCTATATGTCATAGATATAGTCATCCCAGTACACCTAGTTGTTATCTTTCCTATATTTAAGAGCTTGCTTTTCTTTTTCGTTTTCCCACAGGTTCCACTTATGGAGAACATTCAGAATCCAGTATATCACGAGACGACAACTGCTATCACAAGCGTCTGCAGATGCATGTGAGTTTTCTCACTTTCCCTCATGGATATAACACAATATGTACCAACTGACACAGAATGGCGGGTAGGATGATCGTTGATAACATCAAGTTTATGGATATACTGTATTTAGATGTATGTAAGCAAACCGAATAGACTCGCATGAATAGAGCAGTTCAGTTAGTGTGTACTGTTGTCGGGTCATGGTGTTACTGTTGTGCTGTTATATGTAGGGATGGGCGATATGGCTTATAAATAACATCTTTCATCATGATATACAATATATATCTTGATATTTTCATATTTTCTCTAAAACAAATGTTTGATTTTAACCCTTTCATGTGATGATCATACCAGCGTGATCATTCTAGTAAACTAATCTGAACACTCTGAAGTGTTGTACTGTCATATTGAAGTCAGATATTATAAGAAATGTATTCTTATTAAGTTTGATTAATTATTCACACAACTGAAATTCAATTTTTCAGTTACAATACAAATACAGTTTGCAGGTGGTCGTTTTTATTATTATTATAATTATCATTCATTTTATTTATTATTGACGGACTGTCTGGCTTATTGAATTTATGTGAAATTGCCTGTTACCTTTTCACTGGAAGATCACTTTTATTTTGAAGTCAGTTCTTTGTTGCTTTTATTTTGAAGCCAATTCTTAAACGCTCTTATCGTAATGCCTAGTATATACACATACCGCAAAACAACATGGGGGGCTAGTTTCCCTCGCCTCTTCCCTCGCCACTTCATGCTGCTCTGTAGTCGGTCTGTGAGCGTGATGAGTGGTCAGCTCTCGAGCGAGCTACGCCTGCATGCGATTGTGGAGCTTTTCAACTCCAAAAAGACAGATAACCACAGATTCCCGTTAATTTTATAATGGACATTTGTGTTGTGATATTTAAACAAACCATCCATCAACAAGGAAATTAAAGCCTCGTCTACGAGACCGGTCTCTAGAGAGCTCCAGCCAGCTTATAAAGGAATTTCCCCTTGAAGACAATAAAGTCTGAAGTTAACCTGAAAGGCTGCAGCTCTGGAGTTGGGTTTCAGCGAGATTGTATGCACTGACGTGTATTGTCGCATCCACAGTGCATATATTTTTAACACCACTGTGTGTGATCTTTTCATAGGCAGCAGTTTCTTCCAATGTGCATGGTGTACGATTTTTCCCTGATGGACCTTCTAGCTCCAAGTAAGATATATGATTTTCAGTTGTATATGTCCAGAGTTTTTCTGAAACTTTTATAACATGTTTGGACATCTGATAACTAGGTGTCCGATAACCCGGGTTTACGGTCTTGTTCTTCCTTTCCAGATAAGCAGAAGACTCTGACTGTTCTAAGTGCCATCATGAACTACCTTCACTTCAGGAAGCAGAGGATGGGCATGATCATGGAGAAGCTGGCCAAATTTGTAAGTTACCTGACTAGTCCGTAATATAATGCACTCCAAAATATAAGAACAAGTAACAATAAGGAAGGACATATTAAAAAAACCTTTATTGTAGTGGCTTAATCATTAAAAAAAGCCAACATGTTTCAACTACTGTAGGTCTTCGTCAGGGCAACACAGGTGTGGCCTCACCTATACAGTAGCAACAACCAATGGGAGGCAATCACATGACCCGGATAATCACATGACCCGGATAATAACATGACCGAAAACATGAAATAATTTGAGATGAGGTTACACAGAAAAAAAGTAAATAAATGGAAGATAGGTACCCATATATAGATTTAAATATAGGCTGTGAGGAAAAAACGGGGAAACCTGTACAGAAAAGGCAAAGCAAGTTCCTTTATATAACACATTTCAGCAATTCAAAGCACTTTACATAAAATATTAAAAGCATTAAAAAACGCATTATAAAATAAGATGAAACAGAATGCATACCATAAGAATGGAAATAAAACCCACTGAATAATAATAATACTTAAATTATTTCATGTTCTTTCTGTGTTCTTTTATAAACATAAATAAATACTAATATAATTAATATATTTTGCACTCGGCGATGTGGTTCCTTGACAAAAAAAGAAAAAATTTCAGATTTTTTTCTCGTAAATTTGTGACTTTATTTTCTCAGGAATATTCAATTTTTATTCATATAAATTTGTGAGTTTACCACTTCAATCTCAGAGAATATCCTAGTTTTTTTCTGAATATTTTCCCCTCCCCCGGTGATGTAATTAATTTTTTTTTTTTACCTACAATGGCTCTCATTCGCTGTCATACTTATTGTCACTGCAAACCAGTCAGCAACCATGAACCTGCTTTCCGAGTGTGTGTTTGTAGTTATTCTAACAGTTACTCTCTCTGTTGTCAGAGGGCAGACATGGACCGACTGCAGTTCTACAACAAAACCAATAAAGAAGCAGAGAAGAAGATTGAGATGCTGACGTAAGTTTTGGATTCGATATGTGTGATTTGTTGATGTTGTTGCTTGGCGAAAATGGATTTTTTTTAATGGTTGTTGACAGTACTCTCTGATTTATGGAGTGATAAAGAAATATCCAAAATTCCCTCTGTAAAAACCTTTGACTCTAATATGTAAACAAAATGAAACAAGAATTTTGAACCTGGCTTCATCCAATGTTCAGATTTATGTTCTGGAAATGTATGCAAATTAGCACAGATTTAATAACATAGTGCCTCATTTGCATATTTAAACATAACATTTCAGAAAACTTGTAATACAAAAAATATTTGCCTTAAAGGGACTATTTGTAACTTTTCACGCGCATAAATCATAACGGGTCGGAATCCCATGCGCGCTCGCGTGTGGGTACGCGCTGCTCCTGCTGCCTGCTGCCTGCTTGCACACCGCGCTCGTTCTCACCCGCTCGGCTCGCTCCAACTCCACGTGCACGCGCGCACACTGCAGAAGAGTTAGTATAGCTCTGAGAATATCTAGTGAATGTGCAGTGGACGTTTTTGCAGAAATAAATGCTGCAGCTCCTCCAGACCAACAGAGGTTTCCCGTGTCTTGTGAAGTGACGGGGCTCCGCAGCGAGTTACATTATCGTCCCGACCGGGTGTCGGGGCCCCCCCCCCCCCCCCCCGACCGGGTGTCGCTGTCTCCCCCCCCCGTTCCCTCCGCGGTCGGCAGGCTGAGACAGGAAAAGCCAGCACTAGGATCAGCATTGATCCATGGAGAGACCTTAGTCTGGTCAGCTAACATTACTGCCAAGCAGGTGAAATACAGAGTGATATTGTGTGTTAGCTGACGTGTGTCGCCTCACTGTTTAGACCGGTGCTCGTTCATGTCAATGTAGCGCGAGCACAAGCGCGAGCGCGAGCAACAGGACGCTGACTTTCGTTGACATTGCGGCCACAGGTGTCGCTGTGAACAAGCTATTTCTGATTCTTACATATAGTCCCTTTAATTTAAGTAATCAACTGGGGAAGTTTCATGGTGACATCTATACGTTAAACATTTTACCCTATTCCCCTGTAGTGTCTCTCCTTAATAATCATGATCACAAGAAATCAGAATATATTTAGATGTGTGTCATCTCCAGTAAAGCTTCACTTTGCACACTTGTTGTTGTTGTTCAGGACCATCCCACCAGAGCAGCAGGCTGAGGCCGACGAGCTGGCAGCTGCTCTCTCTGAGCTGCACGCCACCAACATCCACGAGTACCAGGAAGTGGTAAGTAGTGATGAAACGCTGCCAGATGATAAAACCTGTTGTTGTGTGTGTGTGTGTGTGTGTGTGTGTGTGTGAGCTCTCAAGTGACACTAAATCTCCTTTCAGGATGCCAAAAATGAGAGCATCGCAGAGTGGAAAGCCAAGATTGCAGAGAAGACTCAGAAACTGGTATGTGAATATTTGATACCAACTTTTATATGTCTTTGTGAACAATATTAGTCAAGAGCAAAAAAATCCGTTATCTGAGGTGGCAGAGTCTAGTAATGATTTTTGTAATCCTCCATGTGTCCGGGACATATTCTGATGTGATAACCTTTGTGGAGTGGCAGCTTAGTTGTAGTTAACATGACTTTTATACTCGTACCCTATGACAGGCGTCCAGAACGATGAAATAGGCATTATTATTGAGAAACTATAGACCAAAGCCAGTTGGGTCACAATCTGGTCTTCTTACATTTGTTTAAATTAACAACGAAAATACAGGATAATTAAGAAAATTTCAAGAGACATTTTACTTGTTACACCAACGGAAGTAAAATACTTAGGGCGGTCAATCGATTAAAATATTTAATCGCGATTAATCTCATGATTGTCCATAGTTTATCGGGATTAATCACACATTTTTTAATCTGTTCAAAATGTACCTTAAAGGGAGATTTGTGAAGTATTTTATACTCTTATCAACATGGGAGTGGACAAATATACTGCTTAATGCAAATGTATGTATATATTTATTATTAGAAATCAATTCACACAAAACAATGAAAAATATTGTCCACAAACCCTCACACGTACTGCATACAGCATAAAAAGGTTTCTTGCAGGAAACCTGTTTTTTTTCAGTGACTTAGTTAAGTCTGGAATAGATTGGTGCCGTCTGTTTTCCCCTGTTTTTAGCAGCTTGTTTGCTCATGATCATTTACTGGCAAGTACTGGTGGTTCTGTATTATTTCTGTTTAGTAAAGATATTGCCCTAAAGCATCCCCTGCTTTATGGTCTATTTGACTCTAAATGGGACCATAATTTACTAAATGAACATCATGCTGTATTGAAGAAGACTTGAAACTAGTGATTGAGACCATAAACTCATGTTTACAAATGTTTACTGAGTTAATAAATCAAGAGAGAAGTAGGCTCATATTCTCATAGACTTCTATACAATCAGACAACAGACAGACTGGCCCAAGGACTATACTATGTGGTACTTTGGTCTGACGTCCCAAACCCCCTCAGAAAGATAATTAGTCAGAGTTGTGGCCTTTCACTGAAAATATATGTGCTGTTTGGATGTGTGTGTCAGGCCCAGATGAAGGTGGATGTCTGCAACCTGAAGGAAAACATCAACAAACTCAAGTCTCAGATTGTTGAGTCTCCGGAGGAGCTGAAGGGTCAGATGGAGAAGATGAGGGAGAACGTCAAGCACATCAAGAACTCCATCGTGAGTAGAAAAAAAACGAAACAGGGTTGTCTCCTGAAATGAGGTTTGACCGATATAATATGTGACCCTTTTTTTGTTATTCGCCTGTATATGTTTTTTTGATGGCATTGATTTCAGACAGAAACAGATGAGTGTATGGTGGAGCTGCAGAACATGGTGCAGAGTGTGACTCACACCGAGGCCGAGATCCAGCAGGTGTACAACCTGCTGCAGGACCTGGGGAGCAGCATGACCAACAGCAAGCAGCGACAGGAGGAGGTAGGAACCGGCCAAAATCAAAAATAAATGAATAAATAGATAAATTAACTAAATAAATAAATGTAATTAAATGTAGTAAAAATAATCATAAATGAATAAATAGATAAATTAACTAAATAAATAAATGTAATTAAATGTAGTAAAAATAAACATAAATGAATTAATAGATAAATTACTAAATAAATAAATGTAATTAAATGTAGTAAAAATAATATTAAAAATAAATGCAGCCATTAATTAATGGTAATGTGTAAAGGAATGTATAAAAAAAATAATATAGATATAAATAAGGGGTGAAATGCATAAATAAATACATTTAAATAAAAAAATAAATACATTAAAAAATTAATAGAAATAAATACATAAATAAAAGGAGAAATTAAACAGAAGAGTAAATAAATAAGGGAATTAATACAAAGATAAATAAGTAAAGAAGTTAGTTAAAACAGAAATATAAATTTGTCAAATTTTATCAATTAATTAATGGCTACATTTATTTTTTACTATCAAGTAATATATTTAATCTTATTCATTCATGTCATTGTGCAATTCTGCATTAGCATGTTATTTATTTGTCTGTATGTGTGTGTAGTACCAGGGACTGACGGCTCTGTATGAGAAGCAGCAGAAGGAGCTGAAGAACCTGTACATCGAGGAAGGCCAGCTGAAACGGGCTCTGGGCATGAAGCTGGACAAAGAGTCCAAACAGAACATTCGCAGGCAGAAGAAGAGAGAGATGAAGGAGCAGGATCTTCAAGACATGCAGGGGTATTTAATTTATTAACATAATATACATCATACTGATCATCTCTACAATATCATGGAATTTATTTACATAGTTGTAATTGTGATAATTTGACAGTCCTGTTTCTGCAAAGTTTAATAACCCACATGGAACGGTTCTGCAGGCAGTACAACCAGGTCCATCACAAGCGCGAGGAGATGGTCGACAAAATCCAAGAGATCTCCAGAGAGTCGCAGCAGCTGAAGGCCAAGATCCAGAGCCTGAGAGATGTCTGCAGCCAGGAGTCAGCCAAAGCTCAGGTGAGAAACATCTTCCCACATGTCTGCTCCGGATCTGTTATTGTTTCATTCATGGTTTGAGTAGAGAGGTCACGATACCAGAGATTTAGTAGTCGATACCAATTCAATACCGCGGTAAAAAACAAAAGTACTTCAAGATCCACTCCTTTATTACCGTCTGCATACTGTTTTTTGTGAGAAGTTAAACAGGTCATAATTCTCTCTCTATTGTCTATTTATATTGCTGTGAAAACATCACTTTCTCTCTCCTCTCACTCTATCTCTCTCTCTCTATCTCTTTCTCCTCTCTCTCTCTCTCTCCTCTGACTCTATCTCTCTCTCTCCTCTCTCTCCTCTGACTCTATCTCTCTCTTCTCTGACTATCTCTTTCTCCTCTCTCTCCTCTGACTATATCTCTCTCTCTCTCCTCTGACTCTGACTATCTCTCTCTCTCTCCTCTGACTATCTCTCTCCTCTGACTCTCTCTCTCCTCTGATTCTACCTCTCCTCTCACTCTATCTCTCTGTCCTCTGACTCTATCTCTCCTCTGACTCTATCTCTCCTCTGACTCTATCTCTCCTCTCACTCTATCTCTCCCCTCTGATTCTATCTCTCCTCTGACTATCTATCTCTCCTCTCACTCTATCTTTCCTCTGACTCTATCTCTATCTCTCTCTCTCCTCTCACTCTATCTCTCTCTCTCTCCCCTCTATCTCTCTCTCCTCTGACTCTCTGACTATCTCTCTCTCTCTCTCCTCTGACTATCTCTCCCTCTCTCTCCTCTGACTCTCTGACTATCTCTCCCTCTCTCTCCTCTCACTCTATCTCTCTCTCTCCTCTGACTATCTCTCTCCTCTGATTCTACCTCTCCTCTCACTCTATCTATCTCTCTCCTCTGATTCTCTCTCTCCTCTGACTCTCTCTCTCCCCTCTGATTCTATCTCTCCTCTGACTCTCTCTCTCTCTCTCTCTCTCCTCTGACTCTATCTCTCCTTTGACTCTCTCTCTCTCCTTTGACTCTCTCTCTCTCTCCTCTCACTGTATCTCTCTCCTCTCACTCTATCTCTATCTCTCTCCTCTCACTCTATCTCTCTCTCACTCTATCTCTCCTCTCACTCTATCTCTCTGTCCTCTGTCTCTCTCTATCTCTCTCCTCTGATTCTATCTCTCCTCTCACTCTATCTCTCTCCTCTGACTATCTCTCTCTCTCCTCTGACTATCTATCTCTCCTCGCACTCTATCTTTCCTCTCACTCTATCTTTCCTCTGACTCTCACTCTATCTCTCTCTCTCCTCTGACTCTATCTCTCCTCTCACTCTATCTCTCTCTCCTCTGACTCTCTCTCTCTCCTCTGATTCTACCTCTCCTCTCACTCTATCTCTATCTCTCTCTCTCCTCTCACTCTATCTCTCTCTCCTCTGACTATCTCTCCCTCTCTCTCCTCTCACTCTATCTCTCTCTCCTCTGACTCTCTGACTATCTCTCCCTCTCTCTCCTCTCACTCACTCTATCTCTCTCCTCTGATTCTATCTCTCCTCTGACTCTCTCTCTCTCTCTCTCTCCTCTGACTCTATCTCTCCTTTGACTCTCTCTCTCTCTCCTCTGACTCTCTCTCTCTCTCCTCTCACTCTATCTCTATCTCTCTCCTCTCACTCTATCTCTCTCTCACTCTATCTCTCTCTCCTCTGATTCTATCTCTCCTCTCACTCTATCTCTCTCTCCTGTGACTCTCTCTCTCTATCTCTCTCTCCTCTGATTCTACCTCTCCTCTCACTCTATCTTTCCTCTGACTCTAGCTCTCTCTCTCCTCTCACTCTATCTCTCTATCTCTGCCCTCTGATTCTATCTCTCCTCTCACTCTATCTTTCTCACTCTATCTCTCTCTCCTCTGATTCTATCTCTCCTCTGACTATCTCTCTCTCTCCTCTGACTCTATCTCTCCTCTGACTCTATCTCTCTCTCCTCTGATTCTACCTCTCCTCTCACTCTATCTCTCTCTCTCTCCTCTGACTCTCTGACTATCTCTCTCCTCTCACTCTCTGACTATCTCTCTCTCCTCTCACTCTATCTCTCTCTCCTCTGACTCTCCTCTGACTCTGACTCTCTCTCTCTCTCCTCTGACTCTATCTCTCTCCCCTCTGATTCTATCTCTCCTCTCACTCTGACTCTCTCTCTCCCTCTCCTCTGACTCTCCTCTGACTATCTCTATCTCTCTCTCCTCTGACTATCTCTCTCTCCCTCTCTCCTCTCATTCTATCTCTCTCTCTCCTCTGACTCTCTCCCTCTCCTCTGACTATCTATCTTTCCTCTCACTCTATCTCTCTCTCTCCTCTGACTCTCTCTCTCTCTCTCCTGTGACTCTCTCTCTCTCTATCTCTCCCCTCTGATTCTATCTCTCCTCTAACTCTATCTTTCTCACTCTATCTCTCTCTCCTCTGATTCTACCTCTCCTCTCACTCTATCTCTATCTCTCTCTCTCTCCTCTCACTCTATCTCTCTCTCCTCTCCCTCTCTCTCCTCTCACTCTATCTCTCTCTCCTCTGACTCTCTGACTATCTCTCCCTCTCTCTCCTCTCACTCACTCAATCTCTCTCCTCTGATTCTACCTCTCCTCTCACTATCTATCTCTCTCCTCTGACTCTCTCTCTCCTCTGACTCTCTCTCTCCCCTCTGATTCTATCTCTCCTCTGACTCTCTCTCTCTCTCTCTCTCTCTCCTCTGACTCTATCTCTCCTTTGACTCTCTCTCTCTCTCCTCTGACTCTATCTCTCTCTCTCTCCTCTCACTCTATCTCTCTCTCACTCTATCTCTCTCTCCTCTGATTCTATCTCTCCTCTCACTCTATCTCTCTCTCCTGTGACTCTCTCTCTCTCTATCTCTCTCCCCTCTGATTCTATCTCTCCTCTGACTCTCTCTCTCTCTCTCTCTCCTCTGACTCTATCTCTCCTTTGACTCTCTCTCTCTCTCCTCTGACTCTATCTCTCTCTCTCTCCTCTCACTCTATCTCTCTCTCACTCTATCTCTCTCTCCTCTGATTCTATCTCTCCTCTCACTCTATCTCTCTCTCCTGTGACTCTCTCTCTCTATCTCTCTCTCCTCTGATTCTACCTCTCCTCTCACTATCTTTCCTCTGACTCTAGCTCTCTCTCTCCTCTCACTCTATCTCTCTATCTCTCCCCTCTGATTCTATCTCTCCTCTCACTCTATCTTTCTCACTCTATCTCTCTCTCCTCTGATTCTATCTCTCCTCTGACTATCTCTCTCTCTCCTCTGACTCTATCTCTCTCTCCTCTGATTCTACCTCTCCTCTCACTCTATCTCTCTCTCACTCTATCTCTCTCTCTCCTCTGACTCTCTGACTATCTCTCTCCTCTCACTCTATCTCTCTCTCCTCTGACTCTCTCTCTCTCCTCTGACTCTCCTCTGACTCTGACTCTCTCTCTCTCTCTCCTCTGACTATCTCTCTCCCCTCTGATTCTATCTCTCCTCTCACTCTGACTCTCTCTCTCCCTCTCCTCTGACTCTCTCTCCTCTGACTCTCCTCTGACTATCTCTATCTATCTCTCCTCTGACTATCTCTCTCTCTCTCCTCTCACTCTATCACTCTCTCTCTCTATCTCTCTGACTCTCTCTCTCCCTCTCTCCTCTCATTCTATCTCTCTCTCTCCTCTGACTCTATCTCTCTCTTCTCTGACTCTCTCTCTCTTTAACGGCCCGCTGGACACACATGAACTGTCTAGTAAACAAACACACCGTTTGCTGTGAGACTAACCTGTTTGACTTCACTGTGTGCAGGTTCTGTACGACACCCTGTCCACTTCAATGGACAAGCTGCACAGGAGGATCGAGATGCACGCTGCCGACCTGAAACAAGACGTCACCAAGATGTCTGCAAACTTTTAAATGGATCATTTTACATTTTCATCGTTCATATTAATGTGTGGTATTACTTCTCTTTTTAATATGTGTTATGTGTTTTTACTTTTCTAACCTTTTGTTGCCTTTTTGACCTTTACTATTTAAAATCATTTAGAGTTGTATATTATCAGTTAATAAATCTTATCAGTCAAAACTGTGTAGCTCAAAAGGCTTCCATCCTTCAGAATGAGCAAATATGCTGTCATAATATTCAGGAATAGCAAGACCGTAGCCATATGTTAAAGGGATAGTTCAGGTGTTTTGAAGTGGGATTGTATGAGGTACTTATCCATGGTCAGTGTATTACCTACAGTAGATGACGGTCGGCACGCCCCCAGTTTGGAGAAGCAGACAGGAGTTACTGCACAGGACACCTAGAATAAAAGAACGCTATATTTAAAATATTTTCACCAATTTACCTTGCCGTCAGATGGGCCCTTTCCGACGGGAAACTGAAGCCGTTGTATCCATCTATGCTTTCGCCAAAGTAACCAGACTCATTGAAAAAAACTGTACTTTTACCTTACAGAACACAGGAGTTGCTAGTCTACCGCTGCCTCGATCGGTTAGTTTGTTTGTGTTATTGTTTGACTTTGGTGAATTCAAACCGAACACAAACTAACCGACTGAGGCAGCGGGAGACCAGCAACTCCTGTGTTCTGCAAGATAATAAAATTACTGTTTTAGTCAATGGAGTCTGGTGGTTTTGAAGAGAGCCTAGATGGATATAACAGCTTCAGTTCCCCATTGGAAAGAGCTGTCTGATGGCGAAAATATTCTAAATATAGCGTACACTTAAACTGATATTGATTTTTTTTTTTTTTGTGGGCCTTTCTTTTAGGTCCACAGCAGTACATTACTTTGCTCCCGTGCGGTAACTCCTGTCTGTTTCTCCAAACTGGGGTCGTGCTGACCATCATCTACTGTAGGTTGGTAGGATGAGGGTTAAACGGGAATAATAAAAAAAAAGTAAAAATGTCTCGGAAACACAGGGTTAAAGCACGTAAATAGTAATAAAGCATTTAATTGATAACTAATTGCACAATTAAAAAATAGGCATTAATACATTTGTTTACAAATAGATTTATTAATCTATGAATAAATGGACTAAATTACAAAGTAATTAATTACTTGACATTTCAATGGGCAATAGAAGAAGAATTATAAAAAGAATTTGCAAATTAAATATTAATTCAAATTAAAAAAGGGATGTACAAAAACACCATAATACAGTCAATAAGGACATCATTTAAAAATACATTAATTAATTCATAAATTAATGATGGAATTTAAAAATCTATATGAAAATGCAGTTTAAAAAGAGAAATAAATAACTTGATTCACAAATTGAATTAAAAATACAGGTTTTAATCAGGCATTTAAAAGGGAAACTTCTTCTTCTTACTAAATGAATTAGCTATTATTTCTAAGTCATTTAGCTTCTGCATTAGCTTTTTCAGAGACACTTTGGTCCTTCAGCAAGTAAAACGAGGCAAACGAATGCAAATTAGCCACACGGGATGTAACAGGCTCTCTGATTGGCTGTAACCTGGCATGTCATATGCAGACTGATACGGAAGTGGGAAGGAGACGGATGCATGCAGATCTCCCTCGGAGTCCCACACAGGAGTGTCTTTGAAAACTCTCCATCACAATATCATGGCTGTAACCAGCTATGTTAACCCTGATCAAATAGCATTTAAGAATTGCAAGACAGCGTGTCATAGTTTTTAATTAATATCTCAAATACTGTACATATATCACCACCTATTTTTTGGGCTTGGTTACATCACGTGTGGCTAATTTGCATTCGTTTGCCTCCTTTTACTTGCTGAAGGACCAAAGTGTCACTGGAAAAGCTAATGCAGAAGCTAAATGGAGAAGCTAAATGACTTAGTAATAATAGCTAATACATTTAGTTAAAGCAGCAGGGAGGTGCAAACAGGAAAAGAAGTTGCCCTTTTAAATGCCTGATTAAAACCTGTATTCTTAATTCAATTTGTGAATCCAGTTATTTCTCTTTTGAAACTGCATTTTCAAATAGAATTTTAAATTCCATCATTAATTTATGAATTAATTAATGTATTTTCAATGATGTACTTATTGACTGTTTTATGGTGTTTTTGTAAATCCCTTTTTAATTTGAACTACTTATTGATGGATTAATATTTCATTTGTAAATTCTTTTTTATAATTCTTTTTATTGCACGTTAAAATGTTGAATAATGAATTACTTTGTAATTTAGTCCATTTATTTATAGATTAATAAATCAATTTGTAAACAAATTCATTAATGCCTATTTTTATTGTGCAATTAGTTATTAATCAATTAAATACTTTATTACTATTTACTACACGGCCTTGTTGAATACTCGATTCTGATTGGTCAATCACGGCGTTCTACGGTTGCTATGGGCGCAGTTCTTATGTCGGACTCTGGCCAACCGTTCTTGAGTCAAATTATTGATTTCTTAAGTAAGTAGCTGTGTAATAAACGGGATAATGTAGTGAGCTGGTCATTGTTGGGAAATAAACCCCCTTCAGGGTGATGCAAGATCAATTATTACCATTATTTCACAACAATGCTGTACATGTTCCCTTACTTACGTGACTCTTGTTGTCCTCCATAAAGCACATCCTCCTAAACAAGAACAGAACAGAACAGAACAGACAGCTTTAGTGAAGCACAACGGTGATAAAAACTCAAAATTTTTCATGAGTGAGTAAAACCTGAAGTCCCTGTTTGCCAACAGATAAGCATAGACTGTTTTGATTGGTAAACGCAGATCATCTTAACGTTACTATTAAAAATAAAATTTAAAATTTTTGACATTTTAACGGGCGATAAAAAGAATTATAAAAATAATTTACAAATGAAATATTAATCCATCAATAATAGCTCAAATTAAAAAGGGATTTACAAAAACACCATAAAACAGTCGATAAGTACATCATTTAAAAATACATTAATTAATTCATAAATAAATGATGGAATTTAAAATTCTATTTGAAAATGCAGTTTCAAAAGAGAAATAACTGGATTCACAAATTGAATTAAATTAAATGTTTGCAGTAGTCACACAATGCATTAAAAATAAATGAAATTCAGGCAGAACAACAGTCAGAAATGTGGTCTGAAACAGAGTCTGGTAAAATATGGAACTGACCTCTGACAGGATGCCTCTTCTCGTCCGTGGTTCTCAACTTGAACTTGTCTGACAGTCAGGTCTTTCACCATCTGTTTTGTTTCCTCTTCTGAAGCCAAAGACTTTAAGCAGTCATCCACGTGGAAACACTTCTGTAGAGAGCTGAGACTGGGTGTCATCTGCAGTCTTCCTTAGAACATAATTCACACAGGTCGGTGACGACATGGTTGACATGATGGTTGGCATCACCTAGAAGCCGCCACAGAAAGCAGAGAAAGTCCTTTTCTGAGAATCTGACCTGATAAAACATAACCTGAATATCAGCCATCACTGCAACAGGCTCCTGTTGGAATCTGATGAGGACGCCGAGATGAGGGAGTTTCTAAGATTGTGACCTGGGCTCTGTACTACGAAGCAAGTTCAACATACCCGAGGTATCTTCTCGTTATCTGGTTTAACTAAAGCCAACAACCACGATCACAAAAAAATCTGTCTTGAGCCGCAAAATAATAATAATATAATGAGGTAACACCGCCTATTGAGTCCAATGCAGTGAGGATCCAAGTGCAAACGAGAGGCTCGATTTTTTTGTTGTTAAATCTGCCCACGCACTATTAAATTCTCTATTTTCCTCCAAGACTTTTCTTGTTTTGGATTTGGAATCCACAGCTAGCCTATTGAGCTATTGAGGTTCGCCAAAATTAGAGGGTAAGGCGTCAGGGCCGTATACACATACATAGGCTATGACGCACATTTTAGTTGACTGAAATGATAAAACTATTTTTTTATATATGTATAGGCTACATATTTTTACAATTGTAGAATGTGAGAATCACTTTAGGCCTACAACAATGATAAATGAAAATTCAAATTTTAAACAATAACCGTTATTCATTTCCATATCACTTTTTGTCAAAGCCACAGGGAGCCACTGGAGAGGAGCTAAAGAGCTGCAGGTTGCTGACCCCTGCACCAAGCGGTCCTACGACGCTGGTTATCAACTCGGTAAGTCAACCCGGGGTTTCTCTATCTGGCCATGAGCGCGTTCACATAAAAAGCATGTTTGCAGCATCTAACCAATCACAAACATGAGAAGTCTACTGTCAGCAGAGCGGCACATTTTACAAACCAACAGCAAACTATAATATGAGACAAATACGAAGAAATTAAACACATAATCCAGACTAAAAGTAACACAAGGACAGCTGGCAAAAGAAAAAATTGAATTGAATTAAATTATAATATCACTGTCTCATCAAAAGCATGATAGATCTGACTATAATTACTTTGTGTATTCTGTTAAATTAATGTTGCTAATTGACTATAATAGAATAGAAGATGCTTCATTACTGCCTCTGTTGACATTGTGGCGTGTAAGACAATTTAACCTTCTTTCAGCTGTGGCCCCGATCCCGGCGGTGTCAAACAGACTTGTGAGCAAATAAAAAAATAAATATATTAACATAATTCAAAGTGGTAAGCAGGCTTACTTTCATATCTTATAATCACCCACAGCACGAATAAAAGTACCGCTGGCGCTAGCAAAGCAACACAAGGAAATTTATACTGTAAACACACCACTCTGATGTATTTATTAATTTAGTTTTTATTTGCTCCCAAGTTTCGCACTGTTGGGGTTGCAGCTGAAAGAATAAGGCTAAAATATTATCATATACACACTATAAAAATACATAAAAAGTACATTCATTTAATGAAATACACACATGTAATTATAGTCAGATCTATGGTGCTCTAGATGGGGCAGTGATATTATAAACCTATTAATTTATGCGTTCACACATTCGTTTTTTTGCCAGCTGTCCTTCCTGCATTTGTGTTGTTTTTAGCCCCAATTTCCATTCCCTATATCGTGTTTAAAACTTAAAATGGAGTCTGCTAATACCAACAAACGACCAGCCCCCACCACAACTCAGACTCCAACATAAACTCAAACTTACATACAGTCCCTTTAAGTAACTCAAGACAAAATTGTCCTTTTCTACTCCATGCAGAATATAAAAAATTACTCATTAAAATGTGTTGAGAAATGTAGACGTTATAGTGCTTTTTAACCAGAAAAATGACAGTTCCCCTCTTGTATTTGTTTACAGGCCAGTCCTGCCTCCTCCAATATGGCGGCAGCGTTGACGTATCGCAGCAACGGGCCGAAGCGTCCAATGAAGCATCTACTGTATGTATAACGTTACATATCTATGGATCAAACAGACGCACGTCGCAACCAACACTGCAGCATAACAACATCTCTGGCAGCAATCACAAGCACAGTTCACCGCTTTCATGTATCAACACCTAGACCGGAAACCGAACGCAAAACTTAATTGAAACAATGTATCATTAAGTCCACAACTTATTTCTTCACAGCGGGATCAAACAATCACTCATCACGTGGCGTTTCACAACAATAGAGACGCACGAACGAGCAACTCAAACAAGCAGCACTAACTCAAACAACCAGCACCAATTAAAACAAGCACCACCAATCCACTCTGCTGACACTATTAACACCACAGAGGATGAAGCTGAGCAGAGAAAACATGACGGGCAAAACATGACGGGCAACTCCAATCGTTGTTTTCTAATAAGGCTTTACAGTCACTGTTTTTCCAATGCACATGCACATACTGTACCATCTCACTGCGGTGGCTTCATTGTGATGTGAGCTCCTGCTCTGGCTTGGTTTGGGAGGCTGGCCGGTCATTAGTTTGCCGTGTTGAGGAAAAGACATCCAACAATGCGCTTCTACATGGAGTTAAATCCAAAGCATCAAACAAATGTTCCCTTTTTCTTGTTCCAATTGTGAAACCCAGTGTCATGCAGGATTCACGTTTAGGTTGATTTAAAGTCCAGTTAAAAAGCAAACAAACATTCATCATGCTGCCTCTCTCTCTCTCCAACATGTCCCTTCCTGCTGCATCACCTGACACAGACACACCTACTACCATCATCACTTCACCTTCGTGCTGGGTCAGGTGCTTAGAGCCCCCTAGTGTCTCAAAAAAATAAACAAATACAAAATAACAAATATTACTAATAAAATAATCAAACTAATGAAATAGCTCCTGTGCATATTATACCTTTTACCTTAATCCTACCAACTTACGCTTGTGGCGGACGGAACCTGCCAAAAGCAAAAATAAATGACTTGATAAATAAATAAATATGTCATTAAATGTAGAAAAATAATATTAAAAATAAATGTGGCCATTAATTCATTGATAAAATGTGACAAATTGATATTTCTGTATTAATTTGTTTTGTTATATATTTATCTATGTATTAATTACTTTATTTATTTACTCTTCTGTTTAATTTCCCTTTGATTTACTTGTGTGTTTTTCTTAATTTTTAATTTATTTATTTATTTCTGCATTCATTTGTATTTATTCATTTATTTTTTATTTATTAATTTATATATTTTTTTAACAATTATATATTTCTGTATTCTTTTCTGAGTAAATGTTTAAAGAAAAGAATACATAAATAAATAAATAAATAAATAAATAAATGCAAAAGTAAATAAAAAAAAGAAAATGCAAAAATAAATGTAAAAAAAAATAATTAAAACATTTATAAAAATAAATACATAAATGAATAAAAGGGAAAATTAAACAGAAGAGTAAATAAATTATAAAAAAAAATTATAAATAAAATAAAATTAATTAATCAATACAAAGATAAATAAAGAAGCAAATTAAAATGGATATATCAATTTATGTCCCATTTTATCAATTAATTAATGGCTACATTTATTTTTAATATAATTTTTGCAACATTTAATGACTATCTAATTATCGAGTCATTTCTTTATTTATTTTTTATTTTCGCAGGTTCCGTCCTCCATACCCGCAGACCCCAGAGGTTTACTTCTCACACGTGCTTTATTCTAGCTTTCCAATTTTTAATGACTTTGACAATCAATTTGTTGCTGATGACTTCATATCATTGTTTTCTGTTTTAATTAGTGCTTTTTGAAAATGACCCCAGCCAATTCCGCCAATGAAGTTTTAAAGCTAGTTGGTGTCGGTGTTAATCGTCAATAAACAAGAACAATGGTTTTAATTCAAATATATTTAATACTATCAATAATGTCTCATCCCAGAAAGTGTATATTAAGACAAACTAGATTTTTGAGCAGCATCTATATGTGCTGGTGAATAAGTTAATTAGTGCAAGGAAATCCTAGAGTTCTCAACAAATGCAAAGAATCGACTGGTTTTGTTGTTTTGTTTATAAATGTTGCTGGAATGTGGGTTGCTCTCGGAGTCTTGTGTTTTTTAATTTCTTAGTTGACGTCTTCTTGTTTGGGCTCCGTTTTAGGCCCTTCCTCTGAGTGAGGACGTGACTTGTTGGACTTCTTGAAAGTGGCCAGCTGAGCTTTGTAATCTTTGACCTGAGTCCTCACCAAACGCAGCTCCTGACGCAGTTCATTGATTTCAGTTATCAGAGCCACGTTGTCCTGCAGAGTAAACGACAATCACTGTTAGAACATCACTTCTTCAGTAAAACTGTGCTCAGGCTTACATCACAGGAATACTGAATTTCATGAGCATTAGACTCCGATTGTTTCAATAATTATAATAAGAAAAATAAGACTTGAATCTCTAATGACTAGTCAGAGGAATTGTCCATGCAGTGTTCTCCGTTTTATAATTTACCTTCATGATCTTGACATAGACTTTGTCATGCTCCTCAGCAGATTTGGCGAGCCTCGTCCTGAGACTTTTAACAGTCTTCTCCAGGTGATCACCCTGGCGACAGAATGCCCTCTGAATATCGTCGTCGACAACGCTTTTCTCCACCTTGGAAACAGCACACGCACAAGGTTCGCATATTCCCCGCATTTCTTACAGTGTGTAAAACTACAAGTTTCAATAAAACTGGAATCAAACCCTGCACCCTTACAGTGTTAGATTGTTGATGGGATGAACCCGCAGTATCCAGTGAGCTCTAAGGGATTGACTAAACTTTGTGAAAAATCATATTCCTACACCACACTGAATCCATTATATGCACGTTTGTTACACAAAGCATGTAGGCTACCTATCAGCTGTGCGCTCGAGATCAGACTGGAGTCGTAACCACTTATCTGCCTTCATTGTTTTCTTTTTCAACAGATAACACGCGTTTTAAGCAGCGTAGTCGATGACTTTGTGGAGCACAAGACCTGTAGGATGAACTTCTAATGGGTGAGTACTGGTTTCTTTTTGTTATTATGGAGTAGGATCAGGGATTTAAATCTATAGCACTGAAATTGTTACGTCTCACAATCACAATTATGTTACGCTGCTGCACTCACCCCACCAGTCTGCGGTACATAGCGGGCATAGATCATCTGCACACTGTCCTTCAGTTTCCTCGGCTCCTGGATGAAGCTAACACAGTTATGGAGGTCTGACTTGAACCGCTGAAGGTGTGTCTCCAAATCTTTCACCTGGCCACAGAAAAGATATCAAAGTGTGAAAATACATCTGGTGATCCATTAAGTCCAATTTAAGTCTTATTTAAATAGCTTTCTCTCCTGCGTTTATGGTGAAAAAAGGTGAAAAAAAAGATATACATCTTACTATATATTACTTTTTTCAACATACTATACCATAACTTTTTTGACCCACTGGCTTTTCTACGACTATTTTCGACATACTATACTATGACTTTTTTCTACATACTATACTATGGCTTTTTTACGACTTTTTTTCTACATACTGCACTATTCCTTTTTTTCGACAGAAATTTTTAGTCAAAAAAGTCATAGTATAGTATGTCGAAAATTTCATGAAAAAAAGTCATAGTATAGTATGTCGAAAAATTTCATGAAAAAAAAAAAATACTATAGTATGTCGAAAAAAAGGTCATACTATAGTATGTCGAAAAATTTCATACAAAAGAAAATCATAGTATAGTATGTCGAAAAATTTCACGAAAAAAAAAGTCATAATATACTGTGTTGAAAAATTTCACGAAAAACAGTCATACTATAGTAGGTCGAAGAATTTCACAAAAAAGTCATAGTATAGTATGTTGAAAAATTTCACGAAAAAAAAGTCATACTATAGTATGTAGAAAAATTTCACGAAAAAAGTCATACTATAGTTTGCAAAAAAATTTCATGAAAAAAAAGTCATAGTGTAGTATGACTTTTTTCATGAAATTTTTTTCGACATACTATAGTATGACTTTTTTTTCGTGAAATGTTTCGACATACTACAGTATGACTTTTTTTCATGAAATTTTTCGACATACTATAGTATGACTTTTTCTTCATGAAATGGGTCGACATACTATAGTATGACTTTTTCATAACATTTTTCGACATACTATAGTATGACTTTTTTTCATGAAATTTTTCAACATACTCTAGTACGACTTTTTTTCATGAAATTTTTCGACATACTATACTATGACATTTTTTTCGTAACATTTTTCGACATACTATACTATGACTTTTTTTTCGTGAAATTTTTCGACATACTATAGTATGACGTTTTCTTCATGAAATTTGTCGACTTACTATAGTATGACTTTTTTTCCTAAAATTTTTCGACATACTAAATTATGACATTTTTTCGTGAATTTTTTGACAAACTATACTCTGACATTTTTTTTCACAACATTTTTCAACATACTATAATATGACTTTTTTTTGGTGAAATGTTTCGAAATACTATAGTCAGACTTTTTTCCTTAAATTTTTCGACATAGTATAGTATGATTTTTTTTCATGAAATTTTTCGACATTGTATAGTATGATTTTTTTTCATGAAATTTTTCGACATTATATACTATGACTTTTTTTCCTAAAATTTTTGACATACTTTACTAGAACTTTTTTTTCATAACATTTTTCGACATACTATAGTATGACTTTTTTTTCATGAAATTTTTTGACATACTATAGTATGACTTTTTTTCATGAAATTTTTCGACATATTATACTATGACTTTTTTTCATAAAATTTTTCGGCATACTATAGTATGACTTTTTTTCATGAAATTTTTTGACATACTATAGTTTGACTTTTTTTCGCGAAATTTTTCGACATACTATAGTATGACTTTTTTTCCTAAAATTTTTCGACATACTATATTATGACTTTTTTTTCGTGAAATTTTTCGACATACTATACTATGACTTTTTTTCCTAAAATTTTTCGACATGCTATACTATCACTTTTTTTTCATAATATTTTTCGACATACTATACTATGACATTTTTTTCGGGAAATTTTTTCGACATAATATACTATGACTTTTTTCTCATTAAATTTTTCTACATAGTATACTATGACTTTTTTTCATAAAATGTTTCGACATACTATAGTATGACTTTTTTTCATGAAATTTTTCGACATACTATAGTATGACTTTTTTGATAAAATGTTTCGACATACTATAGTATGACTTTTTTTCATGAAATTGTTCGACATACTATAGTATGACTTTATTTTCATAAAATTTTTCGATATACTATATGACATTTTTTTATAAAAAATGTTAGACATACTATAGTATGACTTTTTTTCATGACATTTTTCGACATACTATACTATGACTTTTTTTCCGAAAAATTTCCCGAAAAAATGTCATACTATAGTATGTTGAAAAATGTTATGAAAAAAAAGTCATACAATAGTATGTCGAAATTTTTCAACATACTATAGTATGACTTTTTTTCATGAAATTTTTCAACATACTATAGTATGACATTTTTTCGACATACTATACTATGACTTTTTTTCGTGAAATTTTTCGACATACTATACTGTGAGTTTATTTGTGAAATTTTACGACATACTATACTATGACATTTTTTTTCGTGAAATTTTTCGACATCCTATACTGTGACATTTTCTTCGTGAAATTTTTCGACATACTATACTATGACTTTTTTTCCTAAAATTTTCGACATACTTTACTAGAACTTTTTTTTCACAACATTTTTCGACATACTATAGTATGACTTTTTTTCATGAAATTTTTCGACATATTATACTATGAATTTTTTTCATAAAATTTTTCGGCATACTATAGTATGACTTTTTTCATGAAATTTTTCGACATACTAGTTTGACTTTTTCAAGAAATTTTTCGACATACTATACTATGACTTTTTTTCGTGAAATTTTTCGACATACTATACTATGAGATTTTTTTCATGAAATTTTTCGACATACTTTACTATAACTTTTTCTTCATAAAATTTTTCGACATACTATACTATGACATTTTTTTCGTGAAATTTTTTCGACATAATATACTATGACTTTTTTCTCATGAAATTTTTCGACATACTATAGTATGACTTTTTATCATAACATTTTTCGACATAATATACTATGATTTTTTCTCATGAAATTTTTCGACATACTATAGTATGACTTTTTATCATAACATTTTTCGACATACTATACTATGATTTTTTTCATGAAATTTTTCGACATACTTTACTATAACTTTTTCTTCATAAAATTTTTCGACATACTATACTATGACATTTTTTTCGTGAAATTTTTTCGACATAATATACTATGACTTTTTTCTCATGAAATTTTTCGACATACTATAGTATGACTTTTTATCATAACATTTTTCGACATAATATACTATGATTTTTTCTCATGAAATTTTTCGACATACTATAGTATGACTTTTTATCATAACATTTTTCGACATACTATACTATGATTTTTTTTCATGAAATCTTTCGACATTGTATAGTATGACTTTTTTTCCTGAAATTTTTCGACATACTATACTATGACTTTTTTTCCGAACAATTTCCTGAAAAAAAAGTCATAGTATAGTGTCGAAAAAATTTATTAAAAAAAAAGTCATACTATAGTATGACTTTTTTCATGAAATTTTTCATCATACTATAGTATGACATTTTTTCGACATACTATACTATGACTTTTTTTCGTAAAATTTTTCGACATACTATACTATGAGATTTTTTTCATGAAATTTTTCGACATACTATACTATGATTTTTTTTCATGAAATTTTTTGACATACTATAGTATGACTTTTTTTCATGAAATTTTTCGACATATTACACTATGACTTTTTTTCATAACATTTTTCGGCATACTATAGTATGACTTTTTTTCATGAAATTTTTCGATATACTTTAGTTTGACTTTTTTCGCAAAATTTTTCGACATACTATACTATGACTTTTTTTCAGAAAATGTTTCGACATACTATAGTATGACTTTTTTTCATAAAATGTTTCGTCATACTATAGTATGACTTTTTTTCATGAAATTTTTCGACATACTATACTACTACTTTTTTTATAAAAAAATGTTGACATACTATAGTATGACTTTTTTTCATGAAATTTTTCGACATACTATAGTATGACTTTTTTTCATGAAATTTTTCGACATACTATACTACTACTTTTTTTATAAAAAAATGTTGACATACTATAGTATGACTTTTTTTTTCATGAAATTTTTCGACATACTATAGTATGACTTTTTTTTCATAATATTTTTCGACATACTATACTTTGATATTTTTTTCATGAAATTGTTCGACATACTATAGTATGACTTTTTTTCATAAAATTTTTCGATATACTATAATATGACATTTTTTTATAAAAAATGTTCGACATACTATAGTGTGACTTTTTTCATGAAATTTTTCGACATACTATACTATAACTTTTTTTCGTGAAATTTTTCGACATACTATACTATGAGATTTTTTTCATGAAATTTTTCGACATACTATAGTATGACTTTTTTTCATAAAATTTTTCGACATACTATATGACATTTTTTATTAAAAAATGTTCGACATACTATAGTATGACTTTTTTTCATGACATTTTTCGACATACTATACTGACTTTTTTTCCGAAAAATTTCCCGAAAAAATGTCATACTATAGCATGTTGAAAAATGTTATGAAAAAAAAGTCATACTATAGCATGTCGAAAATATTCGTAAAAAAATGTCATGGTATAGAATGTCGAAAATTTTCATGAAAAAAGGCATAGTATAGTCTGTCGATTAATTTGGTGGAAAAAAAACTCAGTTTAAAATTTCGAAAATTTTCATAAAAGTCATACTATAGCATGTCTTTTCATGAAAATTGACGAAATTTTAAACTGAGTTTTTTTTCCAACAAATTAATCGACAGACTATACTATGCCTTTTTTCATGAAAATTTTCGACATTCTATACTATGACATTTTTTTACGAATATTTTCGAAAAATTTTCATGAAAAAAGTCATACTATAGCATGTCGAAAATATTCGTAAAAAAATGTCATGGTATAGAATGTCGAAAATTTTCATGAAAGTCATACTATAGCATGTCTTTTCATGAAAATTGACGAAATTTTAAAATGAGTTTTTTTTCCACCAAATTAATCGACAGACTATACTATGCCTTTTTTCATGAAAATTTTCGACATTCTATACTATGACATTTTTTTACGAATATTTTCGAAAGATTTTCATGAAAAAAGTCATACTATAGCATGTCGAAAATATTCGTAAAAAAATGTCATGGTATAGAATGTCGAAAATTTTCATGAAAGTCATACTATAGCATGTCTTTTCATGAAAATTGACGAAATTTTAAACTGAGTTTTTTTTCCACCAAATTAATCGACAGACTATACTATGCCTTTTTTCATGAACATTTTCGACATTCTATACTATGACATTTTTTTACGAATATTTTCGAAAAATTTTCATGAAAAAAGTCATACTATAGCATGTCGAAAATATTCGTAAAAAAATGTCATGGTATAGAATGTCGAAAGTGTTCATGAAAAAAGGCATAGTATAGTCTGTCGATTAATTTGGTGGAAAAAAAACTCAGTTTAAAATTTCGAAAATTTTCAAAAACGACATACTATAGCATGTATTTACATTAAATTTGACTAAATTTTAAACTGAGTTTTTTTACCACCAAATTAATCGACAGACTATACTATGCCTTTTTTCATGAACATTTTCGACATTCTATACTATGATATTTTTTTACGAATATTTTCGAAAAAAATTTTCATGAAAAAAGTCATACTATAGCATGTCGAAAATATTCGTAAAAAAATGTCATGGTATAGAATGTCGAAAATTTTCATGAAAAAAGGCATAGTATAGTCTGTCGATTAATTTGGTGGAAAAAAAACTCAGTTTAAAATTTCGAAAATTTTCATAAAAGTCATACTATAGCATGTCTTTTCATGAAAATTGACGAAATTTTAAACTGAGTTTTTTTTCCACCAAATTAATCGACAGACTATACTATGCCTTTTTTCAAGAAAATTTTCGACATTCTATACTATGACATTTTTTTACGAATATTTTCGAAAAATTTTCATGAAAAAAGTCATACTATAGCATGTCGAAAATATTCGTAAAAAAATGTCATGGTATAGAATGTCGAAAATTTTCATGAAAAAAGGCATAGTATAGTCTGTCGATTAATTTGGTGGAAAAAAAACTCAGTTTAAAATTTCGAAAATTTTCATGAAAGTCATACTATAGCATGTCTTTTCATGAAAATTGACGAAATTTTAAACTGAGTTTTTTTTCCACCAAATTAATCGACAGACTATACTATGCCTTTTTTCATGAAAATTTTCGACATTCTATACTTTGACATTTTTTTACGAATATTTTCGAAAAAAATTTCATGAAAAAAGTCATACTATAGCATGACGAAAATATTCGTAAAAAAATGTCATGGTATAGAATGTCGAAAATTTTCATGAAAAAAGGCATAGTATAGTCTGTCGATTAATTTGGTGGAAAAAAAACTCAGTTTAAAATTTCGAAAATTTTCATTAAAGTCATACTATAGCATGTCTTTTCATGAAAATTTTTCGAAATTGTAAACTGAGTTTTTTTTCCACCAAATTAATCGACAGACTATACTATGCCTTTTCTCTTGAAAATTTTCGACATTCTATACTATGACATTTTTTTACGAATATTTTCGAAACATTTTTATGAAAAAAGTCATACTATAGCATGTCGAAAATATTCGTAAAAAAATGTCATGGTATAGAATGTCGAACATTTTCATGAAAAAAGGCATAGTATAGTCTGTCGATTAATTTGGTGGAAAAAAAACTCAGTTTAAAATTTCGAAAATTTTCATAAAAGTCATACTATAGCATGTCTTTTTTCATGAAAATTTTCGACATTCTATACTATGACATTTTTTTACGAATATTTTCGAAACATTTTTATGAAAAAAGTCATACTATGCCTTTTTTCATGAAAATTTTCGACATTCTATATTATGACATTTTTTTACGAATATTTTCGAAAAATTTTCATGAAAAAAGTCATACTATAGCATGTCGAAAATATTCGTAAAAAAATGTCATGGTATAGAATGTCGAAAATTTTCATGAAAGTCATACTATAGCATGTCTTTTCATGAAATTTGACGAAATTTTAAACTGAGTTTTTTTTCCACCAAATTAATCGACAGACTATACTATGCCTTTTTTCATGAAAATTTTCGACATTCTATACTATGACATTTTTTTACGAATATTTTCAAAAAATTTTCATGAAAAAAGTCATACTATAGCATGTCGAAAATATTCGTAAAAAAATGTCATGGTATAGAATGTCGAAAGTGTTCATGAAAGAAGGCATCGTATAGTCTGTCGATTAATTTGGTGGAAAAAAAACTCAGTTTAAAATTTCGAAAATTTTCAAGAAAGTCATACTATAGCATGTCTTTTCATGAAAATTGACGAAATTTTAAACTGAGTTTTTTTTCCACCAAATTAATCGACAGACTATACTATGCCTTTTTTCATGAACATTTTCGACATTCTATACTATGACAGTTTTTTACGAATATTTTCAAAAAATTTTCATGAAAAAAGTCATACTATAGCATGTCGAAAATATTCGTAAAAAAATGTCATACTATAGCATGTCTTTTCATGAAAATTGACGAAATTTTAAACTGAGTTTTTTTTCCACCAAATTAATCGACAGACTATACTATGCCTTTTTTCATGAACATTTTCGACATTCTATACTATGACATTTTTTTACGAATATTTTCAAAACATTTTCATGAAAAAAGTCATACTATAGCATGTCGAAAATATTCGTAAAAAAATGTCATGGTATAGAATGTCGAAAATTTTCATGAAAAAAGGCAGAGTATAGTCTGTCGATTAATTTGGTGGAAAAAAAACTCAGTTTAAAATTTCGAAAATTTTCAAGAAAGTCATACTATAGCATGTCTTTTCATGAAAATTGACGAAATTTTAAACTGAGTTTTTTTTCCACCAAATTAATCGACAGACTATACTATGCCTTTTTTCATGAACATTTTCGACATTCTATACTATGACATTTTTTTACGAATATTTTCAAAAAATTTTCATGAAAAAAGTCATACTATAGCATGTCGAAAATATTCGTAAAAAAATGTCATACTATAGCATGTCTTTTCATGAAAATTGACGAAATTTTAAACTGAGTTTTTTTTCCACCAAATTAATCGACAGACTATACTATGCCTTTTTTCATGAACATTTTCGACATTCTATACTATGACATTTTTTTACGAATATTTTCAAAACATTTTCATGAAAAAAGTCATACTATAGCATGTCGAAAATATTCGTAAAAAAATGTCATGGTATAGAATGTCGAAAATTTTCATGAAAAAAGGCAGAGTATAGTCTGTCGATTAATTTGGTGGAAAAAAAACTCAGTTTAAAATGTCGAAAATTTTCATGAAAGTCATACTATAGCATGTCTTTTCATGAAAATTGACGAAATTTTAAACTGAGTTTTTTTTCCACCAAATTAATCGACAGACTATACTATGCCTTTTTTCATGAAAATTTTTGACATTCTATACTATGACATTTTTTTACGAATATTTTCGAAAAATTTTCATGAAAAAAGTCATACTATAGCATGTCGAAAATATTCGTAAAAAAATGTCATACTATAGCATGTCTTTTCATGAAAATTGACGAAATTTTAAACTGAGTTTTTTTTCCATCAAATTAATCGACAGACTATACTATGCCTTTTTTCATGAACATTTTCGACATTCTATACTATGACATTTTTTTACGAATATTTTCAAAAAATTTTCATGAAAAATGTCATGGTATAGAATGTCGAAAACTTTCATGAAAAAAGGCATAGTATAGTCTGTCGATTAATTTGGTGGAAAAAAAACTCAGTTTAAAATATAGAAAATTTTCATGAAAGTCATACTATAGCATGTCTTTTCATGAAAATTGACGAAATTTTAAACTGAGTTTTTTTTCCACCAAATTAATCGACAGACTATACTATGCCTTTTTTCATGAAAATTTTCGACATTCTATACTATGACATTTTTTTACGAATATTTTCGAAAGATTTTCATGAAAAAAGTCATACTATAGCATGTCGAAAATATTCGTAAAAAAATGTCATGGTATAGAATGTCGAAAATTTTCATGAAAAAAGGCATAGTATAGTCTGTTGATTAATTTGGTGGAAAAAAAACTCAGTTTAAAATTTCGAAAATTTTCATGAAAGTCATACTATAGCATGTCTTTTCATGAAAATTGACGAAATTTTAAACTGAGTTTTTTATCCACCAAATTAATCGACAGACTATACTATGCCTTTTTTCATGAAAATTTTGACATTCTATACCATGACATTTTTTTACGAATATTTTCAAAAAATTTTCATGAAAAAAGTCATACTATAGCATGTCGAAAATATTCGTAAAAAAATGTCATGGTATAGAATGTCGAAAATTTTCATGAAAAAAGGCATAGTATAGTCTGTCGATTAATTTGGTGGAAAAAAAACTCAGTTTAAAATTTCGAAAATTTTCAAGAAAGTCATACTATAGCATGTCTTTTCATGAAAATTGACGAAATTTTAAACTGAGTTTTTTTTCCACCAAATTAATCGACAGACTATACTATGCCTTTTTTCATGAAAATTTTCGACATTCTATACTATGACAGTTTTTTACGAATATTTTCAAAAAATTTTCATGAAAAAAGTCATACTATAGCATGTCGAAAATATTCGTAAAAAAATGTCATACTATAGCATGTCTTTTCATGAAAATTGACGAAATTTTAAACTGAGTTTTTTTTCCACCAAATTAATCGACAGACTATACTATGCCTTTTTTCATGAACATTTTCGACATTCTATACTATGACATTTTTTTACGAATATTTTCAAAACATTTTCATGAAAAAAGTCATACTATAGCATGTCGAAAATATTCGTAAAAAAATGTCATGGTATAGAATGTCGAAAATTTTCATGAAAAAAGGCAGAGTATAGTCTGTCGATTAATTTGGTGGAAAAAAAACTCAGTTTAAAATTTCGAAAATTTTCAAGAAAGTCATACTATAGCATGTCTTTTCATGAAAATTGACGAAATTTTAAACTGAGTTTTTTTTCCACCAAATTAATCGACAGACTATACTATGCCTTTTTTCATGAACATTTTCGACATTCTATACTATGACATTTTTTTACGAATATTTTCAAAAAATTTTCATGAAAAAAGTCATACTATAGCATGTCGAAAATATTCGTAAAAAAATGTCATACTATAGCATGTCTTTTCATGAAAATTGACGAAATTTTAAACTGAGTTTTTTTTCCACCAAATTAATCGACAGACTATACTATGCCTTTTTTCATGAACATTTTCGACATTCTATACTATGACATTTTTTTACGAATATTTTCGAAAAATTTTCATGAAAAAAGTCATACTATAGCATGTCGAAAATATTCGTAAAAAAATGTCATGGTATAGAATGTCGAAAATTTTCATGAAAAAAGGCAGAGTATAGTCTGTCGATTAATTTGGTGGAAAAAAAACTCAGTTTAAAATGTCGAAAATTTTCATGAAAGTCATACTATAGCATGTCTTTTCATGAAAATTGACGAAATTTTAAACTGAGTTTTTTTTCCACCAAATTAATCGACAGACTATACTATGCCTTTTTTCATGAAAATTTTTGACATTCTATACTATGACATTTTTTTACGAATATTTTCGAAAAATTTTCATGAAAAAAGTCATACTATAGCATGTCGAAAATATTCGTAAAAAAATGTCATACTATAGCATGTCTTTTCATGAAAATTGACGAAATTTTAAACTGAGTTTTTTTTCCATCAAATTAATCGACAGACTATACTATGCCTTTTTTCATGAACATTTTCGACATTCTATACTATGACATTTTTTTACGAATATTTTCAAAAAATTTTCATGAAAAATGTCATGGTATAGAATGTCGAAAACTTTCATGAAAAAAGGCATAGTATAGTCTGTCGATTAATTTGGTGGAAAAAAAACTCAGTTTAAAATTTCGAAAATTTTCATAAAAGTCATACTATAGCATGTCTTTTCATGAAAATTGACGAAATTTTAAACTGAGTTTTTTTTCCACCAAATTAATCGACAGACTATACTATGCCTTTTTTCATGAAAATTTTCGACATTCTATACTATGACATTTTTTTACGAATATTTTCGAAAAATTTTCATGAAAAAAGTCATACTATAGCATGTCGAAAATATTCGTAAAAAAATGTCATGGTATAGAATGTCGAAAATTTTCATGAAAAAAGGCATAGTATAGTCTGTCGATTAATTTGGTGGAAAAAAAACTCAGTTTAAAATTTCGAAAATTTTCATGAAAGTCATACTATAGCATGTCTTTTCATGAAAATTGACGAAATTTTAAACTGAGTTTTTTATCCACCAAATTAATCGACAGACTATACTTTGCCTTTTTTCATGAACATTTTCGACATTCTATACTATGACATTTTTTTACGAATATTTTCGAAAAATTTTCATGAAAAAAGTCATACTATAGCATGTCGAAAATATTCGTAAAAAAATGTCATGGTATAGCATGTCGAAAATATTCGTGAAAAAATGTCATGGTATAGAATGTCGAAAATTTTCATGAAAAAAGGCATAGTATAGTCTGTCGATTAATTTGGTGGAAAAAAAACTCAGTTTAAAATTTCGAAAATTTTCATGAAAAGACATGCTATAGTATGACTTTCATGAAAATTTTCGAAATTTTAAACTGAGTTTTTTTTCCACCAAATTAATCGACAGACTATACTATGCCTTTTTTCATGAAAATTTTCGACATTCTATACCATGACATTTTTTTACGAATATTTTCGACATGCTATAGTATGACTTTTTTCATGAAATTTTTTTTCGAAAATATTCGTAAAAAAATGTCATAGTATAGAATGTCGAAAATGTTCATGAAAAAAGGCATAGTATAGTCTGTCGATTAATTTGGTGGAAAAAAAACTCAGTTTAAAATTTCGAAAATTTTCATGAAAGTCATACTATAGCATGTCTTTTCATGAAAATTGACGAAATTTTAAACTGAGTTTTTTTTCCACCAAATTAATCGACAGACTATACTATGCCTTTTTTCATGAAAATTTTCGACATTCTATACTATGACATTTTTTTACGAATATTTTCGAAAAATTTTCATGAAAAAAGTCATACTATAGCATGTCGAAAATATTCGTAAAAAAATGTCATGGTATAGAATGTCGAAAATTTTCATGAAAAAAGGCATAGTATAGTCTGTCGATTAATTTGGTGGAAAAAAAACTCAGTTTAAAATTTCGAAAATTTTCATGAAAGTCATACTATAGCATGTCTTTTCATGAAAATTGACGAAATTTTAAACTGAGTTTTTTTTCCACCAAATTAATCGACAGACTATACTATGCCTTTTTTCATGAAAATTTTCGACATTCTATACTATGACATTTTTTTACGAATATTTTCGAAAAAATTTTCATGAAAAAAGTCATACTATAGCATGTCGAAAATATTCGTAAAAAAATGTCATGGTATAGAATGTCGAAAATTTTCATGAAAAAAGGCATAGTATAGTCTGTCGATTAATTTGGTGGAAAAAAAACTCAGTTTAAAATTTCGAAAATTTTCATTAAAGTCATACTATAGCATGTCTTTTCATGAAAATTTTTCGAAATTGTAAACTGAGTTTTTTTTCCACCAAATTAATCGACAGACTATACTATGCCTTTTCTCTTGAAAATTTTCGACATTCTATACTATGACATTTTTTTACGAATATTTTCGAAACATTTTTATGAAAAAAGTCATACTATAGCATGTCGAAAATATTCATAAAAAAATGTCATGGTATAGAATGTCGAAAATTTTCATGAAAAAAGGCATAGTATAGTCTGTCGATTAATTTGGTGGAAAAAAAACTCAGTTTAAAATTTCGAAAATTTTCATGAAAGTCATACTATATAGCATGTCTTTTCATGAAAATTGACGAAATTTTAAACTGAGTTTTTTTTCCACCAAATTAATCGACAGACTATACTATGCCTTTTTTCATGAAAATTTTCGACATTCTATACTATGACATTTTTTTACGAATATTTTCGAAACATTTTTATGAAAAAAGTCATACTATAGCATGTCGAAAATATTCGTAAAAAAATGTCATGGTATAGAATGTTGAAAATTTTCATGAAAGTCATACTATAGCATGTCTTTTCATGAAAATTGAGGAAATTTTAAACTGAGTTTTTTTTCATCCAAATTAATCGACAGACTATACTATGCCTTCTTTCATGAACATTTTCGACATTCTATACTATGACATTTTTTTACGAATATTTTCGAAAAATGTTCATAAAAAAAGTCATACTATAGCATGTCAAAAATATTCGTATAAAAATGTCATGGTATAGAATGTCGAAAATTTTCATGAAAAAAGGCATAGTATAGTCTGTCGATTAATTTGGTGGAAAAAAAACTCAGATTAAAATTTCGAAAATTTTCATGAAAGTCATACTATAGCATGTCTTTTCATGAAAATTGACGAAATTTTAAACTGAGTTTTTTTTCCACCAAATTAATCGACAGACTATAATATGCCTTTTTTCATGAAAATTTTCGACATTCTATACTATGACATTTTTTTACGAATATTTTCAAAAAATTTTCATGAAAAAAGTCATACTATAGCATGTCGAAAATATTCGTAAAAAAATGTCACAGTATAGTAACTATACTGTGACATTTTTTTCGTGAAATTTTTCGACATACTATACTATGACTTTTTTTGATAAAATTTTTCGGCATACAATAGTATGGCTTTTTTCATGACATTTTTCGACTTAATATAGTATGACTTTTTTTCATGAAATTTTTCGACATACTATACTATGACTTTTTTTGATAAAATTTTTCGGCATACAATAGTATGGCTTTTTTCATGACATTTTTCGACATACTATAGTTTGACTTTTTTCGCGAAATTTTTCGACATACTATACTATGACTTTTTTTTCGTGAAATTTTTCGTCATACTATACTATGAGATTTTTTTCATGAAATTTTTCGACATAGTATAGTTTGACTTTTTTTCATGAAATTTTTCGACATAGTATAGTTTGACTTTTTTTCATGAAATTTTTCGACATGCTATACTATGACTTTTTTTCATGAAATTTTTCGACATGCTATACTGTGACATTTTTTTCATGAAATTTTTCGACATACTATACTATGACTTTTTTCCAAAAATTTCCCGAAAAAAAGTCATAGTATAGTATGTCGAAAAAATGTATTAAAAAAAAGTCATACTATAGTATGACTTTTTTCATGAAATTTTTCAACATACAATAGTATGACATTTTTTCGACATACTATACTATGACTTTTTTTCTTAAAATTTTCGACATACTTTACTATAACTTTTTCTTCATAAAATTTTTCGAAATACTATACTGACATTTTTTCCGTGAATTTTTTTCGACATAATATACTATGACTTTTTTCTCATGAAATTTTTCGACATACTATAGTATGACTTTTTATCATAACATTTTTCGACATACTAAACTATGTTTTTTTTCATGAAATTTTTCGACATTGTATAGTATGACTTTTTTTCCTGAAATTTTTCGACATCCTATACTATGACTTTTTTCTCATGAAATTTTTCGACATACTATAGTATCACTTTTTATCATAACATTTTTCGACATACTATACTATGATTTTTTTTCATGAAATTTTTCGACATTGTATAGTATGACTTTTTTTCCTGAAATTTTTCGACATCCTATACTATGACTTTTTTTTCGTGAAATTTTTCGACATACTATACTATGACTTTTTTTCCTAAAATTTTTCTACATCCTATACTGTGAAATTTTTTTCATGACATTTTTCGACATACTATACTATGACTTTTTTTCCGAAAAATTTCCCGAAAAAAAGTCATAGTATAGTATGTCGAAAAAAATTATTAAAAAAAGTCATACTATAGTATGACTTTTTTTCATACTATAGTATGACTTTTTTTCATAAAATTTTTCGACATACTATACTATGACTTTTTTTTCGTGAAATTTTTCGACCTACTATACTATGACCTTTTTTCCTAAAATTTTTCGACATGCTATACTATGACTTTTTTTCATGAAATTTTTCGACATACTATACTGTGACATTTTTTTCATGAAATTTTTCGACATACTATAGTATGACTTTTTTTTCATAATATTTTTTAACATACTATACTATGACATTTTTTTCGTGAAATTTTTCGACATACTATAGTATGACTTTTTTTCATGAAATTTTTCGACATACTATACTATGACTTTTTTTTCGTGATATTTTTTGACATACTATACTATGACATTTTTTCCGTGAAATTTTTGCGACATAATATACTATGACTTTTTTCTCATGAAATTTTTCGACATACTATAGTATGACTTTTTTTCATGAAATTTTTCGACATACTATACTATGACTTTTTTTTCGTGATATTTTTTGACATACTATACTATGACATTTTTTCCGTGAAATTTTTTCGACATAATATACTATGACTTTTTTCTCATGAAATTTTTCGACATACTATAGTATGACTTTTTTTCATGAAATATTTCGACATACTATACTATGACTTTTTTTCCTAACATTTTTTGACATAGTAAAGCATGATTTTTTTTTCATGAAATTTTTCGACATAGTATAGTATGACTTTTTTTCATAAAATGTTTCGACATACTATAGTATGACTTTTTTTCATGAAATTTTTCGACATACTATACTACGACTTTTTTTATAAAAAAATTTCGACATACTATAGTATGACTTTTTTCTTGAAATTTTTCGAGATACTATAGTATGACTTTTTTTCATGAAATTTTTTCGACATATACTATGACTTTTTGTCATTCAATTTTTCGACATACTATAGTATGACTTTTTTTCATGAAATTTTTCGACATATAGTCTTACTTTTTTTTCGCGAAATTTTTCGACATACTATACAATGACTTTTTTCGTGAAATTTTAACATACTATACTATGAGATTTTTTTCATGAAATTTTTCGACATACTATACTATGATTCTTTTCTTTATGAAATTTTTCGACATAGTATAGTATGACTTTTTTTCATGAATTTTTCGACATACTATAGTATGACCTTTTTTCCAAAAATTTTTCGACATGCTATACTATGACTTTTTTTCATGAAATTTTTCGACATACTATACTGTGACATTTTTTCATGAAATTTTTCGACATACTATAGTATGACTTTTTTTTCATAATATTTTTCGACATACTATACTATGACATTTTTTTCGCGAAATTTTTTCGACATAATATACTATGACTTTTTTCTCATGAAATTTTTCGACATACTATAGTATGACTTTTTATCATAACATTTTTCGACATACTATACTATGATTTTTTTTCATGAAATTTTTCGACATAGTATAGTATGACTTTTTTTTGTGAAATTTTTCGACATACTATACTATGACATTTTTTCCGTGAAATTTTTTCGACATAATATACTATGACTTTTTTCTCATGAAATTTTTCGACATACTATAGTATGACTTTTTATCATAACATTTTTCGACATACTATACTATAATTTTTTTTCATGAAATTTTTTGACATACTAAAGCATGATTTTTTTTTCATGAAATTTTTCGACATAGTATAGTATGACTTTTTTTCATAAAATGTTTCGACATACTATACTATGACTTTTTTTCATGAAATTTTTCGACATACTATACTACGACTTTTTTTATAAAAAAATTTCGACATACTATAGTATGAGATTTTTTTCATGAAATTTTTCGACATACTATACTATGATTCTTTTCTTTATGAAATTTTTCGACATAGTATAGTATGACTTTTTTTCGTGAATTTTTCGACATACTGTAGTATGACCTTTTTTCCAAAAATTTTTCGACATGCTATACTATGACTTTTTTTCATGAATTTTTTCGACATACTATACTGTGACATTTTTTTCATGAAATTTTTCGACATACTATAGTATGACTTTTTTTTCATAATATTTTTCGACATACTATACTATGACATTTTTTTCGTGAAATTTTTTCGACATAATATACTATGACTTTTTTCTCATGAAATTTTTCGACATACTATAGTATGACTTTTTATCATAACATTTTTCGACATACTATACTATGATTTTTTTTCATGAAATTTTTCGACATAGTATAGTATGACTTTTTTTTGTGAAATTTTTCGACATACTATACTATGACATTTTTTCCGTGAAATTTTTTCGACATAATATACTATGACTTTTTTCTCATGAAATTTTTCGACATACTATAGTATAACTTTTTATCATAACATTTTTCGACATACTATACTATGATTTTTTTTCATGAAATTTTTCGACATTGTATAGTATGACTTTTTTTCCTGAAATTTTTCGACATCCTATACTATGACTTTTTTTTCGTGAAATTTTTCGACATACTATACTATGACTTTTTTTCCTAAAATTTTTCGACATCCTATACTGTGAAATTTTTTTCATGACATTTTTCGACATACTATACTATGACTTTTTTTCCGAAAAATTTCCCGAAAAAAAGTCATAGTATAGTATGTCGAAAAAAATTATTAAAAAAAAGTCATACTATAGTATGACTTTTTTTCATAAAATTTTTCGACATACTATACTATGACTTTTTTTTCGTGAAATTTTTCGACATACTATAGTATGACTTTTTATCATAACATTTTTCGACATACTATACTATGTTTTTTTTTCATGAAATTTTTCGACATTGTATAGTATGACTTTTTTTCCTGAAATTTTTCGACATCCTATAGTATGACTTTTTTTTCATGAAATTTTTCGACATACTATACTATGATTTTTTTTCATGAAATTTTTGACATACTATAGTATGACTTTTTTTCATGAAATTTTTCGACATATTATACTATGACTTTTTTTCATAACATTTTTCGGCATACTCTAGTATGACTTTTTTTCATGAAATTTTTCGACATACTTTAGTTTGACTTTTTTTCGCGAAATTTTTCGACATACTATACTATGACTTTTTTCGTGAAATTTTTCGACATACTATACTATGAGATTTTTTTCATGAAATTTTTCGACATACTATACTATGATTTTTTTTCATGAAATTTTTCGACATAGTATAGTATGACTTTTTTTCATGACATTTTTCGACATACTATATTATGACTTATTTTCATTAAATTTTTCGACATACTATAGTATGTCTTTTTTCATGAAATTTTTCATGAAATTTTTCGATATACTAGTTTGACTTTTTTTTGGCGAAATTTTTCGACATACTATACCATGACTTTTTTCGTGAAATTTTTCGACATAGTATACTTTGATTTTTTTTCATGAAATTTTTGACATACTATAGTATGACTTTTTATCATAACATTTTTCGACATACTATACTATGATTTTTTTTCATGAAATTTTTAGACATAGTATAGTATGACTTTTTTTTGTGAAATTTTTCGACATACTATAGTATGACTTTTTTTCATAAAATTTTTCGACATACTATAGTATGACCTTTTTTCCAAAAATTTTTCGACATGCTATACTATGACTTTTTTTCATGAAATTTTTCGACATACTATACTGTGACATTTTTTCATGAAATTTTTCGACATACTATAGTATGACTTTTTTTTCATAATATTTTTCGACATACTATACTATGACATTTTTTTCGTGAAATTTTTTCGACATAATATACTATGACTTTTTTCTCATGAAATTTTTCGACATACTATAGTATGACTTTTTATCATAACATTTTTCGACATACTATACTATGATTTTTTTTCATGAAATTTTTCGACATAGTATTATATGACTATTTTTTGTGAAATTTTTCGACATACTATACTATGACATTTTTTCCGTGAAATTTTTTCGACATAATATACTATGACTTTTTTCTCATGAAATTTTTCGACATACTATAGTATGACTTTTTATCATAACATTTTTCGACATACTATACTATGATTTTTTTTCATGAAATTTTTTGACATACTAAAGCATGATTTTTTTTTCATGTAATTTTTCGACATACTATAGTATGACTTTTTTTCATAAAATGTTTCGACATACTATAGTATGACTTTTTTTCATGAAATTTTTCGACATACTATACTACGACTTTTTTTATAAAAAAATTTCGACATACTATTGTATGACTTTTTTCTTGAAATTTTTCGAGATACTATAGTATGACTTTTTTTAATGAAATTTTTTCGACATATACTATGACTTTTTGTCACTCAATTTTTCGACATACTATAGTATGACTTTTTTTCATTAAATTTTTCGAGTCTTACTTTTTTTTCGCGAAATTTTTCGACATACTATACAATGACTTTTTTCGTGAAATTTTTCGACATACTATACTATGAGATTTTTTTCATGAAATTTTTCGACATACTATACTATGATTCTTTTCTTTATGAAATTTTTCGACATAGTATAGTATGACTTTTTTTCATGAATTTTTCGACATACTATAGTATGACCTTTTTTCCAAAAAATTTTCGACATGCTATACTATGACTTTTTTTCATGAAATTTTTCGACATACTATACTGTGACATTTTTTTCATGAAATTTTTCAACATACTATACTATGACTTTTTTTCATGAAATTTTTCGACATACTATACTATGACCTTTTTTTCGTGATATTTTTTGACATACTATACTATGACATTTTTTCCGTGAAATTTTTTCGACATAATATACTATGACTTTTTTCTCATGAAATTTTTCGACATACTATAGTATGACTTTTTATCATAACATTTTTCGACATACTATACTATGTTTTTTTTTCATGAAATTTTTCGACATTGTATAGTATGACTTTTTTTCCTGAAATTTTTCGACATCCTATAGTATGACTTTTTTTTCATGAAATTTTTCGACATACTATACTATGACTTTTTTTCGTAAAATTTTTCGACATACTATACTATGAGATTTTTTTCATGAAATTTTTTCGACATACTATACTATGATTTTTTTTCATGAAATTTTTGACATACTATAGTATGACTTTTTTTCATGAAATTTTTCGACATATTATACTATGACTTTTTTTCATAACATTTTTCGGCATACTATAGTATGACTATTTTTCATGAAATTTTTCGACATACTTTAGTTTGACTTTTTTTCGCGAAATTTTTCGACATACTATACTATGACTTTTTTCGTGAAATTTTTCGACATACTATACTATGAGATTTTTTTCATGAAATTTTTCGACATACTATACTATGATTTTTTTTCATGAAATTTTTCGACATAGTATAGTATGACTTTTTTTCATGACATTTTTCGACATACTATATTATGTCTTTTTTCATGAAATTTTTCATGAAATTTTTCGATATACGTTTGACTTTTTTTTCGCGAAATTTTTCGACATACTATAGTATGTCTTTTTTCATGAAATTTTTCATGAAATTTTTCGATATACGTTTGACTTTTTTTTCGCGAAATTTTTCGACATACTATACCATGACTTTTTTCGTGAAATTTTTCGACATAGTATACTTTGATTTTTTTTCATGAAATTTTTGACATACTATAGTATGACTTTTTATCATAACATTTTTCGACATACTATACTATGATTTTTTTTCATGAAATTTTTCGACATAGTATAGTATGACTTTTTTTTGTGAAATTTTTCGACATACGATAGTATGACTTTTTTTCATAAAATTTTTCGACATACTATAGTATGACCTTTTTTCCAAAAATGTTTCGACATGCTATACTATGACTTTTTTTCATGAAATTTTTCGACATACTATACTGTGACATTTTTTCATGAAATTTTTCGACATACTATAGTATGACTTTTTTTTCATAATATTTTTCGACATACTATACTATGACATTTTTTTCGTGAAATTTTTTCGACATAATATACTATGACTTTTTTCTCATGAAATTTTTCGACATACTATAGTATGACTTTTTATCATAACATTTTTCGACATACTATACTATGATTTTTTTTCATGAAATTTTTCGACATAGTATAGTATGACTTTTTTTTGTGAAATTTTTCGACATACTATACTATGACATTTTTTCCGTGAAATTTTTTCGACATAATATACTATGACTTTTTTCTCATGAAATTTTTCGACATACTATAGTATGACTTTTTATCATAACATTTTTCGACATACTATACTATGATTTTTTTTCATGAAATTTTTTGACATACTAAAGCATGATTTTTTTTTCATGTAATTTTTCGACATACTATAGTATGACTTTTTTTCATAAAATGTTTCGACATACTATAGTATGACTTTTTTTCATGAAATTTTTCGACATACTATACTACGACTTTTTTTATAAAAAAATTTCGACATACTATAGTATGACTTTTTTCTTGAAATTTTTCGAGATACTATAGTATGACTTTTTTTAATGAAATTTTTTCGACATATACTATGACTTTTTGTCACTCAATTTTTCGACATACTATAGTATGACTTTTTTTCATGAAATTTTTCGACAGTCTTACTTTTTTTTCGCGAAATTTTTCGACATACTATACAATGACTTTTTTCGTGAAATTTTTCGACATACTATACTATGAGATTTTTTTCATGAAATTTTTCGACATACTATACTATGATTCTTTTCTTTATGAAATTTTTGGAGATAGTATAGTATGACTTTTTTTCATGAATTTTTCGACATACTATAGTATGACCTTTTTTCCAAAAATTTTTCGACATGCTATACTATGACTTTTTTTCATGAAATTTTTCGACATACTATACTGTGACATTTTTTTCATGAAATCTTTCGACATACTATACTATGACTTTTTTTCATGAAATTTTTCGACATACTATACTATGACCTTTTTTTCGTGATATTTTTTGACATACTATACTATGACATTTTTTCCGTGAAATTTTTTCGACATAATATACTATGACTTTTTTCTCATGAAATTTTTCGACATACTATAGTATGACTTTTTATCATAACATTTTTCGACATACTATACTATGTTTTTTTTTCATGAAATTTTTCGACATTGTATAGTATGACTTTTTTTCCTGAAATTTTTCGACATCCTATAGTATGACTTTTTTTTCATGAAATTTTTCGACATCCTATACTATGACTTTTTTTCGTAAAATTTTTCGACATACTATACTATGAGATTTTTTTCATGAAATTTTTTCGACATACTATACTATGATTTTTTTTCATGAAATTTTTGACATACTATAGTATGACTTTTTTTCATGAAATTTTTCGACATATTATACTATGACTTTTTTTCATAACATTTTTCGGCATACTATAGTATGACTATTTTTCATGAAATTTTTCGACATACTTTAGTTTGACTTTTTTTCGCGAAATTTTTCGACATACTATACTATGACTTTTTTCGTGAAATTTTTCGACATACTATACTATGAGATTTTTTTCATGAAATTTTTCGACATACTATACTATGATTTTTTTTCATGAAATTTTTCGACATAATATAGTATGACTTTTTTTCATGACATTTTTCGACATACTATATTATGACTTATTTTCATTAAATTTTTCGACATACTATAGTATGTCTTTTTTCATGAAATTTTTCATGAAATTTTTCGATATACTAGTTTGACTTTTTTTTCGCGAAATTTTTCGACATACTATACCATGACTTTTTTCGTGAAATTTTTCGACATAGTATACTTTGATTTTTTTTCATGAAATTTTTGACATACTATAGTATGACTTTTTATCATAACATTTTTCGACATACTATACTATGATTTTTTTTCATGAAATTTTTCGACATACTATACTGTGACATTTTTTCATGAAATTTTTCGACATACTATAGTATGACTTTTTTTTCATAATATTTTTCGACATACTATACTATGACATTTATTTCATGAAATTTTTTCGACATAATATACTATGACTTTTTTCTCATGAAATTTTTCGACATACTATAGTATGACTTTTTATCATAACATTTTTCGACATACTATACTATGATTTTTTTTCATGAAATTTTTCGACATAGTATAGTATGACTTTTTTTTGTGAAATTTTTTGACATACTATACTATGACATTTTTTCCGTGAAATTTTTTCGACATAATATACTATGACTTTTTTTTCATGAAATTTTTCGACATACTATAGTATGACTTTTTATCATAACATTTTTCGACCTACTATACTATGATTTTTTTTCATGAAATTTTTTGACATACTAAAGCATGATTTTTTTTTCATGAAATTTTTCGACATAGTATAGTATGACTTTTTTTCATAAAATGTTTTGACATACTATAGTATGACTTTTTTTCATTAAATTTTTCGACATACTATACTACGACTTTTTTTATAAAAAAATTTCGACATACTATAGTATGACTTTTTTCTTGAAATTTTTCGAGATACTATAGTATGACTTTTTTTCATGAAATTTTTTCGACATATACTATGACTTTTTTTCATTCAATTTTTCGACATACTATAGTATGACTTTTTTTCATGAAATTTTTCGACATATAGTCTTACTTTTTTTTCGCGAAATTTTTCGACATACTATACAATGACTTTTTTCGTGAAATTTTTCGACATACTATACTATGAGATTTTTTTCATGAAATTTTTCGACATACTATACTATGATTCTTTTCTTTATGAAATTTTTCGACATAGTATAGTATGACTTTTTTTCATGAATTTTTCGACATACTATAGTATGACCTTTTTTCCAAAATTTTTTCGACATGCTATACTATGACTTTTTTTCATGAAATTTTTCGACATACTATACTGACATTTTTTTCATGAAATTTTTCGACATACTATATATATGACTTTTTTTTCATAATATTTTTCGACATACTATACTATGACATTTTTTTCGTGAAATTTTTTCGACATAATATACTATGATTTTTTTTCATGAAATTTTTCGACATAGTATAGTATGAATTTTTTTTGTGAAATTTTTCGACATACTATACTATGACATTTTTTCCGTGAAATTTTTTCGACATAATATACTATGACTTTTTTCTCATGAAATTTTTCGACATACTATAGTATAACTTTTTATCATAACATTTTTCGACATACTATACTATGATTTTTTTTCATGAAATTTTTCGACATTGTATAGTATGACTTTTTTTCCTGAAATTTTTCGACATCCTATACTATGACTTTTTTTTCGTGAAATTTTTCGACATACTATACTTTGACTTTTTTTCCTAAAATTTTTCGACATCCTATACTGTGAAATTTTTTTCATGACATTTTTCGACATACTATACTATGACTTTTTTTCTGAAAAATTTCCCGAAAAAAAGTCATAGTATAGTATGTCGAAAAAAATTATTAAAAAAAGTCATACTATAGTATGACTTTTTTTCCTAAAATTTTTCGACATGCTATACTATGACTTTTTTTCATGAAATTTTTCGACATACTATACTGTGACATTGTTTCATGAATTTTTTCGACATACTATAGTATGACTTTTTTTTCATAATATTTTTTAACATACTATACTATGACATTTTTTTCGTGAAATTTTTTCGACATAATATACTATGACTTTTTTCTCATGAAATTTTTCGACACACTATAGTATGACTTTTTATCATAACATTTTTCGACATACTATACTATGATTTTTTTTCATGAAATTTTTCGACATCGTATAGTATGACTTTTTTTTGTGAAATTTTTCGACATACTATAGTATGACCTTTTTTCATGAAATTTTTCGACATACTATACTATGACTTTTTTTTCGTGATATTTTTTGACATACTATACTATGACATTTTTTCCGTGAAATTTTTTCGACATAATATACTATGACTTTTTTCTCATGAAATTTTTCGACATACTATAGTATGACTTTTTATCATAACATTTTTCGACATACTATACTATGTTTTTTTTTCATGAAATTTTTCGACATCCTATAGTATGACTTTTTTTTCATGAAATTTTTCGACATACTATACTATGACTTTTTATCATGAAATTTTTGACATATTATACTATGACTTTTTTTCATAACATTTTTCGGCATACTATAGTATGACTTTTTTTCATGAAATTTTTCGACATACTTTAGTTTGACTTTTTTTCGCGAAATTTTTCGACATACTATACTATGACTTTTTTTCGTGAAATTTTTCGACATACTATACTATGAGATTTTTTTCATGAAATTTTTCAACATACTATACTATGATTTTTTTTCATGAAATTTTTCGACATAGTATAGTATGACTTTTTTTCATGACATTTTTCGACATACTATATTATGACTTATTTTCATTAAATTTTTCGACATACTATAGTATGTTTTTTTTCATGAAATTTTTCATGAAATTTTTCGATATACTAGTTTGACTTTTTTTTCGCGAAATTTTTCGACATACTATACCATGACTTTTTTCGTGAAATTTTTCGACATAGTATACTTTGATTTTTTTTCATGAAATTTTTGACATAGTATAGTATGACTTTTTATCATAACATTTTTCGACATACTATACTATGATTTTTTTTCATGAAATTTTTCGACATAGTATAGTATGACTTTTTTTTGTGAAATTTTTCGTCATACTATAGTATGACTTTTTTTCATAAAAGTTTTCGACATACTATACTATGACTTTTTTTCCTAAAATTTTTTGATATACTAAAGCATGATTTTTTTTTCATGAAATTTTTCGACATAGTATAGTATGAATTTTTTTCATAAAATGTTTCGACATACTATAGTATGACTTTTTTTCATGAAATTTTTCGACATACTATACTACGACTTTTTTTATAAAAAAATTTCGACATACTATACCATGACTTTTTTCTTGAAATTTTTCGAGATACTATAGTATGACTTTTTTTCATGAAATTTTTTCGACATATACTATGACTTTTTTTCATTCAATTTTTCGACATAATATACTATGATTTTTTTTCATGAAATTTTTCGACATAGTATAGTATGAATTTTTTTTGTGAAATTTTTCGACATACTATACTATGACATTTTTTCCGTGAAATTTTTTCGACATAATATACTATGACTTTTTTCTCATGAAATTTTTCGACATACTATAGTATAACTTTTTATCATAACATTTTTCGACATACTATACTATGATTTTTTTTCATGAAATTTTTCGACATTGTATAGTATGACTTTTTTTCCTGAAATTTTTCGACATCCTATACTATGACTTTTTTTTCGTGAAATTTTTCGACATACTATACTATGACTTTTTTTCCTAAAATTTTTCGACATCCTATACTGTGAAATTTTTTTCATGACATTTTTCGACATACTATACTATGACTTTTTTTCTGAAAAATTTCCCGAAAAAAAGTCATAGTATAGTATGTCGAAAAAAATTATTAAAAAAAGTCATACTATAGTATGACTTTTTTTCATAAAATTTTTCGACATACTATACTATGACTTTTTTTTCGTGAAATTTTTCGACCTACTATACTATGAACTTTTTTCCTAAAATTTTTCGACATGCTATACTATGACTTTTTTTCATGAAATTTTTCGACATACTATACTGTGACATTGTTTCATGAATTTTTTCGACATACTATAGTATGACTTTTTTTTCATAATATTTTTTAACATACCATACTATGACATTTTTTTCGTGAAATTTTTTCGACATAATATACTATGACTTTTTTCTCATGAAATTTTTCGACACACTATAGTATGACTTTTTATCATAACATTTTTCGACATACTATACTATGATTTTTTTTCATGAAATTTTTCGACATCGTATAGTATGACTTTTTTTTGTGAAATTTTTCGACATACTATAGTATGACCTTTTTTCATGAAATTTTTCGACATACTATACTATGACTTTTTTTTCGTGATATTTTTTGACATACTATACTATGACATTTTTTCCGTGAAATTTTTTCGACATAATATACTATGACTTTTTTCTCATGAAATTTTTCGACATACTATAGTATGACTTTTTATCATAACATTTTTCGACATACTATACTATGTTTTTTTTTCATGAAATTTTTCGACATCCTATAGTATGACTTTTTTTTCATGAAATTTTTCGACATACTATACTATGACTTTTTTTCGTAAAATTTTTCGACATACTATACTATGAGATTTTTTTCATGAAATTTTTCGACATACTATACTATGATTTTTTTTCATGAAATTTTTGACATATTATACTATGACTTTTTTTCATAACATTTTTCGGCATACTATAGTATGACTTTTTTTCATGAAATTTTTCGACATACTTTAGTTTGACTTTTTTTCGCGAAATTTTTCGACATACTATACTATGACTTTTTTTCGTGAAATTTTTCGACATACTATACTATGAGATTTTTTTCATGAAATTTTTCAACATACTATACTATGATTTTTTTTCATGAAATTTTTCGACATAGTATAGTATGACTTTTTTTCATGACATTTTTCGACATACTATATTATGACTTATTTTCATTAAATTTTTCGACATACTATAGTATGTTTTTTTTCATGAAATTTTTCATGAAATTTTTCGATATACTAGTTTGACTTTTTTTTCGCGAAATTTTTCGACATACTATACCATGACTTTTTTCGTGAAATTTTTCGACATAGTATACTTTGATTTTTTTTCATGAAATTTTTGACATAGTATAGTATGACTTTTTATCATAACATTTTTCGACATACTATACTATGATTTTTTTTCATGAAATTTTTCGACATAGTATAGTATGACTTTTTTTTGTGAAATTTTTCGTCATACTATAGTATGACTTTTTTTCATAAAAGTTTTCGACATACTATACTATGACTTTTTTTCCTAAAATTTTTTGATATACTAAAGCATGATTTTTTTTTCATGAAATTTTTCGACATAGTATAGTATGAATTTTTTTCATAAAATGTTTCGACATACTATAGTATGACTTTTTTTCATGAAATTTTTCGACATACTATACTACGACTTTTTTTATAAAAAAATTTCGACATACTATACCATGACTTTTTTCTTGAAATTTTTCGAGATACTATAGTATGACTTTTTTTCATGAAATTTTTTCGACATATACTATGACTTTTTTTCATTCAATTTTACGACATACTATAGTATGACTTTTTTTCATGAAATTTTTCGACATATAGTCTTACTTTTTTTTCGCGAAATTTTTCGACATACTATACAATGACTTTTTTCATGAAATTTTTCGACATACTATACTATGATTTTTTTTCATGAAATTTTTCGACATACTATACTATGACTTTTTTTCGTAAAATTTTTCGACATACTATACTATGAGATTTTTTTCATGAAATTTTTCGACATACTATACTATGATTTTTTTTCATGAAATTTTTGACATATTATACTATGACTTTTTTTCATAACATTTTTCGGCATACTATAGTATGACTTTTTTTCATGAAATTTTTCGACATACTTTAGTTTGACTTTTTTTCGCGAAATTTTTCGACATACTATACTATGACTTTTTTTCGTGAAATTTTTCGACATACTATACTATGAGATTTTTTTCATGAAATTTTTCGACATACTATACTATGATTTTTTTTCATGAAATTTTTCGACATAGTATAGTATGACTTTTTTTCATGACATTTTTCGACATACTATATTATGACTTATTTTCATTAAATTTTTCGACATACTATAGTATGTTTTTTTTCATGAAATTTTTCATGAAATTTTTCGATATACTAGTTTGACTTTTTTTTCGCGAAATTTTTCGACATACTATACCATGACTTTTTTCGTGAAATTTTTCGACATAGTATACTTTGATTTTTTTTCATGAAATTTTTGACATAGTATAGTATGACTTTTTATCATAACATTTTTCGACATACTATACTATGATTTTTTTTCATGAAATTTTTCGACATAGTATAGTATGACTTTTTTTTGTGAAATTTTTCGTCATACTATAGTATGACTTTTTTTCATAAAACATTTCGACATACTATACTATGACTTTTTTTCCTAAAATTTTTTGATATACTAAAGCATGATTTTTTTTTCATGAAATTTTTCGACATAGTATAGTATGACTTTTTTTTGTGAAATTTTTCGTCATACTATAGTATGACTTTTTTTCATAAAAGTTTTCGACATACTATACTATGACTTTTTTTCCTAAAATTTTTTGATATACTAAAGCATGATTTTTTTTTCATGAAATTTTTCGACATAGTATAGTATGAATTTTTTTCATAAAATGTTTCGACATACTATAGTATGACTTTTTTTCATGAAATTTTTCGACATACTATACTACGACTTTTTTTATAAAAAAATTTCGACATACTATACCATGACTTTTTTCTTGAAATTTTTCGAGATACTATAGTATGACTTTTTTTCATGAAATTTTTTCGACATATACTATGACTTTTTTTCATTCAATTTTACGACATACTATAGTATGACTTTTTTTCATGAAATTTTTCGACATATAGTCTTACTTTTTTTTCGCGAAATTTTTCGACATACTATACAATGACTTTTTTCATGAAATTTTTCGACATACTATACTATGATTTTTTTTCATGAAATTTTTCGACATACTATACTATGATTTTTTTCGTAAAATTTTTCGACATACTATACTATGAGATTTTTTTCATGAAATTTTTCGACATACTATACTATGATTTTTTTTCATGAAATTTTTGACATATTATACTATGACTTTTTTTCATAACATTTTTCGGCATACTATAGTATGACTTTTTTTCATGAAATTTTTCGACATACTTTAGTTTGACTTTTTTTCGCGAAATTTTTCGACATACTATACTATGACTTTTTTTCGTGAAATTTTTCGACATACTATACTATGAGATTTTTTTCATGAAATTTTTCGACATACTATACTATGATTTTTTTTCATGAAATTTTTCGACATAGTATAGTATGACTTTTTTTCATGACATTTTTCGACATACTATATTATGACTTATTTTCATTAAATTTTTCGACATACTATAGTATGTTTTTTTTCATGAAATTTTTCATGAAATTTTTCGATATACTAGTTTGACTTTTTTTTCGCGAAATTTTTCGACATACTATACCATGACTTTTTTCGTGAAATTTTTCGACATAGTATACTTTGATTTTTTTTCATGAAATTTTTGACATAGTATAGTATGACTTTTTATCATAACATTTTTCGACATACTATACTATGATTTTTTTTCATGAAATTTTTCGACATAGTATAGTATGACTTTTTTTTGTGAAATTTTTCGTCATACTATAGTATGACTTTTTTTCATAAAAGTTTTCGACATACTATACTATGACTTTTTTTCATAAAAGTTTTTGATATACTAAAGCATGATTTTTTTTTCATGAAATTTTTCGACATAGTATAGTATGAATTTTCTTCATAAAATGTTTCGACATACTATAGTGTGACTTTTTTTCATGAAATTTTTCGACATACTATACTACGACTTTTTTTATAAAAAAATTTCGACATACTATACCATGACTTTTTTCTTGAAATTTTTCGAGATACTATAGTATGACTTTTTTTCATGAAATTTTTTCGACATATACTATGACTTTTTTTCATTCAATTTTTCGACATACTATAGTATGACTTTTTTTCATGAAATTTTTCGACATATAGTCTTACTTTTTTTTCGCGAAATTTTTCGGCATACTATACAATGACTTTTTTAATGAAATTTTTCGACATACTATACTATGATTTTTTTTCATGAAATTTTTCGACATACTATACTATGACTTTTTTTCATGAAATTTTTCGACATACTATACTATGACTTTTTTTCATAAAATTTTTCGACATACTATACTATGACTTTTTTTCATGAAATTTATCGACATACTATAGTTGACTTTTTTTCGCGAAATTTTTCGACATACTATACTATGACTTTTTTTCATGAAATTTTCGACATACTATACTATGAGATTTTTTCCTGAAATTTTTCGACATACTATACTATGACTTTTTTTTCATGAAATTTTTCGACATACTATACTATGACTTTTTTTTCATGAAATTTTTCGACATACTATACTATGACTTTTTTTTCATGAAATTTTCGACATACTATAGTATGACTTTTTTTCATGAAATTTTTTCGACATACTATAGTATGACTTTGTTTCAGAAAATGTTTAGACATACTATAGTAGACTTTTTTTCATTAAATTTTTCGACATACTATCTTAAACTTATTTCATGAAAATTTTCGACATACTATAGTATGACTTTTTTTCATGAAATTTTTCGACATACCTATACTATGACTTTTTTCATAAAATTTTTCGACATACTATACTATGACTTTTTTTTCGTGAAATTTTCTCTTTTTGATGAAATTTTTCGACATACTATACTATGACTTATTTTCATTACATTTTCGACATATACTATGAATTTTTTTCATAACATTTTTCGACATACTATAGTATGACTTTTTTTCAAAAATCTTTCGACATACTATACTATGACTTTTTCATGAAATTTTTCGACATACTATACTATGACTTTTTTTATAAAAAAATTTCGACATACTATAGTATGACTTTTTTCTTGAAATTTTTCGAGATAGTATGGTATGACTTTTTTTCATGAAATTTTTTCGACATATACTATGACTTTTTTTCATTAAATTTTTCGACATATTAGGACTTTTTTTCATGAAATTTTTCGACATATAGTCTTACTTTTTTTTCGCGAAATTTTTCGACATACTATACTATGACTTTTTTCGTTAAATTTTTCGACATACTATACTATGATTTTTTTTCATGAAATTTTTCGACATACTATACTATGACTTTTTTTCATAAAATTTTTCGACATACTATACTATGACTTTTTTTCATTAAATTTTTTGACATACTATACTATGATTTTTTTTCATGAAATTTTTTTGAAATACTATAGTATGACTTTTTTTCATGAAATTTATCGACATACTATACTATGACTTTTTTTCATGAAATTTTTCGACATACTATACTATGACTTTTTTGCGTGAAATTTTTCGACATACTATACTATGACTTTTTTTCGTGAAATTTTTCGACATACTATACTATGACTTTTTTTCATGAAATTTTTCGACATACTATACTATGACTTTTTTTCATGAAATTTTTCGATATACTATACTATGACTTTTTTTCATGAAATTTTTCGACATACTATATTATGACTTATTTTCATTAAATTTTTCGACATACTATAGTATGTTTTTTTTCATGAAATTTTTCATGAAATTTTTCGATTACTAGTTTGACTTTTTTTTCGCGAAATTTTTCGACATACTATACTATGACTTTTTTCGTGAAATTTTTCGACATACTATTTGATTTTTTTTCATGAAATTTTTGACATAGTATAGTATGACTTTTTTCATAACATTTTTCGACATACTATACTATGATTTTTTTTCATGAAATTTTTCGACATAGTATAGTATGACTTTTTTTTGTGAAATTTTTCGACATACTATAGTATGACTTTTTTTCATAAATTTTCGACATACTATACTATGACTTTTTTTCCTAAAATTTTTTGACATACTAATAGCATGATTTTTTTTTCATAAATTTTTCGACATAGTATAGTATGACTTTTTTTTGTGAAATTTTTCGCATACTATAGTATGACTTTTTTTCATAAAAGTTTTCGACATACTATACTATGACTTTTTTTTCCTAAAATTTTTTGATATACTAAAGCATGATTTTTTTTTCATGAAATTTTTCGACATAGTATAGTATGAATTTTTTTCATAAAATGTTTCGACATACTATAGTATGACTTTTTTCATGAAATTTTTCGACATACTATACTACGACTTTTTTTATAAAAAAATTTCGACATACTATACCATGACTTTTTTCTTGAAATTTTTCGAGATACTATAGTATGACTTTTTTTCATGAAATTTTTTCGACATATACTATGACTTTTTTTCATTCAATTTTACGACATACTATAGTATGACTTTTTTTCATGAAATTTTTCGACATATAGTCTTACTTTTTTTTCGCGAAATTTTTCGACATACTATACAATGACTTTTTTCATGAAATTTTTCGACATACTATACTATGATTTTTTTTCATGAAATTTTTCGACATACTATACTATGATTTTTTTCGTAAAATTTTTCGACATACTATACTATGACATTTTTTTCATGAATTTTTTCGACATACTATACTATGACTTTTTTTTCATGAAATTTTTGACATATTATACTATGACTTTTTTTCATAACATTTTTCGGCATACTATAGTATGACTTTTTTTCATGAAATTTTTCGACATACTTTAGTTTGACTTTTTTTCGCGAAATTTTTCGACATACTATACTATGACTTTTTTTTGTAAAAAATTTCGACATACTATACTATGACTTTTTTTCATAAAAAATTTCGACATACTATACTATGACTTTTTTTCATGAAATTTTTCGACATAGTATAGAATGACTTTTTTTCATGACATTTTTCGACATACTATACTATGACTTATTTTCATGAAATTTTTCGACATACTATAGTATGTTTTTTTTTCATGAAATTTTTCATGAAATTTTTCGATATACTAGTTTGACTTTTTTTTCGCGAAATTTTTCGACATACTATACCATGACTTTTTTCGTGAAATTTTTCGACATAGTATACTTTGATTTTTTTTCATGAAATTTTTGACATAGTATAGTATGACTTTTTATCATAACATTTTTCGACATACTATACTATGATTTTTTTTCATGAAATTTTTCGACATAGTATAGTATGACTTTTTTTTGTGAAATTTTTCGTCATACTATAGTATGACTTTTTTTCATAAAAGTTTTCGACATACTATACTATGACTTTTTTTCATAAAAGTTTTTGATATACTAAAGCATGATTTTTTTTTCATGAAATTTTTCGACATAGTATAGTATGAATTTTCTTCATAAAATGTTTCGACATACTATAGTGTGACTTTTTTTCATGAAATTTTTCGACATACTATACTACGACTTTTTTTATAAAAAAATTTCGACATACTATACCATGACTTTTTTCTTGAAATTTTTCGAGATACTATAGTATGACTTTTTTTCATGAAATTTTTTCGACATATACTATGACTTTTTTTCATTCAATTTTTCGACATACTATAGTATGACTTTTTTTCATGAAATTTTTCGACATATAGTCTTACTTTTTTTTCGCGAAATTTTTCGGCATACTATACAATGACTTTTTTCATGAAATTTTTCGACATACTATACTATGATTTTTTTTCATGAAATTTTTAACATACTATAGTATGACTTTTTTTCATGAAATTTTTCGACATATTATACTATGACTTTTTTTCATAACATTTTTCGGCATACTATAGTATGACTTTTTTTCATGAAATTTTTCGACATACTTTAGTTTGACTTTTTTTCGCGAAATTTTTCGACATACTATACTATGACTTTTTTTCATGAAATTTTCGACATACTATACTATGAGATTTTTTTCATGAAATTTTTCGACATACTATACTATGATTTTTTTTCATGAAATTTTTCGACATAGTATAGTATGACTTTTTTTCATGAATTTTTCGACATACTATAGTATGACTTTTTTTCATGAAATTTTTCGACATAGTATACTATGACTTTTTTTCATGAAATTTTTTGACATACTAAAGCATGATTTTTTTTTCATGAAAATATTCGACATACTATAGTGTGACATTGTTTCATAAAATGTTTCGATATACTATAGTATGACTTTTTTTCATGACATTTTATGACATACTATAGTTTGACTTTTTTTTCGCGAAATTTTTCGACATACTATAGTATGACTTTTTTTTCATGAAATTTTCGACATACTAGTGTGACATTGTTTCATAAAATGTATCGATATACTATAGTATGACTTTTTTTCATGACATTTTATGACATACTATAGTTTGACTTTTTTTCGTGAAATTTTGACATACTATATTATGAGATTTTTTTCCTGAAATTTTGACATACTATACTATGACATTTTTTCATGAAATTTTTCAACATACTACATTATGAATTTTTTTCATGAAATTTTTCGACATACTATAGTACGACTTATTTTCATTACATTTTTCGACATACTATACTATGACTTTTTTTCCGTGAAATTTTGACATAATATAGCATGACTTTTTTTCATGAAATTTTTCGACATACTATAGTATGACTTTTTTTCATTAACTTTTTCGACATACTATAGTATGACTTTTTTTCATGAAATTTTTCGACATACTATAGTATGACTTTTTTTCATTAAATTTTTCGACATACTATACTATGACTTTTTTTCCTAAAATTTTTCGAAATACTATAGTATGACTTTTTTTTCATGAAATTTTCGACATACTATAGTATGACTTTGTTTCATAAAATGTTTAGACATACTATAGTATGACTTTTTTTCATGACATTTTTCGACATACTATACTTTAACTTATTTCATAAAAAATTTTCGACATACTATAGTATGACTTTTTTCGTGAAATTTTAACAACACACCATACTATGACTTTTTTCATAAAATTTTTCGACATACTATACTATGACTTTTTTTTCGTGAAATTTTCTTTTTTTTGATGAAATTTTTCGACATACTATACTATGACTTATTTTCATTACATTTTTCGACATATTATACTATGAATTTTTTTCATAAAATGTTTCGACATACTATAGTATGACTTTTTTTCATGAAATTTTTCGACATACTATACTACGACTTTTTTTATAAAAAAATTTCGACATACTATACCATGACTTTTTTCTTGAAATTTTTCGAGATACTATAGTATGACTTTTTTTCATGAAATTTTTTCGACATATACTATGACTTTTTTTCATTCAATTTTACGACATACTATAGTATGACTTTTTTTCATGAAATTTTTCGACATATAGTCTTACTTTTTTTTCGCGAAATTTTTCGACATACTATACAATGACTTTTTTCATGAAATTTTTCGACATACTATACTATGATTTTTTTTCATGAAATTTTTCGACATACTATACTATGATTTTTTTCGTAAAATTTTTCGACATACTATACTATGAGATTTTTTTCATGAAATTTTTCGACATACTATACTATGATTTTTTTTTCATGAAATTTTTGACATATTATACTATGACTTTTTTTCATAAAACTTTTCGACATACTATAGTATGACTTTTTTTCATGAAATTTTTCGACATACTTTAGTTTGACTTTTTTTCGCGAAATTTTTCAACAAACTATACTATGACTTTTTTTCGTGAAATTTTTCGACATACTATACTATGAGATTTTTTTCATAAATTTTTTGACAAACTATACGATGACTTTTTTTCATGAAATTTTTCGACATAGTATAGTATGACTTTTTTTCATGACATTTTTCGACATACTATATTATGACTTATTTTCATTAAATTTTTCGACATACTATAGTATGTTTTTTTTCATGAAATTTTTCATGAAATTTTTCGATATACTAGTTTGACTTTTTTTTCGCGAAATTTTTCGACATACTATACCATGACTTTTTTCGTGAAATTTTTCGACATAGTATACTTTGATTTTTTTTCATGAAATTTTTGACATAGTATAGTATGACTTTTTATCATAACATTTTTCGACATACTATACTATGATTTTTTTTCATGAAATTTTTCGACATAGTATAGTATGACTTTTTTTTGTGAAATTTTTCGTCATACTATAGTATGACTTTTTTTCATAAAAGTTTTCGACATACTATACTATGACTTTTTTTCCTAAAATTTTTTGATATACTAAAGCATGATTTTTTTTTCATGAAATTTTTCGACATAGTATAGTATGAATTTTCTTCATAAAATGTTTCGACATACTATAGTGTGACTTTTTTTCATGAAATTTTTCGACATACTATACTACGACTTTTTTTATAAAAAAATTTCGACATACTATACCATGACTTTTTTCTTGAAATTTTTCGAGATACTATAGTATGACTTTTTTTCATGAAATTTTTTCGACATATACTATGACTTTTTTTCATTCAATTTTTCGACATACTATAGTATGACTTTTTTTCATGAAATTTTTCGACATATAGTCTTACTTTTTTTTCGCGAAATTTTTCGACATACTATACAATGACTTTTTTCATGAAATTTTTCGACATACTATACTATGATTTTTTTTCATGAAATTTTTAACATACTATAGTATGACTTTTTTTCATGAAATTTTTCGACATATTATACTATGACTTTTTTTCATAACATTTTTCGGCATACTATAGTATGACTTTTTTTCATGAAATTTTTCGACATACTTTAGTTTGACTTTTTTTCGCGAAATTTTTCGACATACTATACTATGACTTTTTTTCATGAAATTTTCGACATACTATACTATGAGATTTTTTTCATGAAATTTTTCGACATACTATACTATGATTTTTTTTCATGAAATTTTTCGACATACTATACTATGACTTTTTTTCATGAATTTTTCGACATACTATAGTATGACTTTTTTTCATGAAATTTTTCGACATAGTATACTATGACTTTTTTTCATGAAATTTTTTGACATACTAAAGCATGATTTTTTTTTCATGAAAATATTCGACATACTATAGTGTGACATTGTTTCATAAAATGTTTCGATATACTATAGTATGACTTTTTTTCATGACATTTTATGACATACTATAGTTTGACTTTTTTTTCGCGAAATTTTTCGACATACTATAGTATGACTTTTTTTTCATGAAATTTTTCAACATACTACGTTATGACTTTTTTTCATGAAATTTTTCAACATACTATAGTACGACTTATTTTCATTACATTTTTCGACATACTATACTATGACTTTTTTTCCGTGAAATTTTGACATAATATAGTATGACTTTTTTTCATGAAATTTTTCGACATACTATAGTATGACTTTTTTTCATTAAATTTTTCGACATACTATACTATGACTTTTTTTCATGAAATTTTTCGACATACTATACTATGACTTTTTTTCATGAAATTTTTCGACATACTATACTATGACTTTTTTTCCGTGAAATTTTGACATACTATAGTATGACTTTTTTTCATGAAATTTTTCGACATACTATAGTATGACTTTGTTTCATAAAATGTTTAGACATACTATAGTATGACTTTTTTTCATTACATTTTTCGACATACTATTCTTTAACTTATTTCATAAAAAATTTTCGACATACTATAGTATGACTTTTTTCGTGAAATTTTTCAACACACCATACTATGACTTTTTTCATAAAATTTTTCGACATACTATACTATGACTTTTTTTTCGTGAAATTTTCTTTTTTTTGATGAAATTTTTCGACATACTATACTATGACTTATTTTCATTACATTTTTCGACATTTTATACTATGAATTTTTTTCATAACATTTTTCGACATACTATAGTATGACTTTTTTTCATGAAATTTTTCGAAATACTATACTATTACTTTTTTTCGTGAAATCTTTCGACATACTACAATAAGATTTTTTTCATGAAAGTTTTCGACATACTATACTATGATTTTTTTTTCATGACATTTTTCGACATACTATACTATGACTTTTTTCCATGAAATATTTCAACCTACTATTTTATGACTATTTTTGCTGAAAGTTTTCGGCATACTATACTATGACTTTTTTCCATGAAATTTTTTAACGTGCTGTATTATGACTTTTTTCTATCAGAGGTTAGTTTCATGTGAACATCCTGTCAACATTTGACCTATCATATCAAATAGCTGTTAGTAGGTAATTAAAACATATTAAAGCTGGAAATGTAGTATGTATAGCATGAGTGTATCATCATATAATCCTATTAGTTTGTTGCAGCATAGAAACCAAGTGTTAGTTGTGTACTCACTTTCTGCATCTCCTTGTGCATCCCCTTATCACTAGTCCTCAGTTTGAGCTTCAGGTCAGAGACAGTGAGCTTCAGCTGAGTGTTGCTCTTGTCGATTTGCACCAGCTCCTCCTCCAGCTGTCAAACAGGAAGAACTGTGCATCACTGTCACGACTGCAGAGACTGTTTAAGTTGACAAGTTAGATGTTCACCTGAGTGAGTGTACATGTAGTGTAGTACTGTAACTTTTTAAAGGACTCAAATATTGGCTAACGCAGGGATAAACTGGTTTTACATGTTGATACCCACGGAGGTCCACTTTATTTCAACATGTTTCATCGTTGTTTCAATAAAATGATCAAAACAGGATAAACTGCATTTTAAACAGCACATTAAGTTTCCATTTATATCTTTGACTTAACTAAGTAAAACAAAATAAAACTAGAGACCATCTTGCGACGCAAAATCAACCCCCTTGCTCGGACCACACTCATCTTCAAACTCTGCCCTCATTTAGATCTCATCTACACACCTGTAAAGTTTTGTGACTGCATCTTGGACGGCTGTGACGATATCGCGTTGACAAAATCTCTCCGCAGACAGACAGAAAGAGAGAGACATAAACAGCTCGGGATTTCTAAATACCCTGGTACACCTTAATACCGCCAAAGCCCATTAGGAATTGGGGATGGGGCCACTGCCCCCACTTTATGCTCCTGGCCCTATTTGCCATCAAGAAACATTACAGTTGTGTAGTTGAGATCAAAATGAAGGTCGAGTTCGACGATGGGTGTGGTCCGAGCAAGGGGCTAGGAAGTGGGGAAGGAGCCAGGAGCCGCTTTACACCCCTGGCCCAATTTGGCATCGCAGCTAGTGTGAGTGTACTAAGAGCTGTCCACTTGTGATCGGATCATCCACGATAGACTCAAGGTGAAAACTATACCAGCGTCACTGGCTGGTAAAAGGACAACGTAACTTCTTAAAATGGACAGATAAATAATTGGAGTGTTCCTTTTTTTTTAGTAAATGTTTTAATGAAGCCTGTTCTACTGTAGAATGCTGCAGCTTTTAGAAAACATTTCCCATCATCCACTCACACACACACACACACACACACACACACACACACACACACACAGAGACAGACCTGATGGATCCGCTCCTTCTTCTCACTGATGTCATCTTGTTGAGGCTCAATCTGTTTCTTTAACTCGTTTAATTGGAAATCGAGAACAAACTTCAACTTCTCCAGTTCCTGGTTCTTCTTCTTCAAGCTGGAGATGGTCTTATCCTGTATGTGTGAAGGGAATATAGTGGAAATAAGCGTGTTTTATGATGAACAACATCTAATATTGTCATGACTGCAGCAGGATATAACCTCGGACCACACTGAGAACTAATCATTTTTCAAAATATTTCATGTTGAAGAACTTTCTCACAATACTGAACATATGATTTGAGCATATTTGTTATGCTAAATGCAGTACCTGTGAGGGTTTCTGGACAATATTTGTCATTGTTTTGTGTTGTTAATTGATTTCTATTAATAAATATATACATACATTTGCATAAAGCAGAATATTTGTCCACTCCCATGTTGATAAGAGTATTAAATACTTGACAAATCTCCCTTTAAGGTACATTTTGAACAGATAAAAAATGTGAGATTAATTTGCGATTAATTATGGACAATCATGCAATTAATTGTGATCGACAGCCCTAAACATATATATATATATATGTATATAAAATAAATTAAATTAAATTAAATTAAATTAAATTAAATTAAATTAATAAAAATATAAAAATAAAAAAAAATAAAAACCTTGCTGGATTTTAATCTGATCTTTTTTAAATCTAAAATGTTGAAGCCACCTTGTCCTGGTTTGTCTTCTCGTGTCCAGAGATCTGCCGCTTCAGGTCCTCGATGTCGTTCTCCAGGGAGCGGATCAACCCCAGCAGTCTCTGTCGCTCCTGCTTCAGCTTGTTTATGTCTGCGTCCTTGTCATCGATCTGTCTCTGCAGACTATAGAACTGTGATCACACAATCATCCACCAAAAAGGAAGAAGAAACACAAAGAGTTGGAGATTACATGAGAGACAGACGAGAAGAATGACGGGAAAGTTTTTCTGCAGATGCAATGAGAAGCAGATAACAGGAACTGTGTTCACCTTTTGTGTCATGTGACCAGTTTCTCCTTTCAGATTCGTGTTGGTCTCTTTCTCAGTGTGCAGTTTTCTCTCATACTTGATTTGGATGTCGTGGATCTTCCTCTCCTCATCCTCCTCTACTTGCTTTATAATCTCTTTGTACTCACGGATCTGCTGCTGTGCATCCTCCTGACACTGCACAAAATAAAAGTGGACACAAGAACTTCACCGGTTTCATGTGGTGTTCAATCTACTTCATGTAACACTATCTGGTCCCTAAAGCTGCCTCCTCCTGACTGACCTGAACCAGGAGCTGAGTCTTCTCCTGCAGCTTGGCCTCAGAGAGCTGCGTCAGCTCCTCCAGGGATTGGATATTGCTCTCCTCTGCAACCTCCAGCTGCTTCTCATAGTCTTCCTGCATTCTTTGATTGTTGTGGTGAAGATCCTGGTACCTCTCATGCTCCACAATCAGCTTCTGGCTGTAGGATGACTCTGTGTGTGATTGATTGACAAACACATTGATTGATCCTTGTAGAAACAAGGTTACACTGTCCCTGGATTGTGCTGATACCGATCCTGTCCTCTTCTTACCTAAATCCTTCAGCTCTTTTGAGTGTTCCTCGGTGACCTCTGCAGAAGTCTCCTGGTGCTCACGTTCCTGCTTTTCCATCTCTGTCTTCATGGCCTACAGGTACAGTACATGTAATGAATAGACAATAAAGGTCTTAAGGCTGGGGTAGGCAATTTAGTTTTTGGGGTCATTGGGTACCACTTGAATTACAATATGCTGAAAGTCTATTATGGAATTTTTGTCCAATAACACCAAAAATAAACTGCATATCCCAGCTTTAAGTTATACACGCGAGACAATAGAGGCATGCAAATATGTTATCAATACTCTTAAATCTTTAAAAATGTACCACTAGAAAGTATTGAAGTAATGTTATTAGTCTTAGTAATTAAATACAGGCATTGTTGGTTTCAGATAGACATTTTAACTGTAAAGGTATTGAGTATATTTGGAGTGGAGCTGTCTGGTAGGTGACCAGCAGACCTGTTGCGATGTTTTCAGAGACTCTATTTGCTGGGTAAACTTGTCAGAAATCTCCTTCATCTTCTCGTTGTAGCTCATGTCCTTCAGGCGGAGCTGGTACTCGTTCTCCATCTGTAGCTCCTCCAGACGCATCTTCAGCTCCAGCATGTTCTGGTTCTGCAACACAGACAGACAGGAAACGTAGAATTGGATATTTATGTTAGATGTCCCTATATGTTACTAACCACTTGCAATGTGATTATTATGTGCTTCAATAGAAAAATGTCAATACTATGTATTTCCAACTCAGGTTAATATACTGTCCACTCGTCATCTCAGCATGTTTCATCCTACCATCAATAACTGAGACACATGCAAATAAAATGGCCTAATGCAGTCACACACACACACACACACACACACACACACACACACACAGACACAGACCTTCTCCTCCAGGTCTGACTTGGTGACAAGGATCTCTTCAGTGTGGATGATCTTCCTGTTGCTCTTCAGTCCTCGGCCCTCCTTATCGATGACCTTCCACATCAACAGGCAGCCGTCTTCAGACACTGTCAGCAGGAACTGATCGTCTAACGTGATCGCCATCTGAGGACACACAAAGTCAGTTAGTCAGGCTTTTTTTCTTAGTTATAATGGTTGACAGGAGAGATTATTTCTCACTCTCAAAATAGTCCAGTATTCAAAGCTGAAGACCAACCTTGGTGATGGGGCCGCAGTGAGCCTGGTACATGATCCATTCCTTCTGGATAGGTAACGGGTATTTAATGGCTCTGATGGCTCCACTGGAAGTCCCGGTGAAGACAACCCTACCAGAGTGAGACACTGCCACGGCGGTGTGAGCTACCTCATCAGCAGGAAGCTCCCTCAGGACCTGTGGAACCAATGAACCAACCACGTCATGCTAGCTTGTCAAGAAGGAGGCTAAATAACGCTCCAAACTTACACTAAATTTTGTCGAGGAAAAACTGGCATGGCAAATTTTTCAAAGGGGTTCCTTGACCTCTGACCTCAAGATATGTGAATGAAAATGGGTTCTATGGGTACCCACGCTTCTCCCCTTTCCAGACATGCCCACTTTATGATAATCACATGCAGTTTGGGGCAAGTCATAGTCAAGTCAGCACACTGACACACTGACAGCTGTTGTTGCCTGCTGGGCTGCAGTTTGCCATGTTATGATTTGAGCATATTGTTTTATGCTAAATGCAGTACCTGCGAGGGTTTCTGGACAATATCTGTCATTGTTTTGTGTTGTTAATTGATTTCCAATAATAAATAAATACATACATTTGCAAAAAGCAGCATATTTGACCACTCCCATGTTGATAAGAGTATTAATTACTTGACAAATCTCCCTTTAAGGTACATTTTGAACAGATAAAAAATGTGTGATTCATTTGCGATTAATCGTGATAAACTATGTTAATTGATTAACAGCCCTAGTAAAAAACCCTTTTAATTGCACCAGTAACTGCTTTCAGAAAATGCCTGTAAAAATAGTATCATATTGTTCCTAAAACTTCCCTCCTACATGAACAACATTTTAAGCTCATTATACTTGATAGAAACTCAAAAGAGATCCAGTAGTGCGTTGTTCTTACTGACCTGACAATCCTGGATCTCCTTCAGTGTGAGGTCTGTTCCCACAGCCAGGATGGTCTTGCAGTCTGAAGAGAAGGCAACGTCGGTGTAGCTGCAGGACTGGAGGACGCTCTCAGACTCACGCTTGCCAGTCTGTGCGTTCCACTCGTACACCGCGCCGTCCATCCCGCATGACACCAGCCGGCTGTCGTCCAGGCTCCATTCAATGCCTCGCACCTACAAAATAAAGAAGTTTGTACTGTACTATCTCCTTTTGGAAGGCATGGTTAAAGGGATAGTCTGTGGGTATTTTGAAGTGGGGATGTATGAGGTACTTATCTGTAGTCAGTGTATTACCTACAGTAGATGACGGTCAGCACGCCCCCCAGTTTGGAGAAACAGACAGGGGTTACCACACGGAAGCAAAACAATGTACTGCTGTGGACAGGGGCAGCAGCAAAACGTATTTTAGCCACCTAAAAAAAAAGGCCCACCTAAAAACAATCAATATCAGTTCAAATGTACACTATTTAGAATATTTTCACCGGTTTACCTTGCCGTCAGACAGCTATACAGTCTATGTTTCCAATGGGGAACTGAAGCCGTTATCTATGCTCTCGCCAAAGCCACCAGACTCCATTGAAAAAACATGATTTTACCTCGCAGAACACGGGAGTTGTTGGTCTACCGCTGCCTCGATCAGTTAGTTTATTTGTGTTATTGTGTGACATTGGTTAGTTCAGATTCACCAAAGTCAGACAATAGCACAAACAAACCGATCGAAGCAACCCCCGTGTTCTGCGAGGTAAAATTACAGATTTCTTCAATGGAATCTGGTGGCTTTGGCGAGAACATATATGGATACAACGGCTTCAGTTCCCCGTCAGAAAGGGCTGTGTGACAGCAAGGTAAATGGTCAAAATATTCTAAATATAGTGTACACTTAAACTGATATTGATTTTTTTTTTAGGTGGCTAAAATATGTTTTGCTGCTGCCCCCGTCCACATCAGTACATTACTTTGCTTCTGTGCAGTAACTCCTGTCTGTTTCTCCAAACTGGAGGCGTGCCGACCGTCATCTACTGTAGGTAATACACTGACTATGAATAAGTACCTCATACAACCCCACTTCAAAACACCTGAACTATCACTTTAAGGCTGCCTAATTGTGTGACAAATATGACCACTCTCTCTGACTTTGGACACATGCACTCATTCCACATGCTGTATGATACACTCTCCAGCCTGACTCACCTTTCCATTGTGGCCCTTCAGATTGATGATGTTCTCAAAAGAGGTGACAGAGTAGATGTGGATGACGTTTCCATTGACGGCTGCAAACATGTGGCCACCGTTGCTAAAAGCACACTAAGGTGTGGAGAGAGAAAGTAAATGTGGCTGTGATATCAGCAATATTTAGCCGCACTGTGTGAACACACAATCAACATATAACCCACCTCTCTGCAGCCGCGCACAGTGAACTCCTTGAAGGTGCGGATGTCATCGATAAGCAGGTTCATCAGCCTGAGTTTGTCTGAGAAGCCCACCAGGATGAAGAGGCCGGTGGGGTGCAGAGCTACGCTGTACGCCTCCTCCTGGAACTCCTTGTACAGCTCCAACACTCTGGTGACATTTCACAGAGAGAGAGGCAATGAAGAGACACAGTAGCATGTCCTTAGCATGCTTTGCGTTTACTGCCACGTGGGTCCTGTGTACATAGATAACACGTCAGCATGCAGTAACCCATCGTATTTATATGTGTATGACTCGAAGATGATGAAGAACGATGCCTAAGACTGTGTGGAGAAATTAAGTAAATACATCACTCGACATAAACAAAATAGCAAAGGGCTTGGGTGTGATTTTGTGTCTTACTTTGTTTCATAGTTCCAGATGCGGACAGAGTGGTCCAGAGAGCTGGTGGCTACCAGGGGCTTTCGAATGCAGACGGACAAACCAGTGATGGACTTAGAGTGGAAGGACTGCGATAGGAACTCAAAATGGTGCATGTGGTCCTCCTGATGGATATAGAGTTACACACAAAGGTTGATATGGACTAAGGATCTAAAGTCCAGGGGAAGTTGCTTCGATGTGTAAAACATGAGGGATAGAAGGACAGTGGAGGAAGACAAGGGGGAGAATGTACCCAGGAAGCTACGGAAGGTGGAGAAGAGACAAACAGGCATGAGAGAAAGACTTTAAGCCATCCTAGCAGTTATGTGAGGCTGTACTTACATCAACAACATGATTGTAATGACAGTGCTAACATGCTGACGTAAAGCAGGTGTTTACCACATTGCCATCCACAGAACCATGCAGCAAGCATGGCTAAAAACGAAACTAGAAAAGTGAACTCAGTAGAGTGCAGATCTCCTGTCTCCCTCTCCCCTCTCAAACAAAGAAAGAAGAGTTGAATCTCACTCAATGACCCTCCTGGCTCCCTTACAGTCAAGATGGCGGCGAAGATAAAAAAGGGGGATTTATTCATCTTGTATCGTACCTATGCTCTCGTTCAAAGTGAGACCAAACCTTTCTGTGGATGTCAGTTTTTGAGCCACAACAAAGCTCAAAATGTGACCTGCAACAGACTAGGTACAGTAAGGCTTGTTTTTAGCCTAGCATATTGTTCAGGCCTCCCTCCAAAGCTATGCCCCCAAAATGATCATTATGAACGTAATGCGTGCAACCCAATCCAATCATTTCATTTGGCCCAAATGAAATGATTGGACGGGTTTATTACAGTCCTACGACAGCCATCCGTGCTTTACTAGAGCCCTTCACATTGGCACCCCGCAGCGGTCTCATTGAAATGAATTAGGAGGCTGTGTTTTTTTACACAGTCAGTGCTAGTGGTTGTGCTGGTAGAGGTGACTGTACCTTGTTGATCTCCACAGAGGACAGGCTGAAGCTGTACAGCTGTCCTCTGTCTGTGCTGATGGCCAGAGTCTCCTCTGCAGGACTGATGCACATGGTGTCAATCTCCTGGCATTCAGCTGAGGTCAGCTCGTTGCTGCATGGGTCTGGTGGGATCTGACAGAAAAGAATACACATATGATCACTCTGAAACAACATACACAGAGCATGCAGTAGCACTGTCACCTGCATGAACATTTACCCGTATCTCCCTGCTTCTTCTATAACCGTCCTCCTCGTTCTTTTCAAAAAGACAGACGGTGCCGGACCCCAAAGAGCACGCAAAGCCCTTGGAGTAAGACAGAATGGCTGTGATGCGAGGCACGTTGGGACCTTCATTCACATCAGTGTCTCTGATCTTCTTCATCTCCACTTGCCTGTGAAAAAAAAAAACAAGGAGATTCAGCAAAAACAAACAGATCAGTCAAGGATGCACCAAAACCATATTGATGAATTGGCTTGATTGAAGGAACCAATGACCGAGCAGGGAGTCTACTGCATCACCAGTAACACCCATAATCAGAGTAAAAAATGCTGTTGATGGTTTTATAGGAACACAGGACAGGAATGAATCCTAAAACCCGGGAGTGAGTTAGCATTTTAGCTCTTCTGATTCCCTCATCTGGAAGTCAATGGGTTTTTAGTTAGATGCCTGAAATAATGTCTGTGGTTAACACAAGCTGAAGAGATTTTAACATTTTGTTCTACGATATAAAATATGTCAGTAAATATCCCACTCGTGAATTTTGAAGCCTTTATGTGTCTTATAAAAGAGACTACTAAACGTCATCACGCCGACTCGTCCTCCTTTACAGCCTCGTTGTGTATACTCGCGCTCATGCGACCGTGGTGTAGTTCGTTTATAGCCTAACGTTAGCTTTTTACTTCTGGTGATTACATTCACAATTAATTTATGAAGATTATCTTGCTGAACAAAACAGTATATGACGTCCAATAATTCATTTGGTGTTCCTTTTTGTCAAACTATTATTTTACTGTTTTTGGACAACAATGGAACAAAGTTGAGTTACAAGTCTTTTTTGATACTGTCAAGTCAAGTCTAAAGTGATCAGATTCATGAATCAAGTCTTACTTGAGTCCAAGTCATGTGATTTGGTCACTTCATTGTTAGTGTTTCAGTAGGATTTGTTGAGAATAAACAGTGTATATAATCTATAAATTACATAAAACTAATCTAGATTAACTCTCATCCGGCCTATCCTGCACAATTACAGTATGTGACCTATAAGTTTATAAAACAATCTGTGGATAAACAATGTTCATACAGTATTAATGCGGTCCAACTTCTGACCTGTCAGACAGCTCCAGCACAGACTTAGAAGCCGTGTTAATCTCTCTCCGCAGGTCTCCAGACTCAAACACCAGCAGCCTGCCCGTGTCCGTCCCAGCGATCACCCGCTCCTCCGTCATCCAGGTATGACACAGGAAGTTGATGGACTCTACCTTTGCGGAGCTGCTCTGTTTCAGGGCTCCCTCTGCATAGCGGAACAGCTTGAACACACCGGTTCCACTCACACAGAGCTGCATGTTGTTGTGAGGGTTGAAGCTGACCTGATGGGACATCAATGAAATAGTACAGCACGGCAGCACGTACAAGAGCTGTGGCTGCATCGATACAGCACGGATGACTCACCTGGGTAACAGCGTTATTTGAGTTACTGGTCTTCACTGTTGCCAGGACTTTCTGTTTTTCCCAAAGCCAGAAGATCAGCGTCCACTCCGGGCCACCCGTTTGGCCGATCAGGTACTTGGAATCAGGGGAGAAAGCCATGCATACAAACTCTTGAACAGGCACGTCTCCTGCAGTCAGAACTTTCCTCTTTCTGCCCTGCTCATGCTGCAGGTCGAACACTGTGACGGTGGCCTTCTCACCGCACTCTGACACCGCCAGGTAACGCCGGTTGGCACTGATGGCCAGAGCACGCATGCCCTGGCTTTTCTCTGAGCCTGTAGAGACAACAGAAAAGACATGACAAACAACTAACATGAGAAAAATCAAAGGAAATTCATAGGACTAATACCAGAGGTGGGACCAAGTCACTGTTTTTCAAGTCAAGTAACGATACGTGCGATATCGGTGCATCTCTAGTTTTCTCCTGCAACTCCTAGGGAATTAAGAGTAGGAAAATAAAGTCCCAATAATATTCACCAAAATTAAACAGTCCAGAGTTTTAAAACTAAACTGACCTTTTCAGGGATTCAGCAATAAGCAACAAAAGATAGAAATTCAGTTTGTTCAGTTCAGTTTTTTTCCCCCCAGGAGTAAATCATCTTCCCAAACACATAACTAATAACTTAACGTAACTTCAATTTATACTGTGCAATACTTTCAGGTGAAATTTCATTCCAATCACTGTGCAATATCAATTTCCCACTTGTGCAATTGTGTTAATAGTCTGTTTATTGTCAATACTGTATATACTGTTCCTATTTTTAAAATTTCCCCTTGTTTATATTGTCCTATTTTTAATATTTCCTTCTATTTAAATTGTTCATATTTTATATGTCTGTCTACTTTTGTTTTGCTTTTTTTACTGTGTTGTATCTTACTTCTTGTTTCTGCACTATCCCCTTTGCTGCTGTACACTGCAAATTTCCCCACTGTGGGACTAATAAAGGAATATCTTATCTTATCTTAAAAAGGATCTCTGTTCAGTTGTTTAATTTAGTTATTTCCCCACAAGTAAATCATCTTCCCAAACAAATTAATAAAGGATACCTGGGGCAGTTGATTGTCTTAGTGCACATATGCATTTTTGTTAAAGTGCAAGCAGAGTTGCAAGTTTTTTGTGATTTTGTCAAGTCCAGTCTAAATCCATATGTTTGTAATTGGAGTCTGTCTAACAGGCCTATCTCATGATCTAACCTAAACAGGAACTCACTGATGGGCACAACATTAGCCAGGTAGCCTGCTTTAATTCCTCGAAAGAAACGGTTCAAAAAGCCCTTAACAAAAGCTTCAACTTACCTGGAATGAACCTCTGGCACCTCTGGTTGGTGTTGTAGCACACACAGCTGTTTCCAGAGGGGAAAACCACCGTTTGTTCATCGCAGAAACACAAGTTGTTGCTCACACCTGTCCGCAGACCGAAGATGAAGTGAGACTGGGCGACAACAGTGGACATTTTTCAGCGGATTTCAAAGTTAAACAAACTTTAAAGTTGTTAAAATCTAAAAAAAAACTCTCCGCACATAAACGACAAACATTAATTTAGTTTTTAAAGCCAGACAGGAGAACACGCCACTGAGTAAAACACACCAGGTATGCTAGAAGTGTGTGATTGGAGTCTTGTCGCCAGGCAACCTGGGATATCTCGCGAGACCTTGAGAACTCGTGTCGTTATTTTTGCTTTTTTTAATGAAGTCTCGCGATATTTCGGGGGTTGCCTAGCGACGCAACTCAACTAACTGAGCTCTGTCTAGTGGTGTAATGTAAAGTAGTGCTGTGCTTACAATTACAGTTGTGAGCTACTGAGCCTACTTTACTCGAGCATTATCATATATTATCATATTTTACTGCTACTTTATACTTCTACTTTGTCTCAAACACACATACATAAATAAATAAATAAGGGGTGAAATGCTAAGAGAAAATCATGCAGAAATAAATAAACGCTTAAACACATAAATACATACACTTAAAAATAAATATAACATAAATTAAAAAAAAAATTGCAAAAATTAATACATAAAAATAAAAATAAATGCAAAAATAAATAAATAGATTTAAAAATTAATTAATTTAAAAAAAAAAATACATAAATAAATAAAAGTGCAAATTAAACAGAAGACTAAATAAATAAGGGAATTAGTACTAAGGTAAATAAATACAAAAGCAAATTAAAACAGAAATATCAATTTATGTCACGTTTTATCAATTTTATCATTTATTTTTAATATTATCTTTGCTACTTTTATTAGCATATTTATTTATTTATCGAGTCATTTATTTATTTATTTATTTTTGATAAAAGATGGGTTGAAATAATAATAATCATTCTAGACAAATGACTTATTGGAGAGCGATCTAACATTTAAGTGTCATCTTGGTGCGACATGCTGCCTGAGGTGTTCGATGTTGAGTTGTTTTCTTATAACTGCTACGTGGATGTGGATCAAGTTGTTTGAGTTGGCCGCAGTGGGAGTTAAGACATTTCCTTTTCACAGGCATAAATTAAAAAAAAAAATCCAGATCCAGACTGCGTACCTCAAAGGCTTTAATGGCATGATTCAATAACACAAGTGAGTGGTTTTACATCTGAGGCTCTGATTTCAAGACAACAATGACAACTGATCCATCTAATGTGAAGAAGTTTCATAATGCTCACACTGTGGTAACAAATTTTCCCCCTTGGGGACGATAAAGTCTATTTATCTAATTTTGTTTGTTCTGTGATCAGCCATGGTCGGCGTGTGCCACCTTCTTGAGTCAGACACACAAACAAACTGGCCTCTTAAATAAAAAAATACACTATTGTAATTATTTGACCTGTTTTAGCAAATTAATGCCCCGGCCCATTTAGCGGTTCTGAATAGGCTCAGCCTGCGTGGTTAAGGCTCACAGAGTCCAAAACTAATGATGCATCTGGGCAACACTTGTACTCTCTTATGCTAAAATTTCCAACTTTAGCACCAGGAAGTAGCCTCTGAGAGGCAGACAAACTAGTCGTGACCTATAACAAGTCTTATGATATTAAGTATATGGTTAACATTCTACCTCAACATATCATGGACAAAACGTATAGCAGGTTAATGGCAAAGTATCCATAACATCTAAGAAAAACCTCCATCTGCTTGCAGATGAAGGCCATGCGATATGGTCAAAAGCTTTGGAACAAGCAAGTACATGGACCTTTAGTTTAGTTGTAAAAAAAAAAAAGAAGTTTAAGGCTGACTGTCAGTATTTACATTTTCAAGGGCTTTTTCATTGGTCCAGATCATGTGATGCATATACCGCTGATAGATGAATACCTGAATAAAAATACCTTGATATGCAGACTTAGATGAATGAAGCTCATGCAATGAGACGCAGTTTCCTTTCAATTCTATCAGGGATGTTGTTGACCAGTGGAGGTCGATACTAGGGCTGTCAATTGATTAAAATATTTATTGCGATTAATCACATTATTTGTCCACAGTTAATCGTGACTAATCGCAAATTAATCACACATTTTTTATCTGTTCAAAATGTACCTTATAGGGAGATTTGTCAAGTATTTAATACTCTTATCAACATGGGAGTGGACAAATATGTTGCTTTATGCAAATGTATGTATAAATGTATTATTGGGAATCAATTAACAACACAAAACAATGACAGATATAGTCCAGAAACCCTCACAGGTACTGCATTTAGCATAAAACAATATGCTCCAATCATAACATGACAAACTGCAGCCCAACAGGCAACAACAGCTGTCAGTGTGTCAGTGTGCTGACTTGACTGTAAAGGGGAGACTCGTGGGTACCCATAGAACCCATTTTCATTCACAAATCTCGAGGTCAGAGGTCAAGGGACCCCTTTGAAAATGGCCATGACAGTTTTTTCTCGTCAAAGTTTAGCATAGTTTTGGAGCGTTATTTAACCTCCTTCGCGAAAAGGTAGTATGACATGGTTTTCTAGTTTCATATGATGCCAGTATCTTCATTCTAGCTTTAAAACTACACTGCTACAACCTCCAAAAGATCGATTGTGTTAATGCGTTAAAGAAATTAGTGGCGTTAAAACGAATCTGCGTTAACCTGTTATTATGGCGTTAACTTTGACAGCCCTAGTCTATACATTTCACAGACTACTTTATGCCCTTTTAAAGGTTTAGCTTATTTCAACATTTTCACATTCAGAACTGTGTTGTCGGGGGAAAAAATCCATATTGGATCATGTATGTATGGAAACCCTGAGAGGCAAGTGAGAAAAAAAACTGGTGATCCATTTAAGTCTGATCTAAATAGCTTTCTCTCTTGTGTTTATGAGTTAAAGGTACAATTGATAACTATCAGGCACTAGATGTCACATTCTCCCTCCCCTGTTCCATTGCTTTTACTTCACAACAAGTCGTTGCCAGGCACTTACAGTCAATGTCATTTTCATCACATTTATCCGTTTTTTTCCACACTAACTGATGACCCAGAGATTTTTTTTGTTGCTGCCCCAGTCCACAGCAGTACATTGCTTTACTCCTGTGTGGTAACTCCTGTCTGTTTCACCAAACTGGGGGCGAGCCGACTGTCATCTACTGTAGGTAATACACTGACTATGGATAAGTACCTCATACAACCCAAATTCAAAACACCTGAACTATCCCTTTAAGTCATAAACACAGGAGACAAAACAGTTTAGATCAGACTTAGAAAATGAATCACCAGAATTTAGTTTCCTCACTTGCCTTTCAGGGCCTCCGTCTGAAAGAGTTTTGTGCAATTAAAAGATCTTGAAAAAAAAGCATGTACATGCATGAATTACCTTAATATGTTATAAAGCCCTTTGCTCTACTATTTAACATTCTAGACTAATATCCCCTTATAGATAATTGGGTCTGAGGAGTATATAAGCTGAAATATAATACACTATACACATTTTCTGACCACTGTTGAGCTTTCAGTGTTCTCTAGAAAGGCTGTAGGAGCATCGCTGGCCCAGCAGGAGGCAGTCTGGATTAGCAGGAGATGATGAGGGCGTTCAGAGACTGCTGACTCTGTGTTCGCTCCAGAGGTCCACCAGCAGACAGTATCTCACATGCAGCCAGTTCATGATAGAGAGCGTTGAGCACCTCCAGAATGTGGGCTTTCCCTGTGCAAAAACACAACAGATGTGACCGCCGAGGGAATCACGTTACACACGACCCCGGCGAGAATTTAATTCAGTTCCCTGCCCCGAGTAACTGTAAATTTTCATTATCACATTTCACAGGACTCGTATTGATTTTATTGGGCTTGTGAGCTCTACTAACCGTGTTGCGGGTCGCTGCAGGACCCCAAAGTGCTGAGCAAGATTTTCCCGAGAGACCTCCGCGAGACGTTCTGAAACAAGAGAGAGCTATTCTCAGATGACTCCCGGGCAATTAACAGGCACTTTAACAGGCAATCTGAGTCTTGTAACCTCAGAGGCTCTCACACATGTTCAGCAACTGAAATTAATTTGCTCTCAGATCTATAATCAATCCCAGTGTCGGGGTCAGGTCACAAGCGAATGGACAAAAATGTATGTTATTCCTAAGACAGTTAAGACATCTGTTGGCTGATTCAACAGGTCAAAGAGGACTTTTAATGTCCATATGGTGGTTTGTCCTTCAAAAATGCTCGTGAATACTTTCAATCTGCTTTTCTTTTTGATGTCTGAATTAATTCCAGTGCAGCGTGCAACCCAACAAAATGATTTTCATTAAAGTTTCAGTAAAAAGTTTTAGTTCACATGATGGCCTAACGGCTGTTTACGAGATTTTTAACTGTGCAAAAAATCAAAACAATATGTCTGGGCCTTAAAATGGTAAAAAAAAACATGTTGAATATGAACACAAAGCCTTGGTTATTAGTAGCTTAGTCCCCAGAGTACCGGTATCAGAATTGACCTCTGCAAACCGAACAGTAGTTACCCTGTATACTATAACTGTGACTAACTAACCAGGTCTCTGAGCTGCTGGAGGAGCTGCAGGATGTCCACTAGTTTCTCCTCCACCAGCGACAGACGAACCCTCTCTGTCTCCAGCATCTGCAGCTCCATCTGAAGCAGCTCCGTCTCCTCGGCCTTCTGCTGCAGCTCCTGAACCAGAGAGTCCTTCATCTGAGAGACACAAGACACACAACAGTCACACTAAAGGACAGTTACCTCCTTCTGCCTGCCATAGGGATAGCTCTCCTATTGTGGGTCATCTTACGCTACGTTAGCTTTAAAGAAATTTCAATTTACAGAAAGAACACTTACTTGTTATGAATTAATTTAATGTACTGAACAAAATGTGTTGAAACCAAGTACAATAACATTTGAAAAGGTTTGTCACCTAATAAAATGAGAACCTCTCATACACTCTCAAACACTTGATACCAGTTGTTGCTACCAGAAATGTAAAACCCATCACTTCTTATACAGAAGAGGAGTCTTCTACCGAAGTGAATATGAGCTGCAACTATTTGCATTATCCATTAATCTGCCGATTATTTTCTCAATTAATCAATTAATCAATTGGTCCGTAAAATTTCAAAAAATAGAGCAAAAAAATGTCCATCACAATTTCCAAAAACCTAAGTTGACATCTTGAAATTCCCCGTCTAAAATACTCTAAAACCCCCAAAATATTCAGTTCAATATTAGACAAATAAAACCTTAAAATGTTCACATTTGAAAAGATGGAACCTGTGAATTATTGGCATTTTTGCTTAAGAAAATTACGATTATTTGATTATTATTACAAAGTTGCAGATCAATTTTCTGTGGATGGAATAATGGATTAAATGACTAATCGTTTCAACTCTAATTTGAACAGCTAATGCAAAAACCTTCATGAACTAGCTACAGGCTGAATCACTACTGTGTTTTAGCATTCATCCATATTTGTTTATATATGGGATTTGTTGACAATAGAAGAAACACAAGATATATTCTTAGGCTGTACATAATTTAACAATCTTCAAGAGCAGCTGGATATGTCAACCTAGTAAATGTAATAGTATTGCCGCCTGCTAAACATCTTAATAAAAGATAAATATACCCAACGTAAGTGTGTGTCAAATGTTGAGGGTTAGAGTGAGTTTTCAGTTTGTCTGCCAAAAAGGTTGGAAATCCCTGCAGTGCACCTTTACGTCATGGCGTACTGAAGGACAAAGGTCTCGCCCCACACATCCTGCACATAAACAAAGCCTCACAGTCAGGACTTTGTTTAGTTTTAACTTTTCCTCTCTGAGCGCCCGAGACGTTCTGGGAACACATTACGTCACGGTTCCCCTTCTGCACGTCTTCCTGTGTTGTGAAAATACTACTCGACTGTAACAAGAGAGCTTTAATTTATGATATTCCTATGTGTCATGCGGGACGGGACGAGAAGGGACGGGAGTTTCTGTGGTCGACTCCAGTGAGAAACAGCTGCAAACACACACCCACTGAGGGAGGCTCTGCTGCCGGTGGTTTGGTTAGGTGGAAGCTGCAGGATCAGGCCACTAGCTGTGGTTTCGCCTTTGAAGACCTCCACTTTCATAACAACCGTCACCAGTCCTCTCTAATCTAGTTTAACACCATACACACAGCCGCAAAATGGCCGAGGATGTGAAGGCGAGGCAGAACATTGTCCAGAGAGAATCCTGTAGTAGCCCACCCTGGTGTGATGGAGGTCAGCGGCGGTTTGTACCTGGTCCATGTCTATCTCCGCCCGGCTCTCCTTCAGCTCCAGCTGCTTGTGCAACCTGGTCACCCTCTCCAGGAGCTCCACCACAGCGCTGCAGCTCTCCTCGCTCCTCGAGCTCCCGTAGTTTGACATCAGCTTCTTGAACGCCTTGTCGTCGCACCTGATCGACAACCAGAAGACAGAAAGTCTATCAGGCTCAGAGCTGCAACAGCTGTCAAATATAGGATCAGAGTTTGGGGAGTGATGCGTCTCACTGCTGTGTCCCGGGGCAAGTCATGTCTGAGCATATTATATTATATTATTTTATATTATGTTATATTATATCATATCATATTATATTATATTATATTATATTATATTATTTTATATTATATTATATCATATCATATCATATCATATCATATCATATCATATCATATCAATTCATATCATATCATATCATATTATATTATATTATATTATATTATATTATATCATATCATATCATATGATATTATATTATATTATATTATATTATATATTTTAGGTTTTAAAGCTAGAGAGAAGATACTGGCATCATATGAAACGAGAAAACTGTAGAAAATGTAACACTGATCTTTAAATTATGCAGTGCTCCATTGTGCTAGCTATCCTATCATGGACAGCACACACCGTCCACCATGTAATAGTAGGCTATACAACAATCGACTAAATAAATCTTAGTCGACTAATACAAAAACGACTGATTAGTCGACTAATCGACTAAGAGGGGGGCAGCCCTAGTGATGATATGGATGTGCGGTACCTTTCCCCACAGCAGGACAGCCTTGTTAAGATCCTCTTCACCTCGTCCACCTGCCTCTGTTGATCTTCGGTCCACTTATCGTCTTCCTCGTCGGACGCTGCCTGGCCCTCCACCGAACGAAACAGCTGCTCCTCCACTAGACGCCACAACACACCATCATTATTATCATTATCATAGAGGGAGGTAGACAGAGGTGAAGGGAAGAAAGGGCTTGAGACTAGAGATGAAACAATTAGTCAATTAATCAATTAGACAATCAAAAGAAAATTAATCTGCAACTATTTTGAGGACTGATTAATCGTTCTTGTTTTGTATTACTTTATTGCAGGTTTTTAGAAATTTCTATTACAAGTTATCAGTTGTGTTATTAACCCTGCCACATTTATACATTTTTATTATGTGTTTAAGGAAAGAAATAAAAGAAAAAAAATTGTGATGATAGTAGTAAATAAAAATGAATTTAAAAAAAAGGATTTCTGTGGCCCATTTACTCCAGTTTATTTTAAATTCCTCTTCTCTGTTTCTCAACTTATCTGTGACTCTTTCCATTTATGTGATCTCTTTGACTGTTACTTTCCAGGTGCTGATAGATGGCGGTTTAACGTCTGGCTAATTTCATGTGACTTGTTTTAATGATTAATCATTTCGGCAAAAATTAGGGCAAAAACACCATCCATTCTCTGGCCCCAGCTTCTCCAGTGTGAGGATGTCCTGCTTTTCTATGTTTCATGTCATAAAAAATTGAATATCTTTGGGGTTTGGGCTGTTGGTCGGACAAAACAAGTAATGAGACGTCACATTGGACTCTGAGAATTTGTTGTATTTTTCACTAGTTTCTGACATTTTAAACAACAAATAATCTTAAAATTAGTTGACAGATTAATCGATAATGAAAATAATTATTAGTTGCAGCCATAGACTGTATATAAGAAGTGGACTATGGTTTTGAAGCATTGAGTTTGGCATTTTAGCCGTCGCCATCTTGTTTTTTTGCAACCAGAAGTGACAGAGAGGGTGGAGCTAAGTGCAACTGAACACTGAATAAGACATTTTTAGGCGGCCAAAAACGTTATAATGAACTTTGATGAAGTGAAAACACACTGTGAAAGGGTTAAAGTTGTAAGATGAAAACACGGGCAACTCCGTGGTAGCGACCTGTCAATCACAAGGTAGCCCCGCCCTAAAGCATCCCCTGCTTTATGGTCTATTTGACTCTAAATGGGACCATAATTTACTAAATGAACATCATGCTGTATTGAAGAAGACTTGAAACTAGCGATTGAGACCATAAACTCATGTTTACAATGTTTACTGAGGTAATAAATCAAGAGAGAAGTAGACTCATTTCCTCATAGACTTCTATACAATCAGACTTCTTTTCGCCCCCTGCTGGCCATTAGAAAGAATGCAAGTTTAAGGCACTTCAGCACTGGCTTCATTTTTCAGACCCGGAGACCTGGTTGCAGCCCTACTAGAGACTATATGAAAGTATAATGCATTTTGAATAGTGAGACTGGTTCTTAAATTAAATACTCTCTTTATAAACAGAAACTGTCGACTGCTCAGTAGAGAGACGTTTAGAAACACGTCTTACTCTTATCCGGCGTCGTCACAGCTCGCCCCGTCGGAGAACATCGGTCATGTTGGGAGTCCGAGCAACATCTCTGGCCCGGCCTGCTGCCAACACTCTGCTGCTGCTCTGCCCTGGTGCTGCATGGGAGTTGTAGTTTAGACACCTCCGACCTGAAAGAGAGCACTGTGAGTTTAATATAGCTGTCTGACTGCATGCTCTCTGCAAATACATGACACCCCATCTGTGCCGCTGCGTACGTCTCTGGCACCGACCGAGGGGGCTAAAACTGCTCTTCAAATTTGCAAAGATGAGAAAAGTTCGGTCCAAACCAATTGCCAGCATCAAAGAGAACATATCAAGTAACACAAGGCAGCGTGTATTAAGCCACATCTACAACCGCCACGATAATTTTATAGAGGCCTGTGATGTTGTACGCCAAATCTGGGTGGGGTAATTGAAGCCAGACATTGTATCTTTAAGGCATTTTTACAGTAAAGTGGGTCAATGGTAGAACGGCGCTGTTACTGTGCAGCAGTTAGCTTCAAGATGTGAGGTAAAAGCACACAAGCTGACAGAAGAGAGAGTTTTAGGCACATGAAGAGTTTTCTAAGCTCTGTTACGTGTCTTTTCACGTGCAGATAAAAAGACATGTAACACTTTTATTCTATATGTTTTCCCTGATGTCACAGACACATTCAAACATTTGTCACTGAAAAAAAGGACAGCGACTGCAGTTTGCTCGGATCAATCTTTCTGTAATGGTTTGAATTTTCTAGGTTTCTCCTGCCGTCTGCTCTTTGTGTTGGGGGAAATCCGATAGGGGGCCTTCGTAAATCACAGAATAAGTGTTTCCAGATGATGATGTCTTACCGAAAAAAAAGAGAAAATCTCAAAAAGGTTTTCAACGCTCTGAAAAAAAAAGAAAAAAAGTCACAGAGCACTCATGCTTATATCCTGTTGGCACGAGGCAGACTATATGCTGTAACAACAACATTATACTCTGCATCTGTGTACTACTTTGGGTTTCTTTGTGCCGAAGTGGAGAGTGACTTCACTGAAGGTCAATAATTGCAGCATGATTTCAGGCAATCAATCAGAGAGAGTCGTGTTTAAGTTAGCGGGGGCCGCGGTGGAGGAAAAGAAGGAGTTAGTTCTCAAGGGGCCGGCAGCTGCTGTCGGACCAACATGGAGCTGGTGCACGGACGTGAACGCACACAAAACTTCGCTGGTTGCCTTGGAGACGCTCAGACTCTGGAATGAAGTGGTGGAGGGCTTTTTCAAATGCAGGCTTTGGTGTGACTAATTGCACTTTAATTGACAGTGGTTGGAGGGAGGCTGCAGCCTGTGAATACTGTAGCAAGGCCACATGCTTCAGGGTCGCACCACTGACATGCATAGAGGTTAAAACAAGCCGAGTATATGTCTGGACCGTGTCTGTGAATTTGTAGCTAAACGTGGTGGTTAAATCTAGCGGTACATGTCCACCAGGTCCGGTGAGGACCAATAAACCAAAGAACGTATATTGCCAAGAAGTGAAAGTCAATTGTTTGTTCCATTGCAACATCAGCGCCAAGCAGCAGAGCTACGCTTCCGCCATTTTGGACTGAAAGCGACAACCGGACGCCAGTAAAACGTCCGCCTACAAAGTGGCGCAAAAAAAGTAAAACAAAAGTATTCTATTCTATTGTCGTATTCTACCAAAGTGGCCTGTGTTGAATAAAATATTATAAATATAGTAAGTGATATCAGTCCAAAATGGCGGCAGCGGCTGTCGTCAAAAAAACACAGGAGTTTCGTCTGTTTACTTTCGTCTGACGTACCCTATCAGGGAATGCACCTGATTGGTTCATGGTTTTCTGCTCGCCGTTTCAAACAGGAAACAACATGGCGGCCTGCTCGTAAACTTCCTGTCATTCCGTCTAAACAATCCACCAAAATCTACTTCTGAAAACATTTTAAGCGAGAAATAGGCGATGCCACTGCTGAATCTATGTTTCATTTTAGAACTAGATCACCTAGTTTCACAGCTTGGTCCAAGTTTCGTGAGCCACGTCGCATCGCGCTGGACGGGCTCATTTGCATAAACGCCTGTTCCCGCCTTTTCATTTTGAAAGAGAAACGGCCAATGAGGAAACTCCAACACTCGGCCGACCAATCGTGTAATTTCATTACTCAGTGACAGACTTTTGCGTTTGTAGGGCTGGCCCTCTGCGGTCCAGACAAAAATGTCTTTGAGTCTTGAGAGACTGAAAACACCCTCAGTTTTGAAGCTCTAGTGAAAAGAATCACCTCCCAGTTGTCACATGGAAACTAGCTCTAATTTGTTTTTGACTGTGCTTGAGATTTAGACTGTTTAGACTGTTTCCCCATCACATGGTTTGACAGCGATGATGAGGTATTTGGCGGTTGTTTGTGCTGACGTGGGAATTCCAACTGGATGAACACCGACACCTGAGAGTAGTCCAGACAGACGTCCTGGATATAGACGTCGGCAGACATAGACAAAATTTGATCAGTGTTTCATTAGACAGACATCACAGCTCTCGCCAGTGTACCAAATGCAAAAGCAGCATGGGTGGGTTTGACCTGCCAAAATGAAAATATCTACTTATTTACTTATTTTTGCTGAGAGAGAGAGAGAGAGAGAGAGAGAGAGAGAGAGAGAGAGAGAGAGAGAGAGAGAGAAAGTAAAATACACAGCAGACTTCAAAGTGTAATATGAGTGTAAACCTGTAGTCTTTTTACTAGGGCTGTCAAAGTTAACGTGATAATAACACGTTAACGCAAATTAATTTTAATGTCACTAATTTCTTTAACACATTTACACAATTGCGTTTTTTAAGGTTGTAGCTGGCTCAGTTTTAAAGCTAGATTTTGGCGAGGAAAAACTGTCATGGCCATTTCAAGGGGTCCCTCGACCTCTGACCTCAAGATATGTGGATGAAAATGGGTTCTATGGGTACCCACGAGTCTCCCCTTTACAGACATGCCCACTTTATGATAATCACATGCAGTTTGGGGCAAGTCATAGTCAAGTCAGCACACTGACACACTGACAGCTGTTGTTGTCTGTTGGGCTGCAGTTTGCCATGTTATCATTTGAGCATATTGTTTTATGCTAAATGCAGTACCTGTGAGGGTTTCTGGACAATCTTTGTCATTGTTTTGTGTTGTTAATTGATTTCCAATAATAAATATATACATACATTTGCATAAAGCAGCATATTTGTCCACTCCCATGTTGATAAGAGTATTAAATACTTGACAAATCTCCCTTTAAGATACATTTTGAACAGATAAAAATGTATGATTCATTTGCGATTAAATATTTTTAGTGATTGACATCCCTAAAAAATACAGAAAGGCCAGTGCAGCAGCATACTGGCATCGGGAAAGGAGTCTATCGCCTATTTTTAGCGGGTTTTCCCGTGGTTAAATATCCTGCATATACGCGCTAATTTCGGTGGAAAAAGAGTATAAGTTACAATACTCTTCACAACCAAGGAAAAAGCCATGTTATCATTCTTAGATTAGTATAGAACTAGCCTGACATTTAAGCTCTTGGCTGAGAAAATGCACCCGCGGTACAGTTAAATATATGTGGAAGCATATGGTAGTCTATATCTGCATAACTATTACTACATCCCTCGAGGCACACGCACAGGAGTAAAACTCTACATGAAGAGCTCTATTGTGCGACGTCAGGGTGTTTCTAATTAATAGGATCCTGTATTCTGCCCTATTAGCAGACGTCTAAAGCTGTTCTCTGAGTCCAGCTGTTTGCTGTTAGAACCAGGACACCCAGAGTCCTCCCTGTGTTTATCACAGCGTGGCGCTGAAGTGAACTTTCCATCAACACACCCCCCCCCCATACACACACCACCATCACTGTTCCCCCTCCTCCACTCCCTGCAGAGCAGTTTCCTCTTCCAGGTGTCATCGGTCAACGACAGTCTCTGCAGAGGTTAAAAACGAGGGCACGCCGTGTACCTGAGCTTGAACTTGAAGCTCAGCGCTTGTTGGTGCTCTGTGGCGTGACAGAGACGGGTCAGAGGTCATGTTTACATAGCTGACGGTTATTAATCAAGTCCTCCTGGGTCACACCCGCACAATGAGGTGGTTTCTGGGATACAAATAAAGGCAGCTTCTGGGATGTGATGATTATTTAGCACTAGCTGAAGACTTAATCCAAAAAGCGATGGCTGTAACATTTACAGAGCTTTCCTTAGAGAGCAAAGAAACCCCCCCAAAGTCAAACAAATGAGGGTATTAAAAGCAGAGGGAAGTATACAGGGAGAGCAGTCCAACGAGGGTGGGTGGCATAAGTTTATAAGATATATTGTGTGTGATGTATTTCTGCTGATGTCAGCATACTTCCAAACCAGAGAGAGGGAGAGCAGGGCAGCGGTTCAATGTGAAAATGAGCCCAACTTCTTGGCAGTGTGGGGTTCTTGAAAGCTGTTCAAGAACAACAGTAAAGGCAGCAGAATGCCACGGGACCCAGACATCCCTCGAGTGTGTCCTTTCCACATTATTTAAAGGGTAGGAATGCCGTGGCAGCACCTGCTCCACACAATGCTGCAGCTCTCTTGTGCGGAGTAGGCAGATAAATGGTCTCTGCTAGACCCTCCTCTCTTCTCCGCTCTCCGGCGCCACGCAGAGAGCATGAAAAGGCTGGGAGATTATGCCTCCCCCGGGGCCGGCCTTCAGAGGGCCAGGGGTTAGAGAGCACACTGAGAAGAAGTCTGCAGGCGTGCCGATAAAATGGAAAGTGAGTTTTAAACTTGCACTCTTAGGGGCACATGTGCTTGGGTAGAAATCCCTGGACTATAAATAGAGACACCTGGAGTCAAGAGGACAATAAAACTGAAGACGTTCTGTATAAAAGACGACCAAAGTTCATTTTAATGAGTTAATTTTGTGTCTTTGGAGCACAAAAAGAAGATGGAACGAAGCCATTCCTCTCGTGCAAAACATGTCCGTCATTTTATGAACAAACAGTTGAGTGTTTGCCTCTTCCTCCAGATGGTAGGCTTTCCTCCCCCTCGTTTCTTTTTGTTCCTCTCGCCTAGCTCCCTATTGTCTCATCCCTCTGGCCCACAGAGCTCTATAGGCTACAGTGACTGATTTAGACTCTCTTTCTTTACCTTCTGGAGCAAAATACAGAAATAAAAGTGACACTTTTAGACGATCCCAGTGAAGAAAGACTTTCCTGTGCTAATCAACTCCCGTTAAGAGAAGCGGCTCCCATCTGGGTCTCAGCCTCTGCCTCTGTTCTGTTCTAGTCCAAAGAAATCACAGATGTGTTATGCAACAACACCCACGTATCTTACGTTTCATACCGATGACCACATTTTCTCCTGAAATTCAACCGATTTCTGCTTGGAGGTTGATGGAAAGTTGAAAGGGGATTTTCTAGGAAAATTGTATATCACCGAATGCTAATAAACAGTAAAAAGGAAATCAAATCACACGTTATAGGAACACGTCTGTACAGTAAATATGAAGCCAGCAGCTGGTCAGCTTAGCTTAGCAACCCACTAGTTGCTGCTGCGTACCGCTCGGCTTTCACCCCCATGGTCCCTGACATCACAGTCTTTCGGCATAAATTACACCTTGCTTTGTTTCCTGCTGGCGCCACCATTTGTCGTTAAACTTGCATCTCTCTATCTTGGCAGCAACCACGACTGATGATGACGAAAAGATGACATGCAGCTAGACGCCAACGTCTGTAGCTAGCTAACGTAAACGTAACATAAGACTTCCATTACTGGCGGAGTCTCTCATTGTCCAATCCCAGAAATCATCGGCTGACGACGATTTAGCCTCTGGGGGCAATGGTAGCGTACAACTGGATTGTTTCACAAGTAGTCAATTTCAGTGTTGCCAACTCTTTTCCACTGAATGTTACTAGCACTAGCTCCAAAAGCCGCTAAAAGTCGCCAGATGACATTATACTTTCATTTGCATATTGGTGACATCATTGTGTATCATTTGCATAAAGCTTATTGGTTGTGTCAGCTGACTGCCTGCCTGTGCATGATGTTTTTCGGTAGGCTACTGTGCATGATAATTCAATTTTTCCATCAGCCTTAAAAGCACCATAAACTTAATACAGAAAATTTACTAGGGCTGTCCTCGAAGACAGCTCCAAAGAAATTCTTCTAACACTCTTACGATTTTGTCGACTGATCGATTAGTTCATTTAATCAACAGATCTGTAAAACTGAGTTTCTCCACAAAGAATCACACACTTTAAATCTTGTGTTTACCAGAGATGTGCTCATAAGTTTCTTGAAAACAAGTCATTCAGCATGAAAAAAAGCATAAAAACCAACTAATCGACTAAAGAAATCTTCGTCGACTAAGACCAAAACGACTGATTAGTCAACTAATTGACTAAGAGGGGGCAGACCTAAAATTTACAGTAAATTCAAGACGATTTATGAGTTAAATTTCCTTAATTTTAGACCTTTAAAGACTTTTTAAGGAGCAGCGAGAACCTTGCCTAAACCTAGAGGACTGAATTTTAAAGGTCCCATGTTGTAAAAAAGTGAGATTTTCATGTCTTTTATATTATAAAGCAGGTTTAAGAGCTGTATAAATACTGTGAAAGTATCGAAATGCTCGATCCACAGAGAAATACACACAGCCCATATTCAAAGACTGGGCATTTGAGAGTCACAGAGTCACAGTTTTTAAGCATGCGATGTAAAGGAGGGCAAAACAAGCATTGCGACTCACTCAAATCTTAAAGCACGACACCTCAACTGGCACCTCTCTCTCTCACCCTGTCCCTGGATGAGACGTGACTGAGCAAGCATTGAGGCCTTCAGTGGGAATATTCATGGAGCTCGGTTGCTAAGATCCATAAGACGGGGGTGCCTGTGTGGTATTGTTCCCTCTGCAGCAGAGTGAAAGAAGTGAGCGGAGATTGATGAGAACGGTCAGTCTGTTGAGCTTCTCACTCAATGGAGCTCTCTCCTGACAAGTCAGAGCCTTTGTGGTGTTGAATTATTTGCCATTAGAGTATCAATAGAAGGGGCAGTGAAAAGACTCTGGAACGCAGTCTGCATAGATTAGTGGAGTTTAGGGTTAGAAGAAGGGTGTTGCGGTTGTGAAATTTGTTATGTAGAATCACCGTAAGGCAGGTAGCAGTGAGGACTGTAATCATATGTGTCTGGCTGTACGTGGCCGTGTCTTAGAGTCCATAATAACAGCATTAGGTAGATGTTACAACTATTTAGAGACCTAAGAAAGCCAGACCTGCAGACACTGATTACATGGTTGGAGCAGGGACAGCAGACGCAGAGATAAACATTAAACCGATGGCTTTGTACTTTAAAAGTCAAATTACAACCTTACTTCCACCGAAATGAGCAGGTTCTCAACAGCAGAGGAGCTCAGGCAGGACCGAGCTGCCACACACGACGCCTGTTAAATAAACTAAAAACACAACAAACCACATCAAGCCTTCATAAGTAGCATGGCAGAGTCCTCCAGGCATGACGCCAGAAGTAAACAGAGTCATTTTACTTTTAGGAAGGATAATAATTCATTATGGTTCATTCTGGCCTCTCTGATGCGATAACCTGCCAAAACAAACCCGTCTTTCTCATGACATGATGAACAGCCAGACACTTGTTTTGCTCAGGTTTTGACAGCTGATTGGACCTAATGAAGAGGTAATAAAGGTCTCTGTCTGGTGTACCTGTGACCTTGGGGCAGTATTTCCTTGGATGCATCAATGCGCTGCCAATGTAAAATCCACATCATCAAACATCTTTATTTCTATATGAATATTAGGGCAAAGTATTAACGCAACTTGCGATTTTTAGGTTGTAGCGGGCTCAGTTTTAAAGCTTCTTAAATGTGAATATTTTCTGGTTTCTTTACTCCTCTGTGACAGTAAACTGAATATCTTTGAGTTGTGGACAAAACAAGACATTTTAGGACGTCATCTTGGGCTTTGGAAACACTGATCAACATTTTGCACCATTTTCACGAGACATTTTATAGACCAAACAACTAATCGATTAACCGAGAAAATAATTGACAGATTAATCGACGATGAAAATAATCGTTAGTTGCAGCCCTAAATTAATTTAGAATATTTTGAGGTTCCATAGTCCTCGGCCATGTCTTAAGGCAAAAGCTTTTTTACCCGTCCCAAATGGCGACACTCTGAACCTGCTGTCAAACCACCTCCGCGATCTCTCCCCAAAAAAAAATCGGTTTCTTTAACTTGACGTAAATAATCATACAAATGGAAACAGCAGAGCAGACCTTTGGACCGTCTCTCCTTACAGAAATTCATGGTGGTGCACTTAAGCCCTGTTTCTACTAAGAAGTTCCTGGTAATTTTAGTTCCAGGTCCTCAAGGAACTAAAAGGTTCTTAGTCCATTGTTGTCTGTCGAGAAGACGGCAGCAGAGCCTAACTTTACCAAACAAAGAAACATTTTCTACCATCGTCCTAAAATGGTCCTAAATCGATACTAGAGTACTTCCTTGTTTATGAATGAAGCGGTACACAAGTTGAAGCCGTTGGAACAGCTGTGTCTGTTTTACCAATCAGCGACGGGGCTGTCGCAATAACCACAATATTGCAACGTCGCGCTATTGACAAGCCATGGAATGACAAGCAACTGACACAACCGCTATGTTCACATTTTTTTCTTTTTAAATTCTTTGCGATGAGTGCGTCGCATCTTTTGTATATATCCAGAGCTAGGACTCTACCTTGTGCGGACATTTTTACTTCATGAGACATTTAAAGCGTCTCAGCTGAAAAAAAGGGGACATTCCTTCACCGCGACAGCCCTAATCCCTGCAAACTCCACCCTAAAAGTACCTGTACTTTCAGAGAGAGTATTACCCCCCCCGACCAGAGCCTTTTTGAGAGGTAAAAAGTCCCCGGAAAATCTCCCCAGAACTTAATTTAGACCCTGGTCCCTGCGGTCGAAACGCAATGAGTTCCTCAAAAGGTTCCTAGTTCCAGGGGAAAGTTCACACACTAAAAGTGATGGAAGTTGTTGAGTGAAAAACGCCATAGTGTTCCCAGGGTTCTTACCTGTAGTAGAGGAGCTCTGACTCCAGCTGGAGGATGTGCCTCTGCAGCGCCGGCACATGGCTGGCCTTGGCTTCCAGTTCCTTCACCTTACCCAGGCCGCTGAGCAGCGCCTGCCTGGCCTCCTCCACCTTCCTCCTCATGCCCACCTGCTCCCTCTTCAGGGCCCGGTTACAGTCCTCCAGAGCAGCCACAGTCTCTTTAGAGCTCCACAGCTCCTGCTCCAGTCTCTCGTTACACAGCATGGCCTCCTCCACCTGCAGGTCTCTGGAGCTCCGCAGCAGCTCTATCTCGTGGATGATGGTCTGCAGGCTCTTCAGGTTGCTGTAGGTGCTGCTTTGCATGTTGCTCAAACTCTTCTGGGCAGCTTGTTTCTGGTGGACAGCCAGACAGCCGTCCTCTGGTTTATGTTTGGAGTGGCTCTTCCATAGTCCTACCTGAACAGAGGAGCACCAGGTGACAATAGATCAAGATATTCATACACTTTCTAGGGCTGTCAAAGTTAACGCTATAATAACGCGTTAACGCAAAAAAATGTTAATGCCACTAATTTCTTTATTGCATTAACGCAACTTGTGAATTTTGGGTTGTTGCGGGCTCAGCTTTAAAGGTAGTGAAGAAGTAGAACTGGCATGGCCATTTTCAAAGGGGTCCCTTGACATCTGACCTCAAGATATGTGAATGAAAATGGGCTCTATCAGCTCACTGACACACTGACAGCTGTTGTTGCCTGTTGGGCTGCAGTTTGCCGTGTTTATGATTTGAGCAAATTTATTTTTTACGCTAAATGCAGTACCTGTGAGGGTTTCTGGACAATATCTGTCATTGTTTTGTGTTGTTAATTGATTTCCAATAATAAATATATACATATATTTGCATAAAGCAGCATATTTGTCCACTCCCATGTTGATAAGAGTATTAAATACTTGACAAATCTCCCTTTATGTCACATTTTGAACAGATAAAAAAATGTGCTATTAATTTAATCGCGATTAACTATGGACAACCGTGTGATTAATCACGATTATATATTTTAATTGATTGACAGCCCTAGTAAAAATCCTGTCAGATGGTGGACCCTAGGAAAAAAAATCAGGGGGTCTGTGGTCTAATTTGTGTCAGTTAGGGGTCCTTGACTTGAAAAGGGAACCACTGGTCTATATGTCCTTCAGACAAGGGCTGGGCAATATATCGATATTATATCGATATTGTGATATGAGACTAGATATCGTCTTAGATTTTGGATATCATAATATGGCATAACACTACAGTAAAGTGATGTATTTTTCTGAACTTACCAGACTGTTCTAGCTGTTTGCTTTTACCAACTTAGTTCCACATTACTGATGATTATTTATCAAAAATCTCATTTATAGGCTAAATATTTTGTAAAAGCACCAATACTCAACCCTTTAATATCGTCACAATATTTATATTGAGGTATTTGGAAAAAAATATTGTGATATTAGATTTTCTCCATATCACCCAGCCCTAATACAGACAAGGTTGGTGAGAAGGGGAGCCCTATAAGCACCCCTGCTCCCAGATGCAAGGATTACTATGGTGCGTAATGGCACTAGGGGGCTTGTATGATCCAACTGAATGATATATTACATTCTAAGAATATAGACGGCCTCATATTCAAAACTTAAGTACGGTTTTGTGAGTTTATCCCTCTTCTACTCAGCAGAATAAACTCTGCTCTCACCTGCAGAGCCAAACAGCGAGCATCGCTGCTCTGAAGCGCAGCTCTCATGTCCTCAATCAGCTCCCTCAAACTCGCATTCTCATCCTCCAGCTTGGATATTCGGTCCTCCGCTTCCTCCAGCGCCACGATCTCCTCGTAGCACTCCTTGGTGCAGGATCCGAGCCTGCAGCCGGAGGCGTGCCGTCCCTCCGAGGAGGAGGGAAAGGAGTCTCCGCCGCTCCCCCCCACAGACAGCAGCTTCTCTCGCCGCCTCAGAGGGCTCCTCAGGCGGATCTGAGTCTCTATGTGCTCGCTGTCTTTCCCCACCAGCAGCCGGCCGTTCTCATACTGACACCCGGCTTTGGTGCTGAAGAATCCGCACAGTTTGGCGTGGAAGTGTCTGAAGGTGAGCTCGTTGGGTAGATTATCCAACACACCGGTGCACTCTGCGTCCTCCGAGTCTTTGTTCAGCCCCAAAACCTCACACAGGATGTTAAAGTCCTCCACTGAGATTTTCCCTCCACCTTGGTAGTCCATATGATGGAAGATCTCCTGCAGGTACTGATCCAGCCCGGTGGCCAGAACTATGATCTCGTTCTCCACCCCCCGGTCCAGTCCGTAGTGGTACGCCAGAGTGCTGACGACCCATTGTGTCCTGCGCGCTGGTCTGCTGTACGGATCAATGGAGTCTAACGCGTCCTGCATCATCTCTACTGAGAAACATCCTCAAACTTTACTCAAAGTTACTTTGTTTCCTCCAGCATCGTCCTAAGTGTGTGTGTGTGTGCGTGTGTGTGTGATCGTGTTCATCCTCTCGACGCAGACTGGCGCAGCTGAAACGAGGCGTGTGTTAAAACTGAGCACATTTGAATTTAGCACTGCCCCCAAAACCCAGAACCAGGGGTCCCAACAAACCAGCACTCAGTAACACACACACACACACACACACACACACACACACACACACACACACACACACATAGAGCCCACTATAACGCTCTCACAGTGCAGTTTTCTCTGGGTCTAATTGCCACCAGGTGTGTAAACTTTTGTCATTCACTTGGGTTTAGACCCTGTTAAGATGTAAGATGCCCAAGAGACTAATATGTAGTGGAGCAGAGGTACACTGTCTTTTTTCAACTGAGGAATTTTTACTGCATACACAAGCTCATGTGGGGCTTTTTGCACAATTTGCACCTCACTTTACCCCTTAAGCCTATAATGCATGAGCTCCTTTCTATGCAGGTTTTCACTAAAGCCTCTGAATGCGATGCTCACCTGTAGCTACACCAGTGGTAGTATTTTAGTAAAAATACTAATGAATAATAGTCTACTCAGTTACAAGTAAAAGTCCTGCATTCAAAATCTTACTTACAAAAGTACAGAAGTATTATTATCAAAATGAAAAGTAAAGTATAGGTCTATACTCATTATGCAGAATGGCCCATTTCAGAACAATATATTGTGGATTAAATCATTTGTGCAATAATTCCACTGTGCAATATTGTCATTAATACTGCATTTATACTGTACATTCAAAAATATACTTATTAATTTCTAATTCATACTATTCTGGCTTTTATATTTAACACACAATAGATCCTACTTCTCAGCATTTTGTATTTGCTTATTTGCACTGTGGTTATTTGTTATATATTGCACGTCTTAATGCAAATATTTGTACATATTTCATATACTCTCATTTTATTATTTTTAATTTTAGTATTTATATTTCTTTATATTGTGTTTATACTTTAGCGATTAGTACACATTGTAGCATTATGTACATTTTACAAACTCCTTTCTTCTTACATTATCTTTATAGGAGAGCAACTGTAACGCCACAATTTCCCCTCGGGAATCAATAAAGTATTTCTGATTCTGATTCTGGATTATAATTATTGATGCATTAATGTGTTCATCACTTTAATGTTGCAGCTGGTAAAGGTGCAGCTCATTTTAATTACTTTATATACTGCTGGGTAGTTAATACATCATGTATTAGTTCATCTAATCTTAATCTGCACAGTAACTAAAGTTATCAAATAATGTAGTGGAGTAAAAAGTACAATATTTCCCTCTGATATGTAGTAGAGTAGAAGTGTAAAGTAACATAAAATGGAAGTACTCAAGTCAAGTAAAAGTACCTCAAAATTGTACTTAGGTGAGCTACACAGTCCACAAAAGTGCCTCTCCATGTTTAGGCCATAGATATACTACCCTGCTTTATACAATGTAAATCAGTCATATTTAGATTTTGTTTATAACTTGCCTATATTATGCCAGTTGATTTTTTTCCTGTGAGTTTTTATTTTAGTACCCCATACACCCATATCTATTTGCATCTAAGCTTGTCCTTGCAGATCATCAGTCTATCAGTGCAAAATCTCAGATCCAATTGATAGAGTTTCTTATCTCCCCACTTTAGCCTATTTATTGCTGCCTTCAAGTCCCCCTCGTAACTTCCATGTCCAAATGGATCCTGTAAGAAGAAGTACTACTGCAACGAATGTAACTTAAATTTAGGATGTGCTAGTAAAGTGTCTACCTGGTACTGGCGTAATGTTTTGTAAAAGGCAACAGATCTATCTTAACAAATTATATAGCACTAACCTTATGGTGAAATCATACAGCCAATCAAAATAAGTCAACTACAAAGCTTTCAATATTATTTTATAGTAGCCTAACTTAACTGTACAACTCACAACACAACACTCTCATTTTGGCTTCTTTGGCAATATTCCTTTCATGACATTCAATGCAAATAAATCTTCTTGAATTGAACGATAAAGAAATAAAAACATACGAGTAGTCTTATGAATTCCGACAGTCTCATCAGCACGTGAGAGCAGCGTCACGCCTCACTTCCTTCACTACAGCGGTTGTCATGGCGACGCGTTGCACTCAGAGATCACATAGGTTGAAGTTTGTGTGACAGTTCAGCACTTTACTACAGCACATTACATTCATTTAAGTTGTTTTGATTAACTGACACATGATGTAACTTCTGTATCAACAAGACTTTAAAGTCAGATTCTTCATATCCGGACCGACAGGAGCTCAGGTGAGCACACAAGAGAAACAACATGTAATATTGTTTTAATATTAAATCATTAATATTAATCCTCAAACACAAGAGAATTTGCAGTTATTACTTTTTATTAGCCCTACATTTACAGAATGAGATAGCTAGCTGACTTATTTCAGTGATGAAAAACACATCACCTAACTTATATACAGAGGAGAGGAGAATATTGTACTCAAGTAAAAGTACTGTTACTTTAAAGACAATATACTCAAGTAAAAGTACTGTTACCTTAAAGACATTTTACTCAAGTATAAGTACTGTTACCTTAGAGACAATATACTCAAGTAAAAGTACTGTTACCTTAAAGACAATATACTCAAGTAAAAGTACTGTTACTTTAAAGACATTTTACTCAAGTAAAAGTACCATTACTTTAAAGACAATATACTCAAGTAAAAGTACTGTTTCTTTAAAGACAATATACTCAAGTAAAAGTACTGTTACCTTAAAGACATTTTACTCAAGTAAATGTACTGTTACTTTGAAGACATTTTACTCAAGTAAAAGTACTGTTACTTTAAATACATTTTACTCAAGTAAAAGTACTGTTACTTTAAAGACAATATACTCAAGTAAAAGTACTGTTACCTTAAAGACATTTTACTCAAGTAAAAGTACTGTTTCTTTAAAGACAATACACTCAAGTAAAAGTACTGTTACTTTAAAGACATTTTACTCAAGTAAAAGTACTGTTACTTTAAAGACATTTTACTCAAGTAAAACTACTGTTACTTTAAAGACATTTTACTCAAGTAAAAGTACTGTTACTTTAAAGGCATTTTACTCAAGTAAAAGTACTGTTACCTTAAAGACAATATACTCAAGCAAAAGTACTGTTACCTTAAAGACAATATATTCAAGTAAAAGTAATGTTACTTTAAAGACATTTTACTCAAGTAAAAGTACTGTTACTTTAAAGACATTTTACTCAAGTAAAATAAAGGTACTTGTGTAAAAATGTAGCTACTCTGAGTAAACGTTACTGCGTTACATAAAAAAAAAAAAAAAAGGGGGGGGAGGGATGATATATGATATTAGGCCTACTGTTAAATTAAAGAACATCTTTAGGCTACAAAATAGATTGCATTAAATGTCAACTTACAGTGGAACAACATCAACAGCAAAATCCCTTCTGTCCAAACCCACAGATCATGAATGCTCAGCAGTCTGTGCATTCAACCGATTATCAATTGACCGGCTCGCTGTACATTATCCCTTACTTAATTTAATAATTATTTACACCAATCTAGGGTAAACCCATTCCTTTCCACCAGAAAATATTCCAGACCCCCTAGTAACTGATAAATATTGACACATATCTTATGGCTCGTGTGGTCACTACATTTTTATATGAATTATTCTTGTATGTTTTCGATCTTGTAAAGGACTTTGTGATGTTATGTCTGTGAAAAGTGCTATATAAATACATTTTACTTACTTACTTATCTCAAACTAATGTGTAAACGGATAAGGAAAAGGGTCATTAAAATCTACTTAAACTGTTAATGGCTTTGGAAATTAATGTTTTTAAGGTATTTAATTTTCACCTTTTGAAATTAATTGACAAATTAATGACTGGCTATCAGGTGTTTTCAGGGATAAACTAAGGATTAATTAGGTGTAATTAGGTACATGAAATGTTGGCACAAAAATCCCTTTGCTGTCCTTTTTCATTCACAGTTTTCTATGTTCTATGTTTTTCATGGAAAATGTCACCGTGGAATCAGACCCCATGGACAACACGTCGGAGACGGGTCTTTGTAATTCACAGTCAGACTGTGATGATGGAGATGTTACTGATAAACGACAGGAAAAGGTCCTCGTCCCTGAGACTGATCTGTTGTCCACGGAGCATAGTTTGGAAAATATGTCAGATTCAACAGAGGATATCACAACATGCACAGATGACGGCTCCTATTACATCACATGGACGGTTTACATGGCCCTGCTTGTCCCAAGAGGTAAGTTTGTGCTGAAATAACTACTATAATGTACAATTAAGTTCATCCTTGATCTCATTCATAAACATTTGTCCCTTTCTAGGGGAAGAAGCTGAAGCTCCTGAAACTCCGAAAAAGGCGAAGAAAACAAATAAAGATTCATCTGCTGTTTTGGTGAAAGCCCATAAAGCTCAGAGCTGCTATCATATTGAATACAAGTTGTTACCAGGCGATACAGAGACAGTCAAAGTGGACCTCGTAGTGTTTGGGCCGGTAGCAAAGATGTACAAAGAAGATGAGTTCAAGGTAACCATGACCTGCTGCATGTGTGTCCCTTCATGAACAATTCATGAGCATCCTGAATGAACAACAATAAAGTAGTCTAGAGTTACAGTTATTGACCCATCACTGCACATGATGTTATTAGGGTTGATGATTTCTGGTAATAGTAAGTGCCTCTAATGCAGAAATACATTTGTGTATTTTGTAACAGATTCTGAGGACATGGCATGAAGGAGATCAGACGTGGGTTGGCTGGACCCAGAGTTTTAACGTCAGAGTCGACAGGGAGATGCTGATCAGTCTACTTCCTCATAAGATCGAGCTCCGGTTATGGAACAGTAAGGACAAACTGTCCAGCCAGGCCCGCTACGAAAGACTGAAAGCCCTCAGACTGACACAGGATCAGCCTGAAGATGCAACAGACACGTGTGGTGAGCATCAAAGTCAACTTTCCCCAAAATGACCCAAACATTATACTGTGTTTTTATACTCAATTATATAATGGAAATGATATCTTTATTCTAAGGTTGTATCAAGACCATGGTAAACAAACTGAGGTCCTCATGTGAGAGGAAGTCAAACACATCTAAAAAGCACAGAAGTGATAAACTGTCAGAAACAGGTACATCTAAAATCTTTGCTAGATGTCATGCTAAGACATTTTTTTGTGTAAGCTATGATAGATATATTTTTCATAACCCTGTTTATAGAAAATGACTTGGCTCCTTTCACCAAAACAGGATTTCAAAAACCCACAATTGATGCTTTCGACCTCGAGGAAATCAAAAAGAATGGCACTGCCTCAGCTGAAATCAGTCCCATTCGTTTGTTGGCGGGTGAGTCAACCTTTTATTCACATGAATAGCCTCTAAAACAGTATTTAAAACAGAGCTGCGACCCCTCATCATCAGTTGTTTATGTCTCCTGGTCTTAATTCTACTATTAAAGGCCTGAAGAGGTAAAATTATCCAGTAATTCAATTGAAAAAGACCGAAAAAAAATCCTCACATGTGCAGCAGAAATATGTTTTTTGTGGTTCTTGCCCTCTTAGTTGCCTTGCAACCCCTCAGATTTATCTTGCGGGAGAAAATGTAATATAATTATAGTTATATGATGGCCAAAAAATGTGGACCAATGTCATTACTGCACAAGCAAAGTTATACAACTCTTTTTTAGGTATTACTTGTTGTATTAGACTACATTAAAGAGGGTTAATGTTCTTCAAAAAAATTTTTTTTTTGTGACTGCCAGGTGAGACCTCGCTGACTGAGCGTTTCCCAGTCTGTTCATCTGGTGTATTTGAGGTCATGTGCAACATCTCTCTGGACAGACCGTTAATATCTGACCAACTAAAGGCTGATCTGAACCCACTGGTCATCACGATTTTATCAGCCACATCAATGCCTTCATCCCCGGTCCCTTTCCACGTCCTACAGGTGCGACTTAAATCTCACTTAATGTTTACTGACACTGACTACGTTTACATGCACAAAATACTACGGATATAATCCTACTAAGCTGTTTACATGGCTAATGAATATGAATATTCCACTTAATATTCCCATGAACATGCAGCCGTGCGTACTCTAATTACCATGTGAACACAGCTTCCCTCTTTCATTCCTTCAACCACCTTCTTGAAAAGGTCGGCGTTGCCATATTTGAACATATCCAAAAACCTGTTGATATCCAAGTCTTTCATAATGTTTAACAGTAGGTGTGTTTCTCCTCCTTTTCTTTTGGCCATGCATCTCTGCAAACTGTCGGCTAGTTGGTTTGTGTACAACGCACAGAGCTGGACGTAAACAGGCAAGAAGCCGTGTGTTGCAAACTGCCATAAAAACCCCAATTGAGACGCATATTCTGAAGGTGCTGTATACATGTCCAAAAAATGCTCATTAAACCTGAAATAATGTCGGCACATCACACATGTCCTAATCGGAAAATGCTCTATTCAGAATATCCAAACATAATATGCTGTTTACATGACCCGTATCAAATGTGGAATATTGGGCCCTATCTTACACCCGACTGATGCAGTTGTCATTTTCACGCCCAGCGCCCACGTTGTGTAAGTAGCAAATGTACTTGCACCCATCTGTGCGCCCACAGGTGTGTTGGTCTTAAAATGAGGTGTGGTCAGGTGCATTGTTGGCGCATTGTTAGCAGAAAGCGATTGCGCCATTGACCAACAGAAACCTGGTCTAAAGTCTGGCGTAGTATTTTCCTGCTATGTAAAGGGTGCATTATTCAGATAGTAAGATGCACCTACAGGCAGATTCACAACACGCACACACTCCGTTTCCTCAGCAAAAAACGTCTCACTTCTCCAATTTGCCAAATCCGCCTTTTAAATAACAACGTGCCAATGTGCAGGCACACCTGGCTTTTAAAGGGAATGAGAGATGACACTCTGATTGGTTTAATTCCTGTTACGCCCAAAACACACCTATGATTAATTAAGAGACTATATACAACCCCTTTGACCCTTGCATCTTACTTTGCACCCAGATTATGCGCCGCTTAACTATCTAAAAGTGGAGTTGGACACGCCCTAACCCTTAGTCTTATTCAGAATAATAGTGGAATATTAGTGTACATGTTAACATCGTCACAATTATTACATGGCTTGTACTGTACACATATGTTGAACACATTCCCTCCTCATTCACTAATTAGCTTTTATAAGTGATAAAATTTGATTTGCAAGATTTGACATTTAGCAGTGAGCTTTGATATGACTTAGTTATTTTTTGTTTTGTTTTCCCAGGAAAAGTGTGTGCCTGTATATTGCCAGTACAAGTTCCATAACTTGAACATGCACAGAACAAACTACCACGAGCACGGCACCAACATCTACTTCAGAGATGTGAATGTGATCCTGACCGGCTTGATGAGTCCTGCAGAGCTCAAAGAGTTCCTCTCCGGTCCTCCTCTTGAGATAGAGGTTCACGATCGAGACAGAAAGCTGGAAGAAACCCCAAAAACTCCAGCAGTGTTTGGCTCAGATGATGACATCCTGCGTGGTGCGACGGCAACGTTAAAACAGAAGACGGCAGTCATGAACTCTCACGGTGTTGCAAGCCTGAACTTCTCTGAGCTGCTGCTTGGGAAGAAAAGCCTGAAGGTGCACTTACAAATCAAATGCTGCCCTCCACCTGCGCTGCTGGACAGAAGATGACGGCCACAGCAGCGAGCAGAGAACCAATGCCACAAGGTCATTATGTTGATGCCAATTCTCAACTCAAAGTCCAGGTTGAGATAGCTTGTCCACTCAACATTAAGAAGGACAGCTGTGAGTCCTGTGATGGTCCGTTTGGGCGCATCATCTACCTCTTTGACTACAACAACTTCTCTTTGATGACCAAGCTGAGGTCAGAAATCCTCAGAATCAATGCATCAGCTTTCCATCTGGGCTCACACTCAATGGAAAACACAGAGAGAGCCCTATCAAATTACATAATGAATTTCAAGCACGACGAGAGCAAGGATCTGGACTTTGTTACTGGATTCCACGTGCTAGATAAGAGGACACACATCTTTGTTCTGGAAGGGCTGAAGCATAAAGCAGTGAGGAGACTTTGGGAGGCTGTTCCTATGAAGTAAGCCAATGAACACCACGTTGCCCCCGACAGACCGCGCTAACAGTTTTCAGCTGTGCCGTCTATTTGAATACAGTGTTTAAATTCCAATGAGAATCCTGCAGCTTGTGTGATGTTTTGCAGGCTAAGTGGGAGTGAGGAGGAGCAGGTGATAGTCCTCTACAATTCAAACCTGGCTTTCTTCAAGCGCATCTATGACTCATTAGACGTGGGCCTGAGTCCTATCCACTTATACGAGTCACTGGAGACCATCATGAGACAGCCGCTGGTCTACGTTAGAGGCATGGTCCCCCAACCCTGCTTCCAAGCTCTGTTAAGGTACGCATATAGTGAGAGTACAGTGGCCTTAAAGGACCATACCTGTGATTTACCTGTTTTACTCCATTTACTACAAATCATGAATACTGTACTAACTAAACGAGATGGAGTTTACTCAGTAATGATAATGCAGATAGTAAGTATATTTTGTGTAATATAACTACAATAGACTTTTTTACAGTTTGCAAACAATGATGACGTACGTAAGTGTGCACGCAGTCAAGTTATGCAAGGGAATTAACCACCAAAGGTCGTGAATGCAACCTAAAGAAAACTCTGAAACAGTCGTGATCCTGTCGAAAATTCTGTAGAAATTGAGCCCATTGTTGGGATATCGATTCTGACAACCAAACATACTGATGCTGGTAACAGTTTTAATTCAATGTTTAAAGTTTGTGAACTTGTTTGGATGTCTGAGGCAAAACGCCACTGCCGTTACCAACATGTGCACGTGCGTATTTTTGATGACGTTGGCTGTAAAATGGTCATGTAACTAAAGTATACATGATTTTTAGTTAAGCAGCTTTAACTTGTAAAAACACTGGTATGATTCCTCAACTCCTGCATGAAGTAATCTATTACAAGTTGACTAAATACATGAAAGGCCATGTATATTTTTGGATAAAATGTGTAATAAATAGCATAATAGACTTCACCATGGTAATGTCTGAGACGTGCTTTTATTTTTCCTATAGGTTAAGCCAGCTTTGTCAAGTAAGGCAACTCAAAGATGCGGTGCAGTGCAGCCTCTTCCCCTCAGCTGACATGATTCTCAGCATGAGCAAGTTATACGGCACAGATGCCGAGCAGTGGGAGCAAAATGCCGGAGCAAACACGGAGGTGGACGCGACCACTCTGCCTGTCCACATGAAAAGACACGCACTGCTCGACGCACACAATACAGAGTACATGAGATGGAAACATAACAGCCAGCAGCTGATGCTCAAACAGTCCAAGGACTTCATTCAGGTCTGTAGGCCTAAATAATTCTGAGTAGAATCTGACTTATTCAACAGAGCCACTCATGTGTTGCATCATTTTCCAGGACAATATTAAAAAGGTGCAAGAGGAGAGTGAGCGGTTGCAGAAGCCGGAGGCTGCAGTATTAAGGATGGAACAGTCTGCAGACAGACCAGCTCACAACTACAGCATCCAGACCTTCAACTCAAATGAGCACGCCAAGCAGCTGCTCCGCAAAGAGATGGCTCAGGTTAGATCAATGTATACGATATAATGTACTATAGTGTTTGATAGATACATACTGTATACAGTGCATCTTAACATATCAGAGTACAGCTTGAGTGTAGCGCTGTAGCTTAACGGTGTGTGGTCCCTATCCACATGCTCCAAAGAAATAGGGGTCATCATTTCACCTCTACTACTGGGTCCATACAATCTAAATCAAGTCATCAGTTATAAAAATGTAAAAATGTCAACTACTAACTAACATCAGGGCAAGAATACACAAAATTCGACCAAACTGCTAAAACTCAGAGCCAGTCAAAATAACACCGCTATCTTATAACAACACGTTCTCATCCAAACTCCAACATGGCGACGGCTGAGTCGGTGGCTAGCAGCTAACGGTGCTAACAGTGAAAACAACAGCAACACTGCTGACAGAGCTAACCTAGTGTTAACCTGGGGGGGGGGGGGGACCGGAGGGGTGGGTGCTACGCTAACGCAACGGCGCCGTGGGTTGCCAAGAAGTGAAAATCAATATTCTACCGAAATGGCCTTTGTTGAACAATAATATATTATAAATATAATAAGTGTTTTGAGTCCAAAATGGCGGCAATGGATGTTGTCAAAAAAACACCGGAGTTTCGTCTCTTTGCTTCTATACTCTTTGACGGTGTTATCAGCTGTAACCGCCGTATGAGAGCAATGCAGAGCGGCGGCCGTGAGCTAGCCAGTGGGGCACGCTCACATACAAACATGCATGTGCGGCCAGCATGGCGATGTCAACAAAGCACAGAGAAGCTCTGATTACAACATACACAGAGGGAGAGTGACTTCATTCTCTGCTCAGGTAGACATTACTCCTCTGTATCTTTACATAGACAATAGTTGTTTGCTGCTATATGAATGCTCTGGATATCGTATAGAGCATCTTTAAAAGGATAACGCTGGTATTATTCAATACTTTTTGTGTGTGCTGGGACACATACAGGAAGTGTCCAGCGAAGAAGAACCTATATATATGTATTGTGCTTCTCTGGTGATAACTCCAGGTGCCGGGGCGGAGGTTCACCTACAGTCAGCAGTATCACAGCGCTACCGTGGAGCACGGAGACGGGACTTGGAAAAACGACTCCAACTCCACTGCTGCCTCTGCAGTTTGGTTCACGAGTGACAAGTCCAGAGTTCACCCTCGACACCCAGATGAGGCTCGTGTGGAAGAGCTGAGGAAGGTGATGGGGGGGGGGGGGGGGTTCACAGGAACAGGAATGCTCAGTTTATTGGCATTCCCAGGAATCTGAGCACAGGGATAACATTTTTATGACCGTTTACTTTCTCTGTCCAAATAGCACATAATAGGACATGACTAATAATATTAACCATGCTGTTCTCTCCAGAGGTATCCAGTGATAGGGTGTGTAGACGGTTTGATAATACTAGTGTTCACTGTGCTTCCAGCCATGGAGAGAGAACATCCTACATGCCAACATATTGCAGCCTACACTATCAAGGGACACATGGGTCTGGAGCCAGCGCTATGAGGACTTCCAGATCCACAGCAAACCTCCTCCTTTCTTCAGCCCACCTCCTGCCACCATTCACCTGGCCGGTAGGCTGCGCTGCATCAACCAATCACCATAAGACATTTGACCACTAAACACCTTTCATATATCAGACCAGTTTGTTGTATGATGGTTTATTTTTCCTGTGAGTAACTGTAAATGGCTATGAGAGCCTAGGCTGTAACTAGCATCTAGCATTGCACTAAATTCAGCAGTCAGAGTATCCAAGAGTGGATTTTTTCCTATAACTGTCTGGGCTGTGAGCTTTTTCCTCGATATTGAGGGCCAATATTGATATGTTTTGATTGAAGCTCCAGATGGCGGCTGTTTGAGCCAGTATCAGCTTTTGCTGCTGAGTAACACACTCCCACGCCACACTGGAGAATAGATTTGGTCAGGGAGGAACCTCCGTGATATCAGCAGTGAACAAAATGATCTGTTAATGTCTGTCTAACCATCCAGTGAAGTAAAACCAATGTCTTGCCTGTTTAGTTTATCGGTTATATGAACAGAAAAGCATAAAATCTAGAGTTTTGAAGTGGGTGTGCTGTTGGTCCTCCTCAGGAGACCGTCTGCAGGAGGAGCAGCTCGAGGCAGCCAGAGCTCAGTACTGTCGCTGGCTGAAGAAGCTGCTTCCTGGCGGCAGCACCAACCCACCAGGCAGCGGCCCCTTCCCAGAGTTCAAGTGTCACATGAGAGGAAACTCTGAGAGGGTTCAGGATATACTGAAAGATGAGCCGAAAAAGTATTCACTGAGGAAACCAGGCTTGGTGCTGAAGGTACGATATTTTAGGTTATTTAGAGATGACTCGGTTTTGGACAGAGCTGATGCCCTAATGAACACATAAACTGTAGGAATATCTGGACAGCAGCACATTTTCTGATGCTGTGACTTCATACCTTCGTGTCTAAAATACGTTTAGCTGCTGTCCCCGTCCACAGCAGTACATTGCTTTGCTCCCGTGCGGTAACTCCTGCCTGTTTCTCCAAACTGGGGTCGTGCCGACCGTCATCTACTGTAGGTAATAAACTGACTATGGAGAAGTACCTCGTACAACCCCACTTCAAAACACCCAAACTATCCCTTTAAGGCCAAAGTAAGAAGCTGTGTTGATCCTAAGGCCACTTGGTGGAATTCTGTTTTGTCTTCTGTACTCCGAGGGGCAAATTCACAAAAGGATTGCGCGACTTTTGCGGCTGCTAAACCGGCACAAATAAGACAAAAAGAAACGCTCGAAGCACCCGCAAACTGAGGCGGAATATGGGACAGTGGGCCCCTGGGCCCGGACGTATAAAAGGCCCCCCCGCAGGCCATGAACACTGACTTGCAGCCAACAGCACAATAATTACACTTTATACACACAATTAACGCCAACAGGATATTAAGCTTACGTTCACCTGCATCTCAACAGGATTTACAGCACACATAAACACAATTAACGCCACCACAGTAATAACTAAGACACACATTCACCTGCATCTCAACAGGATTTACAGCACAGCAGTCAGATGCAAAAAAGGGGCAAATTGTAGTCAGCTACAAAACATTATGGGTGTGTTTGCGCTGTAAGATCATCAGTGCAATATCTTTTGGTCTCTACCAACTAAAATATCCAGTGTTGCCAGGTGGGAAATATTAAACTATCGTACCAGAGGCTTAAAATTAATTTTGAGGAAAATTATCATACGCAAGTGATAACCACAAAAACAAATAGGCGTAAATATGTAATTTTACAAAGCACGTAAACGACTTTCTGAAATGCCTATAAATCTCCCCACCTCGTTTTTTTTTTTTGTTAAAGTGGAAGGGGGTATGTGTCCATGAGACTAACAATTTTTGTAGCCTACCATTAAAAAATTAAATTACAAGACGGGAGGGAGAGAGAGCGACTAAGCATGATTGACTGGAAAGAGGTCACCTTAGAAGAGATGCATAAACACAGACGTAGGATCCATATTTTGCTATCCAGAAATGAGCTAAAGTAGACAGCACAGACTGAAACCAACTACTTGGTAAGTGTCACAAAATGGTCAAATTATCGTACATTATGGGACTTTTGGCATTACTGATCGAACATCAGTCCACAGAGGACAAAATTATTGTTTACCACAGAGATTATTTTCTGCAGGTGACAATAATAACCTTCAGTTTGTGAGCAAACTGCCGTTTTGTGTGTTGCAGCCTTTGCCTCAACTGTCTGTGATGAACCTGGGCGACAACGAAGCGGAGGAAAAGACGAGCGTGGCTCTGGCCCCGGGCCCGTGTGAGGACTGCAGCCTCAGCAGCAAAAACAACGCCATCCCCAGACACATCTCTCAGTACAACAAGTACCACTACATGTCAGTTTAAGTTAGAATCTTTATTCAACAAAAAAACAGCTCAACAGATACTCGAGAAAATAATAACAAGGTTTTGTGTTCATCCGGTATGTTCTGTTGCTTCTTACAGTGGATTCAACGAGCAGCATTCGTTCCTGTACAAGCGGACGGCCCTGCCTCTGACCGACGAGGAGAAGAGCGTCTTCACTTTTCAAAAGCATGAACCCAACATGTCAGCTGTCCAGCCTTTCAGGAATATTAGTAGAAGCCAGAACCCACAAAAACTGTACACTGTAGACCAATAAGCATTAAGCTAGTATCTTGTGCATTTATTAATCACAGCACTAAGAGCACTTTGAATAAAGCTCATACGATGCCATCAGAAGGGAACGCCCATTTTCCAAAGGTGTTATCTGTGAAGCCACGGTTATTAAAATACAGTACCTAGTAACATAAATCTCTTAATTTATCAATCAGATGTACAGATAATATCATCCAAAGTGAAAAGATAAATCATTGGAACTGTGAATTGTCTGAATAGAGGAGACACTTCTATAGAGAGGTGAAGTCCCGCCCCTTCCGGTGGACCACATGGGACCTTATTTCAGAAAAATATGTACTGTAGTCAACGGAGAGAGATAAATATTTTTTTGATCCCGTTTGAATTGCCCCATGAATCACACATATGATGTTTGTCAATTTAAAAGATACTTTTTCAAATCAAGAAAGTCTCAGTTTGTTGTAGAATCATTTAGTTTTGTGTGAAACCGCTCAGTGAACTACATCTCTCGTCTATACGTCACCAACGCTAGCTAGCTAGCTAACTTAGCTTTGACCACGCACGGATGAAACGTTATCTGTGTTTTATCCAGCGACTCCTGGTGTTTTTATCAGCTGGGAAGAAAAAAGAGCGATCAGACCCGTTGCTGGTGTGAGTTCATCCCAGTAGGAAACACACAGACATCGTAGCTTCAGAGAGAGAGACGTCACTTGCGTGACTTTTGGGTGTGTCATCTTTCTAATTACGTTTTTTCACAGTCTGATACTTCAACAGTTTTATAACAAACTGAGACTTTCTTGACTTGCAAAAAATATGTTTTCAATTGACAAATATGTGTGATTCATGACGCAATTCAAACAGGATAAAAAAATTTGTCTCTCTCCGTTGACTACCGTTTTTACAAAATAAGGTCCCATGGCGGTCCACCGGAAGGGGCGGGACTTCACCTCTCTATCATGGTCACATGGTGATGGTGCTCAGTATGTTCTTTCCAGAGGGTGAGAGCAGACGTACGCTCGGTTCTCCAAAACCTGCTTGGCGATCTTCTTGATGTCGGCATCGTTGTTCTCAGGAGAGTCTGGAACGGATCGACATGGGATTTACAAAACACATTTCAAAACACAACATTAATCTCATCTGTCTGGATCGTGTCACCGGATAAACTCTGGATTACATAAAGGGCATTAAAAAAACAAAAAAAACACGCAGTGTGAAAATGAAAAGCAGCGAGGGGCTCGAGTGTTGGTATGTGGGGGTTTGTTGGGGAAATTCCGCAACACATGCAAGTCTTTTGTACTGAGATGCAGTAAAAAAAAAAAAAAAAAAAAAAGGGGTGAGGGGCTGTTCTCAATTACCATTTCATGTTGTACTTACGTTTTTGCAACTGAGTCATCATATAATTGTTCTTGAAGAAAGCCTCGCTGCAGAATGTGTTTGCGAGCAGCACCTAGAAAAATGAACAATGCTCACTCATCAAAACCTGCAACTGGAAAACACTAAATATGATGCAGGAGGCCGTTAAAATGTCAGAAAGTGATCAAAACAATTGCAAACATTTGTAGCTTCAGTTTTCATCCGCAAACACGAGACAACACATGGAAACATTAGGCACACATTTCATCAATAACCCAACAAAAATATATCGGATTAGCACTTTTCTACACATCATGGAAAGAACTGCAAAACCAAACATGAACAATCAAGCTTTTATAATCACAGTGGATCTACACTGGATGAAAGCTTAATGATTGAAGCCACATTCGCTTAAAATAATTCAGAACTTGGTTTGAATTACTCTGTGATCCTCAGGCGAAACATTTCAGTCTTAAACAAAAAGACACAAATGACTATTTTTGGAAAGGAATTCAGTTAGACAGGATCTCTACAGTCTCTCTGTGTGCGTGTTTTACATAAAATACAAAAGGTGGGCCGCTGCATGTTTGCCTGTAGCTACAGTGGAGAGGAACACTGCTGCCCATCTTAAACACAGACATGGTGTTGCAAAAGAGGATAATACGAAGCATTCACTGCCTTCTTTAATGTCTCTCTGTTGCGTGGTTGTGTGCTCTGTTTTGCTCCACAGCACACACTAACCTACAGTTAGTGTTGACACTCTGACATCCTGCTCTCCATCTACATCTGCTCTGATTAAACCTGTTTTCCCCATGCAGGTGGAGCAGCACAGTTTACAACCATAGACTGTATATACAGTAAGAAGTGGACGTAGTCACCGTGACATCACCCATTGGTTTGTGGACTGCTGTTTTGAAGCCTCGAGTTCGGCATTTTAGCCGTCGCCATCTTGTTTTTTTTGCAACCAGAAGTGACAAGAGAGGGGGGAGCTAAGTACAACTTAACGCTGAATAAGACATTTTCAGGCGACCAAAATGTTACAATTAACTTTCATGAACTTAACACACACTGTGAAAGGGTTAAAGTTGTAATACGAAAACACGAACAGACTGTGGTAGCGACCTGTCAATCACAAGGTAGCCCCGCCCTAAAGCATCCCCTGCTTTATGGTCTATTTGACTCTAAATGGGACCATAATTTACTAAATGAACATCATGCTGTATTGAAGAAGACTTGAAACTAGCGATTGAGACCATAAACTCATGTTTACAATGTTTACTGAGAAGTAGGCTCATTTTCTCATAGACTTCTATACAATCTGACTTCTTTTAGCAACCAGAGGAGTCGCCCCCTGCTGGCTGTTAGAGAGAATGCAGGTTTAAGGCACTTCTGCATTGGCTTCACTTTTCAGACCCGGATGTAGCCCACTCTACTACTAATATTTAAGTGAAAATAATAGCTATATTAAATCTTAGTAACTACTGATAAGAGTTAATAGTCAAGTCACATGCAGATTATACAATTAAATGAAACATGTTTGCAATGAAAAAAGAAGAATAAAAGAACACAAAATTAATGGTGACACCATGTTGTGACATCCTGCTGCTGCTTTAATTTATTTCAGTTTCAACAGCTTGCTGCAGTGAAAACAGCCTGATCTAATTAGATAGCAATGTGTTTTATTAAAAGGGAAACTTTGATGTTTTTCAACCAGCTTTGTATCATTACAATGTGGGTAGAATATGCAAATAAATAATGCTTAACTTCCCTCCATGTTGCCAGCACTACACATTGTACTTCCACATATTTTGTATGCTCGCCTACACAGGGAGACGGGCATGGTGTAACGCTGGAATCGGACATTCGGGGCTACTTATATGAGCCAGAATACAGTGTGGAGGAATTACGGCGTATGGAGGAGGAAGAGGCCGCCACAGCCAAAAGTCAGACACCGCGAGCAACGAGCCCAGTGCATTCTGGTTGTTGCAGGTTTTCTCTCTTTTGAGCAAAAGGGAATACCACAGCCCTTTTTCTCTGTTTTCTCTGGTCCTGTAGCACCAATTTCAAAAATATTTGTGCATTTGTACTGCATAGACAGCCCAGTTTTAAGAAAAGACCGTCTTTCCAGCAGTGAAATACTTCTTTACACACCGGGGGCGTGAAAAACAAAAACACAAAAATGCAAAATACGTGCCTGCGAATATTATTTAAAAAATTACTATTGTGGAGCGCCACATTAAAAGCAAAGTATAACTGCAATTCATGTTCAAACCACATGTAGAGTAGGTGCTTCTTTTAAAGAAATGTCAAAGATCCAACCAGGAAACACAAATCAAGCAGGTGGTAGGAGGCTCAGATTACGAGACTCTTGCAAAACATAGATTTTCAGGTGTGTGTGGACAGACTTCCGAAATCGTGGCAAGTGGGTCAAACATGGCTAACCACCAAACTTATTCATTTGCCATCTAGTAATCATTAATTTTCAGTCTTCCATCTAACACGCGGAACAGAAACGCTCCTGTATTAAAGATACTACAAGTAACTTTAATTTTGTGTTGATTGTGGCGGTCCCTGTGGACAAACGTGGTAGTGTTTCCGAGCACCAGAGTCCCTTTAGAAAACCTCTCATTTTACTGCAGCAGGGTCCGACAGTCTGCCCCGCGCAGTCCTGGGTTCTGGTTCTCCCGTGCCTCCCTTCCCTCAATCGGGCCCAGCAATACGGCCTGAGCCTCCAGCAGCATGGTGTCAGTGTTGGCGCCCTGCGGTGAACGGCGGAGCAGCGAGGCGAAGCTTGGCTCCTCATATAGAGGAATCAGTATTAAACTGACTGTTTCATAACCAGTTAAAAGTTCCTCAAGGTAACTTTAACCAATCCAGCTGCTCACTACTCACGTTTTACTCACCCGAACATATTTTTACACTACAAATCTATTTTCTTCGATTTTACGTGCATAACTAGTAGTGCATGTGTGTTGGGCTCTGAGCGCCCGCCAAAACGCAGGTGACCTACACTCAATTCGGTGCCTGAACGCATCCTGTGTAGACACAGACGGAGGACTGAAGCTGTTTAGACATGCTGTGAGGATAAATATCGACCATGGTAGTGTATGGGATCAGTGAGGCTGCTTACTTTCAGTTATAAATGGTAATAGAGAAACTGATGTGTGTACCAGTCTGGTGAGGTAAATGGAAAACTGCTTTCAATATGAAAGATAGAGAAATTGACTCAAGATGAATATTAACTCCAGGTGTACAGGAGGCCGATAGCCTTTGAAGTTATGACTACTGTTTTGTAGCCAGGTCTATAACGGTTAATAGAAGATTTCATTTTCAATTCCTTAACAGGTCTTAATTTAAGCTTTGGTGTGTGTGTATGTGAGTGTATATAGTGTACACACCTCGTGGTCGTGATTCCTGAGCCCGATGCTGATGGAGCGGCTGGTTCTGGAAAGGACAGCTGTCATAGCGTAGAGGTTGATCAGCACATCTGCTACTCTCTTCAGGATGAGCTGCTCATCCACTATAGTCTGACGTCAACGGGGAAAAAAACAAGAACACTTCAATCATCGATCATTTCCAACGTCTGAAATGATTTCAAGTTGCTTCTGCTTTGATTGATAACATCATAACCAATTCTTTGAGCGAGTGAATACAATCTTCAGACTTGTCAGATCATGTTCCAGTACTCTTAAAATCAAGATTAATAATAGAGTTAAACATACCAAGAAAATAATGCAAAAAATAATTATGAGCAAGTGTATTAATTCTAAATTTTCATGACTTGCCAGTATTTCACGGGATGATCTATATGATGAAAATAATGCTGATTTGGAATATCAACATTTTATGAAGGTTATTAGCTTTAGTTTCAATGAATGTTTTCAAATTTGCTACCAAGAAATACAGCCAAGATTTCAATAAGCTTTGGTTTATAGTAGATTTACTGAAGCTGTTGAGAAAAAAGAAGAAGAAACTACACAGAAAATATTACTCAAATCCTACTCCTCTTACCCATGGTGTTTATAAACCCTATAGAAATAAATACAGTAATTCCATTAGATTGGCAAAACAGAAATATTTCAGTGAAGAATTTATGAGGTGTTCAAAAGATATTGAAACCAGATGGAGAGTAATAAATCAGTTGTTACCTATAGGGTTGACAATTTCTTTTGCATTTGCTTTTCATTTTATGTAAATATTACTTTTTTTCTGGCTGTCCACTTGTTTGTATGATCATTCTCTTTTTTATTATTTTTTATTTCTTTTATTTTGTATTTTCGAAATAAATTTTGAAATGAAATGAATGAAAATGAGGCTTCAAATAAGCCCAGTGGGTTTTCTGCCTCTTCCAGCACTGTATATTTGTTATTTTTGCTATATATAATTGTGCAAAAACAAAAATTGTTTCTGTAATACGGCGAGGAAAAAAAGTAATTGTGTATCATTTTGTAATTTATCAGGTAATCAAATAATTTTCTTGCAATCTTCAACCCAAAATGATATGGAGGAAGTCTTCTGACAGGAGAGTACTCTGAAATAAAATGTGTTCTTAGCTCGGCTGAGCTCTCACTCACTCTCTGCTCCTCGGGACACAGTTTGGATTGAGCTCTTGAGTTGTGATTAATTACTTCCTGTGTTTGGAGCTTGTTTGACAGAGTCCATACAGACACCAGGATCACATCTGGGCTAATATGTGATACCTCTAGTGTCTAAGTCAGAGAGAACAGGAAGCTCTTCTCTTTCAGAGGGTTTAAATCTTTCTGACCTCTCAGTGTTGATCATTAAGCTCGTTTACTTTGATTTAAGCAGTTTGAACTTGTTCCAGATTTTATTCTGAAGACTGCAGTGTGATGAAAGCCCTCTGAGGACTCTTCTCATGTATTGGATGAAAATGGAGGCAAACGATACAGGAAGTGGGGATTTGGAAAGCGGACCCGTTTCCAAGAGGTTTATAGGTTCTGTGGGGAAGCCGTGATTACAAAAGCACAGTGAAGGAAGAAAGTCTGGAGCAGCTGTGTGAACACCGGCTCAGAAACACTGATTGGAAGATATGAACGGATATCTGTCGTCATTATGAAACAACTTTCAGCCGTTTAAGACAAGGTTTTGGGAACATTTCAGCAGGAAAATCCCACCGCTTTGTTTTTCCAGAATGTAAAATCAATCAAAAGTTACCTTTCCATATCTGTACAGCAGGCTCTCCACGGTCGATCCAAACAGGTTGACGTTCTGCTCCATCTTCTTTGCACTTTCCTGTGAACAGAAAACTCTTGTGAGCCTCGACTACTTTAATACACCTAAAGCTCGCAGAAAATGTCTCCTTTAAATAAAAGTTCTTACTGTCAAGCTGGGATGGACCACTCCATCTTTCCCTGTCAGGCCGAGGTCCGCTGAACTTCCGAACGAGCTCCTCAGTTTCTTGCCCACCATGCCCAAAGCCATACCGATATTTCCTTTCTTCATCTCCCTGCAGGCAGAGCACAGAAAACACTGAGAGGCTGATGACTCTTCTGGAAGTTTTACTGAATTACTCAACCATACTTGTCAACCCTGGTTTCCTCCCAGCGTCAAAATTCTCCTGTTTTTCACACCTTTTTTTTCGTTTTCGTTATCTCAACCTGTTTCTAGCTACTGTACAGCGTCTATAAGCTTTACTGTTTCCACCCGGACGACACTAAAGCTACACCAAATGTCGTTTCCCGGAAGAAGAGATGCTGTTTATGAAACACAAAAACATCACAGCGTGCAGCGCCCAAAGTTGGGCTTTGCTCGACGCAGTGAAAAGCCGTCGTGGTGCGATGCAAGCCGTTGGAAATAACAGGTTTCAGAGTGCAGTGGTGTCGTATACATTTATTCAGAGAGACAGACATATCGGATTGTATTTGACTGTTTTTTGTTTAATTATTTATTTATTTATTTTATTAATAATTTATTTGTACACATATATACACTAGAGGGGGAGGTAGAGAGAGGAAGGGTTAGTAAATGGTAAATGGACTAATCTAGACACTCATTAACACACCGATGGCTCAGCCTTCGGGAGCAATTTGGGGTTAAGTGTCTTGCTCAAGGACACATCGACATGTGACCGGAGCAAAGGGATCGAACCACCGACCTTCAGATTGGTGGACGACCTGCTCTACCTACCTCTGAGCCACAGTCGCCCCTGAGGTACCTGAGGTAGATGAGGAGGGAGGAGGGGGTGGAGGAAGGGTGGAGAGGTGAAGGGGGGAGGAAGAGGGAGCTACTGTAGTCCAACCTGAGCTGAACATCCAGCAGCCTCCTCTACCTGACTGTCACAGTCACTTTTCTTCTTTCTGAACATCCATCGAGAAGAACCCGTCTTCTTCTTCTCCGCCTCCTTCTTTTCCTCCACCTCGTCCTGCTGTGCTCGCTGTTTCACCTCAGCTTCCAGCTCCGCCTCCTTTTTTTTCTCCATCTCGTCCTGCTGTGCTCGCTGTTTCACCTCAGCTTCCAGCTCCGCCCCTTCCTTTTCCATCATCTTCTTACGCATTTTGGTTTTCATCTTCTCCAGCGTCGTCCCTCGATCCTCGGTCCTCCTCCGAGAAAAGAATCCTCTCCTCTTGTCCTTCTGGTCCAGACAGATGTCCTCCAGGAGCTTCTTCTCATCATCTATCAGTTGGACTGTTGACCCAAAGCTCTGCTCTGTCTTTGCCAGGTCAACGCTGAACTTGTCCTGAAGGTTGGCGTTGTCGTTCATCAGCTCTCGGATTTTGGTCTGGTAGAACTGGTCTTTCTTATCCAGGACATTAAAGAAGTTCATCTTCTGTTCCCTGTATTTGACCTGCCAGGTTTCTTCACAGTCTGTGAGTTCATCTCTTTTTTCCCACAGCTTTTGAAGCTGTAGTTTCCTGTCTTCCACAACCAGGTCCAACTTCTTCTGCAGGTCTTTGTTCTCGTCCTCTATCTGATGTAGTTTCCTGTCTCTCACAGCCAGGTCCAACTTTTCCTGCAAGTCCTTGTTTTCGTCTTTTATCTGCTGTTGTTTCCTGTCTCTCACAGCCAGGTCCAACTTTTCTTTCAGTTCCTTGTTCTGGTCCTCTATCTCTTGTAGTTTGCTGTCTCTCACAGCCAGGTCGAACGTATGTTTCAGGTCCTTTTTGTCGTCCTCCAACTGCTGTTGTTTCCTGTCTCTAACAGCCCGTTCCAACTTGTCCCTCAGGTCCTTGTTTTCATCCTTAATCTGTTGTAGTTTGCTTTTTTTCACAGCGACGTCCAACTTCACCTTCAGGTCCTTGTTTTCTTCCTCGAGCTGTTGAAGACTCCTCTGCCAGCGCTGTTCTCTCTTGGTCATTTTTTCTGAGAGCTCCTTCAGAGAGTTGTATTTTGCCTCCCAGGCTTCTTCGCTGTCTAAAAGTTCATCTATTACCGTCATCAGCTCCGAAGAGCTTGGTAACAATAGTCCGTTTCCCATTGCGATGTAAGCAGTCACCCTCGTTGCTTGTAAATGTTAAACTTCTTACCAGTTAGCTAACAATATCAGCAAGTGTGAGAGATTCAAAAGTCTTGGTCTATTCACAAGAATCCTATATCAAAGGATGAAAAGTTCAAAGCCAACATAAAAGGAAGGCTGATGACATCACATGTGATGTCATGGGAATGTGATGTGATGTCATCACACTGTGAAGTCATGGGAATGTGATGTGATGTCATCACACTGTGATGTCATGGGAATGTGATGTGATGTCATCACACTGTGATGTCATAAGAATGTGATGATATCACAATGTGATGAAATGACAGGTGTTGTCATAGAGATACATTCCCCTCCCCCCCACATCATCATCATCATCATCATCATCACACTATAACCAAATTAAA